>OY987255.1:85642603-86272600 GCA_963920725.1 Rhamphomyia laevipes
TTTAAAAGTAGTCGCATTAAAAGTCAAAAGTGGTTCACTAAAAGCAATCCCATGATTTTTAGACGTTTAATAGTAATCGCATTAAAGTCAAAGTAGTTTAGTAAAAGCAATCCCATGATTTTTAGACGTTTACAAGTAATCGCATTTAAAAGCCGAAAGTAGCGCCGCTTAAAGTAATTCGCTAAAAGTAATTCCATGATCTTTAGACATTTGCAAGCAAAATTCATTGCAGAAAATTAATCACTAGGAAAATTCGTTGCACAAAATTAATCGCTGAAAAAATTCTTCGCCGGAAATTTTATTGCAGAAAATTAATCGCTAGGAAACTTCATCGCAAAAAAACAATCGCAAGAAAAAATTCATATCCAAGAAAAATTCATAGCAGAAAATTAATCGTTAGCAAAATTCGTGCAAGTAAATTTAATCGCGGAAAATTGATCGTTCGGAAAATTCATCGCAAGAAAACTTCATACCCATAAAAAATTCACCGGATAAAATTAATTGTTAGGAAAATTCATCACAAGAAAATCCTTCGCAAGAAAACTTCATACCCATAAAAAATTCATCGCAGAAAATTAATCGCTAAGAAAATTCATCGCAAGAAAATCTATTGCAAGGAAAATAAAATTCATTAAATAGTATGAAACTCTGATTATAAATGCAATAATAACATAATTTGAAGTGTGATGGAGTGAAAATGCTCATAAAGTATTATATAATTTGTTTTATTGAAAAACAATCAGTTTTATAAAGAAGTATCAATAAGTTTAAAAAAAATATAAAATGTAATTTATACAGACTCATGAATCTGCTAAAAGTACTAATTTAAGATCAACAGATATATCGCGTAACTAATCTTAGTATCGAATTTAATTGAAAACGGGTAAAACTTACTTTAAATGATTTTTTGAACTTTATAACGTTTTCCTATGAAATTTCAGAATGATTCCCGCTGAAGTTTCCTAAATAAAAATATTATACTTTGAGGATTCGGATTTATATTTTAATTTTTGGATTCATATATGCAGGCAGACCATCGAAGTCGTCCTTAATGAAATAATGTATTATGCTTAATAATTAATAATAATTATTGAATTGAATTTAGGAAGTAAAAAAATAAAACTTAAACTTAAGTATAAATATTTTTAATTTTCACAAATACTTATCAATTTTCCGGTAAAAGTCACAAAACTTTTCAACTAATCAATAGCTAAAATAAATTAGTTGTAAGGCTTATAAGCATAAATATTTGATTTTTTCAGTAATAATGTATTACTTAATTGATGAATTGACAAATTTAATTGAGAAAAATATTTATCTTTAAAATTGATAGGTTGTCAAATTTACGTTAATAATAATTTCTTATTACTTAATTAATAAAATTAATAAAAATTCAGCATTTTAATAAAATATATATCATATTATTGTTCAGATAATAATTGATTTGACAAAAACGAATTAATTCCGTTAAATTATTATTAAATCGCTAAAATTGATAGGCTGAAAATTTGAGTAATGACTTATTCGAAATTTAAAAGTGGGAAAAAAATAATATATAATGCACCAATTCAATTTATTGACTCAGAAAATTCCTAAAACTTTTGGAAAAGTAAAAAAAAATAGAACAATTTAGATCATGTTGTGATATATTATTCTTAGCCTGAAGTAAAAATAAAATTAATATTACGCTTAAGTATAAATCTCTGACTACGGGCAAAACCATTTAATTCAGAATTTCAAAAAAAAATTACTTCACCTAAGCCAAGTTCAATAACTGTTTTGGAATTATTTCCATTCTTTTGTCCACGGCACATAGCAACTATTTCTCGGTTGAAACTTTGTTTTAATAAAACCTAATCTCTCTATTCTCTAAACTATTATAAAATGAACCAATCACCACAGAGCATTCATCATGCCATAATATGGATCTATTGTTCTACATTTTATATTGTGATCGAAATGGCATGATCGTTATAGTATTATCAAATAATTTATAATTAATTCACTTGTAATAAAAGAGCTATATCGAACAGTCGCGAAAATATTAAAAAAAGGATAAAATCGAGAAGTAGTTGCTAAGTGCCGTGAAATTATTTAACATTTAAATTTCAATTAATTAAAATAGTTTCAATATAAACATTTGTTTCATTTTAAAAAAAATATATAAAAAAAAATAACTTCGCAGTTGATCTTAAATAATAAATTAATAATAATTTCGAAGTTGATCTTAACAAAAAACCATTAAATAGAATAATTTACTTTTCTTAAAAAACATAAATTTGTACAAACAATATAAATTAATTAAATTAAATTAATATAAATACTTATATATAAAATTTGCTATTTAAAACTTAATAATTAAATATCAAGAGAATTTGTGATTAATTTTTCTACTTAAAAATAAACCTTCAATTATATTAAAATTTGTAGTTCAAATAAAATTAATTAAATCTATATACTCGTATATTCTTGTTTTCTATTTTATAAAATAAATTTTAAAATTGAAAATATTGAACTAGTGCTTTTTTAATTTATGTTCAAATCCTAAACATAAAATTTGGTCCTTCAAAATCCGGATAATTTGTAAAAAAATTATAAAAGTAGTGAAATTAATCAGTACAAAAAAAGTGTAAAACATAAAAACATGTAAAAAAGTGCATAAAGTGTGACAAAATCTGTAAAAAGTGAATACAAAATACAATAATTATATATAAACTTATAAACATATAAACTTTTGGACAAAATCGTGTAAAAATAAAAAGTATTCTTCACTATTACAATAATTATCATCCGGAAAAAGGTTTGCAGCTGATAAAGTCGGTATAATTTATATTTCTTAAATTAAAATATATATAATTTAATATTAATACATAATCTATATACATTACAATATATAATTAACCAATATAATATTACATTAATATTCAAATTATATTTCTATATTGTACTAACATTATATACCACATCAAATTATACATATTACACAACATTATCGCATTACGCTTCTTATATACATAAAATATAAATTTAAAAAAATATTCAATTCATATATATCATTGTATATAAAATATTTAATTCAAACAATAAACAAAAAAAAAATATTACAACAACAATTTCTAAATTTTTGTCGAAGTGCACTGTGAGAAAAAATTGGGTAAATTTTGAAATAATAAGACAATTTAATTTAATAATAAATTTATATATTGCACATTGCAATCACATTCATAGTTAGTGCATAAACAAAAAACAATATATTAAATTGTAATTTTACACTAAGAGAAAAATTTATATTAAATTTAAAAATTTGAACTCTAGAATTTGAACAGTGGATGCAATTGTTGTTTTTTGGTAAAGTTGTGGACATTTAAATTAATTTAAAATACTTTTATTATTGCTTATTGAATAGTATTAATCTATAATCAACTGTTTCGGGCAGTTATTAAAATAAATTAACTATTACGATACACGGAAAAAAAATCGGACTTTTTCAAAAAAAATATTTAAAAATTATTTTATATCGTAAAATTTAAATTAAATCAAATAAAATCTACTTGACGATTCGCGTTCTGGTTCATTTCGAACATTTATCTAGCTTCACGTTGAAATTATTCTAAATCAAATCATTCAAAATGAAATTATTAAAAGTACAACTTGGTAGAGCAAAGAGCGCGAATACTCGTCTTGCTCATTATGCCAGTACTATTGATGATGAGCAAACGTTAGAAAATTTTGAAGTCAGACTTTCCAAGCTGGAAGAATGCTGAAATGAGTTTCACTCAGTTATGGACAACATCGAGTCAAAATATGACATCATCGACACAGGTGTGAATGAAACCGAAATAGTAGATTTTGAAAATAAATATTTTAATACGAAGAAAATTTTGCTAAAGGCAATTAAAATTTGTAAAGTTCAAGCTGAATCTCCATTGGCTGGTAATACGCAACAACTACTCGATTCACAAAATAAATTTCTTGAAACTATTTCCGGTACGTGTCTTTCTGGTGTTAGCCCTGAACATCAGTTACCAAAAATTTCGATTAAACAATTTTCTGGTGATTACGGCGACTGGAAGTCATTTCATGATTTGTATGTCAGTTCAGTGCACAATAATACACGGTTAACCTCAAGCCAGAAATTTCATTATTTAAAAAGTTTTTTACTTAATGAACCAGCGACTTTATTAAAACATATAGCTATAACAGATGACAACTATATGGAAGCGTGGGCGAAACTTATAAGCCGTTATAATAAACCTGGACGTATAGCTCACTCTTTTGTTTCCAAATTATTACAATTGCCATCTATTTCACAACCGACTGCAAATAATTTACGACCATTTGCCGACAGCGTTGATGAAATTTTACGAGGATTACGTGCCTTAGGAAGTAAAGCTGAAAATCGCGATATATGGCTTATTCATATTCTGCTTAATAAGCTGGATGACAATACGCAGCAATTGTGGTCTGAATCAATTCTCTCATGGACTGATTCAAAGGACAAGGAATTTCCTAGCATTGAGGCATTTATAACGTTTCTCGAACATCGTTGCTCGTCATTGGAAACACATCACAAATTGTCTAAACCTAAAGTCAATACTCGTTCACAATCTAATCCAATCAAGAATTTTCATATTTCGAATTCCGTATGTCCAAAATGTAAATCGAATCATTCACTTAGCAGCTGTTCACAATTTATTAATCTTAACTTCAATGATCGTCGCTCTTTCGTTCATTCTCAGTCATTATGTCTAAATTGTTTTCGACCTGGACATAAAGAATCTACATGCAAGTCAACATTTAACTGTCGTCGATGTCAAAAACGGCATCATACACTTATTCATCCAATCTCATTTAATTCATCAAACCAACATTCGCACAATGGAAAAGATAATGTCGGTAATTCAGTCATTCGAAATGAACGTCATCAACAAGATAAGTTGTTGCCTAATTCGATGAATTCGCTAAATTCAGTAGCAGACATGGGCCCACGGTCGGTCCCGTCTCATAGTCATGTAGTCAATCATCACACCACCCAAACAACTACACAACGCTCCGTTACAGTATTACCAACTGCACTAGCACATTTAATCGATGCGTTTGGACAACCACAAGTATGTAGAATATTGCTAGATAGTGGTTCACAAGTGTCCTTCATTTCAGAAGCCTGTGTGAAACGCCTAGGCCTTACGCGTAAGCATGCTCGAATCCCAGTTAGCGGATTAGCATCAACTGAAGCTGGTGTAACACATGGTGTAATATCGATTACACTTCATTCTCGCATTAATGAACAATCTATACAATTAAATGCATATGTTCTTAAATCAATTACAACAGCTCTACCTTCGTGCACATTTAATATAGACAAATTACAAAATCATCAGTCATTAAATCTAGCTGATCCAAATTTTAATATATCTAGTCCTATTGATATACTAGCTGGCGCTGACCAATTCTTTAAAATTTTACAAACCCAGTCTATTCCTGGTGTAAATGGTAGCCCAGATGCGTTTCTAACTATATTCGGTTGGGTTATTGGTGGTGATATCTCCAACCTGGTTTCGTACTCAAATAATGAAAATTCATTATCTCATACCGTATTATCATTACATACACAGCTGGATATTGATCAGGCTCTCCAACGTTTTTGGGAAATTGAAGAAATTCAATCCACATCACAATTGACGCCTGATGAACAACGAACGGAAGATCACTTCGCGTCAACTCACGCACACGCTTCTGATGGAAAATACGTTGTAGAACTACCTTTTAAAACCGACAAAATGATTGATTACGGTAACTCGCTTGGTGCTGCTGTTCGTCGCCAGGAAGCAATGGAACGACGCTTTAAAACTAACCCACAGCTTCATCGAACCTATGAGCAATTTATGTCTGAATATTTGTCAATGGGTCATATGTCAGAATTGCAATCACCACAAGCTTCGACCAGCGAATGCTACTATCTGCCACATCATGCGGTTTTAAAGCTGATAGTACCACGACAAAATTACGTGTCGTGTTCGATGGGTCGTCAAAACATGGTATTAAATCGTCACTAAACGAGAATCTATTAGTTGGGCCACCCATCCAAAGAGAACTATTTTCAACGTGTATACGCTTTCGACGCCATCAATATGCGCTCACGGGGGATATTGAGAAAATGTTTCGCCAAATTTGGGTGTCTGAAAAACATCGAACCTTTCAACGTATAGTGTGGCGTTCATCCTCAACTGAACCATTACAACATTTTCAGCTAAATACTGTAACGTATGGTACGTCTTGTGCTCCGTATCTATCCGTACGAGTTCTTCGTCAACTCGCACTAGATAATATGAACAATTTTCCTCAAATCGCACAAATTTTGCTTAATAATTTTTATGTAGACGATGTGATGACTGGTGCTGACACTGTTGACAAATTAATGGAACTAAAAGCGCAGTTATCTGCAGTCCTACAAACTGCTGGTCTTCCACTTCGAAAATGGAGCACTAACTGCTGGCCCGTTTTGGTGTCAATTCCGGAAGATCAACGTGAGCTTTCTCCACTAGATTTTAATGATGATACTGCCATTAAGGTACTAGGTCTTCGTTGGTACCCAGCGAGGGATTGTTTTTCATATAGAGTATCACTTCCGCAGCATGCATCGTTCACTAAGCGAAATATATTGTCTGATGCATCAAGAATTTTCGATCCTCTTGGATTTCTGGCACCATCAATCATATTAATCAAAATTTTATTCCAACAGTTGTGGCTATTGAATCTTCAGTGGGATGATCCAGTGCCAGACGACGTTTCAAACCGTTGGAATATACTACGTAATGAAGTTTTGCAGTTTGAAAAAGTTTCGATTACTCGTCGTATATGGCAATCAGCTTCCGACATTCAATTTCATGCATTCAGTGATGCATCTGAAAAGGCCTTCAACGCTGTAGTTTATTGCCGTTCTTCACTTCATGGTCAAATTCATGTTGAATTAATTGCATCTAAAACAAAAGTTGTACCTTTAAAACAAATTTCAATTCCGCGATTAGAACTCTGCGGTGCGGTTTTGTTGTGTAATCTAATCTCAAAAATTAAACTTTCATTACAGCTCGAAACAATGGACGTTTATGCATGGACTGATTCCCAGATCGTATTACATTGGCTTTCATCGCCTCCTAGACGTTGGTCTACATTCATAGGTAACCGAACATCACAAATTCTAACAGCTTTACCGCGTAACCGATGGAATCATGTTAAATCAGCTAGTAATCCAGCTGATTGTGCGAGTCGTGGTTTATTACCATCAACACTGATAGATTTTGATTTATGGTGGCATGGTCCGAATTGGTTACGTCAGTCACCTGAATCTTGGCAATTCAATCGTACCACAGAACTCATCATATCATCATCCGAATTAGAAGAGAGAGCAGCTGAACATTTCCATATTTTAGACACCAACGATTCACATTTTTTGCCAAAGTTGCTGGAGCGTAAATCATCATGGTCAAAAATAATTCGAAGTATGGCATATGTCTACCGCTTCATTACTAATCTGCGTTACCAGCATATTAATCGTCAGTTCGGTGTGCTTCGAGCAAGCGAAATAGATGCAGCGAAAATTTACATTATCAAACATATTCAAGGTAATTCATTCGCATCAGATATTAATATTCTAGCTCAACGTAAACAGCTGCCGAAATCATCAAATCTTCTGTCTCTTTCACCCTTTTTGGATATCGGGTGTATTGCGGGTTGGTGGACGCATCGATCAATCCACATTATCATATGCTGCTAGACATCCTATCATTTTACCAAAAGCAAACCGTCTAACATTTCTAATAGCACATCAATGTCATAATCAACACTTGCACGCTGGTGTTAGTCACATGTTTTTTCTATTGCGACAAAAATACTGGGTTCTTGGATGCAGAACGTTGATCCGCAAAATCGTGCATGATTGTGTAGTATGCTTTAAACAGCGTAAGTCTGCAAATCAACAATTAATGGCTGAACTGCCTAAAAATAGAATTACCTATTCAATACCGTTCTCAAGAACCGGCTGTGATTATGCTGGTCCAATTTCATTGCGTTTGTCTAGAGGGAGAAACCCTAAATTTACTAAAGGTTACATAGCTTTATTCGTATGCTTTGTCACCAAAGCATTGCACTTAGAGTTAGTTGGAGATTTGTCAACAGCTGCATTTCTTGCAGCGTTACATCGGTTCGTTGCCCGTAGAGGAAAGCCAATCGAAATAATCAGTGACAACGGAACTAATTTTATTGGTGCTGGACGACAGTTGAACGAGATGTATCAGCAAGTGTTATATGAACAACATCAAACTCTGGTTGCTGATCATCTTACCCAAGATGGAATCTCTTGGAAAAACATTCCACCTCATTCTCCACATCATGGAGGACTTTGGGAAGCTGGAGTGCGTTCGGTAAAGCTACACCTTCGGAGAGTAATTGGCAATCATATCCTAACGTATGAAGAAATGTATACGTTGCTAACACGCGTTGAAGCATTACTCAACTCACGGCCACTATGCCCCAGCTCTGATGCAGAGATCGATGCACTCACTCCAGCTCACTTCCTCATCGGCCAACCTTACACAGCTGTACCAGAACCTGATATGTCCAACATAAAAATCTTGCCGATGAAGAATTGGGAACTGTTGACTAGTCTTAGCCAAGGATTCTGGAATCGTTGGCATAAGGAGTATTTGACATCGCTTCAACAACGTCCTAAGTGGCATCATACCGAAACTGACCTAAAACCTGATGATATAGTATTGGTAAAGGAGCCTAGACTTCCTCCGTCGAAATGGATTATCGGTCGCATAGAGCAATGTCATCCAGGTCCTGATGGACATATTCGAGTAGCAACGGTGAAAACTTCGAGCGGTGTCTATACTCGGCCCATCACAAAATTAGTACCACTACCTTGCCCTGAAAGAACTAGGTCTTTCAGCGGGTGCCAGGATGTTTTGGAATTATTTCCATTCTTTTGTCCACGGCACATAGCAACTATTTCTCGGTTGAAACTTTGTTTTAATAAAACCTAATCTCTCTATTCTCTAAACTATTATAAAATGAACCAATCACCACAGAGCATTCATCATGCCATAATATGGATCTATTGTTCTACATTTTATATTGTGATCGAAATGGCATGATCGTTATAGTATTATCAAATAATTGATAATTAATTCACTTGTAATAAAAGAGCCATATCGAACAGTCGCAAAAATATTAAAAAAAGGATAAAATCGAGAAGTAGTTGCTAAGTGCCGTGAAATTATTTAACATTTAAATTTCAATTAATTAAAATAGTTTCAATATAAACATTTGTTTCCTTTTAAAAAAAAATATATAAAAAAAATAACTTCGCAGTTGATCTTAAATAATAAATTAATAATAATTTCGAAGTTGATCTTAACAAAAAACCATTAAATAGAATAATTTACTTTTCTTAAAAAACATAAATTTGTACAAACAATATAAATTAATTAAATTAAATTAATATAAATACTTATATATAAAATTTGCTATTTAAAACTTAATAATTAAATAAACAAGAGAATTTGTGATTAATTTTTCTACTTAAAAATAAACCTTCAATTATATTAAAATTTGTAGTTCAAATAAAATTAATTAAATCTATATATATTCTTGTTTTCTATTTTGTAAAATAAATTTTAAAATTGAAAATATTGAACTAGTGCTTTTTTAATTTATGTTCAAATCCTAAACAATAACAATCGAATATTTTAGCTAAAACAAAACATCTAACTCGATCTGAATGTAATATTTTGCACAATTCTACATTGATCAACCAAGCCAATTTACTAAAATTAATTGCGGGCCAAAAAAAGGATTACCAAGCACTTAACCGTTTAGTTTCCCAGGAAGTTTAGTAAAACTAGCCACATATGGATAAAAAATATTAATATAATACTATTGTCCAGAGCTTAGGTCCGAAACCGAACCGTAAACCGAAAAAAACCGGAATTTATAACCAAACCGTAACCGAACCCAAATATTCTAAAAACAAAAAACCGTAACCTAAACCGGAACGAAATTTCATTTCGTTTTTTTTTGTTCTTTTTCGCTCCTTTTTCGTTCCTTAAACAATAAAAAAAAAATTTAATTTTTTTTTTCTGATGAAAATTTAACAAACGTTTTAGAAAACAGAATTTTTGTTATATAGGAACTTTATTGTTTCTAAAAGAATAAAGTATTGAATGAATGAAGTTTCAATGAAGTTTACATTATTTATTAACTTTTCTACTTTAAAAATAATTTTAACGGATAAAAGAACGAGTTTAAAAGACAAGAATTAGAGAACATCCTGATGTGTTGAATTTTTAAGATACTACAATATACATTTTCTATTTTCATAATTTTGGTTTTTTGCAATAAAAATAAAATATTTTTTTATTTTGTAACAATGAATATTTTTATTTTCGTTATTTATTTTAAGTTTGAATAAAAAAATTTATATTTTGTATTTGTATTACATATGTGTGTTTTTATTTTTAATATGGCAAATATTACACAAAAGTTTAAACTTCATTTATTTCTTGCAATTAACGAACAAGCATAAAAAGAAACTGTGCTACTTAAAAAAATCTTTTAACCGAAAAAAACCTTTTTTGAACCGAAAAAACAATTGAACCGTAACCGGAACGAAATTAAAATTTACAAAACCGAAACGTAACCCAAAACGACAAAGGTTTAAGAACGAAACCGAAAACCGGAACAAAATAAATTGCGCTTCGAAGCTCTGCTATTGTCAAATGTAAAAGTAGCACAACATATTCGATAAAAACGCTTTTCTGGAAAACAATAAATCATGACTTAAGTGCTTTTGTGCCTTATTTAGCCCATTTCAGTTGAGTTGGAATTAATTGAGGCTTAAAATTCCCGAAACTTTTGGAAAAGCTAAAAAAAACCCATTTAGATCGTGCTATATATTACCCTTAGCCGGAAGAAAAAAAATATTTAAAATTACGCTTAAGTATAAATATTTTTAATTGAAACTTAATGCGTTCAAAATTGAACGAAATGTTTATAATTTTGTATGGAGTTGGATATTTATTTTTGACCATTTTCAAATAATTACTCATTTCATTCATATAAATTATTAAAATATACAAACATGACTAAAATGTGCATTATTTTGTATGGTGTATGGAATTTATTTTAAAATATTTTGCACATTTGCGAAGAATTACTTATTTCATATAAACTATTAAAATGAGCAAAATGTTGAAAATAAATTCCATACACCTATTTCTATTGCATTAAATCATATAAGCACCTTCTTTACACTCCGATTTATTGTTCAGAACTGTTGGTAACATTTTTGTAAGCCGCATACAAACACCTAACAGTCTGGTCATTGATAATTATAATGTAACTGGTACGCTTTTGCTCGACTAACTCGCGGCTGGGTGTGGTTCTTGTTACATTACAATTATCTCGAAGGCGTTATAAATACACGTACCTTTTTACAAAATTTAAATAACCTAAAACATTACTAATCAATCAATATCAATATACATTACATTAACACTAATACATTCGCGGTAAAAATAAAAAAAATAAACTAATTGTAATTAATAAAACAAATTTGAAAATAAAATGTAGTTTACATTAATGAAACAAAAAAAAAATATACTACTCTACCAATAAATTTATAAAACAAAACTAATTTTACAACGCGATCTACCTAATACAACAACATTATTTGTTTGGTAAATGTAGATGTTAATATTTACCATGTCTTTTGGTACCCACCCTGTATGGTATAAATTACCACATCACCATGACCAGCATCAGACATAAAATTATGCATGGTCCCTTGTTTATTTACTATATAATATAAATTAATATATAATCAACTCATGGCATATCTTTAGGCTTTGGTAACTTTCATTATTTCCGTGATCCACTATTTATTTATTTAAGCCAACATTTTATAAATCGCAAAATTATTAGAATAATAAATTAATTTCATTTTTACAAATGTAATTTAAATTATTATCATCCAAAAAGATCATTCATATTTTTAATAACTTCTTTTTTTTAACCGAAAAATATCCATAAATATTCAAAAACAAACTAAATATTATCCTAATATGGTAAATATATATTTATTTTAATTTTGTTATCAAGGCTAACAAATTATTTTGTACATTTTATTAATTTATTTTTATGTATTTATTTTAAACAAAAAAAAAATAAGAATATTTATTTTAAACAAATTATTGCACCAAAATCAAATTATAATTAACCTTTTATTTAAATTAATTTAATTTTAAATTTAAATAATATATTTTAAATTTTATTAATAATTACTATAGCAAAAGAAAAAAAAATCACTATTTGCCCGCAACATTTTCTTTGATTTTGGTGCACTTATTTCATTTTTATTTATTTTTATATAAATTTTAAATTTTGATTAATTCCACCATATAAAAACTTTATTTAATTATAATAAACAATATTTTTTTAAAGCACTCACCGATATTTATTTTTCTGCAAACTGCATGTACATGTAGCTGCTATAATATATATCCATTTTATTGGAATTTTGTGCTAAAATAAAGGTTTATGTAATTTTTTAAAACACTAACATTTCTAATACCTTAGATTATCATTAATTAATTAATCAAAATTATGTATAATATGTACTAATTTACTCTACTTTAAATTTAATGCGAATTCTAAATTTTAATTGACTAATTTCAAAAACTACTTTATGCAACCAAATATTTTTTTTTATATCAATATAAAAACACTATATAGATATAGAATAATTTAATTAATATTATTTTTTTTTTTTTTTGTTAATAAACACTTATTTAAATTATAAATGTTTCTTTTACTGCCAATTCCTCAGGTACTATGTCATTTTTCGGGGTTTTTCCGGATGTTTAAATATTATTCTTTGCCGGTTTTGTAAGTTACAAAATCTAAATCCATAACATAAAAATATCCATAACATAAAAATCCATACATAAAACCCTATTTTTACATAAAAAAATAAATGAATAAATTGAATATTTATAAAAAAAAACTAATTTTTACCTTTCGGGTTTTTTTATGTTATATATAAATTTTGAACTGCAAATCTATCAATTCTGCAAAACTAATGTCACCACCATGATCCATGTGGATTTAACCTCTTTTCATTTCTCTTTTTAATATTTTTTTTTAATTAAATTATAATATAAATATATATATAATTTTCAAATATCAGTAATGGTCTCTTTATTTTATTTTAAATTTATATAATATTTTGAGATGACCATGATTTTCACTGATAACAAATTATTTTTCTGATTATCCCTCTTTAATATATATATATATATATCAAGATCTTTTCTCTTTGGTGTGTGATATCAAAAAGAAAGAGTCAATGAAAGGAAGTTAAAATTTCTCCACGCTGATCAACTATTTTATTATTTTTTTATTTGGCGCATGAATCTCTTAACTTAAAGCTGTGATTGCATGACATGTAATTATAATTGATCGGTTCGCAGTGAAATATTTCCATGCGTCGCGTAATTATTAAATTATTAATATTTTTACAATTAAATGTTTATTTATTATTTATTTACTATAATCTGAATTATTTAGCCGCTACAAAACAGAATGTTTGATGGTAAATTATGAAATATTATTGACAGCAAAAGTTCTGAAAACGGATTCTCCACTAAATAAATAATAATCTAAATATTTTCTGTACAAAGTATGTTAAATAAACTATACATAATTAAAATAACTTATAAATGATATAGGTAAACTATATTTTTTTTCTATACATAGATATATATATAACAACAGTTCTGAAGCGTCCAATGTGGGGCACGCCACGCTTAAAGTCTACATGCTCTTGAACTAAGCTACCGGGCATTTAACTAAATTTATACTACTATACTTTAATATCTTTAGCATGATAAACTCCTGTAATTGCTATACCATTTAAATCTTCTAATTCGTACAAGTTATTGCTAATTTCCTTTTTAATTCTGCATCTAAGAAATTTGCGTGCAAATTTTGCATTGAACTTTTTGGCAAAATCACTTTGTACAAAATTTCTACGATACACTTCCTGTCCCACATAAAATTTCCGTGTCTTAGTTCGTAAGTCATACGTCTTTTTATGTCTGTCATAGGCTTTACGCAGAGATTTTACCACGTCCTTTCGTATCAATTCCTGACGATCATTTTTACTGACCACATTTACGTCATTTTGTAAACATTTTAATTTTCTTAACAACGAATACGTACTGCCGTGTGTAATCATATTTTGACCGAATAGAACGTAATACGGTGAGGCACCTGTAGCTTGGTGTACTACACTACGTAACGCGCTTGCTATTTCACTAAGATGTAAGTCCCACTCTCGATGATCGCTCTCAATATACGCACGAATAGCAGCCAGTATCGAACGATTAATGCGTTCTGATGCATTCGATTGCGGAGAATATATTGCAGTTCGAATATGTTGGATTGAATATTGTTTTAAAACTTTTTCAAACAATTTCGACGTAAACTGCGCGCCATTATCCGAAACTATCGATTCGGGAGTTCCAAAAATATGAAATACGTCACATTCTAAATATTCACAGATTTTACTAGCTGTTGCTTGACGAAGTGGTTTTAATAATACAAACTTAGACAATTGATCTAAAACAATTAAAATATACACAAATCCACGTTTCGACCTAGGATACGGACCAAGCAAATCTATATACAAACGTTGCCACGGTCTATTTACAACAAAATGTTCACCCATGGTTGGTCTAAGAATTTCATTCGGTGCTTTCGTTTCTTTACAGATTTTACAATTTGCTACCAATCCTCTAACATCGCTTACCATATTTGGCCAATAATATAGTTGTCGCAGTCGATGAAGTGTTTTATGAATACCGCCATGTGCCGCATTAGGTGGATGATGAGCCTGTTCGACTAAAGTGTTCGTTAGACCAGGTGGAACCCAAAGCTTCCAACCATCTACCTCTCGCTCAAAATCGCCATTACGTGGTTCAGTACGCCTGTACACGAATCCATCCGAAACTTGTAAATCAGGCAATTTACTTAGATTTTCCAAAATGGTGGTTTTCAAATCATTATATTCATCGGAAGAGAAATATGGTGAATTTAAATCAATACCCGCGATTGTTGTTACGACCAATTCATCTACGTGATCAATTCGTGACAAGGCGTCAGCAACGACATTTTGAGTTCCTTTACGGTGCTCAATTGAAAAATCGAAAGCTTGAAGCTTCAAGGACCACCTAGCCAAACGTCCACTTAAATCCTTCTGGCTCATCAACCACTTAAGTGAAGCATGGTCGGTAATAACCGTGAATGGTAAACCTTCAACGTATGGTCTAAATCTTTTTATGCTTAGAACCGCGGCCAAACATTCTAACTCCGTTATGCTATAATTTCGCTGAGCTGGATTAAGTTTTTTTGAAAAATATGCAATCGGTCGTTCTTTATTACTTTCATCTAGTTGGTATAATACACTTCCAACACCGCTCGTACACGCATCACACTGTATATAGAATTGTTTGCTGAAATCTTTAACCAACAACGGAGCTGTGGTTAAAGCGGATTTAAGTTTTTCAAATGCTAATGTAGCTTGTTCGGACCATGAGAATTTTCTTCCTTTAGCTAATTTTAATGTGTCAGTAATGGGAGCTGCTAAAACTGCAAAATTTAGAATAAATCGATGGTACCAACCCGCCATACCCAAGAATCTACGAACTTGTTTTGGAGTTTTAGGGACCGGAAAATCGGAAATAGCCGAAACTTTAGCCGGATCCGGTTTTAAACAACCATCTGATATAATGAACCCTAAATATCTTAACTCTTTAAAACAAAATTTACTTTTATCGACGTTAATAGTTAAACCCGCACGTTTCAAATGTTTTGCAACTTCATTCAATATTTTAATATGGGTTTCAAAATCTTTCGCTGTAACTAATAAGTCGTCCAAGTAAACAAAAACGTTTTCGCGTAATTCCTCTGGTATCACCTTGTCCATCAGTCTGCATAGTCGTTGGGCTGCGTTACATAATCCAAATGGCATCACCTTGAACTGATAGAGTGGCCTACCCGGAACAGTAAAAGCGGTTTTTTCACGGGAATTTTTTTCGAGTGGAATTTGCCAAAATGCATCTTTCAGATCAATGCTGGATATGTAACGTGTGTTTTTGAGTCGCGACAACAGTCCTTCTATGTGAGGCAGGGGATATGCATCTTTTTTTGTTACAGAATTTATGTACCTAGCATCTAAACATAACCGTACTTTATTTGGTTTACGTACTAAAGTAATAGGAGAACTCCAAGGAGATGTAGCTGGTTCAATGACCCCTAAACTCAACATTCGGTCTAGTTCAGCATATACCTCTTTTTGAACTGCCGGAGATATAGGCCAGAAACCTTTTTTTATAGGAGTTGCACTATCCGTTTCTATGACGTGTTCTTCCAAATTAGTTTTACCTAAACCATCAGTTTCAAAATTAGGAAAATTATCTTTAACTGAGCTTAATATTTTCTCGTCTTGACTACTTAAACTATGCATTGGAATAATTTCAGATTTTTCTATTTCTATATCATGTTTTTCTAATTGTGTTAAACCTATAAATTTTTCAGTTGTTTTAGGAAAATTATTTATTACTGTCTCTAATTCTGATATTTGATAATTATCAAGATATGGTCTATTTTTACATTTGAATTCATTCGTACTTAATGGGTTAATTTTAAAACACTTCCAAAAATCTACTCCTAAATATAATTTTTGTTTCAGTGAAGGACATAAATAGAATTTAACTTTTTCAGTTAACCCATTAAATGTAATCGGAACTATTATATAGCCAATAATATTTTGCTTGTTACCATCAGCTGTTTTAACTATGCTTTGTAGCGGATGTATAAATAAATTACGCCTAGTTATAAAATCTTCACAATCATTACCTAGACAACTGATATTAGCTCCACTATCCAATAATCCTAAAACCTTTTCCCCTGAAATATTAACGGATATAAACCATCTATTATCTTCACCAGAATCATCAAATATTGCTGTTTCTAACCATTTCTTATCTTTTTTTAATTGTTTATTTCTTAACCTATATTTTTTTAACGAATTAATTCTTCTATTTTCTAAATCTACCTTTACTTCATTATTAAATATCCTATTTCTAGCAGCAGCGTAATCTAATTTACGTTGATGTAAACTAACATTTTCTTTTATTTTATTCTGTTTGTTACTAACTACTAAATCTTGATTTTTTAAAATTGTCTTAAAAGTTACGTCTGGTTTATTATGTTCTAATGTTTTCTGTGTAAATAAGTTTCTGGAGATTTCTGATTCTGACGCATTGACTCCTGATCCAGTGCGCGGATTCTTTGGTTTTCCGGACCACATTTTAAACATTCAGCTATAGTACGAACACCTTTCGTTCCACACGTGCGACAAAACAATACAATAGGACGAGTACACTCATAACTTGCATGACCTTTTTCTTTGCAATTGTGACATATATATTGCGATGTGTCGATGTTGTATTTTGAACGCAAGCGTAGCTCTTCTATTTCTGTCAAGAAATCAGACTGAGAAACGTCTTGTTCTGTTGATGCTTTTTGATAATTCAGATTTTGTGTCTCTTCTAAATTATCGCTTAAATCGAGTTCATGAATCTGCCTATTAGTAGCTGCGCGTGATCTCCATAAAATTCTTTCAGATTTACGTACCAAATCTCGCAATTCGTCAACTGTGTTTGCAGTAGCTGTCATTATCATCGATTGGATTCTGAAATTCAAATTATTTCTGATGATATTAACAATTTGTTTTTCAGGCATTTCATTTAATCTTTGCAAACTTAACGCCACTTGCACAGAACAGAAATCATCAAACGATTCATTTGTCAGTTGCTTTCTTTCCATCATTGCCAATAGTATATCATCATCTGAATCAATCATACGGAATTGCCCATATAATGCTTTTTTAAATTCTGGCCAACGCAATATAGGTGTTTTACGCACATATTGCCAGAACCAAACTTCTGCGCGACCTGCCAATAATATTTGTATATTACACATTATATGATTCCAACTTAGATGTTGTATTTGTTGCATTCGTTCAACTCTATGAATGAAATCGTGAACAGACATTAACCCTTTGCCGTCAAATTTAAATTTCCAATTAACAATAGGTGTTTTTAATGGATCATTTAATCGTGCTGTATTCTGATTTATATCATCACCATTTTGATTATCCTGTTGTAATAATAATGGATCAGCTGGTTTACTTGATTCATTTCTTCTAATCAAATTTCCACCTTGGTAATCATTTGGCAATAAATTAGTATCTGATGCATAATGATTATCATCTAACGAATATCGAATATTTCTTGCATTATTATTAACATTTTCAGGTAGTGTAACATTTGGTAAATTTGAATGTTGTTGTTTAATAGCGTTTTGTTCATTATATTGTTGGTTACCAATCGGCTGATTTTGAATTAACATCATTTGACGCATACCTTCCACAATACCTTTCTGAATTAAATCCGGAATTTGTTTTAAACTACTCATGACAACTGCTTCATTAACCCCTAGAGTAGCATCAACAACATCTTGTAACAAATTTGCTGTTTGAACAGTATTATTATTTTGAACATTCTTGTTACGTAACCGTCGGGTTGTGCTAGACTGACTATGGTATGATCTGATTTCGTCATTATTACCATGTATTTGTGCCTTAACTGGAAGTTGTGTTCTTTCCACTTCGCTTTCACTAGAGAAATCATTTAGATTTGGATTTGGTGATATTGGTCGATTTTTTTAAATTTTATTTTGGTTCGCCGGAATTGGAGGATCTAACGAAGGATTTTGTCTCGTTCCCATACGATGCATTTGTGCTATCGGCGTTTTAGCACGACCTCTACCTGCTGAGACTGTTGCACTAGTTGATGGTAACATAATTTATTTTATTTTACAGAATTTGTTGAAATCGTTATGTATATGTCTTGTTAAATTATTTGTGAATTTTCTAAATGTATTTAATAAATATATAATTTCAAATCTACATAAATTTTTATTAGTACTTTCACTATATCTAACTATTCTATGATACCCATATAATATTAATAAACAAAAAAAAAAAAAATACCTATTTATAAAACACTAATAATAAATCAATAATACTACAAATAAATCAATAATACTAACAACTAAAAACTATATAAATGACTAACCTAGAAAAACCTATAGCTAATTTCTATTCTAATACTATTATATATTTTAATTATAACTAGTTGAATTTTGAAAATTACTATTTACCCTATAACCTACACTAATCCAAAGATAATGAAATAATAAATTATTTACTTTATTTATATTTAAATATTAATAATTCTAATTCTTTCTTTGAACCTTAAATGTTCAATGAAAATTAGATTATTAAATAAATAGGTACACGGTCGGTTCTCTAAACTGATACAACGTTAAACAAATTTCACAATTACACAATTATATTGTTTTTATGAAAAACAAATTACTGATTTGTATTTATATATATGCGATTTGGTGGATCACTTCAATAATGTTTTTACCATATAAAGATATTCATGCCTATAAACCACGTTATTTTAATTCAATTATTTTATACTATTTTTTTTTTTATATATTGTTGTACTATTATATAAATAATAATGATTAACAACATCCAATGGCAACTAAAATTAGCCGTACAAGCTTCAATTATTAGGACTCACTGTTGCTGCAATTAAATCTTATTATTTATTGTTCATTTAGTTGCACTTTACTTGCAATTAACAGATTCAATTAACTTTGAAGTTTACAGAACTGGTCAAGTAAATGTATTCTAATATGAACCACCCTTTTTACTAAATATTTAATGATTCACGAACCATTGTGGCAACAGAATTGCGTGACGGTGCCTACAATATCTGGACTCATCAATGGTAATACGTTTCACCAAAAAAAATTAAGTATTTGTATGTATTAATGTAATGTTTATTTTTTTTACAATTGAATTGTTTATAAATTTGAACCACAATATATATATTACAGAAATAATTTTATTTTAACTTTATTCAATTTATCCAAATCTAAAAAAAATTAATAATTTTAATGTAAACTTGGCATATATTAGAAACAAAAAAAAACAATGGAATAGTTGTTGTCCATTTTTAACCAAAATGGTTCTATTTTTTTCAATATTTTTGCAATACTGGAGCTAACCGTGTTGAGCTACAGTTGGGCCAATTTATAAAATAAATAGTGCCAAATTTTTTTCACCCATTTTAATAACCATAGTTGGACCTACAGTTGGACTTATGCTAGTATTGTTGCGCGCCAATTTATAATTAAATTGGTGCCATTTTTTCCATACTATTTTTTTATCTCGATAAGCTAAAATTGGGCTATGACTAGTTGAACCTATGCCAGTAAAGTTGTGCGCCAATTTATAAAATAAATAGTGCCAAATTTTTTACAACCATTTTAATAACCATAGTTGGACCTACAGTTGGGCTTATGCTAGTATTGTTGCGCGCCAATTTATAATTAAATTGGTGCCATTTTTTTCCATACTATTGTTTATCTCGATAAGCTAAAGTTGGGCTATGACTAGTTGAACCTATGCCAGTAACGTTGGGCGCCAATTTATAAGCACCTTCTTTACACTCCGATTTATTGTTCAGAACTGTTGGTAACATTTTTGTAAGCCGCATACAAACACCTAACAGTCTGGTCATTGATAATTATAATGTAACTGGTACGCTTTTGCTCGACTAACTCGCGGCTGGGTGTGGTTCTTGTTACATTACAATTATCTCGAAGGCGTTATAAATACACGTACCTTTTTACAAAATTTAAATAACCTAAAACATTACTAATCAATCAATATCAATATACATTACATTAACACTAATACATTCGCGGTAAAAATAAAAAAAATAAACTAATTGTAATTAATAAAACAAATTTGAAAATAAAATGTAGTTTACATTAATGAAACAAAAAAAAAATATACTACTCTACCAATAAATTTATAAAACAAAACTAATTTTACAACGCGATCTACCTAATACAACAACATTATTTGTTTGGTAAATGTAGATGTTAATATTTACCATGTCTTTTGGTACCCACCCTGTATGGTATAAATTACCACATCACCATGACCAGCATCAGACATAAAATTATGCATGGTCCCTTGTTTATTTACTATATAATATAAATTAATATATAATCAACTCATGGCATATCTTTAGGCTTTGGTAACTTTCATTATTTCCGTGATCCACTATTTATTTATTTAAGCCAACATTTTATAGATCGCAAAATTATTAGAATAATAAATTAATTTCATTTTTACAAATGTAATTTAAATTATTATCATCCAAAAAGATCATTCATATTTTTAATAACTTCTTTTTTTTAACCGAAAAATATCCATAAATATTCAAAAACAAACTAAATATTATCCTAATATGGTAAATATATATTTATTTTAATTTTGTTATCAAGGCTAACAAATTATTTTGTACATTTTATTAATTTATTTTTATGTATTTATTTTAAACAAAAAAAAAATAAGAATATTTATTTTAAACAAATTATTGCACCAAAATCAAATTATAATTAACCTTTTATTTAAATTAATTTAATTTTAAATTTAAATAATATATTTTAAATTTTATTAATAATTACTATAGCAAAAGAAAAAAAAAATCACTATTTGCCCGCAACATTTTCTTTGATTTTGGTGCACTTATTTCATTTTTTTTTTTTTTATATAAATTTTAAATTTTGATTAATTCCACCATATAAAAACTTTATTTAATTTGAGATGACCATGATTTTCACTGATAACAAATTATTTTTCTGATTATCCCTCTTTAATATATATATATATATCAAGATCTTTTCTCTTTGGTGTGTGATATCAAAAAGAAAGAGTCAATGAAAGGAAGTTAAAATTTCTCCACGCTGATCAACTATTTTATTATTTTTTTATTTGGCGCATGAATCTCTTAACTTAAAGCTGTGATTGCATGACATGTAATTATAATTGATCGGTTCGCAGTGAAATATTTCCATGCGTCGCGTAATTATTAAATTATTAATATTTTTACAATTAAATGTTTATTTATTATTTATTTACTATAATCTGAATTATTTAGCCGCTACAAAACAGAATGTTTGATGGTAAATTATGAAATATTATTGACAGCAAAAGTTCTGAAAACGGATTCTCCACTAAATAAATAATAATCTAAATATTTTCTGTACAAAGTATGTTAAATAAACTATACATAATTAAAATAACTTATAAATGATATAGGTAAACTATATTTTTTTTCTATACATAGATATATATATAACAACAGTTCTGAAGCGTCCTATGTGGGGCACGCCACGCTTAAAGTCTACATGCTCTTGAACTAAGCTACCGGGCATTTAACTAAATTTATACTACTATACTTTAATATCTTTAGCATGATAAACTCCTGTAATTGCTATACCATTTAAATCTTCTAATTCGTACAAGTTATTGCTAATTTCCTTTTTAATTCTGCATCTAAGAAATTTGCGTGCAAATTTTGCATTGAACTTTTTGGCAAAATCACTTTGTACAAAATTTCTACGATACACTTCCTGTCCCACATAAAATTTCCGTGTCTTAGTTCGTAAGTCATACGTCTTTTTATGTCTGTCATAGGCTTTACGCAGAGATTTTACCACGTCCTTTCGTATCAATTCCTGACGATCATTTTTACTGACCACATTTACGTCATTTTGTAAACATTTTAATTTTCTTAACAACGAATACGTACTGCCGTGTGTAATCATATTTTGACCGAATAGAACGTAATACGGTGAGGCACCTGTAGCTTGGTGTACTACACTACGTAACGCGCTTGCTATTTCACTAAGATGTAAGTCCCACTCTCGATGATCGCTCTCAATATACGCACGAATAGCAGCCAGTATCGAACGATTAATGCGTTCTGATGCATTCGATTGCGGAGAATATATTGCAGTTCGAATATGTTGGATTGAATATTGTTTTAAAACTTTTTCAAACAATTTCGACGTAAACTGCGCGCCATTATCCGAAACTATCGATTCGGGAGTTCCAAAAATATGAAATACGTCATATTCTAAATATTCACAGATTTTACTAGCTGTTGCTTGACGAAGTGGTTTTAATAATACAAACTTAGACAATTGATCTAAAACAATTAAAATATACACAAATCCACGTTTCGACCTAGGATACGGACCAAGCAAATCTATATACAAACGTTGCCACGGTCTATTTACAACAAAATGTTCACCCATGGTTGGTCTAAGAATTTCATTCGGTGCTTTCGTTTCTTTACAGATTTTACAATTTGCTACCAATCCTCTAACATCGCTTACCATATTTGGCCAATAATATAGTTGTCGCAGTCGATGAAGTGTTTTATGAATACCGCCATGTGCCGCATTAGGTGGATGATGAGCCTGTTCGACTAAAGTGTTCGTTAGACCAGGTGGAACCCAAAGCTTCCAACCATCTACCTCTCGCTCAAAATCGCCATTACGTGGTTCAGTACGCCTGTACACGAATCCATCCGAAACTTGTAAATCAGGCAATTTACTTAGATTTTCCAAAATGGTGGTTTTCAAATCATTATATTCATCGGAAGAGAAATATGGTGAATTTAAATCAATACCCGCGATTGTTGTTACGACCAATTCATCTACGTGATCAATTCGTGACAAGGCGTCAGCAACGACATTTTGAGTTCCTTTACGGTGCTCAATTGAAAAATCGAAAGCTTAAGTGAAGCATGGTCGGTAATAACCGTGAATGGTAAACCTTCAACGTATGGTCTAAATCTTTTTATGCTTAGAACCGCGGCCAAACATTCTAACTCCGTTATGCTATAATTTCGCTGAGCTGGATTAAGTTTTTTTGAAAAATATGCAATCGGTCGTTCTTTATTACTTTCATCTAGTTGGTATAATACACTTCCAACACCGCTCGTACACGCATCACACTGTATATAGAATTGTTTGCTGAAATCTGGGTTAACCAACAACGGAGCTGTGGTTAAAGCGGATTTAAGTTTTTCAAATGCTAATGTAGCTTGTTCGGACCATGAGAATTTTCTTCCTTTAGCTAATTTTAATGTGTCAGTAATGGGAGCTGCTAAAACTGCAAAATTTAGAATAAATCGATGGTACCAACCCGCCATACCCAAGAATCTACGAACTTGTTTTGGAGTTTTAGGGACCGGAAAATCGGAAATAGCCGAAACTTTAGCCGGATCCGGTTTTAAACAACCATCTGATATAATGAACCCTAAATATCTTAACTCTTTAAAACAAAATTTACTTTTATCGACGTTAATAGTTAAACCCGCACGTTTCAAATGTTTTGCAACTTCATTCAATATTTTAATATGGGTTTCAAAATCTTTCGCTGTAACTAATAAGTCGTCCAAGTAAACAAAAACGTTTTCGCGTAATTCCTCTGGTATCACCTTGTCCATCAGTCTGCATAGTCGTTGGGCTGCGTTACATAATCCAAATGGCATCACCTTGAACTGATAGAGTGGCCTACCCGGAACAGTAAAAGCGGTTTTTTCACGGGAATTTTTTTCGAGTGGAATTTGCCAAAATGCATCTTTCAGATCAATGCTGGATATGTAACGTGTGTTTTTGAGTCGCGACAACAGTCCTTCTATGTGAGGCAGGGGATATGCATCTTTTTTTGTTACAGAATTTATGTACCTAGCATCTAAACATAACCGTACTTTATTTGGTTTACGTACTAAAGTAATAGGAGAACTCCAAGGAGATGTAGCTGGTTCAATGACCCCTAAACTCAACATTCGGTCTAGTTCAGCATATACCTCTTTTTGAACTGCCGGAGATATAGGCCAGAAACCTTTTTTTATAGGAGTTGCACTATCCGTTTCTATGACGTGTTCTTCCAAATTAGTTTTACCTAAACCATCAGTTTCAAAATTAGGAAAATTATCTTTAACTGAGCTTAATATTTTCTCGTCTTGACTACTTAAACTATGCATTGGAATAATTTCAGATTTTTCTATTTCTATATCATGTTTTTCTAATTGTGTTAAACCTATAAATTTTTCAGTTGTTTTAGGAAAATTATTTATTACTGTCTCTAATTCTGATATTTGATAATTATCAAGATATGGTCTATTTTTACATTTGAATTCATTCGCACTTAATGGGTTAATTTTAAAACACTTCCAAAAATCTACTCCTAAATATAATTTTTGTTTCAGTGAAGGACATAAATAGAATTTAACTTTTTCAGTTAACCCATTAAATGTAATCGGAACTATTATATAGCCAATAATATTTTGCTTGTTACCATCAGCTGTTTTAACTATGCTTTGTAGCGGATGTATAAATAAATTACGCCTAGTTATAAAATCTTCACAATCATTACCTAGACAACTGATATTAGCTCCACTATCCAATAATCCTAAAACCTTTTCCCCTGAAATATTAACGGATATAAACCATCTATTATCTTCACCAGAATCATCAAATATTGCTGTTTCTAACCATTTCTTATCTTTTTTTAATTGTTTATTTCTTAACCTATATTTTTTTAACGAATTAATTCTTCTATTTTCTAAATCTACCTTTACTTCATTATTAAATATCCTATTTCTAGCAGCAGCGTAATCTAATTTACGTTGATGTAAACTAACATTTTCTTTTATTTTATTCTGTTTGTTACTAACTACTAAATCTTGATTTTTTAAAATTGTCTTAAAAGTTACGTCTGGTTTATTATGTTCTAATGTTTTCTGTGTAAATAAGTTTCTGGAGATTTCTGATTCTGACGCATTGACTCCTGATCCAGTGCGCGGATTCTTTGGTTTTCCGGACCACATTTTAAACATTCAGCTATAGTACGAACACCTTTCGTCCCACACGTGCGACAAAACAATACAATAGGACGAGTACACTCATAACTTGCATGACCTTTTTCTTTGCAATTGTGACATATATATTGCGATGTGTCGATGTTGTATTTTGAACGCAAGCGTAGCTCTTCTATTTCTGTCAAGAAATCAGACTGAGAAACGTCTTGTTCTGTTGATGCTTTTTGATAATTCAGATTTTGTGTCTCTTCTAAATTATCGCTTAAATCGAGTTCATGAATCTGCCTATTAGTAGCTGCGCGTGATCTCCATAAAATTCTTTCAGATTTACGTACCAAATCTCGCAATTCGTCAACTGTGTTTGCAGTAGCTGTCATTATCATCGATTGGATTCTGAAATTCAAATTATTTCTGATGATATTAACAATTTGTTTTTCAGGCATTTCATTTAATCTTTGCAAACTTAACGCCACTTGCACAGAACAGAAATCATCAAACGATTCATTTGTCAGTTGCTTTCTTTCCATCATTGCCAATAGTATATCATCATCTGAATCAATCATACGGAATTGCCCATATAATGCTTTTTTAAATTCTGGCCAACGCAATATAGGTGTTTTACGCACATATTGCCAGAACCAAACTTCTGCGCGACCTGCCAATAATATTTGTATATTACACATTATATGATTCCAACTTAGATGTTGTATTTGTTGCATTCGTTCAACTCTATGAATGAAATCGTGAACAGACATTAACCCTTTGCCGTCAAATTTAAATTTCCAATTAACCATAGGTGTTTTTAATGGATCATTTAATCGTGCTGTATTCTGATTTATATCATCACCATTTTGATTATCCTGTTGTAATAATAATGGATCAGCTGGTTTACTTGATTCATTTCTTCTAATCAAATTTCCACCTTGGTAATCATTTGGCAATAAATTAGTATCTGATGCATAATGATTATCATCTAACGAATATCGAATATTTCTTGCATTATTATTAACATTTTCAGGTAGTGTAACATTTGGTAAATTTGAATGTTGTTGTTTAATAGCGTTTTGTTCATTATATTGTTGGTTACCAATCGGCTGATTTTGAATTAACATCATTTGACGCATACCTTCCACAATACCTTTCTGAATTAAATCCGGAATTTGTTTTAAACTACTCATGACAACTGCTTCATTAACCCCTAGAGTAGCATCAACAACATCTTGTAACAAATTTGCTGTTTGAACAGTATTATTATTTTGAACATTCTTGTTACGTAACCGTCGGGTTGTGCTAGACTGACTATGGTATGATCTGATTTCGTCATTATTACCATGTATTTGTGCCTTAACTGGAAGTTGTGTTCTTTCCACTTCGCTTTCACTAGAGAAATCATTTAGATTTGGATTTGGTGATATTGGTCGATTTTTTTAAATTTTATTTTGGTTCGCCGGAATTGGAGGATCTAACGAAGGATTTTGTCTCGTTCCCATACGATGCATTTGTGCTATCGGCGTTTTAGCACGACCTCTACCTGCTGAGACTGTTGCACTAGTTGATGGTAACATAATTTATTTTATTTTACAGAATTTGTTGAAATCGTTATGTATATGTCTTGTTAAATTATTTGTGAATTTTCTAAATGTATTTAATAAATATATAATTTCAAATCTACATAAATTTTTATTTGTACTTTCACTATATCTAACTATTCTATGATACCCATATAATATTAATAAACAAAAAAAAAAAAAAACCTATTTATAAAACACTAATAATAAATCAATAATACTACAAATAAATCAATAATACTAACAACTAAAAACTATATAAATGACTAACCTAGAAAAACCTATAGCTAATTTCTATTCTAATACTATTATATATTTTAATTATAACTAGTTGAATTTTGAAAATTACTATTTACCCTATAACCTACACTAATCCAAAGATAATGAAATAATAAATTATTTACTTTATTTATATTTAAATATTAATAATTCTAATTCTTTCTTTGAACCTTAAATGTTCAATGAAAATTAGATTATTAAATAAATAGGTACACGGTCGGTTCTCTAAACTGATACAACGTTAAACAAATTTCACAATTACACAATTATATTGTTTTTATGAAAAACAAATTACTGATTTGTATTTATATATATGCGATTTGGTGGATCACTTCAATAATGTTTTTACCATATAAAGATATTCATGCCTATAAACCACGTTATTTTAATTCAATTATTTTATACTATTTTTTTTTTTATATATTGTTGTACTATTATATAAATAATAATGATTAACAACATCCAATGGCAACTAAAATTAGCCGTACAAGCTTCAATTATTAGGACTCACTGTTGCTGCAATTAAATCTTATTATTTATTGTTCATTTAGTTGCACTTTACTTGCAATTAACAGATTCAATTAACTTTGAAGTTTACAGAACTGGTCAAGTAAATGTATTCTAATATGAACCACCCTTTTTACTAAATATTTAATGATTCACGAACCATTGTGGCAACAGAATTGCGTGACGGTGCCTACAATATCTGGACTCATCAATGGTAATACGTTTCACCAAAAAAAATTAAGTATTTGTATGTATTAATGTAATGTTTATTTTTTTTACAATTGAATTGTTTATAAATTTGAACCACAATATATATATTACAGAAATAATTTTATTTTAACTTTATTCAATTTATCCAAATCTAAAAAAAATTAATAATTTTAATGTAAACTTGGCATATATTAGAAACAAAAAAAAACAATGGAATAGTTGTTGTCCATTTTTAACCAAAATGGTTCTATTTTTTTCAATATTTTTGCAATACTGGAGCTAACCGTGTTGAGCTACAGTTGGGCCAATTTATAAAATAAATAGTGCCAAATTTTTTTCACCCATTTTAATAACCATAGTTGGACCTACAGTTGGACTTATGCTAGTATTGTTGCGCGCCAATTTATAATTAAATTGGTGCCATTTTTTCCATACTATTTTTTTATCTCGATAAGCTAAAATTGGGCTATGACT
Source organism: Rhamphomyia laevipes (assembly GCA_963920725.1). Classification (NCBI taxonomy): domain Eukaryota; kingdom Metazoa; phylum Arthropoda; class Insecta; order Diptera; family Empididae; genus Rhamphomyia; species Rhamphomyia laevipes. Next base: position 85,671,597 of record OY987255.1, read on the forward strand.
AGTTGAACCTATGCCAGTAAAGTTGTGCGCCAATTTATAAAATAAATAGTGCCAAATTTTTTACAACCATTTTAATAACCATAGTTGGACCTACAGTTGGGCTTATGCTAGTATTGTTGCGCGCCAATTTATAATTAAATTGGTGCCATTTTTTTCCATACTATTGTTTATCTCGATAAGCTAAAGTTGGGCTATGACTAGTTGAACCTATGCCAGTAACGTTGGGCGCCAATTTATAAGCACCTTCTTTACACTCCGATTTATTGTTCAGAACTGTTGGTAACATTTTTGTAAGCCGCATACAAACACCTAACAGTCTGGTCATTGATAATTATAATGTAACTGGTACGCTTTTGCTCGACTAACTCGCGGCTGGGTGTGGTTCTTGTTACATTACAATTATCTCGAAGGCGTTATAAATACACGTACCTTTTTACAAAATTTAAATAACCTAAAACATTACTAATCAATCAATATCAATATACATTACATTAACACTAATACATTCGCGGTAAAAATAAAAAAAATAAACTAATTGTAATTAATAAAACAAATTTGAAAATAAAATGTAGTTTACATTAATGAAACAAAAAAAAAATATACTACTCTAGCAATAAATTTATAAAACAAAACTAATTTTACAACGCGATCTACCTAATACAACAACATTATTTGTTTGGTAAATGTAGATGTTAATATTTACCATGTCTTTTGGTACCCACCCTGTATGGTATAAATTACCACATCACCATGACCAGCATCAGACATAAAATTATGCATGGTCCCTTGTTTATTTACTATATAATATAAATTAATATATAATCAACTCATGGCATATCTTTAGGCTTTGGTAACTTTCATTATTTCCGTGATCCACTATTTATTTATTTAAGCCAACATTTTATAGATCGCAAAATTATTAGAATAATAAATTAATTTCATTTTTACAAATGTAATTTAAATTATTATCATCCAAAAAGATCATTCATATTTTTAATAACTTCTTTTTTTTAACCGAAAAATATCCATAAATATTCAAAAACAAACTAAATATTATCCTAATATGGTAAATATATATTTATTTTAATTTTGTTATCAAGGCTAACAAATTATTTTGTACATTTTATTAATTTATTTTTATGTATTTATTTTAAACAAAAAAAAATAAGAATATTTATTTTAAACAAATTATTGCACCAAAATCAAATTATAATTAACCTTTTATTTAAATTAATTTAATTTTAAATTTAAATAATATATTTTAAATTTTATTAATAATTACTATAGCAAAAGAAAAAAAAAATCACTATTTGCCCGCAACATTTTCTTTGATTTTGGTGCACTTATTTCATTTTTTTTTTTTTTTATATAAATTTTAAATTTTGATTAATTCCACCATATAAAAACTTTATTTAATTATAATAAACAATATTTTTTTAAAGCACTCACCGATATTTATTTTTCTGCAAACTGCATGTACATGTAGCTGCTATAATATATATCCATTTTATTGGAATTTTGTGCTAAAATAAAGGTTTATGTAATTTTTTAAAACACTAACATTTCTAATACCTTAGATTATCATTAATTAATTAATCAAAATTATGTATAATATGTACTAATTTATTCTACTTTAAATTTAATGCGAATTCTAAATTTTAATTGACTAATTTCAAAAACTACTTTATGCAACCAAATATTTTTTTTTTATATCAATATAAAAACACTATATAGATATAGAATAATTTAATTAATATTATTTTTTTTTTTTTTGTTAATAAACACTTATTTAAATTATAAATGTTTCTTTTACTGCCAATTCCTCAGGTACTATGTCATTTTTCGGGGTTTTTCCGGATGTTTAAATATTATTCTTTGCCGGTTTTGTAAGTTACAAAATCTAAATCCATAACATAAAAATATCCATAACATAAAACCCTATTTTTACATAAAAAAATAAATGAATAAATTGAATATTTATAAAAAAAAACTAATTTTTACCTTTCGGGTTTTTTTATGTTATATATAAATTTTGAACTGCAAATCTATCAATTCTGCAAAACTAATGTCACCACCATGATCCATGTGGATTTAACCTCTTTTCATTTCTCTTTTTAATATTTTTTTTTAATTAAATTATAATATAAATATATATATAATTTTCAAATATCAGTAATGGTCTCTTTATTTTATTTTAAATTTATATAATATTTTGAGATGACCATGATTTTCACTGATAACAAATTATTTTTCTGATTATCCCTCTTTAATATATATATATATATCAAGATCTTTTCTCTTTGGTGTGTGATATCAAAAAGAAAGAGTCAATGAAAGGAAGTTAAAATTTCTCCACGCTGATCAACTATTTTATTATTTTTTTATTTGGCGCATGAATCTCTTAACTTAAAGCTGTGATTGCATGACATGTAATTATAATTGATCGGTTCGCAGTGAAATATTTCCATGCGTCGCGTAATTATTAAATTATTAATATTTTTACAATTAAATGTTTATTTATTATTTATTTACTATAATCTGAATTATTTAGCCGCTACAAAACAGAATGTTTGATGGTAAATTATGAAATATTATTGACAGCAAAAGTTCTGAAAACGGATTCTCCACTAAATAAATAATAATCTAAATATTTTCTGTACAAAGTATGTTAAATAAACTATACATAATTAAAATAACTTATAAATGATATAGGTAAACTATATTTTTTTTCTATACATAGATATATATATAACAACAGTTCTGAAGCGTCCTATGTGGGGCACGCCACGCTTAAAGTCTACATGCTCTTGAACTAAGCTACCGGGCATTTAACTAAATTTATACTACTATACTTTAATATCTTTAGCATGATAAACTCCTGTAATTGCTATACCATTTAAATCTTCTAATTCGTACAAGTTATTGCTAATTTCCTTTTTAATTCTGCATCTAAGAAATTTGCGTGCAAATTTTGCATTGAACTTTTTGGCAAAATCACTTTGTACAAAATTTCTACGATACACTTCTTGTCCCACATAAAATTTCCGTGTCTTAGTTCGTAAGTCATACGTCTTTTTATGTCTGTCATAGGCTTTACGCAGAGATTTTACCACGTCCTTTCGTATCAATTCCTGACGATCATTTTTACTGACCACATTTACGTCATTTTGTAAACATTTTAATTTTCTTAACAACGAATACGTACTGCCGTGTGTAATCATATTTTGACCGAATAGAACGTAATACGGTGAGGCACCTGTAGCTTGGTGTACTACACTACGTAACGCGCTTGCTATTTCACTAAGATGTAAGTCCCACTCTCGATGATCGCTCTCAATATACGCACGAATAGCAGCCAGTATCGAACGATTAATGCGTTCTGATGCATTCGATTGCGGAGAATATATTGCAGTTCGAATATGTTGGATTGAATATTGTTTTAAAACTTTTTCAAACAATTTCGACGTAAACTGCGCGCCATTATCCGAAACTATCGATTCGGGAGTTCCAAAAATATGAAATACGTCACATTCTAAATATTCACAGATTTTACTAGCTGTTGCTTGACGAAGTGGTTTTAATAATACAAACTTAGACAATTGATCTAAAACAATTAAAATATACACAAATCCACGTTTCGACCTAGGATACGGACCAAGCAAATCTATATACAAACGTTGCCACGGTCTATTTACAACAAAATGTTCACCCATGGTTGGTCTAAGAATTTCATTCGGTGCTTTCGTTTCTTTACAGATTTTACAATTTGCTACCAATCCTCTAACATCGCTTACCATATTTGGCCAATAATATAGTTGTCGCAGTCGATGAAGTGTTTTATGAATACCGCCATGTGCCGCATTAGGTGGATGATGAGCCTGTTCGACTAAAGTGTTCGTTAGACCAGGTGGAACCCAAAGCTTCCAACCATCTACCTCTCGCTCAAAATCGCCATTACGTGGTTCAGTACGCCTGTACACGAATCCATCCGAAACTTGTAAATCAGGCAATTTACTTAGATTTTCCAAAATGGTGGTTTTCAAATCATTATATTCATCGGAAGAGAAATATGGTGAATTTAAATCAATACCCGCGATTGTTGTTACGACCAATTCATCTACGTGATCAATTCGTGACAAGGCGTCAGCAACGACATTTTGAGTTCCTTTACGGTGCTCAATTGAAAAATCGAAAGCTTGAAGCTTCAAGGACCACCTAGCCAAACGTCCACTTAAATCCTTCTGGCTCATCAACCACTTAAGTGAAGCATGGTCGGTAATAACCGTGAATGGTAAACCTTCAACGTATGGTCTAAATCTTTTTATGCTTAGAACCGCGGCCAAACATTCTAACTCCGTTATGCTATAATTTCGCTGAGCTGGATTAAGTTTTTTTGAAAAATATGCAATCGGTCGTTCTTTATTACTTTCATCTAGTTGGTATAATACACTTCCAACACCGCTCGTACACGCATCACACTGTATATAGAATTGTTTGCTGAAATCTGGGTTAACCAACAACGGAGCTGTGGTTAAAGCGGATTTAAGTTTTTCAAATGCTAATGTAGCTTGTTCGGACCATGAGAATTTTCTTCCTTTAGCTAATTTTAATGTGTCAGTAATGGGAGCTGCTAAAACTGCAAAATTTAGAATAAATCGATGGTACCAACCCGCCATACCCAAGAATCTACGAACTTGTTTTGGAGTTTTAGGGACCGGAAAATCGGAAATAGCCGAAACTTTAGCCGGATCCGGTTTTAAACAACCATCTGATATAATGAACCCTAAATATCTTAACTCTTTAAAACAAAATTTACTTTTATCGACGTTAATAGTTAAACCCGCACGTTTCAAATGTTTTGCAACTTCATTCAATATTTTAATATGGGTTTCAAAATCTTTCGCTGTAACTAATAAGTCGTCCAAGTAAACAAAAACGTTTTCGCGTAATTCCTCTGGTATCACCTTGTCCATCAGTCTGCATAGTCGTTGGGCTGCGTTACATAATCCAAATGGCATCACCTTGAACTGATAGAGTGGCCTACCCTAAACAGTAAAAGCGGTTTTTTCACGGGAATTTTTTTCGAGTGGAATTTGCCAAAATGCATCTTTCAGATCAATGCTGGATATGTAACGTGTGTTTTTGAGTCGCGACAACAGTCCTTCTATGTGAGGCAGGGGATATGCATCTTTTTTTGTTACAGAATTTATGTACCTAGCATCTAAACATAACCGTACTTTATTTGGTTTACGTACTAAAGTAATAGGAGAACTCCAAGGAGATGTAGCTGGTTCAATGACCCCTAAACTCAACATTCGGTCTAGTTCAGCATATACCTCTTTTTGAACTGCCGGAGATATAGGCCAGAAACCTTTTTTTATAGGAGTTGCACTATCCGTTTCTATGACGTGTTCTTCCAAATTAGTTTTACCTAAACCATCAGTTTCAAAATTAGGAAAATTATCTTTAACTGAGCTTAATATTTTCTCGTCTTGACTACTTAAACTATGCATTGGAATAATTTCAGATTTTTCTATTTCTATATCATGTTTTTCTAATTGTGTTAAACCTATAAATTTTTCAGTTGTTTTAGGAAAATTATTTATTACTGTCTCTAATTCTGATATTTGATAATTATCAAGATATGGTCTATTTTTACATTTGAATTCATTCGCACTTAATGGGTTAATTTTAAAACACTTCCAAAAATCTACTCCTAAATATAATTTTTGTTTCAGTGAAGGACATAAATAGAATTTAACTTTTTCAGTTAACCCATTAAATGTAATCGGAACTATTATATAGCCAATAATATTTTGCTTGTTACCATCAGCTGTTTTAACTATGCTTTGTAGCGGATGTATAAATAAATTACGCCTAGTTATAAAATCTTCACAATCATTACCTAGACAACTGATATTAGCTCCACTATCCAATAATCCTAAAACCTTTTCCCCTGAAATATTAACGGATATAAACCATCTATTATCTTCACCAGAATCATCAAATATTGCTGTTTCTAACCATTTCTTATCTTTTTTTAATTGTTTATTTCTTAACCTATATTTTTTTAACGAATTAATTCTTCTATTTTCTAAATCTACCTTTACTTCATTATTAAATATCCTATTTCTAGCAGCAGCGTAATCTAATTTACGTTGATGTAAACTAACATTTTCTTTTATTTTATTCTGTTTGTTACTAACTACTAAATCTTGATTTTTTAAAATTGTCTTAAAAGTTACGTCTGGTTTATTATGTTCTAATGTTTTCTGTGTAAATAAGTTTCTGGAGATTTCTGATTCTGACGCATTGACTCCTGATCCAGTGCGCGGATTCTTTGGTTTTCCGGACCACATTTTAAACATTCAGCTATAGTACGAACACCTTTCGTTCCACACGTGCGACAAAACAATACAATAGGACGAGTACACTCATAACTTGCATGACCTTTTTCTTTGCAATTGTGACATATATATTGCGATGTGTCGATGTTGTATTTTGAACGCAAGCGTAGCTCTTCTATTTCTGTCAAGAAATCAGACTGAGAAACGTCTTGTTCTGTTGATGCTTTTTGATAATTCAGATTTTGTGTCTCTTCTAAATTATCGCTTAAATCGAGTTCATGAATCTGCCTATTAGTAGCTGCGCGTGATCTCCATAAAATTCTTTCAGATTTACGTACCAAATCTCGCAATTCGTCAACTGTGTTTGCAGTAGCTGTCATTATCATCGATTGGATTCTGAAATTCAAATTATTTCTGATGATATTAACAATTTGTTTTTCAGGCATTTCATTTAATCTTTGCAAACTTAACGCCACTTGCACAGAACAGAAATCATCAAACGATTCATTTGTCAGTTGCTTTCTTTCCATCATTGCCAATAGTATATCATCATCTGAATCAATCATACGGAATTGCCCATATAATGCTTTTTTAAATTCTGGCCAACGCAATATAGGTGTTTTACGCACATATTGCCAGAACCAAACTTCTGCGCGACCTGCCAATAATATTTGTATATTACACATTATATGATTCCAACTTAGATGTTGTATTTGTTGCATTCGTTCAACTCTATGAATGAAATCGTGAACAGACATTAACCCTTTGCCGTCAAATTTAAATTTCCAATTAACAATAGGTGTTTTTAATGGATCATTTAATCGTGCTGTATTCTGATTTATATCATCACCATTTTGATTATCCTGTTGTAATAATAATGGATCAGCTGGTTTACTTGATTCATTTCTTCTAATCAAATTTCCACCTTGGTAATCATTTGGCAATAAATTAGTATCTGATGCATAATGATTATCATCTAACGAATATCGAATATTTCTTGCATTATTATTAACATTTTCAGGTAGTGTAACATTTGGTAAATTTGAATGTTGTTGTTTAATAGCGTTTTGTTCATTATATTGTTGGTTACCAATCGGCTGATTTTGAATTAACATCATTTGACGCATACCTTCCACAATACCTTTCTGAATTAAATCCGGAATTTGTTTTAAACTACTCATGACAACTGCTTCATTAACCCCTAGAGTAGCATCAACAACATCTTGTAACAAATTTGCTGTTTGAACAGTATTATTATTTTGAACATTCTTGTTACGTAACCGTCGGGTTGTGCTAGACTGACTATGGTATGATCTGATTTCGTCATTATTACCATGTATTTGTGCCTTAACTGGAAGTTGTGTTCTTTCCACTTCGCTTTCACTAGAGAAATCATTTAGATTTGGATTTGGTGATATTGGTCGATTTTTTTAAATTTTATTTTGGTTCGCCGGAATTGGAGGATCTAACGAAGGATTTTGTCTCGTTCCCATACGATGCATTTGTGCTATCGGCGTTTTAGCACGACCTCTACCTGCTGAGACTGTTGCACTAGTTGATGGTAACATAATTTATTTTATTTTACAGAATTTGTTGAAATCGTTATGTATATGTCTTGTTAAATTATTTGTGAATTTTCTAAATGTATTTAATAAATATATAATTTCAAATCTACATAAATTTTTATTTGTACTTTCACTATATCTAACTATTCTATGATACCCATATAATATTAATAAACAAAAAAAAAAAAAAAATACCTATTTATAAAACACTAATAATAAATCAATAATACTACAAATAAATCAATAATACTAACAACTAAAAACTATATAAATGACTAACCTAGAAAAACCTATAGCTAATTTCTATTCTAATACTATTATATATTTTAATTATAACTAGTTGAATTTTGAAAATTACTATTTACCCTATAACCTACACTAATCCAAAGATAATGAAATAATAAATTATTTACTTTATTTATATTTAAATATTAATAATTCTAATTCTTTCTTTGAACCTTAAATGTTCAATGAAAATTAGATTATTAAATAAATAGGTACACGGTCGGTTCTCTAAACTGATACAACGTTAAACAAATTTCACAATTACACAATTATATTGTTTTTATGAAAAACAAATTACTGATTTGTATTTATATATATGCGATTTGGTGGATCACTTCAATAATGTTTTTACCATATAAAGATATTCATGCCTATAAACCACGTTATTTTAATTCAATTATTTTATACTATTTTTTTTTTTATATATTGTTGTACTATTATATAAATAATAATGATTAACAACATCCAATGGCAACTAAAATTAGCCGTACAAGCTTCAATTATTAGGACTCACTGTTGCTGCAATTAAATCTTATTATTTATTGTTCATTTAGTTGCACTTTACTTGCAATTAACAGATTCAATTAACTTTGAAGTTTACAGAACTGGTCAAGTAAATGTATTCTAATATGAACCACCCTTTTTACTAAATATTTAATGATTCACGAACCATTGTGGCAACAGAATTGCGTGACGGTGCCTACAATATCTGGACTCATCAATGGTAATACGTTTCACCAAAAAAAATTAAGTATTTGTATGTATTAATGTAATGTTTATTTTTTTTACAATTGAATTGTTTATAAATTTGAACCACAATATATATATTACAGAAATAATTTTATTTTAACTTTATTCAATTTATCCAAATCTAAAAAAAATTAATAATTTTAATGTAAACTTGGCATATATTAGAAACAAAAAAAAACAATGGAATAGTTGTTGTCCATTTTTAACCAAAATGGTTCTATTTTTTTCAATATTTTTGCAATACTGGAGCTAACCGTGTTGAGCTACAGTTGGGCCAATTTATAAAATAAATAGTGCCAAATTTTTTTCACCCATTTTAATAACCATAGTTGGACCTACAGTAGGACTTATGCTAGTATTGTTGCGCGCCAATTTATAATTAAATTGGTGCCATTTTTTCCATACTATTTTTTTATCTCGATAAGCTAAAATTGGGCTATGACTAGTTGAACCTATGCCAGTAAAGTTGTGCGCCAATTTATAAAATAAATAGTGCCAAATTTTTTACAACCATTTTAATAACCATAGTTGGACCTACAGTTGGGCTTATGCTAGTATTGTTGCGCGCCAATTTATAATTAAATTGGTGCCATTTTTTTCCATACTATTGTTTATCTCGATAAGCTAAAGTTGGGCTATGACTAGTTGAACCTATGCCAGTAACGTTGGGCGCCAATTTATAAGCACCTTCTTTACACTCCGATTTATTGTTCAGAACTGTTGGTAACATTTTTGTAAGCCGCATACAAACACCTAACAGTCTGGTCATTGATAATTATAATGTAACTGGTACGCTTTTGCTCGACTAACTCGCGGCTGGGTGTGGTTCTTGTTACATTACAATTATCTCGAAGGCGTTATAAATACACGTACCTTTTTACAAAATTTAAATAACCTAAAACATTACTAATCAATCAATATCAATATACATTACATTAACACTAATACATTCGCGGTAAAAATAAAAAAAATAAACTAATTGTAATTAATAAAACAAATTTGAAAATAAAATGTAGTTTACATTAATGAAACAAAAAAAAAATATACTACTCTACCAATAAATTTATAAAACAAAACTAATTTTACAACGCGATCTACCTAATACAACAACATTATTTGTTTGGTAAATGTAGATGTTAATATTTACCATGTCTTTTGGTACCCACCCTGTATGGTATAAATTACCACATCACCATGACCAGCATCAGACATAAAATTATGCATGGTCCCTTGTTTATTTACTATATAATATAAATTAATATATAATCAACTCATGGCATATCTTTAGGCTTTGGTAACTTTCATTATTTCCGTGATCCACTATTTATTTATTTAAGCCAACATTTTATAGATCGCAAAATTATTAGAATAATAAATTAATTTCATTTTTACAAATGTAATTTAAATTATTATCATCCAAAAAGATCATTCATATTTTTAATAACTTCTTTTTTTTAACCGAAAAATATCCATAAATATTCAAAAACAAACTAAATATTATCCTAATATGGTAAATATATATTTATTTTAATTTTGTTATCAAGGCTAACAAATTATTTTGTACATTTTATTAATTTATTTTTATGTATTTATTTTAAACAAAAAAAAATAAGAATATTTATTATAAACAAATTATTGCACCAAAATCAAATTATAATTAACCTTTTATTTAAATTAATTTAATTTTAAATTTAAATAATATATTTTAAATTTTATTAATAATTACTATAGCAAAAAAAAAAAAAATCACTATTTGCCCGCAACATTTTCTTTGATTTTGGTGCACTTATTTCATTTTTATTTTTTTTTATATAAATTTTAAATTTTGATTAATTCCACCATATAAAAACTTTATTTAATTATAATAAACAATATTTTTTTAAAGCACTCACCGATATTTATTTTTCTGCAAACTGCATGTACATGTAGCTGCTATAATATATATCCATTTTATTGGAATTTTGTGCTAAAATAAAGGTTTATGTAATTTTTTAAAACACTAACATTTCTAATACCTTAGATTATCATTAATTAATTAATCAAAATTATGTATAATATGTACTAATTTACTCTACTTTAAATTTAATGCGAATTCTAAATTTTAATTGACTAATTTCAAAAACTACTTTATGCAATCAAATATTTTTTTTTTATATCAATATAAAAACACTATATAGATATAGAATAATTTAATTAATATTATTTTTTTTTTTTTTTTTGTTAATAAACACTTATTTAAATTATAAATGTTTCTTTTACTGCCAATTCCTCAGGTACTATGTCATTTTTCGGGGTTTTTCCGGATGTTTAAATATTATTCTTTGCCGGTTTTGTAAGTTACAAAATCTAAATCCATAACATAAAAATCCATACATAAAACCCTATTTTTACATAAAAAAAATAAATGAATAAATTGAATATTTATAAAAAAAAACTAATTTTTACCTTTCGGGTTTTTTTATGTTATATATAAATTTTGAACTGCAAATCTATCAATTCTGCAAAACTAATGTCACCACCATGATCCATGTGGATTTAACCTCTTTTCATTTCTCTTTTTAATATTTTTTTTTAATTAAATTATAATATAAATATTTATATAATTTTCAAATATCAGTAATGGTCTCTTTATTTTATTTTAAATTTATATAATATTTTGAGATGACCATGATTTTCACTGATAACAAATTATTTTTCTGATTATCCCTCTTTAATATATATATATATATATCAAGATCTTTTCTCTTTGGTGTGTGATATCAAAAAGAAAGAGTCAATGAAAGGAAGTTAAAATTTCTCCACGCTGATCAACTATTTTATTATTTTTTTATTTGGCGCATGAATCTCTTAACTTAAAGCTGTGATTGCATGACATGTAATTATAATTGATCGGTTCGCAGTGAAATATTTCCATGCGTCGCGTAATTATTAAATTATTAATATTTTTACAATTAAATGTTTATTTATTATTTATTTACTATAATCTGAATTATTTAGCCGCTACAATCAGATAAAAAATTAATTAGCTGGTTATACTAAATTTTTAGCGTGAGAAAAAACAATATTAATGCACGTGCATCCGGATCAATTCATTGACCCTTGAAATTCTCAAAACTTTTGGGAAAATGACTCAATTAAGATCATATTACATTATTATTCTTGACAGGAAGTAAAAAAAATGTAATTATAATTGAGTATAAATATTTTTAATTAAATTAAAGCGGTGTCGAATTTCATTAAGGTGAAAATTACTTAATAATTAATGTGCAAAAATGCTTAAAATATTCATTAATTTGTATGTAGTATAAAATTTATTTTCAATATTTTGCACATTTTATTTGCACATTTCCTTTGCACTAGAACATATATAAATACACTACTACCATCTACTTCGGGGAAAAAAAAACATTAAGAAAACTTAAAGTGAGTAGAAGCACTGAGTAAAGTGAGTCCAATTCACCTACTCACTTTTTTAGCTGAATTTCGGTACCGTATAATGGGGTTACATCACCCCAAAATAAAAATCTAAATATGTTGCAAGTATTTGCTTTGTTTATCAAGATTAGTTAAATGTGATATTTTAATATCATTTTTTAGAACTTTCTGAACATGATACACTAAACCAGTGATGGGGAAACTATGGCCCGCGGTCCAAAAGTGGCCCTCGACAGCTATCAATTTGGCCCACGCTCTGATGCAGAACATGTTACAAAAAAATTTAATCATTAAAAAATTTAATAAAGTTATTAATTTAAAAAAAATTATATTTAATAAAGAAAATAATACGATTTCGTGATTTTTTGTGTTCATACATAATAAATTTGATGTTTTTGCTATATTACAGCTCCTTAAGCATTTTCATCTTTTTCTTCTATCATTTCGATTTGAAATTTAGTTCGATATACTCCTAAAGATATGCAAAAATCTGTAATTTGTCCAACCGTAACCAAATAAAAATAAATTTTAAATAAAATAAAAATTTATTTGAGTTATTTTCAGATTCTATTCTGCCATCAGGAAAATGTATTAATTTCTATTTTTCATTTTATAAAATATTCATATTTTAGGTGTACAATCTATTTAATCAATTTAATAAAAAAACTTAACTTAAATTTAATTAATGTCCCATCCTTATCATTGTTTTATCTAAGCTAACTAAATTTTTAAGGCACCCACACAAACATAAATTTTGTAAAGTGGCCCCATTTATAAAAAGTTCCCCATCACTGCACTAAACATTATATGCAATATTTGATATAGGGATGCGTACAAAAGGTTTCTTAATCTTGAGCCTAAGTCCCCCAGGGGTTGGGGTTACTTTATCCGCTTGTATATTTTTCATTATATTTACTGAAAAAATTCTATTGGACAAAGTCGCCTTTTGGTAAGGTGAATAGTATAGTAAATAAGTTGATTTACTAATATTTTACTAACCATAAATTTTGCAAAAAGAGATTTAAAAAGCATTTAATGATGTCTCTGATAAATTCAGATTTATGCACATATAAAAATATACAACTTTATAGTTATAATTTTAAACAATATGCAAAACCTCAGTGTTTCACCGCAGACAAGTCCGAACTTGTTCGTTAGTTGGAAATAGTTCAATGAAGAGAAGTGCAAAAGTAGGAAGGGATATTTTGAAATAGAATTGTGTAAATTGAACTGACAAACTTTTTAATGTGTTCGGTCAAAGTAACCCTGCAAGGGCCAAATACACCCCGTATTACGGTAGCGATTTATTTTTTCTCCTATAATAATAATAATAATAATTAATTATTTTAATTTGTTATAAAATTTAAATTATTCTTACTTAATTTTTTTTCCACGTACGTGTTGTTTGTTACTACAAAATTTTAAAAATGGCTCATTCTTTGTTATTAAAAATGGCAGATCTTTGTTTTGCTAAAATTCACTAAATACACATTTTTCGAATCAAAAATATATCCTTTTCGATTCACTTTTAGCGATAAGATTTTCAGTTCACTATAATATACAATATTTATATATGGGTTAGTAAAACTTCACTTATAAATATCTTTTTTAAATTATTTACGTATCGTTTTAGGTGATCTTCGTTTCTAATACCGCGATTACAATTGACGCTTTCTAGACGTATTCTAGATGTAGCAATTTGTCAAATTTGCGTTTAGATTAAAGGGGTTACGTTATCGAATCTTACGTTGGTTCTGTAAAAAACGAATCGGAAAATGGGAAATGTGATTCTCCATACATAGCAGCTTTTTTGCTCACTCAATTTAGAGTTAGCCGCTAAAAGGGTGGTATGTCTTTATTTGTCACAAACACTGCGTAAAACACTACGTTTTATTCAAAAATAGATGTCTACTTTTACCGAAAGGAAATTATTAGATGCACGGCCTGCAATCTTAGAAGAAAATAAAAAAAATTATTTATAAAAATATTAGTTTCTCTTCCAATTCCTGCAACGCTAGTGTCGTTTTATATTTTGAGGTTATGTTTATGTTGACAACATTTAAAAACGTTTGTGAGTGTTTGATAGTTGTTTATGTTTTTATATTTCTGAATTTCAATTAAAAAAATTAACGAATGAACCTAAATGTGCCTAAAAAATAAAAAACAAAGCTCCTAAAAGATAATATTAACCATATTAACTATAAAAATGGTTGGAATTAATGGTTGTGTTCCGTATTGTGAAAATTTAAGTGCCAGCATTGTTTATTTATATATAGTTGTCTAATCATCACTTTTTCTGTAATTCGCGACCGAGAATCATTTTGAGCAGATGTCACTGCGAAAATATCAGACTCAAACCCTGGTAAATTTACCTAATTAAGAAAATAGCTTTTCTTATAATAGAGAAAAAAAAATATGAATGATTTTTTTTTTTAAAGTCACTATTAAAGCTTTATTGATACATTATTTAAGAAGAAAAATCTATTGCCTTTTAAAATATAAACAAAGCATACAAACATAAGCATACAAATGAAAAAATAACATATAAATCATATAAGTTGTAAGTTAGAAAAAAATAGTAATATTAGTAAATTTAATAATATAATTGATTTACTAGTGTTTTGAAAAAAAATATAAAGTTAAATTTATTTACAAAAAGGTTAAAATTATAGCATTTTCGAGTCAACTTAGTCCTTTTACAACACAAGTTAGTCTTTTTATATTTCAAAATAGTCTTTTTTAAAATCAATATAGTCAACAAAAAAGACTATTTTGATTTTAAAAAAGACTATTTTGAAATATAAAAAGACTATATTTTTGTAAAAAGACTAACTTAACTCGAAAATGCTATATATTAATTATATTAATTTACATTCAATTTATATTCTGCAAGCACATTAAGATTTATTAAAAAACAGCATAAAGCTAACGCATTTTTCAAACACTTCTATAGGTATTTCAAATTACTATTTTAATTTTCTTAATAGTTACAAATTCATTTAATTTAAATAAAAATCATTAATTATTAAACAACAACAAAATTAACATCATTATTAGTTGATTATTCTGAAAGATGTGGAAAATTAATTATAGATATGCAAGTATGTGACTAAATTATAAAAAAAAAAAAAAAAAATATTATAAAGGTTTCAAATTTTAGGTTAATAATGAATATATTAACAAGGAAAAATATAATTTATATTTTAAATATTTTATAATTTCATTATTTTAAAATTAAAATCTGTATAAAATTTCAAAGAAAAATAAAAATCTCTTTCTGTATTTTCTATTTTATATATTTTTCATAATTTTTTTTTCCTATACATAACTATGTATGCTTTTTTTTGCTATCTAATAAACAATAAATAAAAATTTCTACATTATTATTTGATGCCACCATTTTTTTTTTTAATTACAACAATTTTTGAACATTATTATTGCATTGTTTGTACCAAAATTGTTGCTATTAAAAAACTGAAATGAAATTTAATTTTATTAAAATATATAATATATACTAAAATATAATATATTATATTAAAATATATCTTATTATACAATATGACAGAATTATAAATTATTATATAATTATTATATAAGACTACTTTTAGACGAATCGACAGAATTTAGCACATTATTTAAAAAAAAAATAGAAAACCCCTAAATTATGAACGTAGAACAAAATTACAGAATGCAGAAAAATAAATCAAAATAAATATTTCAAAATATTTAAAATTACAAAAGAGGAGTAATGACAATTATTTCCGTTTGCCGCACCCCGCGGGAATAAGAAATAAAAAAAAAGTTTACATTATTTTAGATTTTAGATTTAAAGAAATAGAAAATACATGGAATAACAATAGAGAGAAAAAAAAGTATTATTTCCATGCAGGTGTGACTCACTAAAGCTTTACCCTAGTAACCAAGCGTCCTCACTTTAAATACGTCGGACATATTCCTAGGAAAATATCCATGGTCAATGAGCTAAAATATATATTATTGGTTATAGGCAGTAAAATTCCTCTCGAAAGATAATATCTCCAATAATTAATGGATTTAATATGGATGTTTCCTTTATTATATAATCTCGCTCACATATGCTCATATGCTCTCTCAATTATTCTCAATTTTCTCAATGGCAGTCGCGGTGGCGTGATTTCCTTTTACTGTCAAAATCAAACCGTCGTATACTGTAGTTAAGTAAAGTCGTGTTTTGTGTAGCAAGAAAATTGTTTAAAAAGTAAGTAATTATTATATTAACAAATTCCTAAAATTAATTAAAATTTAATATTTTGCATCTTGTTTACTAAACTTTCTATTTTAAAATACTAATTTAAGTATATTTTAAATATATATTTGGTGTTTTCTGTATTAATGGTTTGCAGTAAGACTAGATTTTTCGTTATCATCTTCATAACTTATTTATATTTATTAATTTAAATATTAATTTTACTTTTTTTACATTTATTTAATTAAATTATCATTTAAATCACTTGATTAAAACCACTAATGTTTTCTTTATAAATTATGTAGAATTTTTCGGGGACTAGTGGAATTTGTTCACAGTTTTTTTATACTAGTGGATTTTTTCCGCAGATTTTCCAATTCATCATTAATATTAAAATTGTGGACAAAGCCTACTAGGATACACTTCACTATAGTTCTTCGTGGATTTTAGATTTAAAATGGTGTAGTGAAACCTGTATTGTCTATTGTTTCTGTTGCCTACTAGACTTTGTCCAAAAATTGCAAATAATGATAAATTTGAAAATCTGCGGACAAAGTCCACTGATTTGCTATTTTATTATTAAATATGAAATCCACGAAAATAACTAGTGTTTTTGTGAACTAGTGGATTTAGTGTGAATGGGATTATAGAATATAGTTTGATTATTACACAAATAACAACAATTATTATTTATTCAGTAGTCATTATTAAAAAACAATATATAAATATGGCTTTTGTTAAATACATATAAAATATTTTATCTAATAGCTTTGCTTTTCCTATTTTGTGTGACAAAACCTGTGCTTAGTGCAATATAACGTTCACTATAAATTATCATTTACTTTAGATAAATATTCGTTAACATTACAATATTTATAGGTTTTTAAAATGCTATCCAGAAGTAAACGCAGTCGGCACTTTAAAACTAAAGCTTGTTCATTTGTTAAAAGGAATTTTTCCAGCCCTATATCATCATCTAGATTAGGGATATCTCGGAGTAGTGAACCAGTACCTATAACAGCTTCAAACTCTAATATTCCGTCTTTTCTATTACACCCGCTCTGTTATAATTTATTAGAGCAAGAACCTTCACAATATCTGAACAACCCAGCTACTGAAAATGAACCAGATCAGTATTCAAAATTGCCTATTTGTGAAGCCTCAAATATAGCTCATGCTACATTGGGTTTTGAAATTGAGCGACAGTTACATTCAGACCACTCCTTTACTTCTGAAGTTTCAAATAATCCAAACATAATAGAAACAGATCCATTAAATTTCAACCAAGATGCAAATGATTTAAAACTTAATTTGGCAGAATGGGTTGCGAATTCTAAATGCCCGGGAATGCATGTCAATTCACTCTTAAGGATTTTGAGACCGTTTCATCCTCAGTTGCCAAAAGATTGCAGAACGTTATGCTGTTGCCCTCGAACCAATCCAGTTATTGATATGCTGGATGGTAAATATTTACATATTGGACTCAAACAATGTCTATATATTTTTTTGGAAAAAAATGCAGTAGATCATGATATTTTAATAGATATTGGTATTGATGGAGTCGGCACCAACTTTAGTAGCAGCTCAGGAAGCACCTTGTGGCCTATTTTGATCAATGTTGTTGGATATTGTGATGTTATGATGGTGGCAACTTATTTTGGGACCAGCAAACCGAAGGATGTAAATATTTATTTGGAACCATTTACTAATGAATTAAAAAATGTATTACAAAATGGATTTGAGCATAAGGGAAAAAATTATACTGTAAATATTCGAGCTCTAGTATGTGATGCCCCAGCCAGAGCCTTTGTACTAAATATCAAAACTTTTTCTGGATATTACAGCTGCAGCAAGTGCCATATTAAAGGTCGTTATCTTCATCACAGCGTTATTTTTCCTTACGAACTTTGTGCTTTACGAACTGATGCAGAGTTCATTAGTAAAAGAGATACTAATCATTTTTTGGATGAGAACCCAACTAGAATACAAGATCTGGGAATAGGTTGCGTGTCCAATGTTCCAATTGATTATATGCACAATGTTTGTTTGGGTGTGATGAAACAATTAATGAACTTATGGATAAATAAACGATTGAAAGAATACAGTCTGTCATTAAGAACTATTGAAGACATATCTCAATATTTATTATCTATCGCTAAACAAATGCCAGATGAATTTAGCCGAAATCCAAGGCCATTATTTTTATTAAAACGATATAAAGCCACTGAATTTCGGCAATTACTTTTGTATACTTTGCCAGTTTTACTAAAAGATAAAATGCCAAACATTTACTACAACCATTTTTTGAAATTGCATTGTGCTATTAAGATATTATGCATGGAAGGTGAATGCTGTTATAATAACGAATTAGCAGAAAAACTGTTAAATGATTTTGTTATGAAATTTGCTGATCTTTATGATGAACATACTCTTTCATTTAATGTACATAGCCTCTTGCATTTAAGCACCGATGTGAAGAAATTTAAAGCACCTCTTGATAGTTTCAGTGCCTTTAAATTTGAAAATCATTTACAATATTTAAAAAAAACTTGCTCATTCTGGGTTCAACGTTCTCGCTCAAATCTATAACAGAAATACTGAAGCTAAACTAAATTTGAAACTAAAATTATCAGGAAAATTGAATTGGCAATTCAAAAAATCAGCAACTGGCAAATATATCTGTATTAACTTCAAAAATTCGAAAATATCCATTAAACCACCAAATAATTATTGTATGCTCGCCAGTAAAAAAGTAGTCAGAATAGTAGAAATAAAGCGCCGAAATGGATTTTTTTTTATTAAATGTGAAATCTTGACATCACTTAAGCCTTTATATACATCTCCAATACATTCTACAGACATAGGTATTTTTACTTCTGACTGTATTTGCATAGAAAATTTAGCGACATATCCCGTATCCGAAATACTTAAAAAAGTTGCAATAATCTACTTAAATGAATCATATTATTTTTTTCTTTTTTTATAAAAATGTTCTTGATAATATTTTAAGGCTTTTTTTTGTATTGGGTCATCCGTTGCTGGCTGCATCCTCGAGGAACCGGAAAGTTTCCTGTTGAGTCCATAACAATAATTATGTATTAGTATTTTTATACAATGTTTGGTGGCACTTAAATTTTTACAATACGGAACACAACATTTAATTCCATACATTTTTATAATTAATTGTCTTTGTTTTTTATTTTTTACACACTTTTCCTTTCTTTTATTAAGTTTTTTAATTTAATTTCACAAATATATTATCTATCAACACATATGACCACAAACGTTTTTAAATGTTTGTCAACATAAACATAACCTCAAAATATAAAATGGATAAAATGACACTAAAAACGACACTACCGCTGCAGAAGTTGGATTGGGAAATAATATCAATTTTATAAACCATGTTATTCTAAGATTAGCGGCCGTGCTGTGTTGTAACAGAATAAAAGACGAGTTTGTATTGTATCTTGCAGTTTTTGTTAATTTAAATAATATATAAAAGTCTATAATATTTGAATTTGATTAGTTTATAATTTGATACCAGTTTAACGAATTAAATTACCGTTTTTAAAACGTATTTTAGTAAAATAGTCTTGATATTTACCTCATGTATTCAGTCTAAAGAACTAAAAACATTGTTATTGTTTCTCAATCAAACAAGTGGCAGTGCAGCATTAAGTTGTCCAGATCAATATAAACTAAATAAAAATATTGTAAGGCTTTGAAGTATTATTTTTTATGTTATTTTTGAAAATCATTTTTATATCTTGTTTATTAAAAAAACTATTAAAATTATAAAAAACAATTGAAATTTTAAGAATCCTGGCGTGGTGACTGATCCTTACGCCATTTGGATTTTAATTTCTTGTGTACAAATCGCTTTCAATTCAACCCTTCGTATAAACTCCGATTTTAGCAGTCGTTCTTTGAGAAAATGGTTGCCGTTGCCATTGAAAGTTTGGAATGACAAAAAAAAAAAATACAAATAAATATGTATCTAGGAGGATTTATATATGGAGAAGAAAATAGCTAAAAAAACCGTCACAAATTTTTATTCTATTGGTCACCTGGAATTTGTATGTAGGCTAAACTGAAATTGGCAGTGGCATAGTTAATTCCAAATTTTTTGCGGGGAAAATTTTTTTGCACCCCTAGTGCACACCCTAGTAAAAAAAATTTTTTTTTTAATTAAATTATTGAAACATTTAAGGGAAAATTTATGAAAAATAGGTACCACATTATAAATAAGATATATATATAGTTTTTTTTTTTTTTTTTACAAGGTGAAAATCATCAAAAGACACTGAACCAACACTGTGGTCAGTAGTGTGGGACTTTAACCCACTAAAAACACCTTTATAACGTTTATATTTTTTTACATATTCAACTGTAGGCTTTATTTTATTCAACCTAAAAACAGTTGGCGAAGATTTGTTCAATACAGGAGAGAAATTGGGCACAGTCTTCCACCTGCGATATGCTTTGTTCTCGGCTTGCCACGAAAGAAATATTTTTATTCGGACATAAATCTTCTTTCTCCTTTTCTTCTAAAATAGTAGGTAAAGAACCAGCTATTTGTTCCTGATTTTGAAATAAAATTATAAATATTATTAAATTGTAAAAAAAAATCTTACAAAATAAGTACCTTAGTTAAATTTAATGATGGTACAGCAAAATCCAAAAGCCTTTTTAGTTTTGGATTTTTTGTTTTTGCAGAAAGCACACTTTTTTTAAAATCGCTGCTTTAAAATGCAAAGAACATATCATGATGCGTGGCAAACCATCCGATTTCTTAATCTTCAGAGCATCTAGCCATTGGTCCCGCAATTTTTATATACCTTTAATATACGAAGAAAAAAAATTACATTGCAAGTATAAATTTTTCAAAGTCCCCAATTTTTTCAAAAATATGCCACGCCACTGTGCAAAATACACAAACAAAATATACAAGAACATGCATTATGACACAAAATTTTTATTTTCACATTTTTTATCAAATTCAATCAAAAAATGAATTAAAAACTGATAAATTTTGTGTGCCACTAAATAAAAATTACTTATTTTATCTTTTATATACTTATATTACACAATTGGTGTTGTATATTTACCAATGCATAGATACACCAATATCCTTGTTAACCTCGCTAGAAACACAGTTTTTTACACAACACTTCATTTTTTATAGTTTATTTTTAATTATTATAATATATTTTATAATTATCTTTACTTAGTTTATTTTAATTTTAATTTTTTCACTTAATATTTTTACTAAAACTAAATACATCAACTTTCGCCGCTAAAAAATTTGAAAATTTGACAGAATGAAAATTTCTGACATTTTGAAAATCTCTCTTGTTCTTACTAATTTTTGTGACGGCCTGTTTGTATGAAAATAGTAGCTATTTTCTTCTCCATATATAAATACTCCTAGATATGTATATAGTAATATAACTTAACTTTTTAATTTTTAATTACTGTTTATTTAAAAAAAGATTTGTTATTCTTACAAAGGTTGTTACAAAACTGAAAACTTAAAAAATATTTTTTAATTTATCTAAGTTTTACATTTTATTTTTCTTATATTCTATAGGCTTTGCCTGTGGGAATTGTCAAGTAAGCGTTTTTTCAAATGTGTGATTATTCCAACTATCTTTTTCTCAGCACAATCATATTACTTTATAATTGTTGGAAATTACTTTATTTTAATAATCATATTACTTGACAATTCTAAGTTATTTATTTATTATGAGAAAGAAATCATATTTCTTTACAATTCTTAATAATGAAACTAATGAAACATCTCCCCCATATAAATATTTTTGGTCCTCCAAAAATTAATTTATTTAACGAAGGGATCGGTGGTACTATCTTGTTTTTTTTCTTTATTAATATCAACATGTGTAATTAAATTTACATTTTTACCTTTCTTACATAATACAAACATAACTACAAACATTATTATATAATTATAAATAACTATTACTGAAGTCAAAGAAATATAATTTAAAGTATTACTTTTAAATTCTACATAATCAATTATTTCTTTATTCTTTATTGTTTTTAAGTGTAAGCTATCCAGAGTAAAGTTTTTTATAATTTTTTTTTTCATTTATTTTACTTAACAATGGTATTACTATATTATCTTTATATTCTTGTATTTTATTATTAAATTCAAAATCTTTGATAGTTATTTTACAATTATTAAACTTAATAATATTATTTCCAGTAATTTTAATTTCATGATCTATACAATTTTGATAAATTTTAGTTATTCCTAAATTTTTTGTAATTACAATGTTTTCTTTAACTAACATTACAGATTCTAAAATATTTATTTTATATAAACGGTTTTCCTTAAATATATTTCTAATGCAATTATCTTTATGATATTTTAAATCAGTTTTCTTTATAGACTGTTCAGTATATTCATATATCTCATATTTTTTTAATATTATATTGTGAAAATGTGTGTCTAATTTGTTGCTGAGCAAGGGGTTTGTAAATATGTTCACTTTAATCTCGATTGTCGAACCAATCTTGATTAACCCCCGGTACGAATTGCTTTCAGAAAACTTAATTTCTGATACGGATGACTGACACGCCTAGCTGTATTGCTCTAGCCAGCTCGCCGGTTTGGGGGGGAATCTTGTCATCCATTCGTACTCGACAAAATAGTAATTTTGCGTGTCATAATGTGGCTGAAGAAAAAATCAGATTTTTTCCTTCACCATTTTCAAAAAAAATCACCACTCAATTAATTTGTACAGTTGATGAGCATTTATATCATATAAAATAATTCGTATAGTTTTTGTACTATATTGGTGGTATATAGTACAGCGCGATTTACCCTACCTTTATCCGCACCCTAATGCGGACCCATGAAAATTTGACGCATTATTTAATTATTTGCAAGTTGTAAATAATTAAATTAAAATAATTTTCCCCAATAAAACGAAAAAAATTACTTATTCAATAATTATTGCGCCATACTACCCCATTCGCCGGTACTCCCCAGTATATAGCAAAAAAAACACAATTAGCCGATCATATGTTTTTCAATTCTATTATTTGAATCTATCTCCAAATCAATGACCGTGACCGCCATGTTATTTAGTGACGTCAATACCGAAATTTCTCTTTTTCGAACTTTAACGGCTTTGCTAAGGGAATTCTCCGCGTCATCAAAAAATTATATTTCTTTTTTTTTTTTCAAAAAATTATATTTATTTTATATATATATATAAAAGAAAAAAATGATAATGGGGTATCCCGAATATTTGGAGGAATCCCGCAGATATTCTGTGATAAATTATTAATTAAAATCTTTAGGGTTTTTTTTTTTTAAAAAATAATTTTAATGTTATATAATTTTTTTTTTTTATGGCTGGCTGGTACCGTTACCCTTCCATGGTAACACCGCGGACTTAGCAACAAAAAAAAATTAAACGGATTTGAATTAAATAACAAAACTTCCTTTTTTTATATAATTTCTTATAACTTTTAGCGAATTAAATTTATTTATTAATTAAGATTTTTTTTTTTTTTTTTTAAATTTTAACAAGTTAAAGATTACTAAGTTCATTTTATTCATATACATTCTTTTTCATATATGACAAAACATTTTTTTTTATATGAATTATATAGCAAAAAATATATATAGTATGTATGATTATAATTTAAACAATTTTAACTTACTTTTTTTCTGTGCTGCTGGTCACCATGATCATGCCGCCATCATACACCTTTTTCTCTAAATTTTTTATTAATTTATATTTATTTAATTTTTTTAACCACTATATATACTTATTATATAATTATTTATCATATTAATTATTTTAATAATTAATATAATATTTTTTTTTTTATTATTATTTTCTTTAATTTTATAATTTAATCTACTTTAATTGAATTTACTTTTTAAAATATTAGAATATCTACTAAATAAACAAAAAAATCCAAAATTGGATATTTCAAAATTCAAAATTGGTATATTCTGCCGATTTTTTTTTTTGCTGGATCACGCTACTCCGCCTAATGATTTTAATATACAATATGCTGGGATTTGCTGGTGCTCCACCAACTGCTCAAGACCAAATTATAATAGTCGTAGTAGGTCTAATTTTTTTTTTTTTGATACTGCTTCCTTTTTATCTTAGTTTTCTTCTATTTCAGATTATTTCTAATTTTTATATATATTATATATATATATATTTAATTTTAATATATATATATTTTTTTTTATTGTTATGTTATACTGATAATGTTATAATATATGTATAACTATAATACTTTTTAATTTTTATATGCAATGAGCATATTATTTTAATTTTTAAATTTAACTTTACTATTATATATTTAAATTATTCTAATACTTATATGTATTATTTCTATTAGAGATGAGTATCTCAGATCATGGTTAAAACCAGAAAAAAAAATATAATTTTTTATTTTAATTGACCTCTAAAAATCCCTTATCAGGTAGGGTAACGCCGCCTGTCGGTAATTATTACTTTTTTTTTTTTAACGAAATTCCGATCATTGATTGGAGTAGATTTTAAATAATGACTTAGCTTAAGCTAAGTACAAATTGGTTTTTATTTTAGCGCTACTTTTTTTCAATTCAAATGATATTCTAAATTCATCTATTCTAAATTATCTATAATTCGAAGAATTTTATTTTTATTTTTGAGATAAATTCCTATTTAAACTTAATAAAAATATAGGAATTTGTTAATGGTTTAACAAAAAAAATAATAATAATAATTTTTCCATAACATAAAATCTCAGCCGCAACAGGGCAGGTTCAATTTATATTACCATGTAGCATAAATTGAAGCTGAAAATCGGATGGATTTATGAATTTTATTTTAAACGTGGGGTTTCGACCACTGACCCTGAGATTAACTTTATTTATGTATATTTATATATTTATATTTTAAGCAAATTTCAAATTAAATTATTGATTTAAGATCGATTAAAATATCTATATTAGTTATATAAAATTTCTACTGTTTCAACTAAACTTAATTATTTATTATAATAGTAATTTATATCCGAATATCTTTACTGTGATATTTACTTTTAATCGCATTTCCGTCCATATCTTCTAATTCATACATATTTCGGCCAATTCTTTTCACAATCTTACTTTTAATAAATTTTTTGCATAACTTAGCGTTTAAATTTTTAAATTTTTCACTCTGTATAAAATTTCTGCGATAAACTACTTGTCCAGGTTCATATCTAATTTCTTTGCATTTCCGATTGTAATATTGTCGACTTTTATTTTGTGCTTTTTCTAAATTTTTTAAAACCTTTTTTCTAATTATTTCTAAATCTGAATTTGGAGGTAATATATTTACATCTTCATTGTTCAACATATCCAAATTTTTCAATATTTTATAGCTTTCGCCGTGAGTTACCATATGTTGACCGAATAATACAAAATATGGGCTAGTACCTATTGATTCATGGATCGTATTTCTCAAAGCACTACCTATATTATTTAAATTTTTATCCCAGTTTTTCTGGTTACTATCAAGATATGCTCTAATAGCTGACAATATTGAACTATTCACTCTTTCACTACTATTCGATGATGGTGAATAAATAGCAGTTTTCATGGATTTAATTCCATACCCTTCTAGAAATTTTGTGAAATCTTTCGATGTAAATTGTGAACCATTATCGCTGTAAATTATTTCAGGTACCCCAAATATATTAAATATATTTTCTTCCATATATTTTATAGTATGTACTGTGGTGGCTTTAGCTAATAGTTTAATTAACACAAATTTAGAGAATTGATCTAACACAATAAATAAGACAGTATGACCAAACTTAGAACGAGGATAAGGACCTAAAAAATCTACATATAATTTTTGAAATGGTCTCACCATTAAATGTTTTTCTCCCATTTTAGATTTTAATATATGATTTGGTGCTTTCGTTTCTTTGCATATATCACAATTAGCAATATATTCTTGAACGTCTTTCACCATTCTCGGCCAATAGTATCTTTGACGTATTCGATACAAAGTTTTAGTGACACCACCGTGTGCACACTCAGGCGGATCATGCGCAAGTTTTACCACATCATTGGTCAATTGCGACGGTATCCAAAGCTTCCAAACTTTTGATTCTGATTCTGGATCGTCTTTTCTAAACATAGTACGTTTATACACAAAATCATCTGAAATACATAAATCCGGTAATCGCTCCTGATTCTGACGAATAGTAGATTTTATTTCTTCATACTTTTCATCATTCTGAAAATATGGAGAACTAAGATCTATGTCAGGTGTGCGATACTGTATTTCCTCTATTTCAAATGACCGCGATAAAGTATCTGGTACGATATTTTGTGATCCTTTTCTGTGTTCAATATCAAAATCAAAAGCCTGTAACTTTAAACACCATCTAAACAATTTACCATGATGGTCTTTATTGTTCATCAACCATTGCAGACTCGAGTGATCGGTAATGACACTAAAAGGAAGGCCTTCTATATAAGGTCTAAATTTCCTAATACTTTCTAAAACAGCGTAACATTCTTGTTCGGTAGTGGGCCATTTTGATTTAGTACTATCAAATTTTTTGGACATAAAAGCAATGGGATGTTCTTTGCCTTCATCGTCTTTTTGAAATAATACGCCCCCGATACCACTTTTACACGCATCAGTTTGTACATAAAATCTTTTTTTAAAATCTGGGTGTACTAAAACAGGTTCAGACAACAAAATATTTTTAATTTTTACAAAAGCTTTACCAGCTTCTTCGGACCATTTTAATTTTTTACCACGAAGGCAATCAGATATTGGAGCTACAATATTTGAATAATTGGGAATGAGTCTTTGATACCAGCCCGTCATGCCTAAAAACCTACGTATCTGCTTTACTGTTTTAGGTTCTGGAAAATCATAAATAGCAGATACTTTTTCTGGATCTGGTTTCAATTGACCACTACCAATTATATAACCCAAATATTTAACCTGCTTCATGAAAAATTTAGATTTTTCAACATTAATTGTAAGGCCCGCGATTTGTAAACATTTTGCTACCTGTTCTAAAATTTCAAAATGTGATTCGACATTGGATGAAGTCACAAGTAAATCATCAAGATAAACTTGTACTTGTTCTCTTAATTGACCAGGAATTACTTTGTCCATTAATCTACATAACCTTTGTGCAACGTTGCACAACCCAAAAGGCATACGTGTAAAGTGATACAAAGGTCGACCAGGTACTGTGAAAGCTGTTTTTTCACGAGATTCTTTTTCTAATGAGATCTGCCAGAACGCGTCTTTTAGATCTATACTAGATATAATTTCGGTTTTTTCAATACGCGATAATAAACCACCAATATTAGGCAATGGATATGAATCTTTTTTTGTTACTTGATTAACTTTACGCGAATCAAGACACAGCCTAACTTTTCCAGGCTTCCTCACTAATACCACTGGAGAATTCCACGCACTATTACTTTCCTCTATTACACCCATTTCTAGCATTCTGTCTAGTTCTTTATACATTAAATCTTGAATTGGTGGAGATACAGGATAATGCCTCTGCTTTATTGGTACTACATCACCAACTTCAATTTTATGTTCTTCTAAATGTGTTTGCCCTAATCCTAACTTTGAAAATGAAGGAAATTTTTCTTTTAAAATATCTAATTTTTTTAATTCATTTTCAGATAATGGATAACTATTAATATCTTCGATTTTTGGAAGTGTTATCTCTGCAATTTCCGAAAATACTGGGGATAATTTAAATAGTTGCCAAAAATTTATTCCTAAATATAATTCTTGTTGCAAAGTTGGTACTAAATATAATTTAAAATTTATTGTTTTATTTTTATAGGTAACAGGTGCAATAACATAACCTAATACTACTTGTTTATTACCATCAGCTGTGTGTATGGTTTCATTAATTTTATATATTTTAAGTTTTAAATCTTCTACTAAATCCATACATCCTGTACCTAAACAACACACTGACGCACCTGAATCTAACAAACCAATTATATTTTTATCACTAATTTTAATTTTCAGATATGGTCTAGAATCATCCTCCATATGTATGATTGAAGATATAATTTTTCGCTTTTCTAATTTCAAATTTTTATAATAACTTCTACATCTATTTGCAGATTTATTATTCTTTTTACGTATTTTACTTAAATTTTGTAATTCATTTTTATTTTCAAATATTCGCGCGCGTACCTTATCATAATTTAAAATTCTTTCATGTAAGGATTTTGTCGGGTTTAACAATTCATTATTATTATTTTCTATTTCATTTCTTTTTATTATTTTAATATTTTTATTTATAGCTTCTGCTTCATTGCTATAATTATTTAAAATTTCAGTATTATTATTAATAATTTCATTATAATTAATTAAATTTTCCTTACTTACTATAAATTCATTACTATTTACTAAATTTTCATTATTAATATCTAAATTACTATTTTTATTTTCTAAACTATTACTAATATTATTTATGTTTTCACCGGAAATTATTTTCGACTGGATGACGTTTTCCGGACTACCGACGCATCCACTAACTAGTTTTCCGGAGTACACTTCGGACATTTAAATTTGAGTACGTTCCTTTTACCACAACCATAACAAAATTTATGCCACGTTTCGGATTCACAATCTCCATATCTGTGACCTTTACCTAGACAATTCCAACAAGTTAATTCATTTGTTAATTTTACATTAAATTTCGATTTATTATCTACTTTTTTATTTTCATTTTCTAATTTATTATTATTTTGCGAATAAAACGCTTCAACCGATTGATTTATACTTTGACAATTTTCCTCTATATTTATTTCATTTACCCTTTAATAACTATCGCGTTTATAAAATGTTTCCGCTTTTCTATAGTGACACCGTAATTCTGATAAAGTTCCTATTTGTTCATTCCAGAAGAATTGAGATATTCGACGATTAATGTTTTTCTTTAAAATTTGTACCAATCTGAATTCAGAAATTGGATTTTGCAATTGAAAATTTAGACCCATCATTGTTTGCGAGAAATCTAAAAATGATTCACCCTGTTTTTGTTTCCTCTCTAGCAATCTAACATATCTCTCGTCTTCATCTACTACTTCAGAAAATTCGTCCAATAAACATCTTTTTAGAAGTTCCCAATCAAAATTTGGGTATCTTCTTACAAATTGGAAGTACCAAGTTTTTGCTTTTCCGACCAACAAACGATGGAATGCAGCAGTTAATTGTTCGCAGGGTACGTTATCTTGCATTCGTAATGCTTGAACTTGAAAAATAAAATCATCAACTGAAGACAAACCATCAAAAACTAATCCCCAATCTTTAATTATGTCCCTTCTAAAACTATTTTGACCAAAATTGTTATTTGGAACAGATTGTACATATTGGTAATTAATTGAATTTATATTTTGTAGATTACCAACTGGTCTATTATTACCAACTGGTCTACGATTAAAATTATTATTTTGATTTCCATTATAAAACTCTTGGTTGGAAAATCAATTAAATTATTATTATTTCTATTACCAAATTCATGAAAATTGTTGTTATTTGGGTTTCTATTCTGAAATTCTTGAAAATGATTACTATTTCTAACCGAATTTCTGACTGGATTTTTATTTTCATTGATACTATTTTTAATGGTTGGTAAATAATTATTTTTATTACCATTTCCATTACCTTTTGAAATATTTTTTAACTTTTCATTTTCTAACTCTAACATTTTAATTTTTTCCAATAAATCCGACATATCAATGATATCATTTTTCTCCCTCATATCTATAGTTTTATTTAAATCTATATTAATATTTGTATCTACATCAATATCTCCCAATAATTCTCTAGAATCAATTTCGCCTCCCGCGGCTCCTAATTGATCATAATTTTTATTTTTTTCTTTGTCACATAAATCAATTAACCAATCTATTTTATTTGCTTGATGTGGATATGACGTTTGTAACATAACTAACCTACGAATATAATGAATAAATCTTGAATAAGTTTCAACGATTTTATTTTCATCATTAATTCTCCGTGCATTCGTTGCTTCACTACATAAATCATTAATAAAACCCGTAAGTTTGGCTATTTCAGACGTTATTCTTATTTCAAATGGATAAATCTCAGGTGAATTAATCAAACCTTTCTCTTCTTTATCCAAACAATCTTCTAATTTAATTTGCGCATTCAAACCTTTCGGTTCTATTCCGCGACTAACATATTCGAATTGCAGCTCCTCAGCTGACAAATATTTAATTTCAAATTTCATTTTAATAATCTTATTTTCACTATATAATAAGCTAAATATTTCCTGAAATAATTCAATAAGCTAAACTTTTACTTTTTTTAATTTCAATTTGAAATTAACAAATATGTACAATTCTATTAACAAATACAATCGATATTATTATTTTGCTTATACTGGAGAGTACTTTTGAACCGAGTAGATTTTGCAATATTTATCTACTAAACAATTTAAAAAACCCAAATACATATATATTAAATATGTATAACGTATAACTTTTTCGTGTAATTTTTCCGAATTATTTTATTAATTGATTTTTATTTAAAAAAAGGATACATGAATTGGTGTAAAACCATAATATCATATATTTCACTTTAATATTTTTTTTATTTTTAAATTTAAAATTATATGGATGATACTTTTGTATATAACAAATAGATTTCACGTTCAATACGATCTCAAAATTTAATTATTTTTCTAATACTTTTTCAATTATTTTACCAACATTAGCAATTTAACATAAATATACAATTTACTTTCAAACAGTTCATAATGTTGATTAAAATAAATAAGACTAGATGAAAATAAATAACATAATAATCAATTTCATAATTTCACTTGTTGAAACGAAATCTATATAGTGTACAACTATTTGTTCGAGTGTCAAACAAGATTCTTTGTGAATTTGACCATTATTTTTATGATATAAATCCCATAAATATTAAAAGCAAATCAAAATTGAAATAAACTAAAACAAATTTAAAATATTCTAACGTTTAAGGGTCGTGCAGTTAATATTACTTAACTACAAAATGCAATATTTTCCGTATAGGACAATTCTCCAACTTCCTGTTTTCATCGGGCCCCACGTTGGGCGCCATTCTATATTTGTTGCTGAGCAAGGGGTTTGTAAATATGTTCACTTTAATCTCGATTGTCGAACCAATCTTGATTAACCCCCGGTACGAATTGCTTTCAGAAAACTTAATTTCTGATACGGATGACTGACACGCCTAGCTGTATTGCTCTAGCCAGCTCGCCGGTTTGGGGGGGAATCTTGTCATCCATTCGTACTCGACAAAATAGTAATTTTGCGTGTCATAATGTGGCTGAAGAAAAAATCAGATTTTTTCCTTCACCATTTTCAAAAAAAATCACCACTCAATTAATTTGTACAGTTGATGAGCATTTATATCATATAAAATAATTCGTATATTTTTTGTACTATATTGGTGGTATATAGTACAGCGCGATTTACCCTACCTTTATCCGCACCCTAATGCGGACCCATGAAAATTTGACGCATTATTTAATTATTTGCAAGTTGTAAATAATTAAATTAAAATAATTTTCCCCAATAAAACGAAAAAAATTACTTATTCAATAATTATTGCGCCATACTACCCCATTCGCCGGTACTCCCCAGTATATAGCAAAAAAAACACAATTAGCCGATCATATGTTTTTCAATTCTATTATTTGAATCTATCTCCAAATCAATGACCGTGACCGCCATGTTATTTAGTGACGTCAATACCGAAATTTCTCTTTTTCGAACTTTAACGGCTTTGCTAAGGGAATTCTCCGCGTCATCAAAAAATTATATTTCTTTTTTTTTTTCAAAAAATTATATTTATTTTATATATATATATAAAAGAAAAAAATGATAATGGGGTATCCCGAATATTTGGAGGAATCCCGCAGATATTCTGTGATAAATTATTAATTAAAATCTTTAGGGTTTTTTTTTTTTAAAAAATAATTTTAATGTTATATAATTTTTTTTTTTTATGGCTGGCTGGTACCGTTACCCTTCCATGGTAACACCGCGGACTTAGCAACAAAAAAAAATTAAACGGATTTGAATTAAATAACAAAACTTCCTTTTTTTATATAATTTCTTATAACTTTTAGCGAATTAAATTTATTTATTAATTAAGATTTTTTTTTTTTTTTTTTTTTTAAATTTTAACAAGTTAAAGATTACTAAGTTCATTTTATTCATCTACATTCTTTTTCATATATGACAAAACATTTTTTTTTATATGAATTATATAGCAAAAAATATATATAGTATGTATGATTATAATTTAAACAATTTTAACTTACTTTTTTTCTGTGCTGCTGGTCACCAT
The DNA here is from genome assembly GCA_963920725.1 of Rhamphomyia laevipes. Lineage (NCBI taxonomy): Eukaryota > Metazoa > Arthropoda > Insecta > Diptera > Empididae > Rhamphomyia > Rhamphomyia laevipes. The sequence goes on from OY987255.1 coordinate 85,704,607, forward strand.
GATCATGCCGCCATCATACACCTTTTTCTCTAAATTTTTTATTAATTTATATTTATTTAATTTTTTTAACCACTATATATACTTATTATATAATTATTTATCATATTAATTATTTTAATAATTAATATAATATTTTTTTTTTTATTATTATTTTCTTTAATTTTATAATTTAATCTACTTTAATTGAATTTACTTTTTAAAATATTAGAATATCTACTAAATAAACAAAAAAATCCAAAATTGGATATTTCAAAATTCAAAATTGGTATATTCTGCCGATTTTTTTTTTTGCTGGATCACGCTACTCCGCCTAATGATTTTAATATACAATATGCTGGGATTTGCTGGTGCTCCACCAACTGCTCAAGACCAAATTATAATAGTCGTAGTAGGTCTAATTTTTTTTTTTTGATACTGCTTCCTTTTTATCTTAGTTTTCTTCTATTTCAGATTATTTCTAATTTTTATATATATTATATATATATATATTTAATTTTAATATATATATATTTTTTTTTATTGTTACGTTATACTGATAATGTTATAATATATGTATAACTATAATACTTTTTAATTTTTATATGCAATGAGCATATTATTATAATTTTTAAATTTAACTTTACTATTATATATTTAAATTATTCTAATACTTATATGTATTATTTCTATTAGAGATGACTATCTCAGATCATGGTTAAAACCAGAAAAAAAAATATAATTTTTTATTTTAATTGACCTCTAAAAATCCCTTATCAGGTAGGGTAACGCCGCCTGTCGGTAATTATTACTTTTTTTTTTTTTAACGAAATTCCGATCATTGATTGGAGTAGATTTTAAATAATGACTTAGCTTAAGCTAAGTACAAATTGGTTTTTATTTTAGCGCTACTTTTTTTCAATTCAAATGATATTCTAAATTCATCTATTCTAAATTATCTATAATTCGAAGAATTTTATTTTTATTTTTGAGATAAATTCCTATTTAAACTTAATAAAAATATAGGAATTTGTTAATGGTTTAACAAAAAAAATAATAATAATAATTTTTCCATAACATAAAATCTCAGCCGCAACAAATTCTTCTTGTTTATTATTTGGAATTGGTAGAATTAAAGCATTGAAGTATTTTCCAGTTGTGAATTTAGGTAAAGATACGACAAAAAATAATTAGATGGTCTTTTATTATTATACTATTTTTGATAAATGGTATTATATCCATAGAAATATTGTAAGTAGCGATTTCTTCGTCTGTAAATATGTTATGTGCTAAAATATCGAGTCTGCTTAGTAAAATAATGTCTTTCAGTTTTTCAATATGTCTATTAACCAAAGTAATGTCAGCATACATACGTAGGATAAATTTTAAGTTATTATTTGAAGACAGTATCATATTTGTTTGATTTTCAATATTAAGATATTTAGTAAGTTTATTCTGTTGTATATTTACATGGTCTGTAATTTCATTAAGGCCTTTTATTAAATTATTATTAATTATTACCTGTTTGTTACTTTGTTCGGTTAGTTTTTTCCTATTAATGTCAAGATTTTGTAAGTGGTTATAAATTTCGTTTGAGTCTTCACTATCCATTGTCCCCGCAATAAATTTCATTGCACCACCGAGAATATTTATTAGCCCACGTCGATTACGTTTATTATTTTTTAAACCTGGAAGTATTGTTTTTAAGTTATGCTTTAAATTTTGCAAATCTCTGTATAATAATGGATATTCATTGTCTTTATCATGTAGTTTAAATAGAGTTAGACTTTCTTCAAATGTTTTTGTAATTTGGATGTACTCTGTTATATTTACTATATGTAGTAATTTTTGTGTAACTTTCTATAATTAGTTTTTCGTTGAGTCTCATAATTACAAATCCATTATCATCTTTGACTTGGTTGATATCAATTGTCTGCATAAATATTGGTGTTGTAACCATGAAAAGTAGCTGTAGTGCCATGTCCTAAAATTATAAAAAATGTTTTATGTTTTTATTTTATTTTTGGTGTTTGTACTTTCTTTTTCGTTGTTTCTTATAATATTTCGTTAGTCGTTTGTTGCTAGTGTCAATTACATAATTTCCGTCGATATTGTATTTATCTAATTTTTTATATTTAGGTTTTATTTTCATTATTTTTCTATTGATTACTATATTTTCATTTAAATTTGGGTTATTATTTTTGTTTTTATTTAATTTTTTTAAACGATTTAATTTATCTTTTTCAAATCTGTCCGCTAAAATTTGTATGTCATTTTTCTCATAGTTTTTATTTATTATGTTAATTGGTTTTAATTTAGTAGTAGAGTGGATAGTTGAATTATAAATGGTTAGAATTTTTAATATTTTGTCGTCCAGTTCATCTAAATCGTTATTTTCTTTATCAATTTCAATTATTCTTAAATGTTCGTTGAAAGTACCATGTAATCTTTCAACGTCTGAATTTCCTGTTTTCATACCAGCGGTAGTTGAGTGAAATTTTATATCATTTTCTTTTAAAAACTTCGATTGCATTATGTATAATGCCTTTTTCGTTATCTGAAATAAGTTTATCCATTTTACCTAAATAAATTATTCGTTCTTTAATTCCTTTTAAAATCGATATCCATGTTCGATCTTCTAGTTTGTGTATTGTTGCGTGCTTAGAAAATTTATCTATCATAGTTAGGTACATTATATTCCTACATGGGAACCAGATGTCCATATGTACAATTTTATTGAAGTATTTCGGTGATTCTGAGTGTTCATGCAAAAATTTAGGTGGATTTCTGTCATGTTTAGCGAGATTACAAACATCACAATTATTTATAAATTTGTCAATTAATTCTAACATTTTTGGATAATAATATAAAGATTTTAGTTCTGCAAATATTTCACATATACCTCTATGGTTTGATTTTATGTGTTTTTCTTTTATAATATTTAGCATTTCATTTTTATCCGTTACATCGGTTAATTTTATGCTAGATTTTAGAACTTTGAGAAATTTATTATTTGAAAAATTTTCAACATAAAGGTTTTGGAATTTAATATATAGTTAATTATCGTTGCAATATATGCACATTAAGCCTTTATCGATAATACAACGTTTCATCATATCTAATAAATTACTATCTTCAGTAACATAGAGTAGATTCTGACATTTTTTATTAACAATTTTAGTGACAAATTTTTCTTTATTATTAGGATAAATATAAATTTGGTTTTTATAAATATTAATTGCTTTTTCCGTTATACGTATATAATGTAAATCATCTTCACGTACGCTATGAATTGTTGCACTAGTAGACATGACATCGTTGTCATTGCTATTACTACAAACTTGGTTATTATTGACTTCCAATTCGTCAAAAATATTATTATTATTATTATTGTTTTCAATAAAAGGAAAACGGCTCAACCCGTCAGCTACGTGGTTGTCTTTTCCTTTTAAATAATTTATTTTGAAGTTGTATTCATTAAGCTGTATTTTCCAGCGTTGTAACTTCATATTAGGTTCTCGTAGGTTGTTTAACCATACAAGAGGTTTGTGATCTGTGTGGAAATATTTAACCGACCACACGATAGCTAGAAGTTCTTTCTCTATCGTGGAATATCTTTTTTCGTGATCATTTAATGTACGAGATGCAAAGCAAACTGGGTGGTTATTTTGGCTAAGCACAGCGCCTATTGCGAAATTTGACGCATCAGTAGTAAGAATGAATTTTTGGTTAAAATCCGGATTTTTAAGGATTGGATCAGATGTTAAAAGTTTCTTTATTTTATTAAATGAATTAATATATTCTTGATAAATTTTATTAATTTTAGTGTTTTACTATGGGGTACGCGACTTTAGCGTAATTTTTAACAAATTTTCGATAGTAACCACTTATACCTAAAAATGATTTTATTTCTTTTTGAGTACTAGGTAACGAAATATTTTTTATGCATTCTACTTTCTTTTGGTCTGGTTTAATACCACCATTTGTTATAACATGACCTAAGTAATTTGTTGAGCTTTCAGCAAAACTACATTTATCAACTTGAATTTTCAAATTAGTTTGTCTTAATCTTTCCAGAATCTTTTTAATAGAGCAAATATGCTCTTCTAATGAAGTAGAAAATATTAAAATATCATCTAAATAGACTACACAGATTCTATTTATAAAATCAGTATATTGTTCATAAGTCTCTGAAAAGTTGATGGTGAATTTTTTAAGCCAAATGGCATGCAAGTGAACTCGTAATGGCCATTTGCTGTAGAGAAATCGGTTTTATTTCTATCTTCTGGGTGGACTTCAATCTGATGAAAGCCCTTTGCCAGATCAAATATAGTAAAATATTGACATTTACCCAATTTATCAAAAAGCTCATCAATATTGGGTAGAGGAAATTTATCATCTACTGTAACATCGTTAAGCTTCCGATAGTCAACAACAATTCTTCATTTTCTTGTCCAATTTTTTTGGAACAACCCAAATTGGAGAATTATACGGTGATGAACTATTTATTATAATACCTTGCTTCAACATTTCAGATATTTGGCGATCCACTTCTTCCCTATGAATTAGATTTTCTTTAAATATATTTAACGCTATTTTGATATTAGAGTCCATTTGTTCTTTGGTCATTGTACCGTGCGTTATTTAGTCTACACAAAAGGTAATTACAACGACATAGTGTAATATAATCAATAAGTTTCGTAGTAGATGTTGTTTCACCGTGATTTTGAACTAAAATAGTTTTTAAATTAGCCCAAGTTTCTACACGTCCGTTGGATAATATACTATTTCTCGCGTCGCCTATTATTCTGTCCTGGATATAACCTAGCAAAATTTTCTTATTTTCGTTATTTAATTTTTCGATTAAATGTATCAATGCTTCTATTCTTTCAATAAAATAAGGTAGGTGTTTTTTATCACCATTAAATGGAACTACACTAGTAAAACATTTTATTAACAAGTTAAAGTGGTCCACTTCATCTGCCATTTTTATTTGTATTTTATTTTGTATTTATTATTTAAATATTATTTATTTTTATTTATAAGAAAACAATTCGATTTTAACTATAATAATTAATTGAATTTATTATTAATATTAATATTATTTTTGTAAATGTGGTAATAAAGTAATATTTGTTCCTTTTTATTTATGAAGTTTGTAATTTATAATTTTATTTAATAAGAAATACTTATTTTATGAATAATATTTATTAATAAATTATTTATTATTATTTAATATTTTTATTTTTAGTTAAGCAATTGTTATAAGATTACAAATTATAACATTTTTATAATGAGATTAGTAATTTTATTAAAATAAAATGTTTTCGAAGTACCTTTGATGTTAATTTCTTGATGTAGAATTGATAATTTTGAAATAATGGTGATCAGGTTTCTTGATGTGTAATATTCTTGATTCTTTTTGTTTTGTTTAGATTAAACTTCTGGAATAGTTGACTGGGATTTGTTGCAATTTAATTGATGTGATATTTTCTAAACTTCACAATTTTTATTTTTATTTATAGTTATTACATTAATTACAAAATTAATATTTTTATAATTGATTTGGTATTTTGTAAACTTCACAATTTTTATTTTTATTTATTATTTGATTTAAATAATTGTAATTTGTAGCACAGATATATATTATTATTTTGAATTTTGAATTGTTAAATTAATTATCTTAAATTAATTACAATTCGAGTGAGTTTTTGTTTTTGTAAGAATTATTAAACAGCTTCACAAAAGTTGTTATTATTTTTTTTTTGATATTTTAATTAATTTAATTAAATTTATTTTTTCTAACAGAAACTATAACTTTTTGTTAGTGATTACTGCGCCAGTAATATAACTTAAATTTTTGATTTTTAATTACTGTTTATTTAAAAAAAAGATTTGTTATTCTTACAAAGGTTGTTACAAAACTGAAAACTTAAAAAATATTTTTTAATTTATCTAAGTTTTACATTTTATTTTTCTTATATTCTATAGGCTTTGCCTGTGGGAATTGTCAAGTAAGCGTTTTTTCAAATGTGTGATTATTCCAACTATCTTTTTCTCAGCACAATCATATTACTTTATAATTGTTGGAAATTACTTTATTTTAATAATCATATTACTTGACAATTCTAAGTTATTTATTTATTATGAGAAAGAAATCATATTTCTTTACAATTCTTAATAATGAAACTAATGAAACATCTCCCCCATATAAATATTTTTGGTCCTCCAAAAATTAATTTATTTAACGAAGGGATCGGTGGTACTATCTTGTTTTTTTTCTTTATTAATATCAACATGTGTAATTAAATTTACATTTTTACCTTTCTTACATAATACAAACATAGCTACAAACATTATTATATAATTATAATAACTATTACTGAAGTCAAAGAAATATAATTTAAAGTATTACTTTTAAATTCTACATAATCAATTATTTCTTTATTCTTTATTGTTTTTAAGTGTAAGCTATCCAGAGTAAAGTTTTTTATAAATTTTTTTTCATTTATTTTACTTAACAATGGTATTACTATATTATCTTTATATTCTTGTATTTTATTATTAAATTCAAAATCTTTGATAGTTATTTTACAATTATTAAACTTAATAATATTATTTCCAGTAATTTTAATTTCATGATCTATACAATTTTGATAAATTTTAGTTATTCCTAAATTTTTTGTAATTACAATGTTTTCTTTAACTAACATTACAGATTCTAAAATATTTATTTTATATAAACATGTACGGTTTTCCTTAAATATATTTCTAATGCAATTATCTTTATGATATTTTAAATTAGTTTTCTTTATAGACTGTTCAGTATATTCATATATCTCATATTTTTTTAATATTATATTGTGAAAATCTGTGTCTAATTCTTCTTGTTTATTATTTGCAATTGGTAGAATTAAAGCATTGAAGTATTTTTCAGTTGTGAATTTAGGTAAAGATACGACAAAAAATAATTAGATGGTCTTTTATTATTATACTATTTTTGATAAATGGTATTATATCCATAGAAATATTGTAAGTAGCGATTTCTTCGTCTGTAAATATGTTATGTGCTAAAATATCGAGTCTGCTTAGTAAAATAATGTCTTTCAGTTTTTCAATATGTCTATTAACCAAAGTAATGTCAGCATACATACGTAGGATAAATTTTAAGTTATTATTTGAAGACAGTATCATATTTGTTTGATTTTCAATATTAAGATATTTAGTAAGTTTATTCTGTTGTATATTTACATGGTCTGTAATTTCATTAAGGCCTTTTATTAAATTATTATTAATTATTACCTGTTTGTTACTTTGTTCGGTTAGTTTTTTCCTATTAATGTCAAGATTTTGTAAGTGGTTATAAATTTCGTTTGAGTCTTCACTATCCATTGTCCCCGCAATAAATTTCATTGCACCACCGAGAATATTTATTAGCCCACGTCGATTACGTTTATTATTTTTTAAACCTGGAAGTATTGTTTTTAAGTTATGCTTTAAATTTTGCAAATCTCTGTATAATAATGGATATTCATTGTCTTTATCATGTAGTTTAAATAGAGTTAGACTTTCTTCAAATGTTTTTGTAATTTGGATGTACTCTGTTATATTTACTATATGTAGTAATTTTTGTGTAACTTTCTATAATTAGTTTTTCGTTGAGTCTCATAATTACAAATCCATTATCATCTTTGACTTGGTTGATATCAATTGTCTGCATAAATATTGGTGTTGTAACCATGAAAAGTAGCTGTAGTGCCATGTCCTAAAATTATAAAAAATGTTTTATGTTTTTATTTTATTTTTGGTGTTTGTACTTTCTTTTTCGTTGTTTCTTATAATATTTCGTTAGTCGTTTGTTGCTAGTGTCAATTACATAATTTCCGTCGATATTGTATTTATCTAATTTTTTATATTTAGGTTTTATTTTCATTATTTTTCTATTGATTACTATATTTTCATTTAAATTTGGGTTATTATTTTTGTTTTTATTTAATTTTTTTAAACGATTTAATTTATCTTTTTCAAATCTGTCCGCTAAAATTTGTATGTCATTTTTCTCATAGTTTTTATTTATTATGTTAATTGGTTTTAATTTAGTAGTAGAGTGGATAGTTGAATTATAAATGGTTAGAATTTTTAATATTTTGTCGTCCAGTTCATCTAAATCGTTATTTTCTTTATCAATTTCAATTATTCTTAAATGTTCGTTGAAAGTACCATGTAATCTTTCAACGTCTGAATTTTCTGTTTTCATACCAGCGGTAGTTGAGTGAAATTTTATATCATTTTCTTTTAAAAACTTCGATTGCATTATGTATAATGCCTTTTTCGTTATCTGAAATAAGTTTATCCATTTTACCTAAATAAATTATTCGTTCTTTAATTCCTTTTAAAATCGATATCCATGTTCGATCTTCTAGTTTGTGTATTGTTGCGTGCTTAGAAAATTTATCTATCATAGTTAGGTACATTATATTCCTACATGGGAACCAGATGTCCATATGTACAATTTGATTGAAGTATTTCGGTGATTCTGAGTGTTCATGCAAAAATTTAGGTGGATTTCTGTCATGTTTAGCGAGATTACAAACATCACAATTATTTATAAATTTGTCAATTAATTCTAACATTTTTGGATAATAATATAAAGATTTTAGTTCTGCAAATATTTCACATATACCTCTATGGTTTGATTTTATGTGTTTTTCTTTTATAATATTTAGCATTTCATTTTTATCCGTTACATCGGTTAATTTTATGCTAGATTTTAGAACTTTGAGAAATTTATTATTTGAAAAATTTTCAACATAAAGGTTTTGGAATTTAATATATAGTTAATTATCGTTGCAATATATGCACATTAAGCCTTTATCGATAATACAACGTTTCATCATATCTAATAAATTACTATCTTCAGTAACATAGAGTAGATTCTGACATTTTTTATTAACAATTTTAGTGACAAATTTTTCTTTATTATTAGGATAAATATAAATTTGGTTTTTATAAATATTAATTGCTTTTTCCGTTATACGTATATAATGTAAATCATCTTCACGTACGCTATGAATTGTTGCACTAGTAGACATGACATCGTTGTCATTGCTATTACTACAAACTTGGTTATTATTGACTTCCAATTCGTCAAAAATATTATTATTATTATTATTGTTTTCAATAAAAGGAAAACGGCTCAACCCGTCAGCTACGTGGTTGTCTTTTCCTTTTAAATAATTTATTTTGAAGTTGTATTCATTAAGCTGTATTTTCCAGCGTTGTAACTTCATATTAGGTTCTCGTAGGTTGTTTAACCATACAAGAGGTTTGTGATCTGTGTGGAAATGTTTAACCGACCACACGATAGCTAGAAGTTCTTTCTCTATCGTGGAATATCTTTTTTCGTGATCATTTAATGTACGAGATGCAAAGCAAACTGGGTGGTTATTTTGGCTAAGCACAGCGCCTATTGCGAAATTTGACGCATCAGTAGTAAGAATGAATTTTTGGTTAAAATCCGGATTTTTAAGGATTGGATCAGATGTTAAAAGTTTCTTTATTTTATTAAATGAATTAATATATTCTTGATAAATTTTATTAATTTTAGTGTTTTACTATGGGGTACGCGACTTTAGCGTAATTTTTAACAAATTTTCGATAGTAACCACTTATACCTAAAAATGATTTTATTTCTTTTTGAGTACTAGGTAACGAAATATTTTTTATGCATTCTACTTTCTTTTGGTCTGGTTTAATACCACCATTTGTTATAACATGACCTAAGTAATTTGTTGAGCTTTCAGCAAAACTACATTTATCAACTTGAATTTTCAAATTAGTTTGTCTTAATCTTTCCAGAATCTTTTTAATAGAGCAAATATGCTCTTCTAATGAAGTAGAAAATATTAAAATATCATCTAAATAGACTACACAGATTCTATTTATAAAATCAGTATATTGTTCATAAGTCTCTGAAAAGTTGATGGTGAATTTTTTAAGCCAAATGGCATGCAAGTGAACTCGTAATGGCCATTTGCTGTAGAGAAATCGGTTTTATTTCTATCTTCTGGGTGGACTTCAATCTGATGAAAGCCCTTTGCCAGATCAATTATAGTAAAATATTGACATTTACCCAATTTATCAAAAAGCTCATCAATATTGGGTAGAGGAAATTTATCATCTACTGTAACATCGTTAAGCTTCCGATAGTCAACAACAATTCTCCATTTTCTTGTCCAATTTTTTTGGAACAACCCAAATTGGAGAATTATACGGTGATGAACTATTTATTATAATACCTTGCTTCAACATTTCAGATATTTGGCGATCCACTTCTTCCCTATGAATTAGATTTTCTTTAAATATATTTAACGCTATTTTGATATTAGAGTCCATTTGTTCTTTGGTCATTGTACCGTGCGTTATTTAGTCTACACAAAAGGTAATTACAACGACATAGTGTAATATAATCAATAAGTTTCGTAGTAGATGTTGTTTCACCGTGATTTTGAACTAAAATAGTTTTTAAATTAGCCCAAGTTTCTACACGTCCGTTGGATAATATACTATTTCTCGCGTCGCCTATTATTCTGTCCTGGATATAACCTAGCAAAATTTTCTTATTTTCGTTATTTAATTTTTCGATTAAATGTATCAATGCTTCTATTCTTTCAATAAAATAAGGTAGGTGTTTTTTATCACCATTAAATGGAACTACACTAGTAAAACATTTTATTAACAAGTTAAAGTGGTCCACTTCATCTGCCATTTTTATTTGTATTTTATTTTGTATTTATTATTTAAATATTATTTATTTTTATTTATAAGAAAACAATTCGATTTTAACTATAATAATTAATTGAATTTATTATTAATATTAATATTATTTTTGTAAATGTGGTAATAAAGTAATATTTGTTCCTTTTTATTTATGAAGTTTGTAATTTATAATTTTATTTAATAAGAAATACTTATTTTATGAATAATATTTATTAATAAATTATTTATTATTATTTAATATTTTTATTTTTAGTTAAGCAATTGTTATAAGATTACAAATTATAACATTTTTATAATGAGATTAGTAATTTTATTAAAATAAAATGTTTTCGAAGTACCTTTGATGTTAATTTCTTGATGTAGAATTGATAATTTTGAAATAATGGTGATCAGGTTTCTTGATGTGTAATATTCTTGATTCTTTTTTTTTTGTTTAGATTAAACTTCTGTAATAGTTGACTGGGATTTGTTGCAATTTAATTGATGTGATATTTTCTAAACTTCACAATTTTTATTTTTATTTATAGTTATTACATTAATTACAAAATTAATATTTTTATAATTGATTTGGTATTTTGTAAACTTCACAATTTTTATTTTTATTTATTATTTGATTTAAATAATTGTAATTTGTAGCACAGATATATATTATTATTTTGAATTTTGAATTGTTAAATTAATTATCTTAAATTAATTACAATTCGAGTGAGTTTTTGTTTTTGTAAGAATTATTAAACAGCTTCACAAAAGTTGTTATTATTTTTTTTTTGATATTTTAATTAATTTAATTAAATTTATTTTTTCTAACAGAAACTATAACTTTTTGTTAGTGATTACTGCGCCAGTAATATAACTTAAATTTTTGATTTTTAATTACTGTTTATTTAAAAAAAAGATTTGTTATTCTTACAAAGGTTGTTACAAAACTGAAAACTTAAAAAATATTTTTTAATTTATCTAAGTTTTACATTTTATTTTTCTTATATTCTATAGGCTTTGCCTGTGGGAATTGTCAAGTAAGCGTTTTTTCAAATGTGTGATTATTCCAACTATCTTTTTCTCAGCACAATCATATTACTTTATAATTGTTGGAAATTACTTTATTTTAATAATCATATTACTTGACAATTCTAAGTTATTTATTTATTATGAGAAAGAAATCATATTTCTTTACAATTCTTAATAATGAAACTAATGAAACATCTCCCCCATATAAATATTTTTGGTCCTCCAAAAATTAATTTATTTAACGAAGGGATCGGTGGTACTATCTTGTTTTTTCTCTTTATTAATATCAACATGTGTAATTAAATTTACATTTTTACCTTTCTTACATAATACAAACATAACTACAAACATTATTATATAATTATAATAACTATTACTGAAGTCAAAGAAATATAATTTAAAGTATTACTTTTAAATTCTACATAATCAATTATTTCTTTATTCTTTATTGTTTTTAAGTGTAAGCTATCCAGAGTAAAGTTTTTTATAATTTTTTTTTCATTTATTTTACTTAACAATGGTATTACTATATTATCTTTATATTCTTGTATTTTATTATTAAATTCAAAATCTTTGATAGTTATTTTACAATTATTAAACTTAATAATATTATTTCCAGTAATTTTAATTTCATGATCTATACAATTTTGATAAATTTTAGTTATTCCTAAATTTTTTGTAATTACAATGTTTTCTTTAACTAACATTACAGATTCTAAAATATTTATTTTATATAAACATGTACGGTTTTCCTTAAATATATTTCTAATGCAATTATCTTTATGATATTTTAAATTAGTTTTCTTTATAGACTGTTCAGTATATTCATATATCTCATATTTTTTTAATATTATATTGTGAAAATCTGTGTCTAATTCTTCTTGTTTATTATTTGCAATTGGTAGAATTAAAGCATTGAAGTATTTTTCAGTTGTGAATTTAGGTAAAGATACGACAAAAAATAGTTAGATGGTCTTTTATTATTATACTATTTTTGATAAATGGTATTATATCCATAGAAATATTGTAAGTAGCGATTTCTTCGTCTGTAAATATGTTATGTGCTAAAATATCGAGTCTGCTTAGTAAAATAATGTCTTTCAGTTTTTCAATATGTCTATTAACCAAAGTAATGTCAGCATACATACGTAGGATAAATTTTAAGTTATTATTTGAAGACAGTATCATATTTGTTTGATTTTCAATATTAAGATATTTAGTAAGTTTATTCTGTTGTATATTTACATGGTCTGTAATTTCATTAAGGCCTTTTATTAAATTATTATTAATTATTACCTGTTTGTTACTTTGTTCGGTTAGTTTTTTCCTATTAATGTCAAGATTTTGTAAGTGGTTATAAATTTCGTTTGAGTCTTCACTATCCATTGTCCCCGCAATAAATTTCATTGCACCACCGAGAATATTTATTAGCCCACGTCGATTACGTTTATTATTTTTTAAACCTGGAAGTATTGTTTTTAAGTTATGCTTTAAATTTTGCAAATCTCTGTATAATAATGGATATTCATTGTCTTTATCATGTAGTTTAAATAGAGTTAGACTTTCTTCAAATGTTTTTGTAATTTGGATGTACTCTGTTATATTTACTATATGTAGTAATTTTTGTGTAACTTTCTATAATTAGTTTTTCGTTGAGTCTCATAATTACAAATCCATTATCATCTTTGACTTGGTTGATATCAATTGTCTGCATAAATATTGGTGTTGTAACCATGAAAAGTAGCTGTAGTGCCATGTCCTAAAATTATAAAAAATGTTTTATGTTTTTATTTTATTTTTGGTGTTTGTACTTTCTTTTTCGTTGTTTCTTATAATATTTCGTTAGTCGTTTGTTGCTAGTGTCAATTACATAATTTCCGTCGATATTGTATTTATCTAATTTTTTATATTTAGGTTTTATTTTCATTATTTTTCTATTGATTACTATATTTTCATTTAAATTTGGGTTATTATTTTTGTTTTTATTTAATTTTTTTAAACGATTTAATTTATCTTTTTCAAATCTGTCCGCTAAAATTTGTATGTCATTTTTCTCATAGTTTTTATTTATTATGTTAATTGGTTTTAATTTAGTAGTAGAGTGGATAGTTGAATTATAAATGGTTAGAATTTTTAATATTTTGTCGTCCAGTTCATCTAAATCGTTATTTTCTTTATCAATTTCAATTATTCTTAAATGTTCGTTGAAAGTACCATGTAATCTTTCAACGTCTGAATTTCCTGTTTTCATACCAGCGGTAGTTGAGTGAAATTTTATATCATTTTCTTTTAAAAACTTCGATTGCATTATGTATAATGCCTTTTTCGTTATCTGAAATAAGTTTATCCATTTTACCTAAATAAATTATTCGTTCTTTAATTCCTTTTAAAATCGATATCCATGTTCGATCTTCTAGTTTGTGTATTGTTGCGTGCTTAGAAAATTTATCTATCATAGTTAGGTACATTATATTCCTACATGGGAACCAGATGTCCATATGTACAATTTTATTGAAGTATTTCGGTGATTCTGAGTGTTCATGCAAAAATTTAGGTGGATTTCTGTCATGTTTAGCGAGATTACAAACATCACAATTATTTATAAATTTGTCAATTAATTCTAACATTTTTGGATAATAATATAAAGATTTTAGTTCTGCAAATATTTCACATATACCTCTATGGTTTGATTTTATGTGTTTTTCTTTTATAATATTTAGCATTTCATTTTTATCCGTTACATCGGTTAATTTTATGCTAGATTTTAGAACTTTGAGAAATTTATTATTTGAAAAATTTTCAACATAAAGGTTTTGGAATTTAATATATAGTTAATTATCGTTGCAATATATGCACATTAAGCCTTTATCGATAATACAACGTTTCATCAAATCTAATAAATTACTATCTTCAGTAACATAGAGTAGATTCTGACATTTTTTATTAACAATTTTAGTGACAAATTTTTCTTTATTATTAGGATAAATATAAATTTGGTTTTTATAAATATTAATTGCTTTTTCCGTTATACGTATATAATGTAAATCATCTTCACGTACGCTATGAATTGTTGCACTAGTAGACATGACATCGTTGTCATTGCTATTACTACAAACTTGGTTATTATTGACTTCCAATTCGTCAAAAATATTATTATTATTATTATTGTTTTCAATAAAAGGAAAACGGCTCAACCCGTCAGCTACGTGGTTGTCTTTTCCTTTTAAATAATTTATTTTGAAGTTGTATTCATTAAGCTGTATTTTCCAGCGTTGTAACTTCATATTAGGTTCTCGTAGGTTGTTTAACCATACAAGAGGTTTGTGATCTGTGTGGAAATATTTAACCGACCACACGATAGCTAGAAGTTCTTTCTCTATCGTGGAATATCTTTTTTCGTGATCATTTAATGTACGAGATGCAAAGCAAACTGGGTGGTTATTTTGGCTAAGCACAGCGCCTATTGCGAAATTTGACGCATCAGTAGTAAGAATGAATTTTTGGTTAAAATCCGGATTTTTAAGGATTGGATCAGATGTTAAAAGTTTCTTTATTTTATTAAATGAATTAATATATTCTTGATAAATTTTATTAATTTTAGTGTTTTACTATGGGGTACGCGACTTTAGCGTAATTTTTAACAAATTTTCGATAGTAACCACTTATACCTAAAAATGATTTTATTTCTTTTTGAGTACTAGGTAACGAAATATTTTTTATGCATTCTACTTTCTTTTGGTCTGGTTTAATACCACCATTTGTTATAACATGACCTAAGTAATTTGTTGAGCTTTCAGCAAAACTACATTTATCAACTTGAATTTTCAAATTAGTTTGTCTTAATCTTTCCAGAATCTTTTTAATAGAGCAAATATGCTCTTCTAATGAAGTAGAAAATATTAAAATATCATCTAAATAGACTACACAGATTCTATTTATAAAATCAGTATATTGTTCATAAGTCTCTGAAAAGTTGATGGTGAATTTTTTAAGCCAAATGGCATGCAAGTGAACTCGTAATGGCCATTTGCTGTAGAGAAATCGGTTTTATTTCTATCTTCTGGGTGGACTTCAATCTGATGAAAGCCCTTTGCCAGATCAATTATAGTAAAATATTGACATTTACCCAATTTATCAAAAAGCTCATCAATATTGGGTAGAGGAAATTTATCATCTACTGTAACATCGTTAAGCTTCCGATAGTCAACAACAATTCTCCATTTTCTTGTCCAATTTTTTTGGAACAACCCAAATTGGAGAATTATACGGTGATGAACTATTTATTATAATACCTTGCTTCAACATTTCAGATATTTGGCGATCCACTTCTTCCCTATGAATTAGATTTTCTTTAAATATATTTAACGCTATTTTGATATTAGAGTCCATTTGTTCTTTGGTCATTGTACCGTGCGTTATTTAGTCTACACAAAAGGTAATTACAACGACATAGTGTAATATAATCAATAAGTTTCGTAGTAGATGTTGTTTCACCGTGATTTTGAACTAAAATAGTTTTTAAATTAGCCCAAGTTTCTACACGTCCGTTGGATAATATACTATTTCTCGCGTCGCCTATTATTCTGTCCTGGATATAACCTAGCAAAATTTTCTTATTTTCGTTATTTAATTTTTCGATTAAATGTATCAATGCTTCTATTCTTTCAATAAAATAAGGTAGGTGTTTTTTATCACCATTAAATGGAACTACACTAGTAAAACATTTTATTAACAAGTTAAAGTGGTCCACTTCATCTGCCATTTTTATTTGTATTTTATTTTGTATTTATTATTTAAATATTATTTATTTTTATTTATAAGAAAACAATTCGATTTTAACTATAATAATTAATTGAATTTATTATTAATATTAATATTATTTTTGTAAATGTGGTAATAAAGTAATATTTGTTCCTTTTTATTTATGAAGTTTGTAATTTATAATTTTATTTAATAAGAAATACTTATTTTATGAATAATATTTATTAATAAATTATTTATTATTATTTAATATTTTTATTTTTAGTTAAGCAATTGTTATAAGATTACAAATTATAACATTTTTATAATGAGATTAGTAATTTTATTAAAATAAAATGTTTTCGAAGTACCTTTGATGTTAATTTCTTGATGTAGAATTGATAATTTTGAAATAATGGTGATCAGGTTTCTTGATGTGTAATATTCTTGATTCTTTTTTTTTGTTTAGATTAAACTTCTGGAATAGTTGACTGGGATTTGTTGCAATTTAATTGATGTGATATTTTCTAAACTTCACAATTTTTATTTTTATTTATAGTTATTACATTAATTACAAAATTAATATTTTTATAATTGATTTGGTATTTTGTAAACTTCACAATTTTTATTTTTATTTATTATTTGATTTAAATAATTGTAATTTGTAGCACAGATATATATTATTATTTTGAATTTTGAATTGTTAAATTAATTATCTTAAATTAATTACAATTCGAGTGAGTTTTTGTTTTTGTAAGAATTATTAAACAGCTTCACAAAAGTTGTTATTATTTTTTTTTTGATATTTTAATTAATTTAATTAAATTTATTTTTTCTAACAGAAACTATAACTTTTTGTTAGTGATTACTGCGCCAGTAATATAACTTAAATTTTTGATTTTTAATTACTGTTTATTTAAAAAAAAGATTTGTTATTCTTACAAAGGTTGTTACAAAACTGAAAACTTAAAAAATATTTTTTAATTTATCTAAGTTTTACATTTTATTTTTCTTATATTCTATAGGCTTTGCCTGTGGGAATTGTCAAGTAAGCGTTTTTTCAAATGTGTGATTATTCCAACTATCTTTTTCTCAGCACAATCATATTACTTTATAATTGTTGGAAATTACTTTATTTTAATAATCATATTACTTGACAATTCTAAGTTATTTATTTATTATGAGAAAGAAATCATATTTCTTTACAATTCTTAATAATGAAACTAATGAAACATCTCCCCCATATAAATATTTTTGGTCCTCCAAAAATTAATTTATTTAACGAAGGGATCGGTGGTACTATCTTGTTTTTTTTCTTTATTAATATCAACATGTGTAATTAAATTTACATTTTTACCTTTCTTACATAATACAAACATAGCTACAAACATTATTATATAATTATAATAACTATTACTGAAGTCAAAGAAATATAATTTAAAGTATTACTTTTAAATTCTACATAATCAATTATTTCTTTATTCTTTATTGTTTTTAAGTGTAAGCTATCCAGAGTAAAGTTTTTTATAAATTTTTTTTCATTTATTTTACTTAACAATGGTATTACTATATTATCTTTATATTCTTGTATTTTATTATTAAATTCAAAATCTTTGATAGTTATTTTACAATTATTAAACTTAATAATATTATTTCCAGTAATTTTAATTTCATGATCTATACAATTTTGATAAATTTTAGTTATTCCTAAATTTTTTGTAATTACAATGTTTTCTTTAACTAACATTACAGATTCTAAAATATTTATTTTATATAAACATGTACGGTTTTCCTTAAATATATTTCTAATGCAATTATCTTTATGATATTTTAAATTAGTTTTCTTTATAGACTGTTCAGTATATTCATATATCTCATATTTTTTTAATATTATATTGTGAAAATCTGTGTCTAATTCTTCTTGTTTATTATTTGCAATTGGTAGAATTAAAGCATTGAAGTATTTTTCAGTTGTGAATTTAGGTAAAGATACGACAAAAAATAATTAGATGGTCTTTTATTATTATACTATTTTTGATAAATGGTATTATATCCATAGAAATATTGTAAGTAGCGATTTCTTCGTCTGTAAATATGTTATGTGCTAAAATATCGAGTCTGCTTAGTAAAATAATGTCTTTCAGTTTTTCAATATGTCTATTAACCAAAGTAATGTCAGCATACATACGTAGGATAAATTTTAAGTTATTATTTGAAGACAGTATCATATTTGTTTGATTTTCAATATTAAGATATTTAGTAAGTTTATTCTGTTGTATATTTACATGGTCTGTAATTTCATTAAGGCCTTTTATTAAATTATTATTAATTATTACCTGTTTGTTACTTTGTTCGGTTAGTTTTTTCCTATTAATGTCAAGATTTTGTAAGTGGTTATAAATTTCGTTTGAGTCTTCACTATCCATTGTCCCCGCAATAAATTTCATTGCACCACCGAGAATATTTATTAGCCCACGTCGATTACGTTTATTATTTTTTAAACCTGGAAGTATTGTTTTTAAGTTATGCTTTAAATTTTGCAAATCTCTGTATAATAATGGATATTCATTGTCTTTATCATGTAGTTTAAATAGAGTTAGACTTTCTTCAAATGTTTTTGTAATTTGGATGTACTCTGTTATATTTACTATATGTAGTAATTTTTGTGTAACTTTCTATAATTAGTTTTTCGTTGAGTCTCATAATTACAAATCCATTATCATCTTTGACTTGGTTGATATCAATTGTCTGCATAAATATTGGTGTTGTAACCATGAAAAGTAGCTGTAGTGCCATGTCCTAAAATTATAAAAAATGTTTTATGTTTTTATTTTATTTTTGGTGTTTGTACTTTCTTTTTCGTTGTTTCTTATAATATTTCGTTAGTCGTTTGTTGCTAGTGTCAATTACATAATTTCCGTCGATATTGTATTTATCTAATTTTTTATATTTAGGTTTTATTTTCATTATTTTTCTATTGATTACTATATTTTCATTTAAATTTGGGTTATTATTTTTGTTTTTATTTAATTTTTTTAAACGATTTAATTTATCTTTTTCAAATCTGTCCGTTAAAATTTGTATGTCATTTTTCTCATAGTTTTTATTTATTATGTTAATTGGTTTTAATTTAGTAGTAGAGTGGATAGTTGAATTATAAATGGTTAGAATTTTTAATATTTTGTCGTCCAGTTCATCTAAATCGTTATTTTCTTTATCAATTTCAATTATTCTTAAATGTTCGTTGAAAGTACCATGTAATCTTTCAACGTCTGAATTTCCTGTTTTCATACCAGCGGTAGTTGAGTGAAATTTTATATCATTTTCTTTTAAAAACTTCGATTGCATTATGTATAATGCCTTTTTCGTTATCTGAAATAAGTTTATCCATTTTACCTAAATAAATTATTCGTTCTTTAATTCCTTTTAAAATCGATATCCATGTTCGATCTTCTAGTTTGTGTATTGTTGCGTGCTTAGAAAATTTATCTATCATAGTTAGGTACATTATATTCCTACATGGGAACCAGATGTCCATATGTACAATTTTATTGAAGTATTTCGGTGATTCTGAGTGTTCATGCAAAAATTTAGGTGGATTTCTGTCATGTTTAGCGAGATTACAAACATCACAATTATTTATAAATTTGTCAATTAATTCTAACATTTTTGGATAATAATATAAAGATTTTAGTTCTGCAAATATTTCACATATACCTCTATGGTTTGATTTTATGTGTTTTTCTTTTATAATATTTAGCATTTCATTTTTATCCGTTACATCGGTTAATTTTATGCTAGATTTTAGAACTTTGAGAAATTTATTATTTGAAAAATTTTCAACATAAAGGTTTTGGAATTTAATATATAGTTAATTATCGTTGCAATATATGCACATTAAGCCTTTATCGATAATACAACGTTTCATCATATCTAATAAATTACTATCTTCAGTAACATAGAGTAGATTCTGACATTTTTTATTAACAATTTTAGTGACAAATTTTTCTTTATTATTAGGATAAATATAAATTTGGTTTTTATAAATATTAATTGCTTTTTCCGTTATACGTATATAATGTAAATCATCTTCACGTACGCTATGAATTGTTGCACTAGTAGACATGACATCGTTGTCATTGCTATTACTACAAACTTGGTTATTATTGACTTCCAATTCGTCAAAAATATTATTATTATTATTATTGTTTTCAATAAAAGGAAAACGGCTCAACCCGTCAGCTACGTGGTTGTCTTTTCCTTTTAAATAATTTATTTTGAAGTTGTATTCATTAAGCTGTATTTTCCAGCGTTGTAACTTCATATTAGGTTCTCGTAGGTTGTTTAACCATACAAGAGGTTTGTGATCTGTGTGGAAATATTTAACCGACCACACGATAGCTAGAAGTTCTTTCTCTATCGTGGAATATCTTTTTTCGTGATCATTTAATGTACGAGATGCAAAGCAAACTGGGTGGTTATTTTGGCTAAGCACAGCGCCTATTGCGAAATTTGACGCATCAGTAGTAAGAATGAATTTTTGGTTAAAATCCGGATTTTTAAGGATTGGATCAGATGTTAAAAGTTTCTTTATTTTATTAAATGAATTAATATATTCTTGATAAATTTTATTAATTTTAGTGTTTTACTATGGGGTACGCGACTTTAGCGTAATTTTTAACAAATTTTCGATAGTAACCACTTATACCTAAAAATGATTTTATTTCTTTTTGAGTACTAGGTAACGAAATATTTTTTATGCATTCTACTTTCTTTTGGTCTGGTTTAATACCACCATTTGTTATAACATGACCTAAGTAATTTGTTGAGCTTTCAGCAAAACTACATTTATCAACTTGAATTTTCAAATTAGTTTGTCTTAATCTTTCCAGAATCTTTTTAATAGAGCAAATATGCTCTTCTAATGAAGTAGAAAATATTAAAATATTATCTAAATAGACTACACAGATTCTATTTATAAAATCAGTATATTGTTCATAAGTCTCTGAAAAGTTGATGGTGAATTTTTTAAGCCAAATGGCATGCAAGTGAACTCGTAATGGCCATTTGCTGTAGAGAAATCGGTTTTATTTCTATCTTCTGGGTGGACTTCAATCTGATGAAAGCCCTTTGCCAGATCAATTATAGTAAAATATTGACATTTACCCAATTTATCAAAAAGCTCATCAATATTGGGTAGAGGAAATTTATCATCTACTGTAACATCGTTAAGCTTCCGATAGTCAACAACAATTCTCCATTTTCTTGTCCAATTTTTTTGGAACAACCCAAATTGGAGAATTATACGGTGATGAACTATTTATTATAATACCTTGCTTCAACATTTCAGATATTTGGCGATCCACTTCTTCCCTATGAATTAGATTTTCTTTAAATATATTTAACGCTATTTTGATATTAGAGTCCATTTGTTCTTTGGTCATTGTACCGTGCGTTATTTAGTCTACACAAAAGGTAATTACAACGACATAGTGTAATATAATCAATAAGTTTCGTAGTAGATGTTGTTTCACCGTGATTTTGAACTAAAATAGTTTTTAAATTAGCCCAAGTTTCTACACGTCCGTTGGATAATATACTATTTCTCGCGTCGCCTATTATTCTGTCCTGGATATAACCTAGCAAAATTTTCTTATTTTCGTTATTTAATTTTTCGATTAAATGTATCAATGCTTCTATTCTTTCAATAAAATAAGGTAGGTGTTTTTTATCACCATTAAATGGAACTACACTAGTAAAACATTTTATTAACAAGTTAAAGTGGTCCACTTCATCTGCCATTTTTATTTGTATTTTATTTTGTATTTATTATTTAAATATTATTTATTTTTATTTATAAGAAAACAATTCGATTTTAACTATAATAATTAATTGAATTTATTATTAATATTAATATTATTTTTGTAAATGTGGTAATAAAGTAATATTTGTTCCTTTTTATTTATGAAGTTTGTAATTTATAATTTTATTTAATAAGAAATACTTATTTTATGAATAATATTTATTAATAAATTATTTATTATTATTTAATATTTTTATTTTTAGTTAAGCAATTGTTATAAGATTACAAATTATAACATTTTTATAATGAGATTAGTAATTTTATTAAAATAAAATGTTTTCGAAGTACCTTTGATGTTAATTTCTTGATGTAGAATTGATAATTTTGAAATAATGGTGATCAGGTTTCTTGATGTGTAATATTCTTGATTCTTTTTTTTTTTGTTTAGATTAAACTTCTGGAATAGTTGACTGGGATTTGTTGCAATTTAATTGATGTGATATTTTCTAAACTTCACAATTTTTATTTTTATTTATAGTTATTACATTAATTACAAAATTAATATTTTTATAATTGATTTGGTATTTTGTAAACTTCACAATTTTTATTTTTATTTATTATTTGATTTAAATAATTGTAATTTGTAGCACAGATATATATTATTATTTTGAATTTTGAATTGTTAAATTAATTATCTTAAATTAATTACAATTCGAGTGAGTTTTTGTTTTTGTAAGAATTATTAAACAGCTTCACAAAAGTTGTTATTATTTTTTTTTTGATATTTTAATTAATTTAATTAAATTTATTTTTTCTAACAGAAACTATAACTTTTTGTTAGTGATTACTGCGCCACTAATATAACTTAAATTTTTGATTTTTAATTACTGTTTATTTAAAAAAAAGATTTGTTATTCTTACAAAGGTTGTTACAAAACTGAAAACTTAAAAAATATTTTTTAATTTATCTAAGTTTTACATTTTATTTTTCTTATATTCTATAGGCTTTGTCTGTGGGAATTGTCAAGTAAGCGTTTTTTCAAATGTGTGATTATTCCAACTATCTTTTTCTCAGCACAATCATATTACTTTATAATTGTTGGAAATTACTTTATTTTAATAATCATATTACTTGACAATTCTAAGTTATTTATTTATTATGAGAAAGAAATCATATTTCTTTACAATTCTTAATAATGAAACTAATGAAACATCTCCCCCATATAAATATTTTTGGTCCTCCAAAAATTAATTTATTTAACGAAGGGATCGGTGGTACTATCTTGTTTTTTTTCTTTATTAATATCAACATGTGTAATTAAATTTACATTTTTACCTTTCTTACATAATACAAACATAGCTACAAACATTATTATATAATTATAATAACTATTACTGAAGTCAAAGAAATATAATTTAAAGTATTACTTTTAAATTCTACATAATCAATTATTTCTTTATTCTTTATTGTTTTTAAGTGTAAGCTATCCAGAGTAAAGTTTTTTATAAATTTTTTTTCATTTATTTTACTTAACAATGGTATTACTATATTATCTTTATATTCTTGTATTTTATTATTAAATTCAAAATCTTTGATAGTTATTTTACAATTATTAAACTTAATAATATTATTTCCAGTAATTTTAATTTCATGATCTATACAATTTTGATAAATTTTAGTTATTCCTAAATTTTTTGTAATTACAATGTTTTCTTTAACTAACATTACAGATTCTAAAATATTTATTTTATATAAACATGTACGGTTTTCCTTAAATATATTTCTAATGCAATTATCTTTATGATATTTTAAATTAGTTTTCTTTATAGACTGTTCAGTATATTCATATATCTCATATTTTTTTAATATTATATTGTGAAAATCTGTGTCTAATTCTTCTTGTTTATTATTTGCAATTGGTAGAATTAAAGCATTGAAGTATTTTTCAGTTGTGAATTTAGGTAAAGATACGACAAAAAATAATTAGATGGTCTTTTATTATTATACTATTTTTGATAAATGGTATTATATCCATAGAAATATTGTAAGTAGCGATTTCTTCGTCTGTAAATATGTTATGTGCTAAAATATCGAGTCTGCTTAGTAAAATAATGTCTTTCAGTTTTTCAATATGTCTATTAACCAAAGTAATGTCAGCATACATACGTAGGATAAATTTTAAGTTATTATTTGAAGACAGTATCATATTTGTTTGATTTTCAATATTAAGATATTTAGTAAGTTTATTCTGTTGTATATTTACATGGTCTGTAATTTCATTAAGGCCTTTTATTAAATTATTATTAATTATTACCTGTTTGTTACTTTGTTCGGTTAGTTTTTTCCTATTAATGTCAAGATTTTGTAAGTGGTTATAAATTTCGTTTGAGTCTTCACTATCCATTGTCCCCGCAATAAATTTCATTGCACCACCGAGAATATTTATTAGCCCACGTCGATTACGTTTATTATTTTTTAAACCTGGAAGTATTGTTTTTAAGTTATGCTTTAAATTTTGCAAATCTCTGTATAATAATGGATATTCATTGTCTTTATCATGTAGTTTAAATAGAGTTAGACTTTCTTCAAATGTTTTTGTAATTTGGATGTACTCTGTTATATTTACTATATGTAGTAATTTTTGTGTAACTTTCTATAATTAGTTTTTCGTTGAGTCTCATAATTACAAATCCATTATCATCTTTGACTTGGTTGATATCAATTGTCTGCATAAATATTGGTGTTGTAACCATGAAAAGTAGCTGTAGTGCCATGTCCTAAAATTATAAAAAATGTTTTATGTTTTTATTTTATTTTTGGTGTTTGTACTTTCTTTTTCGTTGTTTCTTATAATATTTCGTTAGTCGTTTGTTGCTAGTGTCAATTACATAATTTCCGTCGATATTGTATTTATCTAATTTTTTATATTTAGGTTTTATTTTCATTATTTTTCTATTGATTACTATATTTTCATTTAAATTTGGGTTATTATTTTTGTTTTTATTTAATTTTTTTAAACGATTTAATTTATCTTTTTCAAATCTGTCCGTTAAAATTTGTATGTCATTTTTCTCATAGTTTTTATTTATTATGTTAATTGGTTTTAATTTAGTAGTAGAGTGGATAGTTGAATTATAAATGGTTAGAATTTTTAATATTTTGTCGTCCAGTTCATCTAAATCGTTATTTTCTTTATCAATTTCAATTATTCTTAAATGTTCGTTGAAAGTACCATGTAATCTTTCAACGTCTGAATTTCCTGTTTTCATACCAGCGGTAGTTGAGTGAAATTTTATATCATTTTCTTTTAAAAACTTCGATTGCATTATGTATAATGCCTTTTTCGTTATCTGAAATAAGTTTATCCATTTTACCTAAATAAATTATTCGTTCTTTAATTCCTTTTAAAATCGATATCCATGTTCGATCTTCTAGTTTGTGTATTGTTGCGTGCTTAGAAAATTTATCTATCATAGTTAGGTACATTATATTCCTACATGGGAACCAGATGTCCATATGTACAATTTTATTGAAGTATTTCGGTGATTCTGAGTGTTCATGCAAAAATTTAGGTGGATTTCTGTCATGTTTAGCGAGATTACAAACATCACAATTATTTATAAATTTGTCAATTAATTCTAACATTTTTGGATAATAATATAAAGATTTTAGTTCTGCAAATATTTCACATATACCTCTATGGTTTGATTTTATGTGTTTTTCTTTTATAATATTTAGCATTTCATTTTTATCCGTTACATCGGTTAATTTTATGCTAGATTTTAGAACTTTGAGAAATTTATTATTTGAAAAATTTTCAACATAAAGGTTTTGGAATTTAATATATAGTTAATTATCGTTGCAATATATGCACATTAAGCCTTTATCGATAATACAACGTTTCATCATATCTAATAAATTACTATCTTCAGTAACATAGAGTAGATTCTGACATTTTTTATTAACAATTTTAGTGACAAATTTTTCTTTATTATTAGGATAAATATAAATTTGGTTTTTATAAATATTAATTGCTTTTTCCGTTATACGTATATAATGTAAATCATCTTCACGTACGCTATGAATTGTTGCACTAGTAGACATGACATCGTTGTCATTGCTATTACTACAAACTTGGTTATTATTGACTTCCAATTCGTCAAAAATATTATTATTATTATTATTGTTTTCAATAAAAGGAAAACGGCTCAACCCGTCAGCTACGTGGTTGTCTTTTCCTTTTAAATAATTTATTTTGAAGTTGTATTCATTAAGCTGTATTTTCCAGCGTTGTAACTTCATATTAGGTTCTCGTAGGTTGTTTAACCATACAAGAGGTTTGTGATCTGTGTGGAAATATTTAACCGACCACACGATAGCTAGAAGTTCTTTCTCTATCGTGGAATATCTTTTTTCGTGATCATTTAATGTACGAGATGCAAAGCAAACTGGGTGGTTATTTTGGCTAAGCACAGCGCCTATTGCGAAATTTGACGCATCAGTAGTAAGAATGAATTTTTGGTTAAAATCCGGATTTTTAAGGATTGGATCAGATGTTAAAAGTTTCTTTATTTTATTAAATGAATTAATATATTCTTGATAAATTTTATTAATTTTAGTGTTTTACTATGGGGTACGCGACTTTAGCGTAATTTTTAACAAATTTTCGATAGTAACCACTTATACCTAAAAATGATTTTATTTCTTTTTGAGTACTAGGTAACGAAATATTTTTTATGCATTCTACTTTCTTTTGGTCTGGTTTAATACCACCATTTGTTATAACATGACCTAAGTAATTTGTTGAGCTTTCAGCAAAACTACATTTATCAACTTGAATTTTCAAATTAGTTTGTCTTAATCTTTCCAGAATCTTTTTAATAGAGCAAATATGCTCTTCTAATGAAGTAGAAAATATTAAAATATTATCTAAATAGACTACACAGATTCTATTTATAAAATCAGTATATTGTTCATAAGTCTCTGAAAAGTTGATGGTGAATTTTTTAAGCCAAATGGCATGCAAGTGAACTCGTAATGGCCATTTGCTGTAGAGAAATCGGTTTTATTTCTATCTTCTGGGTGGACTTCAATCTGATGAAAGCCCTTTGCCAGATCAATTATAGTAAAATATTGACATTTACCCAATTTATCAAAAAGCTCATCAATATTGGGTAGAGGAAATTTATCATCTACTGTAACATCGTTAAGCTTCCGATAGTCAACAACAATTCTCCATTTTCTTGTCCAATTTTTTTGGAACAACCCAAATTGGAGAATTATACGGTGATGAACTATTTATTATAATACCTTGCTTCAACATTTCAGATATTTGGCGATCCACTTCTTCCCTATGAATTAGATTTTCTTTAAATATATTTAACGCTATTTTGATATTAGAGTCCATTTGTTCTTTGGTCATTGTACCGTGCGTTATTTAGTCTACACAAAAGGTAATTACAACGACATAGTGTAATATAATCAATAAGTTTCGTAGTAGATGTTGTTTCACCGTGATTTTGAACTAAAATAGTTTTTAAATTAGCCCAAGTTTCTACACGTCCGTTGGATAATATACTATTTCTCGCGTCGCCTATTATTCTGTCCTGGATATAACCTAGCAAAATTTTCTTATTTTCGTTATTTAATTTTTCGATTAAATGTATCAATGCTTCTATTCTTTCAATAAAATAAGGTAGGTGTTTTTTATCACCATTAAATGGAACTACACTAGTAAAACATTTTATTAACAAGTTAAAGTGGTCCACTTCATCTGCCATTTTTATTTGTATTTTATTTTGTATTTATTATTTAAATATTATTTATTTTTATTTATAAGAAAACAATTCGATTTTAACTATAATAATTAATTGAATTTATTATTAATATTAATATTATTTTTGTAAATGTGGTAATAAAGTAATATTTGTTCCTTTTTATTTATGAAGTTTGTAATTTATAATTTTATTTAATAAGAAATACTTATTTTATGAATAATATTTATTAATAAATTATTTATTATTATTTAATATTTTTATTTTTAGTTAAGCAATTGTTATAAGATTACAAATTATAACATTTTTATAATGAGATTAGTAATTTTATTAAAATAAAATGTTTTCGAAGTACCTTTGATGTTAATTTCTTGATGTAGAATTGATAATTTTGAAATAATGGTGATCAGGTTTCTTGATGTGTAATATTCTTGATTCTTTTTTTTTTTTGTTTAGATTAAACTTCTGGAATAGTTGACTGGGATTTGTTGCAATTTAATTGATGTGATATTTTCTAAACTTCACAATTTTTATTTTTATTTATAGTTATTACATTAATTACAAAATTAATATTTTTATAATTGATTTGGTATTTTGTAAACTTCACAATTTTTATTTTTATTTATTATTTGATTTAAATAATTGTAATTTGTAGCACAGATATATATTATTATTTTGAATTTTGAATTGTTAAATTAATTATCTTAAATTAATTACAATTCGAGTGAGTTTTTGTTTTTGTAAGAATTATTAAACAGCTTCACAAAAGTTGTTATTATTTTTTTTTTGATGTTTTAATTAATTTAATTAAATTTATTTTTTCTAACAGAAACTATAACTTTTTGTTAGTGATTACTGCGCCAGTAATATAACTTAAATTTTTGATTTTTAATTACTGTTTATTTAAAAAAAAGATTTGTTATTCTTACAAAGGTTGTTACAAAACTGAAAACTTAAAAAATATTTTTTAATTTATCTAAGTTTTACATTTTATTTTTCTTATATTCTATAGGCTTTGCCTGTGGGAATTGTCAAGTAAGCGTTTTTTCAAATGTGTGATTATTCCAACTATCTTTTTCTCAGCACAATCATATTACTTTATAATTGTTGGAAATTACTTTATTTTAATAATCATATTACTTGACAATTCTAAGTTATTTATTTATTATGAGAAAGAAATCATATTTCTTTACAATTCTTAATAATGAAACTAATGAAACATCTCCCCCATATAAATATTTTTGGTCCTCCAAAAATTAATTTATTTAACGAAGGGATCGGTGGTACTATCTTGTTTTTTTTCTTTATTAATATCAACATGTGTAATTAAATTTACATTTTTACCTTTCTTACATAATACAAACATTATTATATAATTATAATAACTATTACTGAAGTCAAAGAAATATAATTTAAAGTATTACTTTTAAATTCTACATAATCAATTATTTCTTTATTCTTTATTGTTTTTAAGTGTAAGCTATCCAGAGTAAAGTTTTTTATAAATTTTTTTTCATTTATTTTACTTAACAATGGTATTACTATATTATCTTTATATTCTTGTATTTTATTATTAAATTCAAAATCTTTGATAGTTATTTTACAATTATTAAACTTAATAATATTATTTCCAGTAATTTTAATTTCATGATCTATACAATTTTGATAAATTTTAGTTATTCCTAAATTTTTTGTAATTACAATGTTTTCTTTAACTAACATTACAGATTCTAAAATATTTATTTTATATAAACATGTACGGTTTTCCTTAAATATATTTCTAATGCAATTATCTTTATGATATTTTAAATTAGTTTTCTTTATAGACTGTTCAGTATATTCATATATCTCATATTTTTTTAATATTATATTGTGAAAATCTGTGTCTAATTCTTCTTGTTTATTATTTGCAATTGGTAGAATTAAAGCATTGAAGTATTTTTCAGTTGTGAATTTAGGTAAAGATACGACAAAAAATAATTAGATGGTCTTTTATTATTATACTATTTTTGATAAATGGTATTATATCCATAGAAATATTGTAAGTAGCGATTTCTTCGTCTGTAAATATGTTATGTGCTAAAATATCGAGTCTGCTTAGTAAAATAATGTCTTTCAGTTTTTCAATATGTCTATTAACCAAAGTAATGTCAGCATACATACGTAGGATAAATTTTAAGTTATTATTTGAAGACAGTATCATATTTGTTTGATTTTCAATATTAAGATATTTAGTAAGTTTATTCTGTTGTATATTTACATGGTCTGTAATTTCATTAAGGCCTTTTATTAAATTATTATTAATTATTACCTGTTTGTTACTTTGTTCGGTTAGTTTTTTCCTATTAATGTCAAGATTTTGTAAGTGGTTATAAATTTCGTTTGAGTCTTCACTATCCATTGTCCCCGCAATAAATTTCATTGCACCACCGAGAATATTTATTAGCCCACGTCGATTACGTTTATTATTTTTTAAACCTGGAAGTATTGTTTTTAAGTTATGCTTTAAATTTTGCAAATCTCTGTATAATAATGGATATTCATTGTCTTTATCATGTAGTTTAAATAGAGTTAGACTTTCTTCAAATGTTTTTGTAATTTGGATGTACTCTGTTATATTTACTATATGTAGTAATTTTTGTGTAACTTTCTATAATTAGTTTTTCGTTGAGTCTCATAATTACAAATCCATTATCATCTTTGACTTGGTTGATATCAATTGTCTGCATAAATATTGGTGTTGTAACCATGAAAAGTAGCTGTAGTGCCATGTCCTAAAATTATAAAAAATGTTTTATGTTTTTATTTTATTTTTGGTGTTTGTACTTTCTTTTTCGTTGTTTCTTATAATATTTCGTTAGTCGTTTGTTGCTAGTGTCAATTACATAATTTCCGTCGATATTGTATTTATCTAATTTTTTATATTTAGGTTTTATTTTCATTATTTTTCTATTGATTACTATATTTTCATTTAAATTTGGGTTATTATTTTTGTTTTTATTTAATTTTTTTAAACGATTTAATTTATCTTTTTCAAATCTGTCCGCTAAAATTTGTATGTCATTTTTCTCATAGTTTTTATTTATTATGTTAATTGGTTTTAATTTAGTAGTAGAGTGGATAGTTGAATTATAAATGGTTAGAATTTTTAATATTTTGTCGTCCAGTTCATCTAAATCGTTATTTTCTTTATCAATTTCAATTATTCTTAAATGTTCGTTGAAAGTACCATGTAATCTTTCAACGTCTGAATTTCCTGTTTTCATACCAGCGGTAGTTGAGTGAAATTTTATATCATTTTCTTTTAAAAACTTCGATTGCATTATGTATAATGCCTTTTTCGTTATCTGAAATAAGTTTATCCATTTTACCTAAATAAATTATTCGTTCTTTAATTCCTTTTAAAATCGATATCCATGTTCGATCTTCTAGTTTGTGTATTGTTGCGTGCTTAGAAAATTTATCTATCATAGTTAGGTACATTATATTCCTACATGGGAACCAGATGTCCATATGTACAATTTTATTGAAGTATTTCGGTGATTCTGAGTGTTCATGCAAAAATTTAGGTGGATTTCTGTCATGTTTAGCGAGATTACAAACATCACAATTATTTATAAATTTGTCAATTAATTCTAACATTTTTGGATAATAATATAAAGATTTTAGTTCTGCAAATATTTCACATATACCTCTATGGTTTGATTTTATGTGTTTTTCTTTTATAATATTTAGCATTTCATTTTTATCCGTTACATCGGTTAATTTTATGCTAGATTTTAGAACTTTGAGAAATTTATTATTTGAAAAATTTTCAACATAAAGGTTTTGGAATTTAATATATAGTTAATTATCGTTGCAATATATGCACATTAAGCCTTTATCGATAATACAACGTTTCATCATATCTAATAAATTACTATCTTCAGTAACATAGAGTAGATTCTGACATTTTTTATTAACAATTTTAGTGACAAATTTTTCTTTATTATTAGGATAAATATAAATTTGGTTTTTATAAATATTAATTGCTTTTTCCGTTATACGTATATAATGTAAATCATCTTCACGTACGCTATGAATTGTTGCACTAGTAGACATGACATCGTTGTCATTGCTATTACTACAAACTTGGTTATTATTGACTTCCAATTCGTCAAAAATATTATTATTATTATTATTGTTTTCAATAAAAGGAAAACGGCTCAACCCGTCAGCTACGTGGTTGTCTTTTCCTTTTAAATAATTTATTTTGAAGTTGTATTCATTAAGCTGTATTTTCCAGCGTTGTAACTTCATATTAGGTTCTCGTAGGTTGTTTAACCATACAAGAGGTTTGTGATCTGTGTGGAAATATTTAACCGACCACACGATAGCTAGAAGTTCTTTCTCTATCGTGGAATATCTTTTTTCGTGATCATTTAATGTACGAGATGCAAAGCAAACTGGGTGGTTATTTTGGCTAAGCACAGCGCCTATTGCGAAATTTGACGCATCAGTAGTAAGAATGAATTTTTGGTTAAAATCCGGATTTTTAAGGATTGGATCAGATGTTAAAAGTTTCTTTATTTTATTAAATGAATTAATATATTCTTGATAAATTTTATTAATTTTAGTGTTTTACTATGGGGTACGCGACTTTAGCGTAATTTTTAACAAATTTTCGATAGTAACCACTTATACCTAAAAATGATTTTATTTCTTTTTGAGTACTAGGTAACGAAATATTTTTTATGCATTCTACTTTCTTTTGGTCTGGTTTAATACCACCATTTGTTATAACATGACCTAAGTAATTTGTTGAGCTTTCAGCAAAACTACATTTATCAACTTGAATTTTCAAATTAGTTTGTCTTAATCTTTCCAGAATCTTTTTAATAGAGCAAATATGCTCTTCTAATGAAGTAGAAAATATTAAAATATTATCTAAATAGACTACACAGATTCTATTTATAAAATCAGTATATTGTTCATAAGTCTCTGAAAAGTTGATGGTGAATTTTTTAAGCCAAATGGCATGCAAGTGAACTCGTAATGGCCATTTGCTGTAGAGAAATCGGTTTTATTTCTATCTTCTGGGTGGACTTCAATCTGATGAAAGCCCTTTGCCAGATCAATTATAGTAAAATATTGACATTTACCCAATTTATCAAAAAGCTCATCAATATTGGGTAGAGGAAATTTATCATCTACTGTAACATCGTTAAGCTTCCGATAGTCAACAACAATTCTCCATTTTGTCCAATTTTTTTGGAACAACCCAAATTGGAGAATTATACGGTGATGAACTATTTATTATAATACCTTGCTTCAACATTTCAGATATTTGGTGATCCACTTCTTCCCTATGAATTAGATTTTCTTTAAATATATTTAACGCTATTTTGATATTAGAGTCCATTTGTTCTTTGGTCATTGTACCGTGCGTTATTTAGTCTACACAAAAGGTAATTACAACGACATAGTGTAATATAATCAATAAGTTTCGTAGTAGATGTTGTTTCACCGTGATTTTGAACTAAAATAGTTTTTAAATTAGCCCAAGTTTCTACACGTCCGTTGGATAATATACTATTTCTCGCGTCGCCTATTATTCTGTCCTGGATATAACCTAGCAAAATTTTCTTATTTTCGTTATTTAATTTTTCGATTAAATGTATCAATGCTTCTATTCTTTCAATAAAATAAGGTAGGTGTTTTTTATCACCATTAAATGGAACTACACTAGTAAAACATTTTATTAACAAGTTAAAGTGGTCCACTTCATCTGCCATTTTTATTTGTATTTTATTTTGTATTTATTATTTAAATATTATTTATTTTTATTTATAAGAAAACAATTCGATTTTAACTATAATAATTAATTGAATTTATTATTAATATTAATATTATTTTTGTAAATGTGGTAATAAAGTAATATTTGTTCCTTTTTATTTATGAAGTTTGTAATTTATAATTTTATTTAATAAGAAATACTTATTTTATGAATAATATTTATTAATAAATTATTTATTATTATTTAATATTTTTATTTTTAGTTAAGCAATTGTTATAAGATTACAAATTATAACATTTTTATAATGAGATTAGTAATTTTATTAAAATAAAATGTTTTCGAAGTACCTTTGATGTTAATTTCTTGATGTAGAATTGATAATTTTGAAATAATGGTGATCAGGTTTCTTGATGTGTAATATTCTTGATTCTTTTTTTTTTGTTTAGATTAAACTTCTGGAATAGTTGACTGGGATTTGTTGCAATTTAATTGATGTGATATTTTCTAAACTTCACAATTTTTATTTTTATTTATAGTTATTACATTAATTACAAAATTAATATTTTTATAATTGATTTGGTATTTTGTAAACTTCACAATTTTTATTTTTATTTATTATTTGATTTAAATAATTGTAATTTGTAGCACAGATATATATTATTATTTTGAATTTTGAATTGTTAAATTAATTATCTTAAATTAATTACAATTCGAGTGAGTTTTTGTTTTTGTAAGAATTATTAAACAGCTTCACAAAAGTTGTTATTATTTTTTTTTTGATGTTTTAATTAATTTAATTAAATTTATTTTTTCTAACAGAAACTATAACTTTTTGTTAGTGATTACTGCGCCAGTAATATAACTTAAATTTTTGATTTTTAATTACTGTTTATTTAAAAAAAAGATTTGTTATTCTTACAAAGGTTGTTACAAAACTGAAAACTTAAAAAATATTTTTTAATTTATCTAAGTTTTACATTTTATTTTTCTTATATTCTATAGGCTTTGCCTGTGGGAATTGTCAAGTAAGCGTTTTTTCAAATGTGTGATTATTCCAACTATCTTTTTCTCAGCACAATCATATTACTTTATAATTGTTGGAAATTACTTTATTTTAATAATCATATTACTTGACAATTCTAAGTTATTTATTTATTATGAGAAAGAAATCATATTTCTTTACAATTCTTAATAATGAAACTAATGAAACATCTCCCCCATATAAATATTTTTGGTCCTCCAAAAATTAATTTATTTAACGAAGGGATCGGTGGTACTATCTTGTTTTTTCTCTTTATTAATATCAACATGTGTAATTAAATTTACATTTTTACCTTTCTTACATAATACAAACATAGCTACAAACATTATTATATAATTATAATAACTATTACTGAAGTCAAAGAAATATAATTTAAAGTATTACTTTTAAATTCTACATAATCAATTATTTCTTTATTCTTTATTGTTTTTAAGTGTAAGCTATCCAGAGTAAAGTTTTTTATAATTTTTTTTTCATTTATTTTACTTAACAATGGTATTACTATATTATCTTTATATTCTTGTATTTTATTATTAAATTCAAAATCTTTGATAGTTATTTTACAATTATTAAACTTAATAATATTATTTCCAGTAATTTTAATTTCATGATCTATACAATTTTGATAAATTTTAGTTATTCCTAAATTTTTTGTAATTACAATGTTTTCTTTAACTAACATTACAGATTCTAAAATATTTATTTTATATAAACATGTACGGTTTTCCTTAAATATATTTCTAATGCAATTATCTTTATGATATTTTAAATTAGTTTTCTTTATAGACTGTTCAGTATATTCATATATCTCATATTTTTTTAATATTATATTGTGAAAATCTGTGTCTAATTCTTCTTGTTTATTATTTGCAATTGGTAGAATTCAAGCATTGAAGTATTTTTCAGTTGTGAATTTAGGTAAAGATACGACAAAAAATAATTAGATGGTCTTTTATTATTATACTATTTTTGATAAATGGTATTATATCCATAGAAATATTGTAAGTAGCGATTTCTTCGTCTGTAAATATGTTATGTGCTAAAATATCGAGTCTGCTTAGTAAAATAATGTCTTTCAGTTTTTCAATATGTCTATTAACCAAAGTAATGTCAGCATACATACGTAGGATAAATTTTAAGTTATTATTTGAAGACAGTATCATATTTGTTTGATTTTCAATATTAAGATATTTAGTAAGTTTATTCTGTTGTATATTTACATGGTCTGTAATTTCATTAAGGCCTTTTATTAAATTATTATTAATTATTACCTGTTTGTTACTTTGTTCGGTTAGTTTTTTCCTATTAATGTCAAGATTTTGTAAGTGGTTATAAATTTCGTTTGAGTCTTCACTATCCATTGTCCCCGCAATAAATTTCATTGCACCACCGAGAATATTTATTAGCCCACGTCGATTACGTTTATTATTTTTTAAACCTGGAAGTATTGTTTTTAAGTTATGCTTTAAATTTTGCAAATCTCTGTATAATAATGGATATTCATTGTCTTTATCATGTAGTTTAAATAGAGTTAGACTTTCTTCAAATGTTTTTGTAATTTGGATGTACTCTGTTATATTTACTATATGTAGTAATTTTTGTGTAACTTTCTATAATTAGTTTTTCGTTGAGTCTCATAATTACAAATCCATTATCATCTTTGACTTGGTTGATATCAATTGTCTGCATAAATATTGGTGTTGTAACCATGAAAAGTAGCTGTAGTGCCATGTCCTAAAATTATAAAAAATGTTTTATGTTTTTATTTTATTTTTGGTGTTTGTACTTTCTTTTTCGTTGTTTCTTATAATATTTCGTTAGTCGTTTGTTGCTAGTGTCAATTACATAATTTCCGTCGATATTGTATTTATCTAATTTTTTATATTTAGGCTTTATTTTCATTATTTTTCTATTGATTACTATATTTTCATTTAAATTTGGGTTATTATTTTTGTTTTTATTTAATTTTTTTAAACGATTTAATTTATCTTTTTCAAATCTGTCCGCTAAAATTTGTATGTCATTTTTCTCATAGTTTTTATTTATTATGTTAATTGGTTTTAATTTAGTAGTAGAGTGGATAGTTGAATTATAAATGGTTAGAATTTTTAATATTTTGTCGTCCAGTTCATCTAAATCGTTATTTTCTTTATCAATTTCAATTATTCTTAAATGTTCGTTGAAAGTACCATGTAATCTTTCAACGTCTGAATTTCCTGTTTTCATACCAGCGGTAGTTGAGTGAAATTTTATATCATTTTCTTTTAAAAACTTCGATTGCATTATGTATAATGCCTTTTTCGTTATCTGAAATAAGTTTATCCATTTTACCTAAATAAATTATTCGTTCTTTAATTCCTTTTAAAATCGATATCCATGTTCGATCTTCTAGTTTGTGTATTGTTGCGTGCTTAGAAAATTTATCTATCATAGTTAGGTACATTATATTCCTACATGGGAACCAGATGTCCATATGTACAATTTTATTGAAGTATTTCGGTGATTCTGAGTGTTCATGCAAAAATTTAGGTGGATTTCTGTCATGTTTAGCGAGATTACAAACATCACAATTATTTATAAATTTGTCAATTAATTCTAACATTTTTGGATAATAATATAAAGATTTTAGTTCTGCAAATATTTCACATATACCTCTATGGTTTGATTTTATGTGTTTTTCTTTTATAATATTTAGCATTTCATTTTTATCCGTTACATCGGTTAATTTTATGCTAGATTTTAGAACTTTGAGAAATTTATTATTTGAAAAATTTTCAACATAAAGGTTTTGGAATTTAATATATAGTTAATTATCGTTGCAATATATGCACATTAAGCCTTTATCGATAATACAACGTTTCATCATATCTAATAAATTACTATCTTCAGTAACATAGAGTAGATTCTGACATTTTTTATTAACAATTTTAGTGACAAATTTTTCTTTATTATTAGGATAAATATAAATTTGGTTTTTATAAATATTAATTGCTTTTTCCGTTATACGTATATAATGTAAATCATCTTCACGTACGCTATGAATTGTTGCACTAGTAGACATGACATCGTTGTCATTGCTATTACTACAAACTTGGTTATTATTGACTTCCAATTCGTCAAAAATATTATTATTATTATTATTGTTTTCAATAAAAGGAAAACGGCTCAACCCGTCAGCTACGTGGTTGTCTTTTCCTTTTAAATAATTTATTTTGAAGTTGTATTCATTAAGCTGTATTTTCCAGCGTTGTAACTTCATATTAGGTTCTCGTAGGTTGTTTAACCATACAAGAGGTTTGTGATCTGTGTGGAAATATTTAACCGACCACACGATAGCTAGAAGTTCTTTCTCTATCGTGGAATATCTTTTTTCGTGATCATTTAATGTACGAGATGCAAAGCAAACTGGGTGGTTATTTTGGCTAAGCACAGCGCCTATTGCGAAATTTGACGCATCAGTAGTAAGAATGAATTTTTGGTTAAAATCCGGATTTTTAAGGATTGGATCAGATGTTAAAAGTTTCTTTATTTTATTAAATGAATTAATATATTCTTGATAAATTTTATTAATTTTAGTGTTTTACTATGGGGTACGCGACTTTAGCGTAATTTTTAACAAATTTTCGATAGTAACCACTTATACCTAAAAATGATTTTATTTCTTTTTGAGTACTAGGTAACGAAATATTTTTTATGCATTCTACTTTCTTTTGGTCTGGTTTAATACCACCATTTGTTATAACATGACCTAAGTAATTTGTTGAGCTTTCAGCAAAACTACATTTATCAACTTGAATTTTCAAATTAGTTTGTCTTAATCTTTCCAGAATCTTTTTAATAGAGCAAATATGCTCTTCTAATGAAGTAGAAAATATTAAAATATCATCTAAATAGACTACACAGATTCTATTTATAAAATCAGTATATTGTTCATAAGTCTCTGAAAAGTTGATGGTGAATTTTTTAAGCCAAATGGCATGCAAGTGAACTCGTAATGGCCATTTGCTGTAGAGAAATCGGTTTTATTTCTATCTTCTGGGTGGACTTCAATCTGATGAAAGCCCTTTGCCAGATCAATTATAGTAAAATATTGACATTTACCCAATTTATCAAAAAGCTCATCAATATTGGGTAGAGGAAATTTATCATCTACTGTAACATCGTTAAGCTTCCGATAGTCAACAACAATTCTCCATTTTCTTGTCCAATTTTTTTGGAACAACCCAAATTGGAGAATTATACGGTGATGAACTATTTATTATAATACCTTGCTTCAACATTTCAGATATTTGGCGATCCACTTCTTCCCTATGAATTAGATTTTCTTTAAATATATTTAACGCTATTTTGATATTAGAGTCCATTTGTTCTTTGGTCATTGTACCGTGCGTTATTTAGTCTACACAAAAGTTAATTACAACGACATAGTGTAATATAATCAATAAGTTTCGTAGTAGATGTTGTTTCACCGTGATTTTGAACTAAAATAGTTTTTAAATTAGCCCAAGTTTCTACACGTCCGTTGGATAATATACTATTTCTCGCGTCGCCTATTATTCTGTCCTGGATATAACCTAGCAAAATTTTCTTATTTTCGTTATTTAATTTTTCGATTAAATGTATCAATGCTTCTATTCTTTCAATAAAATAAGGTAGGTGTTTTTTATCACCATTAAATGGAACTACACTAGTAAAACATTTTATTAACAAGTTAAAGTGGTCCACTTCATCTGCCATTTTTATTTGTATTTTATTTTGTATTTATTATTTAAATATTATTTATTTTTATTTATAAGAAAACAATTCGATTTTAACTATAATAATTAATTGAATTTATTATTAATATTAATATTATTTTTGTAAATGTGGTAATAAAGTAATATTTGTTCCTTTTTATTTATGAAGTTTGTAATTTATAATTTTATTTAATAAGAAATACTTATTTTATGAATAATATTTATTAATAAATTATTTATTATTATTTAATATTTTTATTTTTAGTTAAGCAATTGTTATAAGATTACAAATTATAACATTTTTATAATGAGATTAGTAATTTTATTAAAATAAAATGTTTTCGAAGTACCTTTGATGTTAATTTCTTGATGTAGAATTGATAATTTTGAAATAATGGTGATCAGGTTTCTTGATGTGTAATATTCTTGATTCTTTTTTTTTTTTGTTTAGATTAAACTTCTGGAATAGTTGACTGGGATTTGTTGCAATTTAATTGATGTGATATTTTCTAAACTTCACAATTTTTATTTTTATTTATAGTTATTACATTAATTACAAAATTAATATTTTTATAATTGATTTGGTATTTTGTAAACTTCACAATTTTTATTTTTATTTATTATTTGATTTAAATAATTGTAATTTGTAGCACAGATATATATTATTATTTTGAATTTTGAATTGTTAAATTAATTATCTTAAATTAATTACAATTCGAGTGAGTTTTTGTTTTTGTAAGAATTATTAAACAGCTTCACAAAAGTTGTTATTATTTTTTTTTTGATGTTTTAATTAATTTAATTAAATTTATTTTTTCTAACAGAAACTATAACTTTTTGTTAGTGATTACTGCGCCAGTAATATAACTTAAATTTTTGATTTTTAATTACTGTTTATTTAAAAAAAAGATTTGTTATTCTTACAAAGGTTGTTACAAAACTGAAAACTTAAAAAATATTTTTTAATTTATCTAAGTTTTACATTTTATTTTTCTTATATTCTATAGGCTTTGCCTGTGGGAATTGTCAAGTAAGCGTTTTTTCAAATGTGTGATTATTCCAACTATCTTTTTCTCAGCACAATCATATTACTTTATAATTGTTGGAAATTACTTTATTTTAATAATCATATTACTTGACAATTCTAAGTTATTTATTTATTATGAGAAAGAAATCATATTTCTTTACAATTCTTAATAATGAAACTAATGAAACATCTCCCCCATATAAATATTTTTGGTCCTCCAAAAATTAATTTATTTAACGAAGGGATCGGTGGTACTATCTTGTTTTTTTTCTTTATTAATATCAACATGTGTAATTAAATTTACATTTTTACCTTTCTTACATAATACAAACATAGCTACAAACATTATTATATAATTATAATAACTATTACTGAAGTCAAAGAAATATAATTTAAAGTATTACTTTTAAATTCTACATAATCAATTATTTCTTTATTCTTTATTGTTTTTAAGTGTAAGCTATCCAGAGTAAAGTTTTTTATAAATTTTTTTTCATTTATTTTACTTAACAATGGTATTACTATATTATCTTTATATTCTTGTATTTTATTATTAAATTCAAAATCTTTGATAGTTATTTTACAATTATTAAACTTAATAATATTATTTCCAGTAATTTTAATTTCATGATCTATACAATTTTGATAAATTTTAGTTATTCCTAAATTTTTTGTAATTACAATGTTTTCTTTAACTAACATTACAGATTCTAAAATATTTATTTTATATAAACATGTACGGTTTTCCTTAAATATATTTCTAATGCAATTATCTTTATGATATTTTAAATTAGTTTTCTTTATAGACTGTTCAGTATATTCATATATCTCATATTTTTTTAATATTATATTGTGAAAATCTGTGTCTAATTCTTCTTGTTTATTATTTGCAATTGGTAGAATTAAAGCATTGAAGTATTTTTCAGTTGTGAATTTAGGTAAAGATACGACAAAAAATAATTAGATGGTCTTTTATTATTATACTATTTTTGATAAATGGTATTATATCCATAGAAATATTGTAAGTAGCGATTTCTTCGTCTGTAAATATGTTATGTGCTAAAATATCGAGTCTGCTTAGTAAAATAATGTCTTTCAGTTTTTCAATATGTCTATTAACCAAAGTAATGTCAGCATACATACGTAGGATAAATTTTAAGTTATTATTTGAAGACAGTATCATATTTGTTTGATTTTCAATATTAAGATATTTAGTAAGTTTATTCTGTTGTATATTTACATGGTCTGTAATTTCATTAAGGCCTTTTATTAAATTATTATTAATTATTACCTGTTTGTTACTTTGTTCGGTTAGTTTTTTCCTATTAATGTCAAGATTTTGTAAGTGGTTATAAATTT
Organism: Rhamphomyia laevipes; assembly: GCA_963920725.1. Classification (NCBI taxonomy): domain Eukaryota; kingdom Metazoa; phylum Arthropoda; class Insecta; order Diptera; family Empididae; genus Rhamphomyia; species Rhamphomyia laevipes. The sequence goes on from OY987255.1 coordinate 85,746,628, forward strand.
CGTTTGAGTCTTCACTATCCATTGTCCCCGCAATAAATTTCATTGCACCACCGAGAATATTTATTAGCCCACGTCGATTACGTTTATTATTTTTTAAACCTGGAAGTATTGTTTTTAAGTTATGCTTTAAATTTTGCAAATCTCTGTATAATAATGGATATTCATTGTCTTTATCATGTAGTTTAAATAGAGTTAGACTTTCTTCAAATGTTTTTGTAATTTGGATGTACTCTGTTATATTTACTATATGTAGTAATTTTTGTGTAACTTTCTATAATTAGTTTTTCGTTGAGTCTCATAATTACAAATCCATTATCATCTTTGACTTGGTTGATATCAATTGTCTGCATAAATATTGGTGTTGTAACCATGAAAAGTAGCTGTAGTGCCATGTCCTAAAATTATAAAAAATGTTTTATGTTTTTATTTTATTTTTGGTGTTTGTACTTTCTTTTTCGTTGTTTCTTATAATATTTCGTTAGTCGTTTGTTGCTAGTGTCAATTACATAATTTCCGTCGATATTGTATTTATCTAATTTTTTATATTTAGGTTTTATTTTCATTATTTTTCTATTGATTACTATATTTTCATTTAAATTTGGGTTATTATTTTTGTTTTTATTTAATTTTTTTAAACGATTTAATTTATCTTTTTCAAATCTGTCCGCTAAAATTTGTATGTCATTTTTCTCATAGTTTTTATTTATTATGTTAATTGGTTTTAATTTAGTAGTAGAGTGGATAGTTGAATTATAAATGGTTAGAATTTTTAATATTTTGTCGTCCAGTTCATCTAAATCGTTATTTTCTTTATCAATTTCAATTATTCTTAAATGTTCGTTGAAAGTACCATGTAATCTTTCAACGTCTGAATTTCCTGTTTTCATACCAGCGGTAGTTGAGTGAAATTTTATATCATTTTCTTTTAAAAACTTCGATTGCATTATGTATAATGCCTTTTTCGTTATCTGAAATAAGTTTATCCATTTTACCTAAATAAATTATTCGTTCTTTAATTCCTTTTAAAATCGATATCCATGTTCGATCTTCTAGTTTGTGTATTGTTGCGTGCTTAGAAAATTTATCTATCATAGTTAGGTACATTATATTCCTACATGGGAACCAGATGTCCATATGTACAATTTTATTGAAGTATTTCGGTGATTCTGAGTGTTCATGCAAAAATTTAGGTGGATTTCTGTCATGTTTAGCGAGATTACAAACATCACAATTATTTATAAATTTGTCAATTAATTCTAACATTTTTGGATAATAATATAAAGATTTTAGTTCTGCAAATATTTCACATATACCTCTATGGTTTGATTTTATGTGTTTTTCTTTTATAATATTTAGCATTTCATTTTTATCCGTTACATCGGTTAATTTTATGCTAGATTTTAGAACTTTGAGAAATTTATTATTTGAAAAATTTTCAACATAAAGGTTTTGGAATTTAATATATAGTTAATTATCGTTGCAATATATGCACATTAAGCCTTTATCGATAATACAACGTTTCATCATATCTAATAAATTACTATCTTCAGTAACATAGAGTAGATTCTGACATTTTTTATTAACAATTTTAGTGACAAATTTTTCTTTATTATTAGGATAAATATAAATTTGGTTTTTATAAATATTAATTGCTTTTTCCGTTATACGTATATAATGTAAATCATCTTCACGTACGCTATGAATTGTTGCACTAGTAGACATGACATCGTTGTCATTGCTATTACTACAAACTTGGTTATTATTGACTTCCAATTCGTCAAAAATATTATTATTATTATTATTGTTTTCAATAAAAGGAAAACGGCTCAACCCGTCAGCTACGTGGTTGTCTTTTCCTTTTAAATAATTTATTTTGAAGTTGTATTCATTAAGCTGTATTTTCCAGCGTTGTAACTTCATATTAGGTTCTCGTAGGTTGTTTAACCATACAAGAGGTTTGTGATCTGTGTGGAAATATTTAACCGACCACACGATAGCTAGAAGTTCTTTCTCTATCGTGGAATATCTTTTTTCGTGATCATTTAATGTACGAGATGCAAAGCAAACTGGGTGGTTATTTTGGCTAAGCACAGCGCCTATTGCGAAATTTGACGCATCAGTAGTAAGAATGAATTTTTGGTTAAAATCCGGATTTTTAAGGATTGGATCAGATGTTAAAAGTTTCTTTATTTTATTAAATGAATTAATATATTCTTGATAAATTTTATTAATTTTAGTGTTTTACTATGGGGTACGCGACTTTAGCGTAATTTTTAACAAATTTTCGATAGTAACCACTTATACCTAAAAATGATTTTATTTCTTTTTGAGTACTAGGTAACGAAATATTTTTTATGCATTCTACTTTCTTTTGGTCTGGTTTAATACCACCATTTGTTATAACATGACCTAAGTAATTTGTTGAGCTTTCAGCAAAACTACATTTATCAACTTGAATTTTCAAATTAGTTTGTCTTAATCTTTCCAGAATCTTTTTAATAGAGCAAATATGCTCTTCTAATGAAGTAGAAAATATTAAAATATTATCTAAATAGACTACACAGATTCTATTTATAAAATCAGTATATTGTTCATAAGTCTCTGAAAAGTTGATGGTGAATTTTTTAAGCCAAATGGCATGCAAGTGAACTCGTAATGGCCATTTGCTGTAGAGAAATCGGTTTTATTTCTATCTTCTGGGTGGACTTCAATCTGATGAAAGCCCTTTGCCAGATCAATTATAGTAAAATATTGACATTTACCCAATTTATCAAAAAGCTCATCAATATTGGGTAGAGGAAATTTATCATCTACTGTAACATCGTTAAGCTTCCGATAGTCAACAACAATTCTCCATTTTGTCCAATTTTTTTGGAACAACCCAAATTGGAGAATTATACGGTGATGAACTATTTATTATAATACCTTGCTTCAACATTTCAGATATTTGGTGATCCACTTCTTCCCTATGAATTAGATTTTCTTTAAATATATTTAACGCTATTTTGATATTAGAGTCCATTTGTTCTTTGGTCATTGTACCGTGCGTTATTTAGTCTACACAAAAGGTAATTACAACGACATAGTGTAATATAATCAATAAGTTTCGTAGTAGATGTTGTTTCACCGTGATTTTGAACTAAAATAGTTTTTAAATTAGCCCAAGTTTCTACACGTCCGTTGGATAATATACTATTTCTCGCGTCGCCTATTATTCTGTCCTGGATATAACCTAGCAAAATTTTCTTATTTTCGTTATTTAATTTTTCGATTAAATGTATCAATGCTTCTATTCTTTCAATAAAATAAGGTAGGTGTTTTTTATCACCATTAAATGGAACTACACTAGTAAAACATTTTATTAACAAGTTAAAGTGGTCCACTTCATCTGCCATTTTTATTTGTATTTTATTTTGTATTTATTATTTAAATATTATTTATTTTTATTTATAAGAAAACAATTCGATTTTAACTATAATAATTAATTGAATTTATTATTAATATTAATATTATTTTTGTAAATGTGGTAATAAAGTAATATTTGTTCCTTTTTATTTATGAAGTTTGTAATTTATAATTTTATTTAATAAGAAATACTTATTTTATGAATAATATTTATTAATAAATTATTTATTATTATTTAATATTTTTATTTTTAGTTAAGCAATTGTTATAAGATTACAAATTATAACATTTTTATAATGAGATTAGTAATTTTATTAAAATAAAATGTTTTCGAAGTACCTTTGATGTTAATTTCTTGATGTAGAATTGATAATTTTGAAATAATGGTGATCAGGTTTCTTGATGTGTAATATTCTTGATTCTTTTTTTTTTGTTTAGATTAAACTTCTGGAATAGTTGACTGGGATTTGTTGCAATTTAATTGATGTGATATTTTCTAAACTTCACAATTTTTATTTTTATTTATAGTTATTACATTAATTACAAAATTAATATTTTTATAATTGATTTGGTATTTTGTAAACTTCACAATTTTTATTTTTATTTATTATTTGATTTAAATAATTGTAATTTGTAGCACAGATATATATTATTATTTTGAATTTTGAATTGTTAAATTAATTATCTTAAATTAATTACAATTCGAGTGAGTTTTTGTTTTTGTAAGAATTATTAAACAGCTTCACAAAAGTTGTTATTATTTTTTTTTTGATGTTTTAATTAATTTAATTAAATTTATTTTTTCTAACAGAAACTATAACTTTTTGTTAGTGATTACTGCGCCAGTAATATAACTTAAATTTTTGATTTTTAATTACTGTTTATTTAAAAAAAAGATTTGTTATTCTTACAAAGGTTGTTACAAAACTGAAAACTTAAAAAATATTTTTTAATTTATCTAAGTTTTACATTTTATTTTTCTTATATTCTATAGGCTTTGCCTGTGGGAATTGTCAAGTAAGCGTTTTTTCAAATGTGTGATTATTCCAACTATCTTTTTCTCAGCACAATCATATTACTTTATAATTGTTGGAAATTACTTTATTTTAATAATCATATTACTTGACAATTCTAAGTTATTTATTTATTATGAGAAAGAAATCATATTTCTTTACAATTCTTAATAATGAAACTAATGAAACATCTCCCCCATATAAATATTTTTGGTCCTCCAAAAATTAATTTATTTAACGAAGGGATCGGTGGTACTATCTTGTTTTTTCTCTTTATTAATATCAACATGTGTAATTAAATTTACATTTTTACCTTTCTTACATAATACAAACATAGCTACAAACATTATTATATAATTATAATAACTATTACTGAAGTCAAAGAAATATAATTTAAAGTATTACTTTTAAATTCTACATAATCAATTATTTCTTTATTCTTTATTGTTTTTAAGTGTAAGCTATCCAGAGTAAAGTTTTTTATAATTTTTTTTTCATTTATTTTACTTAACAATGGTATTACTATATTATCTTTATATTCTTGTATTTTATTATTAAATTCAAAATCTTTGATAGTTATTTTACAATTATTAAACTTAATAATATTATTTCCAGTAATTTTAATTTCATGATCTATACAATTTTGATAAATTTTAGTTATTCCTAAATTTTTTGTAATTACAATGTTTTCTTTAACTAACATTACAGATTCTAAAATATTTATTTTATATAAACATGTACGGTTTTCCTTAAATATATTTCTAATGCAATTATCTTTATGATATTTTAAATTAGTTTTCTTTATAGACTGTTCAGTATATTCATATATCTCATATTTTTTTAATATTATATTGTGAAAATCTGTGTCTAATTCTTCTTGTTTATTATTTGCAATTGGTAGAATTAAAGCATTGAAGTATTTTTCAGTTGTGAATTTAGGTAAAGATACGACAAAAAATAATTAGATGGTCTTTTATTATTATACTATTTTTGATAAATGGTATTATATCCATAGAAATATTGTAAGTAGCGATTTCTTCGTCTGTAAATATGTTATGTGCTAAAATATCGAGTCTGCTTAGTAAAATAATGTCTTTCAGTTTTTCAATATGTCTATTAACCAAAGTAATGTCAGCATACATACGTAGGATAAATTTTAAGTTATTATTTGAAGACAGTATCATATTTGTTTGATTTTCAATATTAAGATATTTAGTAAGTTTATTCTGTTGTATATTTACATGGTCTGTAATTTCATTAAGGCCTTTTATTAAATTATTATTAATTATTACCTGTTTGTTACTTTGTTCGGTTAGTTTTTTCCTATTAATGTCAAGATTTTGTAAGTGGTTATAAATTTCGTTTGAGTCTTCACTATCCATTGTCCCCGCAATAAATTTCATTGCACCACCGAGAATATTTATTAGCCCACGTCGATTACGTTTATTATTTTTTAAACCTGGAAGTATTGTTTTTAAGTTATGCTTTAAATTTTGCAAATCTCTGTATAATAATGGATATTCATTGTCTTTATCATGTAGTTTAAATAGAGTTAGACTTTCTTCAAATGTTTTTGTAATTTGGATGTACTCTGTTATATTTACTATATGTAGTACTTTTTGTGTAACTTTCTATAATTAGTTTTTCGTTGAGTCTCATAATTACAAATCCATTATCATCTTTGACTTGGTTGATATCAATTGTCTGCATAAATATTGGTGTTGTAACCATGAAAAGTAGCTGTAGTGCCATGTCCTAAAATTATAAAAAATGTTTTATGTTTTTATTTTATTTTTGGTGTTTGTACTTTCTTTTTCGTTGTTTCTTATAATATTTCGTTAGTCGTTTGTTGCTAGTGTCAATTACATAATTTCCGTCGATATTGTATTTATCTAATTTTTTATATTTAGGTTTTATTTTCATTATTTTTCTATTGATTACTATATTTTCATTTAAATTTGGGTTATTATTTTTGTTTTTATTTAATTTTTTTAAACGATTTAATTTATCTTTTTCAAATCTGTCCGCTAAAATTTGTATGTCATTTTTCTCATAGTTTTTATTTATTATGTTAATTGGTTTTAATTTAGTAGTAGAGTGGATAGTTGAATTATAAATGGTTAGAATTTTTAATATTTTGTCGTCCAGTTCATCTAAATCGTTATTTTCTTTATCAATTTCAATTATTCTTAAATGTTCGTTGAAAGTACCATGTAATCTTTCAACGTCTGAATTTCCTGTTTTCATACCAGCGGTAGTTGAGTGAAATTTTATATCATTTTCTTTTAAAAACTTCGATTGCATTATGTATAATGCCTTTTTCGTTATCTGAAATAAGTTTATCCATTTTACCTAAATAAATTATTCGTTCTTTAATTCCTTTTAAAATCGATATCCATGTTCGATCTTCTAGTTTGTGTATTGTTGCGTGCTTAGAAAATTTATCTATCATAGTTAGGTACATTATATTCCTACATGGGAACCAGATGTCCATATGTACAATTTTATTGAAGTATTTCGGTGATTCTGAGTGTTCATGCAAAAATTTAGGTGGATTTCTGTCATGTTTAGCGAGATTACAAACATCACAATTATTTATAAATTTGTCAATTAATTCTAACATTTTTGGATAATAATATAAAGATTTTAGTTCTGCAAATATTTCACATATACCTCTATGGTTTGATTTTATGTGTTTTTCTTTTATAATATTTAGCATTTCATTTTTATCCGTTACATCGGTTAATTTTATGCTAGATTTTAGAACTTTGAGAAATTTATTATTTGAAAAATTTTCAACATAAAGGTTTTGGAATTTAATATATAGTTAATTATCGTTGCAATATATGCACATTAAGCCTTTATCGATAATACAACGTTTCATCATATCTAATAAATTACTATCTTCAGTAACATAGAGTAGATTCTGACATTTTTTATTAACAATTTTAGTGACAAATTTTTCTTTATTATTAGGATAAATATAAATTTGGTTTTTATAAATATTAATTGCTTTTTCCGTTATACGTATATAATGTAAATCATCTTCACGTACGCTATGAATTGTTGCACTAGTAGACATGACATCGTTGTCATTGCTATTACTACAAACTTGGTTATTATTGACTTCCAATTCGTCAAAATTATTATTATTATTATTATTGTTTTCAATAAAAGGAAAACGGCTCAACCCGTCAGCTACGTGGTTGTCTTTTCCTTTTAAATAATTTATTTTGAAGTTGTATTCATTAAGCTGTATTTTCCAGCGTTGTAACTTCATATTAGGTTCTCGTAGGTTGTTTAACCATACAAGAGGTTTGTGATCTGTGTGGAAATATTTAACCGACCACACGATAGCTAGAAGTTCTTTCTCTATCGTGGAATATCTTTTTTCGTGATCATTTAATGTACGAGATGCAAAGCAAACTGGGTGGTTATTTTGGCTAAGCACAGCGCCTATTGCGAAATTTGACGCATCAGTAGTAAGAATGAATTTTTGGTTAAAATCCGGATTTTTAAGGATTGGATCAGATGTTAAAAGTTTCTTTATTTTATTAAATGAATTAATATATTCTTGATAAATTTTATTAATTTTAGTGTTTTACTATGGGGTACGCGACTTTAGCGTAATTTTTAACAAATTTTCGATAGTAACCACTTATACCTAAAAATGATTTTATTTCTTTTTGAGTACTAGGTAACGAAATATTTTTTATGCATTCTACTTTCTTTTGGTCTGGTTTAATACCACCATTTGTTATAACATGACCTAAGTAATTTGTTGAGCTTTCAGCAAAACTATATTTATCAACTTGAATTTTCAAATTAGTTTGTGTAATGAATGTATGTTAAAATCATTTTTGTTTTTGCCAAATATATTATTGGTATATTAGAAATAAATCAATTATTGTTAAAACATTTACTACATGTTCCTACTCTGACGCCATTTGCAATGAATGTATGTACATTTCATGTCCCTGCTCGGGCGTCATTTGTAATTGAATGTATGTTAAATAATTTTTATTTTAGCCAATAATAATATTGGTTTACCGCGCTGCACGTCTAATTGGGGTAGCTTAAGCCGGAAAATAGGGGGGTTCACAAATGCGCGTAACATTCATACAAAAATTGCGTGCAAAAATAAACTAAATAAAACAAAAAAAAATCAAAGATAAAATATGCTAATAAAATTAACAAAAAAAATAAAATAAACTACTCTAATTTTTAAAGTCCCTAAAACTAACATGTAATACCAAAATTAGATAATTATGTACCATGAAATGGATTTAGTTGTTTACCATTTTAAATTTTACCCACCCAACCATGTGATCAATACTAAAAAACCAAAAATAATACTAAATGCATGATCACCCTAAATATTATTCAACCTACTTACTCACTTAATCATTACAAAATCAAAAAAAAATTTCTTAAATCCTGCGTAGGAAAAATAAAAAAACTTATTTAAAAAGAGACATTATTTCGTCCATTTTTGAAAATAATTTTATTAAAAAAAAATCCAAAAAAAATTCAACAAAAAATTTTGTACAGTATATACAAATATAAAATAATTCTGATAAATAAAAAAAAATAACTTTACAATAAAAATTCTAATCAAAATTAATATATTTTACAACAACAACTAATAGTTAAAAATTTTGTTGTTGCAATCAATATATATTATATAGGAAGCCATTAATTATTAATACAAATTCAAATAATTGTACACACCCTTTATACTACTTTAACGATTCTGATCGCCTAGTATAAATTATTCATATTCCTATTCGAATATGAGATTCTACTTTATTTGAATTTATATTAAAATTAAATACAAAAATCTTCAAAAAAAAATAATAAAAAAAATATAAAATTAATAAAATTCAAAAAAAAATAAACTAAATTGACCAACTAAATAACTCAAAAATTATATAAAAAAACTTAATGCATATTACACTAACAACTATTTGTTACAATTTTGTTGTTGTAATTAATACGAATGGAGAAGCCATTAATATTATAAATTCAAATAATTTTGCATATGAAATTTGTACTACTTTAACGATTCTGATCGCCTAGTACAAATTATTCATATACGAATATGAAATTATTATTTGAGTTTATAATAAAATAAATAAACTTAGATAAATAAATCTTCAAAATATAAAAAATTAAAGAAAATAAAATCGAATTGAATTTAATATAAGAAAAACTAAATTCTACATTAAAATAAATAAATTAAAATATGGTGCCATATATTCTGCCATATATAAATAAAACAAAAAAAAAATAAAACCTAAAGTTGAAATTTCTTGAACTAAAAACTAAAACGTCCTAAGAAATCACGTAATTAAATTATATATATATATTATATGAAAAATAAAAATAAAAATCAAAAACTAAATATATATATATATATATATATAAAAAAAAATAAATAAAAATCAAAAATTAAATGTACATATATATAAAAAAAATCAAAAATTAAATATATATATAAAAAAAATCAAAAATTAAATATATATATATATGTATGTGAAAAATAAATAAAAATTAAAAATTGCCAAGATTTCCTAAGCCGTAAAATTTTAGGGCATTTACTAGGAAATCCCAAGTAAAAATAAAAAAATAATAAAAAAAATAAAATCAAAATTAATAAAATAGATAATTTTAATTAAAGAAATAAAATCATCGCGAAAAAAAAATTAAATAATTAGGAATGAATTCAAATTTCTATTTTCGTAAATAGCCAGGTAATACCAGACTATTAATAAAAATAGAAAGTGAACTCCAGGGAATACCTGTCTTCCATAGGAACTATATTTTATGACTGTCCACTTTTTTTTTTCTTACCACCGATTTTAAGGGTATTTATATCATTTTGAACAATAAATTTGGATAGCTGTTACTGTTATTACAAAAATAACGTTTATTTCAAAGTAAATTACAGAAATCTAATAAAATTATTACTAATACATATAAAATGTAAGTAAATTAATTTTAAAGATTAATGAACTCACTGAATTCTATTAGAATTAAAAAAAAATGATCAAAATGATACTTTAGGTAAATTCCCTAAAATCTGATAAAACATAAATAGGATTCCCTATTTACAATAATAATTCCTACATAATTTTTAATCCATAAATTTATTTTTGTGTAGATAAACTACAAATTTTCTTTTTGCCAATAATTTATTTTTATGTTGGAACGTGGAACTTGCTCAGATTGATAAGTTCTACACTCCACAAGTTCTACACGGGTTTGTAACTTTACTTTCAAAATCGATACACCTAAAATTATGCAATTGAAAATCTTGGTGTACAATTTCTTTTAATTCTTCATATACAAAAAATGAACCATTACAGAACAGATACGTTGGCGGTTATTACCAGCGAAACGGAACTGTATGATGGTTTAATAAAAAAAATAATAATTAATAATTAATCCCGATATAGTTCAAGAAATTTTATATTATAAAAAAAATAAAAAAACAACCTTAATAACTGAAAAAAATAATTCAAAAAAAAATAATTCAAAATAAAAAAAAAATAATTCAAAATAATAAAAAAAAATAATTCAAAATAATTCAAAAAAAAATAATAAAACAAAAAAAAAAATATAAAAAAAATAATAAAAAAATAATTTAATCTTCATCCAAATATTTTAATGTCCATCTGATCGATAAGTCGGAAGGCTTTGGCTACTTCCTCCGTGATACACTCATCTGGGACCGCTTGAAGTGATAATTGATGTTGACGTTGTTGTTGGAACTGATGAATCTTTTTTTTTTTCTGTTGCTGCCGATTATTGAACCACACACCTTCTCTTGTTTGTACGTCGTACAGTTTCTCCCCTAGACTACGTGGTGGTGCCGGTGGAAGTGGTGGTGCCGGTGGAAGTGGTGGTGTACGTGGTGGTAGCTGAGCTTGAGGGAGAACCTCGGGCTCAGCAGCAGGCGCTGGAGGTGATACCTCCGTTTCATCTATACTCTCCCTCCAATGTTCGGGAGTGGTCGGAGTCCGAGGGATATCCCAAGACAAGTACTCCTCCAACTCACTCTCGTCCATCATTATTGCTAAACTGAAATGTATAAATTTTTATTAATTTATTCTCCCTACATTCTAATGGATATGGAAATCTGGCAATTTTCGTTGAGTTCACATTACATATATATACACATACTCTAAAATTAATAAACAAAAGCCTTTTCCCTAATAATATATACAAAAAAAAATCATTAATACACCGCGAAAGTAAGTTTAAATAACATAATACTAATTTTGGGTACAGAAAAGAAAAAAAACTAATTAATAAACTCGATTATACATATGAACATAAACTAAATTAAAGTAAATCACAATTCTATGTTGCATTATAATTAATCATTATTAGATACAAATGTCGGTCGGAATTCGGCTAAATACGGCCAAATCTCCGCATGTCCATTACAATTTGCATACTAAAATTTTCGTTAAAATCCACGCATAAAACATAATCTATTCAATGTAATTTATTTAATAAACATTAGTCATTTTATCATATAATTACCAGAATCAAATTTGCCGGTCGGAATTTAGCTAAGAACAGCCAAATCTCCGAATTTCCATTGCGAAACCGATACTAATAATACAACAACAAAATTACTAATAACTAAAACTTATTTGTAAATAATCAAAGTAATTCAAAACTTTGGAAATCTACTAGCACCACATTTGCCGGTCGGAATTTAGCTAAGTACAGCCAAATCTCCGCATGTCCATTGCGAAACCGATACTATAGAACGCCAAAAATTCAAAATACAATCAAATTTACAGATAAATTTCCTGAAACTACACTAATAATTTTATATATTATTCCTATATTGATACAATATTAACACAAAACGTCAAACCTAATAATGGACGTTAATTAGCTACAAAAAAAAACCAAATTGAAACGTATTTCCGAAAATTAAAATTTCAACCTATGAATCAATATTTAATCACTACAAGGATAATACATAAAATATTAATAAATAAAAATCGAGTGCCAGAAACCTTGATGTTCTTCAGGTTCTTTCTTGTGCATCATTTGTAATAAACAAATGTTCCACTTTTCTAGACACCTTGGTTACTTTCAAGTCCCTTTTCGGGATACTTATCAGGGTCCCTGCTCGGGCGCCATTTGTAATGAATGTATGTTAAAATCATTTTTGTTTTTGCCAAATATATTATTGGTATATTAGAAATAAATCAATTATTGTTAAAACATTTACTACATGTTCCTACTCTGACGCCATTTGCAATGAATGTATGTACATTTCATGTCCCTGCTCGGGCGTCATTTGTAATTGAATGTATGTTAAATAATTTTTATTTTAGCCAATAATAATATTGGTTTACCGCGCTGCACGTCTAATTGGGGTAGCTTAAGCCGGAAAATAGGGGGGTTCACAAATGCGCGTAACATTCATACAAAAATTGCGTGCAAAAATAAACTAAATAAAACAAAAAAAAATCAAAGATAAAATATGCTAATAAAATTAACAAAAAAAATAAAATAAACTACTCTAATTTTTAAAGTCCCTAAAACTAACATGTAATACCAAAATTAGATAATTATGTACCATGAAATGGATTTAGTTGTTTACCATTTTAAATTTTACCCACCCAACCATGTGATCAATACTAAAAAACCAAAAATAATACTAAATGCATGATCACCCTAAATATTATTCAACCTACTTACTCACTTAATCATTACAAATCAAAAAAAAATTTCTTAAATCCTGCGTAGGAAAAATAAAAAAACTTATTTAAAAAGAGACATTATTTCGTCCATTTTTGAAAATAATTTTATTAAAAAAAAATCCAAAAAAAATTCAACAAAAAATTTTGTACAGTATATACAAATATAAAATAATTCTGATAAATAAAAAAAAATAACTTTACAATAAAAATTCTAATCAAAATTAATATATTTTACAACAACAACTAATAGTTAAAAATTTTGTTGTTGCAATCAATATATATTATATAGGAAGCCATTAATTATTAATACAAATTCAAATAATTGTACACACCCTTTATACTACTTTAACGATTCTGATCGCCTAGTATAAATTATTCATATTCCTATTCGAATATGAGATTCTACTTTATTTGAATTTATATTAAAATTAAATACAAAAATCTTAAAAAAAAAAAAATAAAAAAAATATAAAATTAATAAAATTCAAAAAAAAAAAATAAACTAAATTGACCAACTAAATAACTCAAAAATTATATAAAAAAAACTTAATGCATATTACACTAACAACTATTTGTTACAATTTTGTTGTTGTAATTAATACGAATGGAGAAGCCATTAATATTATAAATTCAAATAATTTTGCATATGAAATTTGTACTACTTTAACGATTCTGATCGCCTAGTACAAATTATTCATATACGAATATGAAATTATTATTTGAGTTTATAATAAAATAAATAAACTTAGATAAATAAATCTTCAAAATATAAAAAATTAAAGAAAATAAAATCGAATTGAATTTAATATAAGAAAAACTAAATTCTACATTAAAATAAATAAATTAAAATATGGTGCCATATATTCTGCCATATATAAATAAAACAAAAAAAAATAAAACCTAAAGTTGAAATTTCTTGAACTAAAAACTAAAACGTCCTAAGAAATCACGTAATTAAATTATATATATATATTATATGAAAAATAAAAATAAAAATCAAAAACTAAATATATATATATATATATATATATAAAAAAATAAATAAAAATCAAAAATTAAATGTATATATAAAAAAAATCAAAAATTAAATATATATATAAAAAAATCAAAAATTAAATATATATATATATGTATGTGAAAAATAAATAAAAATTAAAAATTGCCAAGATTTCCTAAGCCGTAAAATTTTAGGGCATTTACTAGGAAATCCCAAGTAAAAATAAAAAAATAATAAAAAAAATAAAATCAAAATTAATAAAATAGATAATTTTAATTAAAGAAATAAAATCATCGCGAAAAAAAAATTAAATAATTAGGAATGAATTCAAATTTCTATTTTCGTAAATAGCCAGGTAATACCAGACTATTAATAAAAATAGAAAGTGAACTCCAGGGAATACCTGTCTTCCATAGGAACTATATTTTATGACTGTCCACTTTTTTTTTTCTTACCACCGATTTTAAGGGTATTTATATCATTTTGAACAATAAATTTGGATAGCTGTTACTGTTATTACAAAAATAACGTTTATTTCAAGAAATCTAATAAAATTATTACTAATACATATAAAATGTAAGTAAATTAATTTTAAAGATTAATGAACTCACTGAATTCTATTAGAATTCAAAAAAAATGATCAAAATGATACTTTAGGTAAATTCCCTAAAATCTGATAAAACATAAATAGGATTCCCTATTTACAATAATAATTCCTACATAATTTTTAATCCATAAATTTATTTTTGTGTAGATAAACTACAAATTTTCTTTTTGCCAATAATTTATTTTTATGTTGGAACGTGGAACTTGCTCAGATTGATAAGTTCTACACTCCACAAGTTCTACACGGGTTTGTAACTTTACTTTCAAAATCGATACACCTAAAATTATGCAATTGAAAATCTTGGTGTACAATTTCTTTTAATTCTTCATATACAAAAAATGAACCATTACAGAACAGATACGTTGGCGGTTATTACCAGCGAAACGGAACTGTATGATGGTTTAATAAAAAAAATAATAATTAATAATTAATCCCGATATAGTTCAAGAAATTTTATATTATAAAAAAAAATAAAAAAACAACCTTAATAACTAAAAAAAATAATTCAAAATAAAAAAAAAATAATTCAAAATAATAAAAAAAAATAATTCAAAATAATTCAAAAAAAAATAATAAAACAAAAAAAAAAATATAAAAAAAATAATAAAAAAATAATTTAATCTTCATCCAAATATTTTAATGTTAATCTGATCGATAAGTCGGAAGGCTTTGGCTACTTCCTCCGTGATACACTCATCTGGGACCGCTTGAAGTGATAATTGATGTTGACGTTGTTGTTGGAACTGATGAATCTTTTTTTTTTTCTGTTGCTGCCGATTATTGAACCACACACCTTCTCTTGTTTGTACGTCGTACAGTTTCTCCCCTATACTACGTGGTGGTGCCGGTGGAAGTGGTGGTGTACGTGGTGGTAGCTGAGCTTGAGGGAGAACCTCGGGCTCAGCAGCAGGCGCTGGAGGTGATACCTCCGTTTCATCTATACTCTCCCTCCAATGTTCGGGAGTGGTCGGAGTCCGAGGGATATCCCAAGACAAGTACTCCTCCAACTCACTCTCGTCCATCATTATTGCTAAACTGAAATGTATAAATTTTTATTAATTTATTCTCCCTACATTCTAATGGATATGGAAATCTGGCAATTTTCGTTGAGTTCACATATACATATATATACACATACTCTAAAATTAATAAACAAAAGCCTTTTCCCTAATAATATATACAAAAAAAAATCATTAATACACCGCGAAAGTAAGTGTAAATAACATAATACTAATTTTGGGTACAGAAAAGAAAAAAAACTAATTAATAAACTCGATTATACATATGAACATAAACTAAATTAAAGTAAATCACAATTCTATGTTGCATTATAATTAATCATTATTAGATACAAATGTCGGTCGGAATTCGGCTAAATACGGCCAAATCTCCGCATGTCCATTACAATTTGCATACTAAAATTTTCGTTAAAATCCACGCATAAAACATAATCTATTCAATGTAATTTATTTAATAAACATTAGTCATTTTATCATATAATTACCAGAATCAAATTTGCCGGTCGGAATTTAGCTAAGAACAGCCAAATCTCCGAATTTCCATTGCGAAACCGATACTAATAATACAACAACAAAATTACTAATAACTAAAACTTATTTGTAAATAATCAAAGTAATTCAAAACTTTGGAAATCTACTAGCACCACATTTGCCGGTCGGAATTTAGCTAAGTACAGCCAAATCTCCGCATGTCCATTGCGAAACCGATAC
Organism: Rhamphomyia laevipes; assembly: GCA_963920725.1. Lineage (NCBI taxonomy): Eukaryota > Metazoa > Arthropoda > Insecta > Diptera > Empididae > Rhamphomyia > Rhamphomyia laevipes. The sequence goes on from OY987255.1 coordinate 85,763,112, forward strand.
TATAGAACGCCAAAAATTCAAAATACAATCAAATTTACAGATAAATTTCCTGAAACTACACTAATAATTTTATATATTATTCCTATATTGATACAATATTAACACAAAACGTCAAACCTAATAATGGACGTTAATTAGCTACAAAAAAAAACCAAATTGAAACGTATTTCCGAAAATTAAAATTTCAACCTATGAATCAATATTTAATCACTACAAGGATAATACATAAAATATTAATAAATAAAAATCGAGTGCCAGAAACCTTGATGTTCTTCAGGTTCTTTCTTGTGCATCATTTGTAATAAACAAATGTTCCACTTTTCTAGACACCTTGGTTACTTTCAAGTCCCTTTTCGGGATACTTATCAGGGTCCCTGCTCGGGCGCCATTTGTAATGAATGTATGTTAAAATCATTTTTGTTTTTGCCAAATATATTATTGGTATATTAGAAATAAATCAATTATTGTTAAAACATTTACTACATGTTCCTACTCTGACGCCATTTGCAATGAATGTATGTACATTTCATGTCCCTGCTCGGGCGTCATTTGTAATTGAATGTATGTTAAATAATTTTTATTTTAGCCAATAATAATATTGGTTTACCGCGCTGCACGTCTAATTGGGGTAGCTTAAGCCGGAAAATAGGGGGGTTCACAAATGCGCGTAACATTCATACAAAAATTGCGTGCAAAAATAAACTAAATAAAACAAAAAAAAATCAAAGATAAAATATGCTAATAAAATTAACAAAAAAAATAAAATAAACTACTCTAATTTTTAAAGTCCCTAAAACTAACATGTAATACCAAAATTAGATAATTATGTACCATGAAATGGATTTAGTTGTTTACCATTTTAAATTTTACCCACCCAACCATGTGATCAATACTAAAAAACCAAAAATAATACTAAATGCATGATCACCCTAAATATTATTCAACCTACTTACTCACTTAATCATTACAAATCAAAAAAAAATTTCTTAAATCCTGCGTAGGAAAAATAAAAAAACTTATTTAAAAAGAGACATTATTTCGTCCATTTTTGAAAATAATTTTATTAAAAAAAAATCCAAAAAAAATTCAACAAAAAATTTTGTACAGTATATACAAATATAAAATAATTCTGATAAATAAAAAAAAATAACTTTACAATAAAAATTCTAATCAAAATTAATATATTTTACAACAACAACTAATAGTTAAAAATTTTGTTGTTGCAATCAATATATATTATATAGGAAGCCATTAATTATTAATACAAATTCAAATAATTGTACACACCCTTTATACTACTTTAACGATTCTGATCGCCTAGTATAAATTATTCATATTCCTATTCGAATATGAGATTCTACTTTATTTGAATTTATATTAAAATTAAATACAAAAATCTTAAAAAAAAAATAATAAAAAAAATATAAAATTAATAAAATTCAAAAAAAAAAATAAACTAAATTGACCAACTAAATAACTCAAAAATTATATAAAAAAAACTTAATGCATATTACACTAACAACTATTTGTTACAATTTTGTTGTTGTAATTAATACGAATGGAGAAGCCATTAATATTCTAAATTCAAATAATTTTGCATATGAAATTTGTACTACTTTAACGATTCTGATCGCCTAGTACAAATTATTCATATACGAATATGAAATTATTATTTGAGTTTATAATAAAATAAATAAACTTAGATAAATAAATCTTCAAAATATAAAAAAAAGAAAATAAAATCGAATTGAATTTAATATAAGAAAAACTAAATTCTACATTAAAATAAATAAATTAAAATATGGTGCCATATATTCTGCCATATATAAATAAAACAAAAAAAAATAAAACCTAAAGTTGAAATTTCTTGAACTAAAAACTAAAACGTCCTAAGAAATCACGTAATTAAATTATATATATATATTATATGAAAAATAAAAATAAAAATCAAAAACTAAATATATATATATATATATATATAAAAAAATAAATAAAAATCAAAAATTAAATGTATATATAAAAAAAATCAAAAATTAAATATATATATAAAAAAAATCAAAAATTAAATATATATATATATGTATGTGAAAAATAAATAAAAATTAAAAATTGCCAAGATTTCCTAAGCCGTAAAATTTTAGGGCATTTACTAGGAAATCCCAAGTAAAAATAAAAAAATAATAAAAAAAATAAAATCAAAATTAATAAAATAGATAATTTTAATTAAAGAAATAAAATCATCGCGAAAAAAAAATTAAATAATTAGGAATGAATTCAAATTTCTATTTTCGTAAATAGCCAGGTAATACCAGACTATTAATAAAAATAGAAAGTGAACTCCAGGGAATACCTGTCTTCCATAGGAACTATATTTTATGACTGTCCACTTTTTTTTTTCTTACCACCGATTTTAAGGGTATTTATATCATTTTGAACAATAAATTTGGATAGTTGTTACTGTTATTACAAAAATAACGTTTATTTCAAAGTAAATTACAGAAATCTAATAAAATTATTACTAATACATATAAAATGTAAGTAAATTAATTTTAAAGATTAATGAACTCACTGAATTCTATTAGAATTCAAAAAAAATGATCAAAATGATACTTTAGGTAAATTCCCTAAAATCTGATAAAACATAAATAGGATTCCCTATTTACAATAATAATTCCTACATAATTTTTAATCCATAAATTTATTTTTGTGTAGATAAACTACAAATTTTCTTTTTGCCAATAATTTATTTTTATGTTGGAACGTGGAACTTGCTCAGATTGATAAGTTCTACACTCCACAAGTTCTACACGGGTTTGTAACTTTACTTTCAAAATCGATACACCTAAAATTATGCAATTGAAAATCTTGGTGTACAATTTCTTTTAATTCTTCATATACAAAAAATGAACCATTACATTTGTCTTAATCTTTCCAGAATCTTTTTAATAGAGCAAATATGCTCTTCTAATGAAGTAGAAAATATTAAAATATCATCTAAATAGACTACACAGATTCTATTTATAAAATCCTTCAGTATATTGTTCATAAGTCTCTGAAAAGTTGATGGTGAATTTTTTAAGCCAAATGGCATGCAAGTGAACTCGTAATGGCCATTTGCTGTAGAGAAATCGGTTTTATTTCTATCTTCTGGGTGGACTTCAATCTGATGAAAGCCCTTTGCCAGATCAATTATAGTAAAATATTGACATTTACCCAATTTATCAAAAAGCTCATCAATATTGGGTAGAGGAAATTTATCATCTACTGTAACATCGTTAAGCTTCCGATAGTCAACAACAATTCTCCATTTTCTTGTCCAATTTTTTTGGAACAACCCAAATTGGAGAATTATACGGTGATGAACTATTTATTATAATACCTTGCTTCAACATTTCAGATATTTGGCGATCCACTTCTTCCCTATGAATTTCTGGATAACGATAACTTTTAGTATAAATTGGTGAATTACTTTTTGTATTAATTCTATGTTTTATTTCGTTTGTGAACGTTAAGTTATTATTTTCATGGTAAAAAGCATCTTTGTAACGACTTAAAAGTTGTTTAATACTATTAATATCGTCTGTTTGCAAATGTGCAGCGAAATTCATTTCAAATGGAAGAGGAATCGAATTATTGTTGTTTTCATTGATTAAATCAATGCCTTCATTAGAATAAGTATTGAAGTGATAAAATTCTTCATAATTATTGAGAAAAAAGGATATATTTGTATTTGATGTAATTAGTAATCATTCTTTATAACTTATAATTGCATTTAGCGGTACTAAAATGTTATTTCCAATAATTCCATCAAAGTGATCGTGGAATGGAAATTCTAAATATTCGACATCTCTTTTTACATTAAAAATTTCGAATAGTGGAAATTTACACTTAATTTGAGAGTGGACAATTCTGTTTAGTACTTTTAATGTTTGTGGTGGAGTATTTATTCTCCATTTTGGTTGACAAAGATTTGTATTTATTATGCTAAATTCTGCGACTGCATCAACTATAAATTTTAATTTTTTTAACTTTGTATTTACAACTATATAGGGTAGTTGTTTGAGGTAGTTGGGTGAAAATTTACATTATTTGGATTTTGTGTATTGACGGAAATATCCATCGGTTCTTGTCCAAGATTGTTGTTTTGATGTATATTTTGATTACTTTGATTAGAATAATTTGTGCGTTGCGTTTGTTTACTAGGTGTATTTGCGCGCTTTGGGTTAAGTCTCTTTGATTTCCGTTTGGATAGTTATTTCTATTAAAATTGTTATTATTATAACTAGTGGTTTGAATATTGGAGCTGTTGTTATTGTTTTTGTTAAATTTTTCAGAGTTGGAACGGTTGAAATTATTTGGTCTTTTGTATGAATTATATTTTGAATTTTAAATATCCGTTAGTAGCTACTATTTCATATGCTTCTGCTAGAGTTTTCGGGTCTCTATTAATTATGATACCACGAACTGGTTCGGGTAGATTTTCTTTAAATATATTTAACGCTATTCTGATATTAGAGTCCATTTGTTCTTTGGTCATTGTACCGTGCGTTATTTAGTCTACACAAAAGGTAATTACAACGACATAGTGTAATATAATCAATAAGTTTCGTAGTAGATGTTGTTTCACCGTGATTTTGAACTAAAATAGTTTTTAAATTAGCCCAAGTTTCTACACGTCCGTTGGATAATATACTATTTCTCGCGTCGCCTATTATTCTGTCCTGGATATAACCTAGCAAAATTTTCTTATTTTCGTTATTTAATTTTTCGATTAAAGGTATCAATGCTTCTATTCTTTCAATAAAATAAGGTAGGTGTTTTTTATCACCATTAAATGGAACTACACTAGTAAAACATTTTATTAACAAGTTAAAGTGGTCCACTTCATCTGCCATTTTTATTTGTATTTTATTTTTTATTTATTATTTAAATATTATTTATTTTTATTTATAAGAAAACAATTCGATTTTAACTATCTTCTTCTTCGTGTTCCTATCCGTTACGGACGTTGGTCATCAATACTTTTATATCTTCCTTGGATTTTACTAATCTTAGCAAGTCTCTAGTGGGTATGTTGCACCATTCTTCTAAATTTTTCAGCCATGATGTTCTTCTCCTTCCTCTGCTTCGCCTGCCTATAATCTTACCCTGAATTACCAGTTGCAACAATCTATATTTATCGTTACGCATTACGTGACCTAGATAGCTTAATTTTCTTGTTTTTATTGTATTAGATATTTCCGCATTTGTTCCAATTCTACGTATTACTTCCACATTTGTAATTCTATCACTCCAATGAATTTTAAGTATTTTACGGTATGTCCAATATTCAAATGCTACCATTTTTTTTAAATCGCTTAAAAATGCTACCATTTTTTTTAAACCACATTTCAACCCCGTACAGTAATATTGACCATATGTAGCATTTCAACATTCTGATTTTTAACTTCAGATTAATATCACTTTTACAAAAAACATTACTCATATTTTTAAAAGCTAGCCTCGCTTGTTCTATTCTTGATGACATTTCCGTTTTATTGCTAGCGTTAGAATCTATTACTGTACCCAGATACTTTATTTTATTCACTTTTTCTATTTCTTGGCAATTTAACGTTAATGTTGTATTTTGACTAGCATTTTTACTAAATATCATATATTTTGTTTTTTTAATATTGATATTAAGGCCATATTTCTTGCAGCTATCACTCAACTTAGTTAGCATTTCTTGCAGTTCGTGAATACTTGTAGCTAATAGTACAGCGTCATCGGCGAATCTGATGTTGTTAAGAAGTTCACCATTTATTTTTACTCCAGTTTGTAGTGTTGCAACTGATTCATTGAATATGTATTCTGAGTATGTATTAAATAGCATTGGTGATAGAATACAGCCTTGTCTAACACCTCGCTTTATTTCAATTTCTTCAGTTACACCATCCGGTGTGCTGACTACCGCTATTTGATTCCAATATAAATTTTCTATGATTTTTATATCTTTACTATCCAGCCCTTTTTGTTTGAGTATTTCCATCATTTTATCGTGTTTAACTTTATCAAATGCTTTTTCAAAATCAATAAAGCATGAGTGAATGTCAACATTCATATCTCTACACCTTTGTGTTAATGTGTTCAGCGTAAATAAAGCATCACGAGTCCCCATTGCGTTTCTGAATCCAAATTGCGACTCACTGATATCCATTTCTAATTTCTTGTAGATTCTCTGGTGTAACACTTTTAGAAATATTTTTAAGGTGTGGCTCATTAGGCTAATGGTTCTGAAATCGTTGCAAGATGAAGCAGAACTTTTTTTTGGAAGCGTTATGAATGTAGATTTTAACCATTCATTCGGAATTTTACCCGAATTATATATTTTGTTGAATACATCGGCTAATAATTTGACACCATTATCATCTAATAATTTTAATATTTCGTTCGGAATTTTATCCGGTCCTGTAGCTAAACGATTTTTGGTTTTGTCAATTACTGCTTTGATCTCATCTACCAAAATACTTGGTCCATCCAACACCACTGAGTCAACTAAGCTCGTTCTGCTGTCATCAAATAGTTCCGTAACATATTCACACCATCTTTTCAGTCTATCTTCTGGATATAACAATGTTTTACCATTTGCGTCTTTTAAAATACTAAACTTTTTTTTTTTTGTTTTACCAGTTGCTAATTTTATCATTTTATGCATTTTAAAAGAATTATGTTGATTTTCTAATTTTTCTATTTCAGCACATTGTTGTTTCCAGAATTTTTCTTTAGCTTCTCTAATTTTTTTCTTTATTATTTTATTTAATTCTTTGTAACGTGTTGGATTTCTATATTTCCACTTTCTACGTTCGTCCATTAGCAAAATTATTTCATTTGTGATCCAATCGCTTTTTCTATTCATTGGTATGTTAATCTCGCTAGCTTCATCAATTTTTGATGCGGCTTCTTCAAGTGGTATTTTAAATAATTTCCATTTCTCATATATATCACTTTCTTCATGTAATAAAGTTGTAATTGATTCCAAATTGTTGTTCAATGAATTACTAATCTCTTCTTTTACTTCCGCATTATCTAAAATTGATAAATTTATTTTTTTTACATTATTTTTCTTACCAATACGTTTCATGATGATTTTAATTTTCGCTGCCAGTAGAATGTGATCAGATTGAATATCTGCACTCGGATATGTCTTTACTACTTTTATCGCGTTTTTGAAACGCTGATTAATAATTATGTAGTCGATTTGATTTTTAATTATTGTGTTGTTATTGTTTTTCGGTGAGGTCCAAGTATATAATCTTCTCCACGGCATTTCAAACCATGTATTCATTATTGCCAACTCGTTATCAATACAAAATTGAACTAATCTATTTCCTCTCGAGTTTCTGGATCCCAATCCGAATTTACCCACAATGTTATCAACCGCTGTTTGGCCGACTTTCGCATTGAAGTCACCAAGAATAATGGTCGTATATTCTTCAATATCATTATAGAAATTCTCACAATCTGTGTCATCATTATCAGCCGTGGGAGCATAAACTTGAATCAAATTTAAATGATTGTATTTGCTTTTTAGCTGTAATAGCATTACTCTATCGCTCTTTGTTACGATGCTAGTGATATTGTTTTTCAGATTGGCCGAAATCATGAACCCGACACCTCTTCTGTGAACATCATTTGTTCCGGAGTACACAAAATAATTTGTATTAGTGTTAATTTCGCCATTACCCTTCCAGTGAACTTCACTAATACCAATTATATCTATTTTTAAGCGATTTTTCTCTAACTCTAAGTTTTTCAGCTTTCCAGCCTGTAATAAACTTCTGACATTCCAAGTGGCCACATTGTAGGTATTACTATTTGATATATTAACCTTATTGTTGATACTGCTACTATTGTTGCATTTGTTATACATTGTAATATTTTTATTTATATTATTATTTATGTTTATACTATTTATATTACTGTTGATGTTGTTGTTGTTGTACTTGCTTATTTTTGATGTTATTCTAGGGAATTTGATACTGAGGTGGTTTCCCGTTGCCTTCCTCATTTATTTTTCTTTTTAGTTCGTTTCTTTAAATCTTACTCGTTATCCTATATCAGTTCCGGGTCGTCGCCAATAAAATGTTCTATACTTGATAATTACTATTAAATAAAATCAGAGTTTAGAACAATTGTTTCTTCTATTTCTTTTTCTGGTTGTAAATTTAAATTTTTATTTATAGAATTTTTTCTGTTTCTTGGTGCAGACAGTGACCTAATTGCTTTCTTAGCTTTCCTATTGGTTGAATCTAAGTCTGACGTTGGTGATCTTTGATTTCTGGTTCTCTTCGTTTTCTCAGAAACAGCTGATTTTTGGATGCTTGTTAATTCCGAAATTTCAATTTCAATTTCTTCACCATCTACAATTAAAAAAATTTTTTTAATATCAACTGTTTTACCTTCAACCTCTAATAATTTTTTCTTCTCAATTAGTTTAGTACGAATTTTCCTTTGATTGTAAGTAAAATCACTTTTTATGGAGAAGTTGGTGTTTTCAAGTAGCTTTATATTTTTGAATATTTCGTTCTTCTTCCAGTTATGTACTAAACCAACCAAAATAGGCCTTGTATTGCTTTTCGCGTCTTCTTTTTTTCCCACTCTTTTAGCAAAGTTGATGTCCTGACTACAAATATTAATCTTTAATCTAACTGCAATAAATTGACATACCAAATCTAATAATTTTTCTTCTGCAGGTTCTTTTACACCAAATATTAAAAAATTATTTTTTTTGACTAGAATTTCTAATTTGTTGATGGTTTTTTGTTGTTCTTTTATCACCAACTGAGCTTGATCAACTTGTACTTCTAGAGATTGTATCTTCTCACTAGTATTTTTGTTGACTTCAGATACAATTTCGGTTTTAGCCTTTTCCACTATTTGCACTAATTCTTCCTTAAACACTTTATGATCCTCTACTTTATCTTTTTGAAATTCTTTTTTTTAAATCATCAAATTGAACTTTTATGTGATCTAATAACTCTTTCATCTCCATTGTAATTATTAAATTAATTAATTAATTAATTTTATATATGTGCAAGTCACTTTTGGTTTGAAAGGTTATGTACAATCACCACAAGTTTATTAATTTTATTATAATTAGAATTATCAATAAAAAAAAGATGATATGTTAAATTCTTTTTAGAAATTTAATAAAAATCAAATTTAATTTAATCACATTTATTTTTACGTATTTCTAAATAAAATATTTAAATTTTAATTCCGGTTTTTTAGATTCATAATTAATATAATTCATATAATTTTTTTTATATAATAATAATCTATTAAGAATGGCAATTTAAATTTGAATTAAATTATTAAATCAAATTAAACTTTAAATCTAAATTCCAAATTAAAATAATTTTTTTTTTTTTTTTTTTTTTAAATTTAAGAGAGCGCAATAAAAACACGTATATTCCGTACGACCTTCCGCGATCCACTTCTTCCCTATGAATTTCTGGATAACGATAACTTTTAGTATAAATTGGTGAATTACTTTTTGTATTAATTCTATGTTTTATTTCGTTTGTGAACGTTAAGTTATTATTTTCATGGTAAAAAGCATCTTTGTAACGACTTAAAAGTTGTTTAATACTATTAATATCGTCTGTTTGCAAATGTGCAGCGAAATTCATTTCAAATGGAAGAGGAATCGAATTATTGTTGTTTTCATTGATTAAATCAATGCCTTCATTAGAATAAGTATTGAAGTGATAAAATTCTTCATAATTATTGAGAAAAAAGGATATATTTGTATTTGATGTAATTAGTAATCATTCTTTATAACTTATAATTGCATTTAGCGGTACTAAAATGTTATTTCCAATAATTCCATCAAAGTGATCGTGGAATGGAAATTCTAAATATTCGACATCTCTTTTTACATTAAAAATTTCGAATAGTGGAAATTTACACTTAATTTGAGAGTGGACAATTCTGTTTAGTACTTTTAATGTTTGTGGTGGAGTATTTATTCTCCATTTTGGTTGACAAAGATTTGTATTTATTATGCTAAATTCTGCGCCTGTATCAACTATAAATTTTAATTTTTTTAACTTTGTATTTACAACTATATAGGGTAGTTGTTTGAGGTAGTTGGGTGAAAATTTACATTATTTGGATTTTGTGTATTGACGGAAATATCCATCGGTTCTTGTCCAAGATTGTTGTTTTGATGTATATTTTGATTACTTTGATTAGAATAATTTGTGCGTTGCGTTTGTCTACTAGGTGTATTTGCGCGCTTTGGGTTAAGTCTCTTTGATTTCCGTTTGGATAGTTATTTCTATTAAAATTGTTATTATTATAACTAGTGGTTTGAATATTGGAGCTGTTGTTATTGTTTTTGTTAAATTTTTCAGAGTTGGAACGGTTGAAATTATTTGGTCTTTTGTATGAATTATATTTTGAATTTTAAATATCCGTTAGTAGCTACTATTTCATATGCTTCTGCTAGAGTTTTCGGGTCTCTATTAATTATGATACCACGAACTGGTTCGGGTAGATTTTCTTTAAATATATTTAACGCTATTCTGATATTAGAGTCCATTTGTTCTTTGGTCATTGTACCGTGCGTTATTTAGTCTACACAAAAGGTAATTACAACGACATAGTGTAATATAATCAATAAGTTTCGTAGTAGATGTTGTTTCACCGTGATTTTGAACTAAAATAGTTTTTAAATTAGCCCAAGTTTCTACACGTCCGTTGGATAATATACTATTTCTCGCGTCGCCTATTATTCTGTCCTGGATATAACCTAGCAAAATTTTCTTATTTTCGTTATTTAATTTTTCGATTAAATGTATCAATGCTTCTATTCTTTCAATAAAATAAGGTAGGTGTTTTTTATCACCATTAAATGGAACTACACTAGTAAAACATTTTATTAACAAGTTAAAGTGGTCCACTTCATCTGCCATTTTTATTTGTATTTTATTTTTTATTTATTATTTAAATATTATTTATTTTTATTTATAAGAAAACAATTCGATTTTAACTATAATAATTAATTGAATTTATTATTAATATTAATATTATTTTTGTAAATGTGGTAATAAAGTAATATTTGTTCCTTTTTATTTATGAAGTTTGTAATTTATAATTTTATTTAATAAGAAATACTTATTTTATGAATAATATTTATTAATAAATTATTTATTATTATTTAATATTTTTATTTTTAGTTAAGCAATTGTTATAAGATTACAAATTATAACATTTTTATAATGAGATTAGTAATTTTATTAAAATAAAATGTTTTCGAAGTACCTTTGATGTTAATTTCTTGATGTAGAATTGATAATTTTGAAATAATGGTGATCAGGTTTCTTGATGTGTAATATTCTTGATTCTTTTTTTTTTGTTTAGATTAAACTTCTGGAATAGTTTAATTAATTAATTTTATTAATTTTAATTAATTTAATTAAATTTATTTTTTCTAACAGAAACTATAACTTTTTGTTAGTGATTACTGCGCCAGTAATATAACTTAACTTTTTGATTTTTAATTACTGTTTATTTAAAAAAAGATTTGTTATTCTTACAAAACTGAAAACTTAAGAAATATTTTTTAATTATTATCTAAGTTTTACATTTTATTTTTCTTATATTCTATAGGCTTTGCCTGTGGGAATTGTCAAGTAAGCGTTTTTTCAAATGTGTGATTATTCCAACTATCTTTTTCTCAGCACAATCATATTACTTTATAATTGTTGGAAATTACTTTATTTTAATAATCATATTACTTGACAATTCTAAGTTATTTATTTATTATGAGAAAGAAATCATATTTCTTTACAATTCTTAATAATTAATTTATAATAATGAAACTAATGAAACAATATGAAAACTATGGTGACTCAAGAACCACCCTGAGTTAAATGCATTCTATAAATCACTTTTTACTAAGAGATATCGATGACGATGTCCGCTTTCGTGATGTTGTTGTTGTTGACTAATGGAGAGGCTTATGATTTATGTCATTTTGCCCCGGGCCACCCAGTATAAAAAACTAATGTTATTGCAACGCTGTCTTTCTGCTTCTAGTGCTGGGCACTGTAAAAGATGATCTGCATTCTGTGTTACACCCATGTTACATAAGTTGCAAGTGTCTGAAGGTAATATGTTTATTTTGTGCAGATGATCTGCTAGACAGCTGTGTCCTGTTTTAATTCTAAAAAGTGCTACCGCTTCTCTCCGGCTACGCTGGCTGATGTTGTTGTAATCTAGTGCAATGTTTTCATATATTTTGTTTTTTAGTTCATTTGTTAGTTCCATTTTGGTGATCTTATTGGAGTATGTTTTTATTTGTTTTATTCTAGCTTGGATCGATGTAAATTGTTTGTTTCTAGTAGGAAGGTTTGCTCCTTTTTTAGCCAACAGGTCAGCCATTTCATTACCGTTTAAACGTACGTGCGCTGGTATCCATTGTAATTTTATAACATATTTTTTTAATTGTAATAACCTTATTAGCGCACGGATTTCTCTAACCAGGTTATTATCTTTGTTGTAATTGTAATTAGAAATGGCTTGAATTGCGGATTTTGAGTCGGATAAAATAACAATGTGTTTTTTCATTTCTTGTCTAATCAATGACTGTTTTAATCCACATTCTATGGCTGCCAATTCAACTTCAAATACTGTTGAATTCGCAGGCAAGCTAAAATAATGATTGAAATAGATACTATGTACTCCCACACCAGCGTTGATATTTATTCTGTCCCATATATCTTTATGATACTTAATTTCTATGGTAGAGAGCGCAATTTGTTTCATAGTATCAGGACAGTCTCGCTTTTTACTTATACATATGTAAGTCTAGTTCGGTTTCTGCGGGGATGCATATATATTCGAGTGGATCGACCGGTTGAAGGATATTGTCAAGTTTGGGTGGCGGGCCAAGAGCTTTGATGTAATTAGCAGCACTATTTTTAAATGTTATTTATTTATTTGTTTGTCATCAAAGCATATATACTTTCTTAGACTAAGATATAATTTATAAATAACTACACTACAATACTAAATAAATAACATTATGTGTGTTTTTAGAACATTTGTTGGTGTATTTCTTAAAAACCATTGGTGATATTCACAAGATTGTCTTATTTTTTCGTGTAAAATTGCGGCTTGCATGTTGTGTTCAGCTGAAATTTTGCACGCGTTATTTTGCACGATGTCTAATTTTTTTTTTTTTTTTAGATATAGTTACCACCATATTTTATAATTGGTTTAATGTATGTTTTATATGTTCTATTTAGTAGGTCTGTCGAACCACCCCATTTGCAACCAGCTAGCCTTTTTAAAATACCTGTTTTACGTTGAACCTTCGATCTAATGTTGTTGATGTGAACTCCCATATTTAGCTTACTATCCAGTGTGATGCCGAGATAAGTTGTAGATGACGTTCTATGTATCGATTTATTGTTAATATAAATGTCGATATCTTCGATGTTATGTTTAAGTGAAAAAATTTGGTATGTTGTTTTATTTTCATTTATTGACATATTATTATCTATAGACCACGCTGTTAAACAATCTATTGCTGTTTTTAATTGGTATTTTAATTTACTGGCTGTATTAGATTTATTATCAGCATCAGTCCATAAAAAGACATCATCCGCATATAATGGGGGTGACCATTAAAATCTCCAGCTATGATGGTGTTGCTGCCAGGTGCGATATGACCCAAGTTTAGATTGGTGTTGTTCGGTGAACTATAAATGCTGTAATATGTATATTTCTTTTTATTTATGCTAAACGTGGTTTTTGCAATTTCTGAGGTGTCATGTTGATTCATTGTTTTTATAATTGTAAAATTAGCTGGTATATTCTTTTTGACTCCAATTAGAATGCCGCTGGATACTTGTCTACTTTTAAAGAGATTAAAAGTGTCGAAATTTTTTAATCTGAACAAGTGTTGGTTGTTTTCTGTCACGTTGGATTCGACAATACTAAATATATCTATGTTGTTTTTTGTTAAATAATCTTCTAGGATGGTTTTTTTTGATTGGTTTATACCACCCGCGTACCAATGTAAAATATTTATAAAATTTGTTTTGTTTGTGTTACTAGTAACCATTATTGTTGATTATAATAAAAATTTATACGGATTAGTCTTGAAAAAGACTGATTAATATAATTTTTTGTTTTTCTCTTGTTAATTGCACTTTTCTTTTGACAGGATGTATTTGTTTTTTTCTAGTTTGGGTGCCTTTGATACACCACTTCGCTTTAGTTTTTTATTTTTTGAGCTTTCCTTTCATCCTTTGTTGTGGTCCATTTGGTTGAATCCAGGGGGCACCACGAGGAGGCGGACCACATTACCCCCACTGTCGTGATGTATATCCTACATCAAATGCATACAAAATATGCATACAAGTATTTCAATAATGAATTTCGAATGTATTTGAGAAATATGTTTACATTTTTAGAATATATTTCCAAAATGCATTGGTAATGTATTTTAAAAATGCAATTCTGAATGCATTTCAATAATGAATTTCGAATGTATTCTAGAAATATATTTATAATGAATTTTTAGAATATATTTCAAATGTATTCGTAGAAGTAATTGGATAACAAGATTTTTTTTTTAAATTTTGCTTTCATGATTATATTATATTATATATATTTTCTAATTAAAAACTAATGGATAATTTCCAAACAGATTTCATTAAAAAATAACAACAACAAACCACATACATAATTAACACACATACATTAATTTTATTTTAGCAAATTTTGCAATTTAATTTTTTCTCGTTTGCAGAACTTGACGGAATGAATCCTTCCGTGGGCGTGTTTAATATATTTTTTAATTTCTTCTCAATACTCCATCAGTCCGAAATTGATCATTTTTTATTGCATCTCTTAAAAAAAAAAAAATAAGTTATGCAATGTTGTAAACTAAATTGTATTCAAAATTTCATCATAAATACCATTGCATAACCGTTTGTATTTTTGAAACGATTTTTTACAATTTCTCCCGTCTAATTAAATTCCAGAAGAACATTATCAGCTAATATTTTCACCATAAATTCGTTAAAATTTTTGGCACTCAACACCACCATTATTGATTTAACATAGTTTTTCTAAAAAAAAGAAAGATTAATTAACTAATATCTTTATATATAGAATCTAATAGTAATTCCAATTCATTAAATTTCGCCACTAGCGCTGCACCCGGCAGAGTTCTCCTTAGTTTTTGGGTAGTTGTTTGAGGTAGTTGGGTGAAAATTTACATTATTTGGATTTTGTGTATTGACGGAAATATCCATCGGTTCTTGTCCAAGATTGTTGTTTTGATGTATATTTTGATTACTTTGATTAGAATAATTTGTGCGTTGCGTTTGTCTACTAGGTGTATTTGCGCGCTTTGGGTCAAGTCTCTTTGATTTCCGTTTGGATAGTTATTTCTATTAAAATTGTTATTATTATAACTAGTGGTTTGAATATTGGAGCTGTTGTTATTGTTTTTGTTAAATTTTTCAGAGTTGGAACGGTTGAAATTATTTGGTCTTTTGTATGAATTATATTTTGAATTTTAAATATCCGTTAGTAGCTACTATTTCATATGCTTCTGCTAGAGTTTTCGGGTCTCTATTAATTATGATACCACGAACTGGTTCGGGTAGATTTTCTTTAAATATATTTAACGCTATTCTGATATTAGAGTCCATTTGTTCTTTGGTCATTGTACCGTGCGTTATTTAGTCTACACAAAAGGTAATTACAACGACATAGTGTAATATAATCAATAAGTTTCGTAGTAGATGTTGTTTCACCGTGATTTTGAACTAAAATAGTTTTTAAATTAGCCCAAGTTTCTACACGTCCGTTGGATAATATACTATTTCTCGCGTCGCCTATTATTCTGTCCTGGATATAACCTAGCAAAATTTTCTTATTTTCGTTATTTAATTTTTCGATTAAAGTTATCAATGCTTCTATTCTTTCAATAAAATAAGGTAGGTGTTTTTTATCACCATTAAATGGAACTACACTACTAAAACATTTTATTAACAAGTTAAAGTGGTCCACTTCATCTGCCATTTTTATTTGTATTTTATTTTTTATTTAAATATTATTTATTTTTATTTATAAGAAAACAATTCGATTTTAACTATAATAATTAATTGAATTTATTATTAATATTAATATTATTTTTGTAAATGTGGTAATAAAGTAATATTTGTTCCTTTTTATTTATGAAGTTTGTAATTTATAATTTTATTTAATAAGAAATACTTATTTTATGAATAATATTTATTAATAAATTATTTATTATTATTTAATATTTTTATTTTTAGTTAAGCAATTGTTATAAGATTACAAATTATAACATTTTTATAATGAGATTAGTAATTTTATTAAAATAAAATGTTTTCGAAGTACCTTTGATGTTAATTTCTTGATGTAGAATTGATAATTTTGAAATAATGGTGATCAGGTTTCTTGATGTGTAATATTCTTGATTCTTTTTTTCTTGTTTAGATTAAACTTCTGGAATAGTTGACTGGGATTTGTTGCAATTTAATTGATGTGATATTTTCTAAACTTCACAATTTTTATTTTTATTTATAGTTATTACATTAATTACAAAATTAATATTTTTATAATTGATTTGGTATTTTGTAAACTTCACAATTTTTATTTTTATTTATTATTTGATTTAAATAATTGTAATTTGTAGCACAGATATATATTATTATTTTGAATTTTGAATTGTTAAATTAATTATCTTAAATTAATTACAATTCGAGTGAGTTTTTGTTTTTGTAAGAATTATTAAACAGCTTCACAAAAGTTGTTATTATTTTTTTTTTGATATTTTAATTAATTTAATTAAATTTATTTTTTCTAACAGAAACTATAACTTTTTGTTAGTGATTACTGCGCCAGTAATATAACTTAACTTTTTGATTTTTAATTACTGTTTATTTAAAAAAAGATTTGTTATTCTTTACAAAACTGAAAACTTAAAAAATATTTTTTAATTATTATCTAAGTTTTACATTTTATTTTTCTTATATTCTATAGGCTTTGCCTGTGGGAATTGTCAAGTAAGCGTTTTTTCAAATGTGTGATTATTCCAACTATCTTTTTCTCAGCACAATCATATTACTTTATAATTGTTGGAAATTACTTTATTTTAATAATCATATTACTTGACAATTCTAAGTTATTTATTTATTATGAGAAAGAAATCATATTTCTTTACAATTCTTAATAATTAATTTATAATAATGAAACTAATGAAACAATATGAAAACTATGGTGACTCAAGAACCACCCTGAGTTAAATGCATTCTATAAATCACTTTTTACTAAGAGATATCGATGACGATGTCCGCTTTCGTGATGTTGTTGTTGTTGACTAATGGAGAGGCTTATGATTTATGTCATTTTGCCCCGGGCCACCCAGTATAAAAAACTAATGTTATTGCAACGCTGTCTTTCTGCTTCTAGTGCTGGGCACTGTAAAAAATGATCTGCATTCTGTGTTACACCCATGTTACATAAGTTGCAAGTGTCTGAAGGTAATATGTTTATTTTGTGCAGATGATCTGCTAGACAGCTGTGTCCTGTTTTAATTCTAAAAAGTGCTACCGCTTCTCTCCGGCTACGCTGGCTGATGTTGTTATCTAGTGCAATGTTTTCATATTTTTTGTTTTTTAGTTCATTTGTTAGTTCCATTTTGGTGATCTTATTGGAGTATGTTTTTATTTGTTTTATTCTAGCTTGGATCGATGTAAATTGTTTGTTTCTAGTAGGAAGGTTTGCTCCTTTTTTAGCCAACAGGTCAGCCATTTCATTACCGTTTAAACCTACGTGCGCTGGTATCCATTGTAATTTTATAACATATTTTTTTAATTGTAATAACCTTATTAGCGCACGGATTTCTCTAACCAGGTTATTATCTTTGTTGTAATTGTAATTAGAAATGGCTTGAATTGCGGATTTTGAGTCGGATAAAATAACAATGTGTTTTTTCATTTCTTGTCTGATCAATGACTGTTTTAATCCACATTCTATGGCTGCCAATTCAACTTCAAATACTGTTGAATTCGCAGGCAAGCTAAAATAATGATTGAAATAGATACTATGTACTCCCACACCAGCGTTGATATTTATTCTGTCCCATATATCTTTATGATACTTAATTTCTATGGTAGAGAGCGCAATTTGTTTCATAGTATCAGGACAGTCTCGCTTTTTACTTATACATATGTAAGTCTAGTTCGGTTTCTGCGGGGATGCATATATATTCGAGTGGATCGACCGGTTGAAGGATATTGTCAAGTTTGGGTGGCGGGCCAAGAGCTTTGATGTAATTAGCAGCACTATTTTTAAATGTTATTTATTTATTTGTTTGTCATCAAAGCATATATACTTTCTTAGACTAAGATATAATTTATAAATAACTACACTACAATACTAAATAAATAACATTATGTGTGTTTTTAGAACATTTGTTGGTGTATTTCTTAAAAACCATTGGTGATATTCACAAGATTGTCTTATTTTTTCGTGTAAAATTGCGGCTTGCATGTTGTGTTCAGCTGAAATTGTCATGTTGTTGGTGAAACTTCTAAGCGCAATCGCTGGCGTTGTTTTCACTGCCCCAGTTATAATTCTTAACGCGTTATTTTGCACGATGTCTAATTTTTTTTTTTTTTTAGATATAGTTACCACCATATTTTATAATTGGTTTAATGTATGTTTTATATGTTCTATTTAGTAGGTCTGTCGAACCACCCCATTTGCAACCAGCTAGCCTTTTTAAAATACCTGTTTTACGTTGAACCTTCGATCTAATGTTGTTGATATGAACTCCCATATTTAGCTTACTATCCAGTGTGATGCCGAGATAAGTTGTAGATGACGTTCTATATATCGATTTATTGTTAATATAAATGTCGATATCTTCGATGTTATGTTTAAGTGAAAAAATTTGGTATGTTGTTTTATTTTCATTTATTGACATATTATTATCTATAGACCACGCTGTTAAACAATCTATTGCTGTTTTTAATTGGTATTTTAATTTACTGGCTGTATTAGATTTATTATCAGCATCAGTCCATAAAAAGACATCATCCGCATATAATGGGGGTGACCATTAAAATCTCCAGCTATGATGGTGTTGCTGCCAGGTGCGATATGACCCAAGTTTAGATTGGTGTTGTTCGGTGAACTATAAATGCTGTAATATGTATATTTCTTTTTATTTATGCTAAACGTGGTTTTTGCAATTTCTGAGGTGTCATGTTGATTCATTGTTTTTATAATTGTAAAATTAGCTGGTATATTCTTTTTGACTCCAATTAGAATGCCGCTGGATACTTGTCTACTTTTAAAGAGATTAAAAGTGTCGAAATTTTTTAATCTGAACAAGTGTTGGTTGTTTTCTGTCACGTTGGATTCGACAATACTAAATATATCTATGTTGTTTTTTGTTAAATAATCTTCTAGGATGGTTTTTTTTGATTGGTTTATACCACCCGCGTTCCAATGTAAAATATTTATAAAATTTGTTTTGTTTGTGTTACTAGTAACCATTATTGTTGATTATAATAAAATTTATACGGATTAGTCTTGAAAAAGACTGATTAATATAATTTTTTGTTTTTCTCTTGTTAATTGCTCTTTTCTTTTGACAGGATGTATTTGTTTTTTTCTAGTTTGGGTGCCTTTGATACACCACTTCGCTTTAGTTTTTTATTTTTTGAGCTTTCCTTTCATCCTTTGTTGTGGTCCATTTGGTTGAATCCAGGGGGCACCACGAGGAGGCGGACCACATTACCCCCCACTGTCGTAATGTATATCCTACATCAAATGCATACAAAATATGCATACAAGTATTTCAATAATGAATTTCGAATGTATTTGAGAAATATGTTTACATTTTTAGAATATATTTCCAAAATGCATTGGTAATGTATTTTAAAAATGCAATTCTGAATGCATTTCAATAATGAATTTCGAATGTATTCTAGAAATATATTTATAATGAATTTTTAGAATATATTTCAAATGTATTCGTAGAAGTAATTGGATAACAAGATTTTTTTTTTAAATTTTGCTTTCATGATTATATTATATTATATATATTTTCTAATTAAAAACTAATGGATAATTTCCAAACAGATTTCATTAAAAAATAACAACAACAAACCACATACATAATTAACACACATACATTAATTTTATTTTAGCAAATTTTGCAATTTAATTTTTTCTCGTTTGCAGAACTTGACGGAATGAATCCTTCCGTGGGCGTGTTTAATATATTTTTTAATTTCTTCTCAATACTCCATCAGTCCGAAATTGATCATTTTTTATTGCATCTCTTAAAAAAAAAAAAATAAGTTATGCAATGTTGTAAACTAAATTGTATTCAAAATTTCATCATAAATACCATTGCATAACCGTTTGTATTTTTGAAACGATTTTTTACAATTTCTCCCGTCTAATTAAATTCCAGAAGAACATTATCAGCTAATATTTTCACCATAAATTCGTTAAAATTTTTGGCACTCAACACCACCATTATTGATTTAACATAGTTTTTCTAAAAAAAAGAAAGATTAATTAACTAATATCTTTGTATATAGAATCTAATAGTAATTCCAATTCATTAAATTTCGCCACTAGCGCTGCACCCGGCAGAGTTCTCCTTAGTTTTTGGAGTCTAAATAAATTGGTTTGTATCCCTACTAATATGAATAAAAAAAATTCAAAATAGATATATATTTCTTTTGTTGGTTGTTGTTGCTTTTGCTATAGAACTTAAAAAAAACATGTTGAGAAATGAAAGAAATATCAAATATTTTATAATATTGAACCATATATGCGTCTTTAACCTATATTGTTTTTTCTTGCATTTTCGTTTGTAGTATCAAATTAAAACCCTTATTGGGCAGAGTATGAAATGAATCTGAAAAAATCCTTAATTTTGGTAATATAAAACATACATATCTGATATTTCATATGAAAAACTGAAAATGTCATCACTATTGATGTATGTCACTATTGATTATGTAAAATATTACTAACTACGAGTTATCTGGTACCCCTAATTAGCAGATTGAATGAAATATGAAATTAATATAGAAAACTATTTAGCGCTATACAATAAATAAAATTTTACAATACATATACATGCAAATTCTATAATTTTATATAAATTAGGAGTACCTTGCCAGATAACTCGTACTTAGTTAGTAATGTGTTACATAATTTACATCAATAGTGATGACATTTTCAGTTTTTCATATGAAATATCAGATATGTTTGTTTTATATTACCAAAATTAAGGATTTTTTCAGATTCATTTCATACTCTGCCCAATAAGGGTTTTAATTTGATACTACAAACGAGACCTTACCCTCTTCACCTAAGAAATCCCATACAATTCCAGAGTCCTATGTAGTCACATAGAGTTCCGACCTCTACAATCGAAGTTGATTTTTGTTACTTCAAAGTCCGTCACAAAACACTCCTAATTGATTCCATAAAAACTTAAAATTCTAAAATATGAAAATTAAATTTTCAAAAATAAATTGAAAAATTTGGCCTTGAAAATTTCTTGTGAAAAAAAATGCAAGAAAAAACAATATAGGTTAAAGACGCATATATATATATGGTTCAATATTATAAAATATTTGATATTTCTTTCCTTTCTAAACATGTTTTTTTTAGTTCTATAGCAAAAGCAACAACAACCAACAAAAGAAATATATATCGTCGCGTGAGAATTTAAGTGTCGTATGTTAATTCCGATAGTTTTTAGTAAATCAATATTTAAGTTCGATTGTCTGTAACTTTTTTTCTATCGGAGCGATTTTTCCCAAACTCTCTCAAAACTTTCGTTAGGATTTTGTTTTCTTATTGTTAAAATTTCAGATTTCAGTACTTTATTTTATGAAAGTTATGATGTTTTACATTCAAAATCATTTTGTCGTATGTGGATTTTTGGCGCAATTTTTGACAAGTCAAAGAACGTACGACAAAATAATCCTGAAAATCTTCCATACGACATTTAAAATCTAAGCTACCAAAAATGAAATAAATAAGAAAAAATTAAAAATAGTAAAAAATATATACCTTATTTTATTAAAAAAACATAAAAATTAAAAATAGTAACACAGCTTTTTTTCGTAGCTTAAGATATAAATATAAGACAAATAAAAATTCCTATATTAAATAAAAAAAAGTTTAAAATAATAAAAAAATAAAAGTAGTAACACAGCTTTTTTTCATAGCTTAATTTAAAATATAAAAATTAAGAAAACACAAAGTAACAAAATATAAGACAACTAAAAATTAACATAAATAAATTCATATTTTCAAAATAGCTTTAAAAAAATTTTGGTCTTCTGTTTTTAAATATGGTATAATACTTTTGAGATCTTTTAGTTTCTCCACGCTTAAATTTTTGTTCGAAGCTACTTGCAATACCTCTCCTATTATAGTTTCATAAGTTTTTAAATTGAAACGAGTATTTTTTTTGGTTTAATTTCAATTTCTTTGAAATTAATTTCCTTTGCAGATGTTTTGTACATTATTTTATTTAAATTTTGATTATATTTTATTATTTTACATTTTGAAAATGGTAACTCCTGAAACATTATTTGACTGGAAATTATGGAATATAATTTAAAATCTTCTTTTTGCATTTGAAGCAATTTTAATTTCACATTTTCATAATTTATATCTTTTAACTTTTTTAATAAACTTACTGGACTCCCAATTTCCATATTTTTTAAATATTTTTCTATTGAGCTGTGAACACAGTCTACTTCTTGTATTTGAGAATGTCCTGGTTCTGAAAATTTTTGTATAATGTATTGAATATTTTTATTATTATGTAAAAATCGTAATAAAGCTGTCGACATAATCTGGTTTCGGTTCTGAGGAACACAAGAATCGCTCCATAATATAATTCTATTTATTTCTGGGTTGTCATGAACAATTTGATTAAGTATTTTCATAAGGGAACTAGCAATATCATTTCCTGCTCTACCATTTGAAGACTCGTTCCACAAAGAACAGTAAGTTATATTGGCTTATTTGGAATTATAAATGTTCCGGTTAGATTATAAGTAGCCAGTTTTCTTTTATAAAATAAATTGGAAGCATAACTTATTGGTAAACTAAACACGTTTTGAAGATCGAAGCAAACAGTTGCTAGAAGTTTATCAATGTTTTGGCGAACTGCAGTTCTTTCCGCTTTAATGAAGCGCTTTTCATCAAGATGTTTTTGGTATATTGTCAGTTTTTCTTCTGTTAAAATGTCCTTATTATTTTTATACACTACACACTTGTCGCATTGATCCTTTTTTGGGTGATGAAAAGATAAATTGAAAGCGTAATTGAAACAATGTCGGTACACATTTAAAGTCGCAGGTTCACTGGTTTGTTCTTTGTATAATGAATACATTTTACTTAAGGTAAGATGACTTTCTAAATATTTAATTTGTGTTGATGAGCGACAATAATGGGATTCTACGACCGGGAAACTATTAATATGTTGCTTCACACCTTCAATTTTTAATGGATCTGTCGGCTTTCTTCCTCTTTGCCCAAGCTTTGAAGATATTGGTACACCA
This sequence comes from Rhamphomyia laevipes, assembly GCA_963920725.1. Lineage (NCBI taxonomy): Eukaryota > Metazoa > Arthropoda > Insecta > Diptera > Empididae > Rhamphomyia > Rhamphomyia laevipes. The sequence continues at coordinate 85,786,763 of OY987255.1, forward strand.
CTATTTTCAGTATAATAATTTTTTAGAAAATAATAAATTCTTCGTTCACTTACTCCTAATGTATTTAAAAAAAACATTTTGCAACATTGGAATATTTGTTTTTTAGTTTCCAAATAATATTGAACGGTTAAAGTTTTCTTAGGTGCATCCAAGCATTGATTTACTTTACGTCGTTTTTCACAATTTGTTTTTTTGACAAATTTAGCATAAAATACTTTTTTTCTTCATCTGAAAGTTTCCAAAAGTTTTTATGGATATCGGCTCTTATTTCTGCTGTAAAATTCTTATTGCATTGGTGGAAACAATTTACTTTGCAAGATGGACCAACAGTCTTCGCAGCAACTTGAGCACCCGTACTACTTACATAAGAAGATCCCTTCTGGCGTAGATTTTTCTTATATTCGATTTCCATAAATCCGGTTTTCGCGCACGCTTTTTGGTTCTAGGCGTTGATGAAGCACTACTATCGGTCACTAAAAAAAAATTATAATTACAATAAATTACTTTTGTATTGTAAAATACATACAGCTTAAATCAGATGGTAAAGCTCTTTCTTCCAGATGGTTGACATTTGATGGCCCTGGTTGTGCAATATCAATTCCTGACACAGAAGTTGAAACGGAACTTAAATTATTAGCGAATCCTTCATATGCTAATTTTAAGTTTTTACGAATGTACTCTGGATCATTTATATCGTCATCCGAAGAAAAATCTGATACGGATTCATGTAAAATTTCTTTTCTCATACTGTAAAAAAAATTAATATTATAATTTAAAAGTATATAATTAAAATATTGCTTACCTTAGTAGAACTTGTGATAGTTCAGGTGATGGTGAAGAGTCCCAGTTATCGCTCATCGTTTATCGGCTAAAAAATGCATAAATAAATTTTGAAAAAATCAGAATTTTAAATATCTTACTTACTTTTCAGTGTTATTTAATATAATCAGGATCGATATGAAATATAACCTTCCTCAATCACTGTTCGTTAGGTACTGATTTTTTTAAAAATTGTATGAGTAAAATGCGACTTACATATAAACATACGACATTTAATTTCCGAAATTACTATATTAATTTGTTGTATGGGTATTAAAAAATGATACATACGACACTTAAATAATAACAAAAAAAATCTTGATATTTGTTATCAAATGTGTCGTATGTAGGATTTTTCAGTAACATACGACAAGTTTTTCCCCAAATGAGCGCCAAAATGATGCATACGACAAAGTCGTCACTCAATATCACGGAAACTATAAGGAATTTTGACAAACGGATTAAAGCAATAGATTAAGCTGCGTTTAAAACCTCAGTTTTACTAAAAATCAGAAAATCGAAAAAAAAATACATACGACACTTAAATTCTCACGCGACGATATCTATTTTGAATTTTTTTTATTCATATTAGTAGGGATACAAACCAATTTATTTAGACTCCAAAAACTAAGGAGAACTCTGCCGGGTGCAGTGCTAGTGGCGAAATTTAATGAATTGGAATTACTATTAGATTCTATATACAAAGCTAATATGTAAGTTTTTTTGCCAACAAAAATTTGATTAATATCATAAACTAACATACTCATTTAAAATAACTTCATTTTCCAGGTTCTGGTTGAGAAGCTCTATATCGTCGACGGTCTCCAGTGGAAATTGATTTTTTTATAATTAGATCCAGGTCCATACAGTTTTTAAAATTCTGTTAAAAGTGGCATTGCAAGTAACTAAATTTTTATCAAATGTGTTAACTAAAACAAAAAATTAATTAGATTTAATATTACGTGGGCTTCATTTCATTACATTTATTTATAATATCTGAATTCTGTTTAAAAATATCTGAATTCTGCTTTATGATATCAGAATTCTGTTGCTTTACTTCTGAAAATTAATTGTGCAATGCCACAGAAATAGTACATGAACATTTCGTAGAGTTGGTTGACTGACACCAATTAATCTATTAAATCTATAGTTTCTTAAATCTATATTTTGTGGTGATTCTGGTGAAGTTTTGGAAAATGATCGCCATCTAATATTTTTTGGTGTAAAACAATCATCAGATATTTTTGCAAATGTATTTATTGGTGTTGTTGAAGCTCTTTCAGTATTATCAATTTCTATATTGACTTGAGTTGGTTCTAGCATGAATAATTCTAATATTAATAAATTATATTATAATAAATAATTAAAAAAGAGATAAGTCCATTGTCACCTTCACAAGACTCATTAAAAAGTGATTCCATATAAAGTTGCAAGTCCTGTTTTGGTGATTCTGCCAATTTGACATACATTAATAATTTAATAATTTAATAAAATTAATATTTTTTTAAAAATAATAATGAAAATATACCTTCATTAAATTTACTTTTGACCTTAAGTGTGGAAAACTGGTCGTTATTATTACACACTACTATTAAATAGTATGCAGCAAAGGTATCAAAACGAACTTGTTTATTTCAACAGGAAATAGCACAAATTTAAAGAGAACTTGACATGCATTAATTTATATTTGATGTATTGTTTATATTTGATGTTAAATATACTCCTAACTAATCTGTTGAGTTGAAAGGAAGTTCAAAAAAAACTTGATAAGTTAGTAAATTCAAAACCTTTTTAAAATTGTTTCTTCTCCTTTTTTAACTATAGATTCTATTACAAAAGGTACTTTCTCATTATTAGGCGTAAGAACACAACAACAATTATCGGCAGTTAATGTTGTTAAAATAAAATTGTTGAAATGAAGTTCTCTATAACTCATCGTCAATGATTCATATTTTCGTTACTAATTTTATATTTAATTATATCTTGGGTAGCATCTTTTTCAGCTTCACGTTTAAAAAGTTGAGACAGGACTTTATTTTTTTTCCTAAGTTCTTTTAAAATTTTCTGCATTTTATTTTCAAATTTGTAGGCTGAAAAAGAATAAAGAGGTCCAAACTTTTCTACACAATCGCAAATATGCAATAAATTATGGACATCATAAGAAAATTTATCATGATTATATAAATTGGGAAATGGTGTAATATATTGCTGAATAATTTGTTGAGCACATTCAATGTTTTCCTTATAATTTTTATTTCATATTATTCTAATAGCACAGTGACGTAAAAGGAAATTATAATATTGCTCGCTTAAAACACCCTTTAAAACTACTATGCCATTGTATAACAAAAATTGATAAAACTCAGTGGCTTTTAACGACAACAATAGGTGCTGCCCATTCGAAAAAATTGATTGGCGTTGTTATACCTTAAAATTATTGAGTAGCAATTTTACAAATAACACTATATAATATGAGCATAATATTATATAGACATAAACATTCAATATTCCAATTAAATATATAAATTATCCCACGATTTAGTAATTGCTAAATTGACAAAAATACAAAGTTACAACGGATGTTCCCACATATAATATGTAACTTCTAATTGGCTAATAAACAAATTATATTTCGGTAAGAAATTATTAAATATTACGATTTTAGCACCGAAATATTAATATAAAAAATATTACAATTCCCATTCTCAAAAATTACTGGTCAATAATATTCAAAAGGTAAATCAAGCTACATCATAAGCAAGGTATACTTTTTCGTGGCATTCTTATTAAGGTATTCAACAAATCCAGTCGGTGTTTTTACTTAAAACTTTCTTTCCTACATATCAAATATTTAAATGATTAATATTAGATACGAAAATCTTGCCTTTGTTGTATTCGTTTCCTATCTGGATTCTCGCAGAAAATTCACCACCAAACTTTATTTGATTAGAAGAAGCATCCTTAGCTATATGTTTTGTTGATGATAAAGCAGTTGAACCAATTAATTTGTGGGTCGATTCGGAAACTATGGTTATGTCTGACCCGGTATCTAATTGTAATTTAATACAATGCTCATTGATACCGACTTCAACAAATTTTCTTTTGTCGCTGACATTGAGTTTGTTAACGGAATGTATTCGGTTAGTTTTTGCATCATGGTTGTCTTTATTTTTGAATTTCCGATAATTTTTTTTTTATATTTTTTTTTGCTTGCAGCATTTGTGTTTGAACATGACATATAACCTTCTTTATGGCCGATCTTCCACAATTTTTGCATTTATGCTTGCTGTAAGTGCAGTCACGCACAAAATGCATATAGCCGCACTGCCAACAAGGAGTTCTAGAAGTTTTATTTGATGTTTGCTCAAGATTTGTTTTTAATTTGTATTCTTGATTGCTGTTGTCCTTGTTCATGATTTGTTGTACTTGATTTGTATTTACTTCAATTAACTTTGAGTCATTTGTGAGGTTAATTATTCGATGTGCTTCACCTATAAGTTTTTCAATTGTGTTTCAGCATATAACACCGTAAGCAATTTTGTACGCAATACAGTTTCATGTGAGACCTGAAGTCCCATAACAAAAATAAGACGTTTTAAATTTTCTTTAGTAAAACCATCAAATATGAAATTTTCACAACTTCTGTTAACTCGGGCGCCGTATGAAATTAGATCTTCAACACCATTTTTAACAGTTTGAAAACATTTATAACGTCTATTAAAAATTGATTCTTGGACATCAAACATTTTTGATAATTTTTCTGTTGTTTCAGTGAATGTGAACTCTGATGGCTTTTTGGGTAAAATGAAATCTATATATTTGTCATACGCAACCGTATTTAATTTTCGAAGTAACATTCTGATTTTTATTTTTTCGTCGAGCTTCTTTGCATCTTCAATGAACAATTCTTCATATCGACCATACCACGAAGAAAATGTTTGATTATTTTCTGGGTCATAGACGAATTCATTGATATTTTTCGATAATGAATCCATTATATTTTCTACACCAACTTCAGGTTGAACATTACTTGTGCTCGGTGTAATTTGCTTCGATGTTATTTCAATTAATTTTCTTAACATTTCATCTTGACGCTTGATTGCTTCTTGCTGTTGAGCTAATATATTCTCCAGCATTTTATCCGTCATGATCCATTGCTAAATGAATGAACAAGAACAAAGAATTTTATTTTTTATTTTCTTACCACGTGTATTGAGGATTTTCAATCCATGAAAATCTTAACAATCCTCGTCGCCACTTGTTATGTTCCTAAGCGTTTTGGGTTCAATAATAAGACGAAACGTTATATAGGAATTAACAACAATTTATTTAATATGAAATAAGAAAAATCTATTTTAATATGAAATATGTATATAATCTAATAAAATGTATAATGTCGTAATTAATTACGAGTTGAGCTATGTCTGCGTTGCGTATTCTTTGACCTCCAAGACTGAACTGAACTTCCTACCAACACTAACAATAAAACTTCACGTTGACATGACATTTAGATTACACCGAAGATTAAATATACAGGATAGAGCATATGGTATAAAAAAACGTCAAACAATATGAGGCGGGAGAACGAGAATGAAACAAGAAAATATTTGTGGCTGACGGCTTCAGATATACAGCCGGAAGTAAAAAGCTCTTAATTTATATTCATTGAGATATATTTCAATTATTTAGTCGTAATATATCAAAAAAATAAAATAAAAATAAAATAAATAAATTTATAAAAATATTTTCAATTTTGTCAAAAGAATAGTTAAATTTCAAAATAATTTAATTTGAAAGTGATATAATATAACACGGTAAAATATATATTTAAAGAATTCAATTATAAATAAAAATGTGATTATGAGTAACACAGGAGAAACACATAATGATTGTGATTTCCGTAATCCTCCTAAACGTAAAATATTATTAGACACCTCTGAATCTGATAGTGACTTAAATGCGAAAAAAATAAGTATGGAAAAAAATAATAATAAGGGTTATAAAACTAAAACTGAACTTAAAAATGAAATTGAACTTTTAAAAACTGAAATCAATAATTTAAAAGAGTTGATAATTAATTTAACAAATAAAGATAATCAAAATGATAAAGAATCCACTTTTGAGGAAAATCAATTAAAGGAAACCGATTATACAGTTGTTAAAAACAGAAGAACAAAATCTTATATTGACGTAGATTCTTTATTGTTAAATCATAATTGTAATATGGACACAGTATCAGATGATAATAATTTATTATCACCAATAACTAAAAAAAACAAGAACAATGAATATGTATTTAATAAAAAATTAAATAATTCATTTAATAAGAAAAATGATAATTCAATGAAAATTAATTCTTCAAATTTAAATAATGATTCAGTTATGACAGATATAAATGTGATCGAGAAGGGTGATTTAATAACTATTAATAATAAGGATTTCATTGGTGTTTTAAAAACTAAAAATGCAAAAAAAAAAAAAGCTTTTTCTATTCAATCTATGGACAAAAACAAAACTATTGTTAATAATATACACGATAGTATCAATAAATACAACAATAATAAGTTAAATAATAATAATAATTCAGTTGATATTAATAAAATATCTGAAAATAAAAAAATTCCACCTATAAATGTATTTGAACAAGATCCTAAAGATATTGGAAAATATGGAAAACATATTAAATTATTTAGTTGAAAGTAATGAAAAAACAATTGAGTTCATAAAAGTCGTTAGATTAACTACTCCTAAATCTGTGAAAGAAAATAAAATTTTACCTATTTATTTAGTGCAAATAGGGCCAGTAATGTAGCTGATTTATATAAAATCAAATATTTAAATAATCAAGTTATTCAATGGGAAAAAATAAAACGAGACGAAATAATACAGTGTAAGCGCTGCCAAAGATTTGGACATGCTGCACCCAATTGCAAACTTGATTATAGATGTGTGAAATGCAATGAAAACCATGGTCTTGGAGAGTGTAATATTATAAATGGTGAAGTAGATCATGAGCAGATCTATTGTATATTATGTCAAAGTAATGGACATCCTGCATCATATAGGGGTTGTCCAGAGTATATTAAACTTAAATTAGGAATGAAAAATAATAAGAAAATTATAAAAGAAAAATTACAAACAAATTCTAAATACATAAATAATTATACAAATCCTAACAAATCCTTTGCTCAATTATTTACACAAAAAAATGATAATTTAAATGATATTAAAAATAGCTTAGAAATGATTTGTAATAAATTAACATTTTTGAGTAAGACTACTACTGATAATTCTCAGCGAATTGATATTTTATTTAATATCTTACATAATGGAAATAACTAATAAATTAAAAATAATAACTCTTAACGTGAATTCAATAAATTCTAGACAGAAACAACATTATCTGCTAGAATTTATTAAAAATAATGATCCTGATATATTGCTTCTGAATGAAACAAATCTTAATAACAAACAAAAAATTTATTACGAAGGTTATAATATGATAAGAAATGATAAAAATGAAGATATTAAAAACAGAGGAACAGCTATCTTAATAAAAAATTATATAAATATAAAATATGTGGATTCTATTAAAAAACAATCATTTAAATGTCTTGATACTACTATTGTTTCGATAAAGCTTAAAAGTACTAAAGAATTAATTATTGTGTCACTGTACGCTTCTCATATAAATGCAACCCAATTTTCTAGTGAATTTAACAAATTATTTGAAGTATTAAATCTCGATAAATTAGATAAATATTATATAATAAGTGGTGATTTTAATGCTAAACATAGTGTATGGAATAACATTAATAATAATGATAGAGGAGTGAAACAACACTTGGTTAAGTTCAAATAGTATTTTATATAAATCTAAATTATATTATAGTCTATTTCCTACATATACCAGATGTGGATCATTCTTAGATTTATGTTTAGCTGATAATAGAATAGTTTTAATAATCATTTGCTAGATACATTGACTTTTGATAGCGACCATAGAGCACTTAGCTTTACAATTATAATTGATAAAAATGAAGAATTTATTTACTCGCAAATAATTCCGGAAAAAGCGTTCAATTTTAATAAAACGAACTGGAAAAAATTCAAAATTGAGTTAAATAAAAAATATGATTTTCTGAAAGCAATTGATTCATCTTTTGTACCTAACAATAGGAATTTAAATAATCTGGATAATTTGATGAAATTAAATGATATAATAAAACAAACAATGTATGAATATATTCCATTAATAGAAAAAAAAAATTATTTTAAAGATTATAGTAACGAAATTATTAGAAAACTGCAAAAATATAAAAGCAAATTGGTTTCAAAATTGCATAAATTATATAGATTACATATACATAATGATGATTATAGAATAGTGCGAGTAAAGTCATTAATAAATAACATAAATTCATTAATCAAACAAAATTTTGATTTATCTATTAGTAATTTTTGGAAATTAAAAATTAAAAATATTATACCTTCAAACAATATGTTTCCAGTTCTTAACAAAATATTTAGAAAAACAGAGAGTTTAAAAATCAGCAAATTAAAAATTGAAAAAACAGAAATAAATCTATTGATTGATAGCAGTATTGATCCGAATAATTTAGAAGTAGAAAATAATTCATTTGTTATTCAAAATAACATAGATATAGCCGATATTTTTATAGCAACTTTCCAGAAAAAACATTTATTAAACCCAAATAATGATAATGTATTAAATAACTTAGTTAATTCGTCGATAAGAAATTTCAATGAAAGGATATCACCGATACAAGAGTTATTAACATTTACAGACATTCTTAAATCTGATCAATTGAAAAATGAAGATACCTTAAATAATTATTTTGTAACCAATGCAGAAACTAAAGATATTTTTGTAAATTTAAAAAATAAAAAATCTTCTGGTATTGACAAAATACCTAATACAATTCTTAAACAATTACCAGAGAAAATATTTGATGCTTATACAATAATTTTTAATAACGCACTCAACAATTGTTACTTTCCCAAAATCTGGAATACAGCGAAAATAATTGCAATTAGAAAACCGGGTAAAGATCCAACAAACCCAAATAGTTATAGACCAATTAGCTTAATGGCAAATATCAGCAAAGTATTTGAAAAAATTATACAGAAATCAATAACAAACTTTACAAAAGAACATAATATTTTAAATGATTGTCAGTTTGGATTTAGACCCAATCATTCTACAATTCATGCCATAAATAAATTAGTTTCAGATGCTAATTGATTTATAAATGACAAAAAATGTGTAGGAGCCTTGTTAATAGACATGACTGATGCATTTACTACTGTCTGGACGGATGGATTAATTTACAAATTATTGGAATATAATTTCCCCGTTCATTTAATCAAAATTATAAGGAATATGATCATAGAAATTTTTTTTTATGTTGAGTCAAATGGAGAAAAATCGTCTAAAACTTACAATATCTCGAATGGGCTTCAGCAAGGCACAGTCTGCTCGCCAATACTTTTTATTATATATATAAACGGCTTATTAGATATCCTGAATAATTTATATTCTGATAACGATGCGAAGTTTGCACTTGCTTTTGCTGATGATATAACAATCTATGCTTCAAGTAAAACTTTAAATGTGATTGAAAATTCTCTATATACTATGTTTAATGTAGCCCAAAATTATATTTATTCTTGGAGATTGAGAATAAACTATAGTAAGTGTGAGCTGATATTGTTTAGAAATATATTAAAATTTTGCCATTCAACAATTAAATCTAATTGGAAACAATTTATTATTAGAACTAATGATGGTACTATTATAAAATCAGTAAATTCGGTGCGATATCTTGGTGTTTATTTACAACATAATTTAAATTATGGTGTTCATATCAAAAATCAGTTGGAAAAAGCTAAAAAAGCATTCTTTATTGCAAAAAAATTATTTTATTCTACACATCTTCAGCCTAAAGTAAAAATAATTGCTTATATAAGCCTTATTAGACCAATTTTAGTATATGGTTGTCCTATTTGGTACAACATTAGCGCATCTCTTATGGAAAAATTAAGAGTATTTGAAAGAAAATGCCTAAGAGTTTGCCTTAATAAATATAGAAAACAAGAAACTGATTATAAACATTTTATATCTAATAGAAACATTTACAACTGGAGCCAAATTATTAGAATAGATAATTTTATTATTTCATTAATTAGAAATCATTATAGAAGAGTAACTTTTATTGAAAATAATTCACTTGTTGCTCATTCAGTTTATGAGAATGAAGAATATATAAGAAATGCAATGATGACCGGTTTCGTCCCGCCTGAGAGCTTTATTTACCTCGATAAAAATAAATATTTTCAAAATGAATTAAAAATACCTATATTTTATCACTTTAATCGCAGAGCTGCAGATAAAAAAATTATTTTCAATCCAAGTAATATTAATTTAAACGATATTAAATATAATACAAGTATTTCAATCACCGACTTGAAAAAAAAGAGCCATATTGCCAAATATTGGTGGTGGAATTAATATTTCAAACATAGATTTAAGGGTAGTTTTAGATAGATTTAATGTTGTTTTTTAATTAGTAGTATAACAACCACATCCACAAACGTCAAATAAAATACTACTGCCATCTATCGTTAATAAAAATAACAATAATTTCAATATGGCAAATCTAACCAACAATAATTTCAACATGGCAAATCTAACCAACAATAATTTTAACATGGCAAGTCTTCATACTACAATTGTCGCATCTATTGCAGCCCACCACATCAGCTATCGAGGGTATATGAGCAGTGTGCGCACAAGAAAATTTCGTCTTTTGACTTCTGCTCATCATATGCAAACAACTAAGTTGGTTCATAAATAGTAGATTTCCGAAGACTTCCAAACAATTAAAAATTATTATATTTTGTAAAATTATATTTTTTGAGAGATAATAAAATTATATTTTTTTTAAAATTAAATAAAATCAATTGTTATATTGGCGCCCAACGTAAAACCAGAAGAAAAAAAAAGAATTATTATGGCAAGTACGAGAAGCAAGAAAACATTGGAAGTAGATAAGACTCAGGGGGCTCATGCATCGGAGGTAGAACATGCACCACCAGTTGGACATGAACTATTATCTGAACATGACCCACCACTTGAAAATATATCTACTTCACAACAATCGTCACAACAATCATCTCAACAGCCATCACCACAGCAATCTCAACAACTACCATCGCAACAATCATCACATTATGCACCACCGTCGGCTCTACAATTAACTGATGCACAATTTCAACAACTTCTATTGCCACGGCAAAACATTAATTTCAGTGGATGTAATGAACAATTCAACGGCGAATATGACGCAAGAAAATTAGAAGAATTTCTGGCTCATATCAACATATACAAAAATTTAAAGAACATGTCCGATCATGACGCATTACAAAGTCTACCATTCGAGAATACGCTAGAACCTGGTGGCAAGGAGTATCTCCAACAATATATACATGGAACGAGGCAATCAACGCTCTACGGGATACGTTTGCTCCTATAAAACCGGCATACCGGATATACACAGAAATTTTTGAGCACAAGCAAACTGAAACAACCCCAACAGATTTTTTTATATGCAAAAAACGTGAATTATTTGCCCAACTACCAGCACCACAACTCAGCGAATCAACAATGTTGGTTATGATATACGGTCTATTGAATATAAAAATTCGAAAATACATTCCAAGGGAAGAGTTCACCACATTCAACGAGCTGCTACGAAAGGCTCGAATAATAGAACAAAATTTTGTAGAAAAACAACAACCCGTTCAACAACCACGTCATCAACCCGCTGAAAACCCAAGAAAAGTTGACCTGAAAAAGAAAAAAATAACTAGTCGCTGCACATACTGCAGATATACGGGCCATACAAGTGATGAATGCAGGAAAAAGAAAAGAGATGACAGCACGGCACCTGCAGTAACTGAATCCACCACCCAAAAAGAGGTAAAGACATTAGTTACCTGATATGGCTGTAAAAATCCAGGTTATTACCGCAGTAATTGCCCAAAATGTAATGCTACGACAACAACAAGTAACAGTCCATCTAATGTCGCTTTCTACTCAATGGCTATTTCCATTGGTGGTCAAATACCAACAATACCCATTTCAGTATTAGGAGTAGAAGGAATGGCCTACCTGGACACTGCTGCTAGAACTAGTGTAGCCAGCTACAAATTATATGAACACATGTTAAAAAAAGGTTGCCAGTTCACAACAGTAACAGCAGATATTACGTTAGCAGATGGCATTACAAGAAAAATGGAAGTCGAAACTACCAGAGTCAACATTATGATTGGTAATAAATTGAAAAGTTGTAGATTTATTTCAATTCCTGGTGCTCAAGATAATCGGACTCTTCTTGGCATAGATTTTCTGGAAAAATCCGGAATTATCATTAACATGGCACAACGATATTGGTATTTCGTGGACCAGCCTACGAAGAAATTCAATTATTTCCAATAATCACGAGCATTGCCAACAGTAAACGAAGCACCAAAGTCACCACAAACACCATCACCGCTAAGGTCGTTTGTAGAACCAATACTACCAATAACGCCGTTAGGAAAAACACCAGCGAGGTTATTAGCAATTAATACATCCACACCAATGGATACATCAGCATCACCATTTATTGAGCATATGAATTACTTACCGTCAACACCACCACATGATACCATGTCGGCCGATAATCCGCTGTCCCAAAATCTTAAAAGTTAAATATATTCCTGGTAAAACCAACGTAGTTGCCGATGCCTTATCTCGTCCACCATGCATTCCCGCACATGAAGAAAACCAAAATAGTTGTACCATTTGCAATATTGTGGTCGACATACCAGCCAAAGGAGCTAAAGAGATTAGAGAAGAGCAACTGAAAGATCCTGAGATAAAAGAAATAATCGATTCCCTAGAATTGGAAAATGATGAAACCGAATGTATAAAATGGACTGCGCTAGGATATTTAATGACTAATGGTGTATTGTATAAAAACTTTGATGAAGATACGGAAGACGCACAGCTTGTTGTCCCGAAACACGAACAACCAACGATCTTAAAAGCATTTCATGATTCTGCTACAGCTGGTCACCTAGGTATACGAAGAACCATTGCCAGAATCACCATACGATATTATTGGAAGAACATGCATCAAGACATCAAAGAATACGTACAAAAATGTGTAGCCTGCCAACGTTATAAACCAACCAATCAAAAGCCAGCTGGACTCATCCAGACTACAGCAACAAATCAAAGATTTGAGGTACTCTCAATTGATTTATTCGGACCACTCCCAATTACTGAAGAGAGCAACAAATGGATATTTATAGTAGAAGATACTGCAAGCAGATGGGTAGAGTTATTTGCATTAAAAGAAGCTACAGCCGAGATTTGTACAACGATTCTACTGAACGAAGTTTTTCTAAGATTTGGAATGCCACGTCGACTAATTAGCGACAACGGTCCTCAATTCATTTCTGCAATTATGCAACATTTGACATATTGCCTGAAGATTCAACATTCCTACACACCCGTGTATCATCCTCAAGCCAATCCGGTGGAAAGAAAAAACCGTGACTTGAAAACTCAATTAGCCATTCTGGTGGAAAATGATCATTCAACTTGCATCGAAAGGAATCTCATCCAAGTTTGTTCCCAAACGAGACGGACCTTATGCAATAATTCAACAAATTGGAACTACCACTTACGTTATGGCTCATCCATCGTCATTGGATATCCCAATCGGCACCTACCACTCAACGATGATGACTCCATACATTGGACCCAAAACCGATTTACCGCCACCAATGCAATCGATTCGAAAAAGAGGACGCCCACCTAAGCCTACAACTAAACTGGCCACTTCATCGAGACGATCTTGTAGCCAGAGGGGGAGACTATAACAACCACATCCACAAACGTCAAATAAAATACTACTGCCATCTATCGTTAATAAAAATAACAATAATTTCAATATGGCAAATCTAACCAACAATAATTTCAACATGGCAAATCTAACCAACAATAATTTTAACATGGCAAGTCTTCATACTACAATTGTCGCATCTATTGCAGCCCACCACATCAGCTATCGAGGGTATATAAGCAGCAAGGTATATAGAGTATTTAATGGTAATATATTGCGCATGCATCATTCTTTCTCGTTCTCAAATTTTGTTGTAAAATGACGTCACTCAGGAGGTAAAGCATAAAAAATAATATTTGATGCCGATACACAAAATATAAATTTACCTCCTGAGTGACGTATTGCGCAGTAGACGCCACAAATAAAACTGGGAATATATTACCATGTAATAGTCTATATACCTTGATAAGCAGTGTGCGCACAAGAAAATTTCGTCTTTTGACTTCTGCTCATCATATGCAAACAACTAAGTTGGTTCATAAATAGTAGATTTCCGAAGACTTCCAAACAATTAAAAATTATTATATTTTGTAAAATTATATTTTTTGAGAGATAATAAAATTATATTTTTTTTAAAATTAAATAAAATCAATTGTTATAGTAGTAAGATTATATATTCTTAATTGTTTTTTTTTTAAATTTTTCAATTAAAATTAAAAATTAATAATATTAGTACATTTAATAGTAACTTTTATATACAAAATATAATGTTTAAAAAACAAATAAAAAATAATTATTTTAATTTAAGTAATAGTTCAATTTAGAGAACTCCAGAGCGGGTCATTAAATTATTTATAAAAATATTTAATTCAATAGTTTATTAAGTTTTTGTATTGAAATACCAATAATAAATATGAAATAAAATAAAAACTTCTAAAAAAAAAAAAAAACTTAATTTATGTTCATTCAAAATGTATTGAATATGAATGATTTTTTTTTTTGTATTTTATAAAAATCTATTAATTTTTAATAAAATGTTTATTAATTATTGTATTTTGTGAGTTTATTTTCAATAAATTAGTATCTCTTGTATATAAAAAATTTCTATTTTTGTTTTCTTGAAATCGCTTTAATAATTTTTTATTTTTGGTTTACAATATTAGGAATATGAGGCTGTTTCCACATCACCTTTGAGGTAAACCTCCCAATGCGTTTTTTTTAAAGAGCTATCCCCATTAGGCCTAATGCTCAAGACACATTCGAATGAATTACTATTAATTTTTACATACCAAAAAATAAAATTAGTTTTTGTAATTTATTCCTTATTGATATCTTCTCAGATTTTGAAATGGAATCTAGTATATTTAGGTAAATTTTAGTTATTAATTTAATAAGTAGCGAATAATGATTATTTTCAAACATATGGCGATATTGAGTGTAAAACAAATTTTTATCGATCAATGATTTCTGTGTTTCAATTTTAATTTTTTGAAAATATTTATCGCTTAAAACTGAACTCTTAGTTTCTTGTAATATATTTTGATAATACCTCAATTTTTTTTCAACTGTAGTACAAATTAATACAACGTCTTTTGCTGCAGTATGTAAAAAACCTTTGTTTTTATATGCAACCAATGACTGCGTATCATATTCACCGTCTAAAGTTGATATACATTCCTCGCAAAATATTTTTTGTTTAAGTTTTTTAACTACAAATCCACTAATGTATTCAACAATTTTTTCACAATAATCCGATAATTGTGGCATAAGAAATCGCTACAAGTTTCTAAAATAGGATCATCAGTTTCAGAATCTTGGAATTCTTGCATCATTACAGCTCGTGGTGTTGTGCTATTCAACGTATTACATGCATTATTGCTTGTGAATTGCAATATTTTAATATTTTCCAATGGCATGCAATTACCAATTCCACCATCCCTTAATTGGCATCTAACCAAAAATCGTTTGTATGTACCTATAAACATTAAATATTTTTACTTTAATTTTATACTAAATTTAAATTTGTAAATTACGTACTTTGGAATTGGCGAACCGTAGGATTATTATTATAACCAAGATTAGTTCTTATTGAACCAAAAAATAGTTCAATATGATCCTGGTTTAATTTATAATACGGTATAAATTTTAATACACATGTTACAACAAATCTTAAATGAATATGAATTATATTACAGATACTAACATTATTGTATATTTTACCTTTCATATAGTGGTTTAATTGTCGTAAGAGCAGTATAAGACCAATAAATCCTGTTTTTCTTCTATGCTCTATGATCATAATATTGTCGGTTTTCAATTTTGAAATGTAATGTGTTGTTCTATCAACAAAATTCATTAACTCAATAAAATTTCTTTCCGAAATGGATTCCGTAAATCCAAAACCACCATGTTTTCTCGAATTCAAAATATCGAATGTATCATTGATTATTCTAATGAAGTTAGCTGTCGGTCCACTGTCTTTGAACTGTGGCAATTTTAAAATATTGCGACAGAAATCAAGTGCATCAGCGACTGATTTGCTTAGCAGTTGTACAGCTAATTTTACCTTCATTTTTTGGTTGTGGTAACGCACGTGTCCGCTGCGTAATCTATAAAAATAATTTTTATTATTTCTTTTCAGTTTTATATATTACTTTACTTACTTATTTCCAGCATGAAGTTGTTCTTTATCTCGTAAATCCAACAAATTTACAATATATTTCCAATCAATACTTTCATTGGATTCATTTTTTAATATTTTAAGATCGCCAAAAGTATTTCGTACTAATTTTAGCATATGAACCGGATCCGGAATTACTAAATTTTTTTTGTCATTAACGACAAATTCTGGTGCACTTTTAATATCTAAAATATTACATCCTAATAGTTGGATTGCGTTCAAATTTGTTGATGTACCATCAAATGTTATACCAATCAATTCTGCTCCAGTAGCTAAAATATTTTGTATACATACAATAATGATATTTTGCTTTTGAGCACTGTTTAATGATTGAATTGCAAAATAACCTAGTGGTATTTTCCAACTACGATTTACGCACACAGCCATGAAAACTAACATTTGATTAGCCATTATTTCACTGTGGCCTCCGTCTCCAATATCGACGCATCCAACTGATTTCGTTCCAGTCCATTCTACTTGCTTTCTAATAGCCATTTCATCAAATACTAAATTTAAAATAATTTTTTGACCCAAAAGTCTAGCATTTTCAACAGTACTTGTAATGCTTTCAAACGCTTCAGCTGTAAACCCTAGCTCGCAATCAAAACATTTGTACCATTTACTTAAAGTTTTCATATGAGGAAGACTGCAATTAAAAGTGTTTCTAACATATTCATAGGCTTTTGGTGATAAAAAATTTAAATTTAGTGCAAAAGCTCTTAATTCCGGAGAAAATTGTTTTGTTACAGTTTTTTTAGTAGCTTTCAAGTACTGTCTTTGAAATAGCTGCGTATTTAAATTTCCTATACTATTTAAAAGATTTGAATCTTCAAAATTCAAAAAAAAAAAAAAAATTCTAATAAGGATTTTAACGCTTTAATTTGGTGTTTTTGTCGTGTCACCTTTTGCTGCAATGAATTAATTTTTCTATTGAGTTTTTGCAATAATTGTCGTAGCAACTTAATTTTTTTCTTTTTGGTTGTTGGAGATGTTAATTCTTCATCAGATATCATTGCATCTTTTATACCAACTTTACACCATTTTATTTTTTTCGGTGATGGTACAATTTTTAAATTATCCTACATAAAATATAAAATTATTACTACTACTTTTAAATATTTTTTATTTTAAAATCTACATTATTTGATACGATTTCCTGTAGAGCCAACCTTTCTTCCGAAACAGTAGTTGGTATAATTTCTTCATCACAAATCATTTCTGATGGTACATTAATTTCTTCCTGTCTATTTCTCCAGGTATTTCTATTTCTTCCTTTAGTTTTGTAAATGTTGATAAAAAAGAAAAGAAAAATAAAGGCAAAGAATAGAATAAATTAAGAAAATTAAAAAGAATAAGCATAGAAAGACTGAAAATTATAATAGAAATCAAAGAAATATAAGTAATTAGAATAAAAATGAAATTGAAATATATTTCCTAATATATATTTTAAAAATTATTAATATTTTCTGAAAAAATTTACAATGTCTATTGTATAACTTACCAAATGCTGAGAAGGAATTGCAGTTTTATTAATAAACTTTCTTTTTTGTGTATTTCGGATATCGTGTGACATAAAGTGCAACGCACATACTCTATTATTTTCAAGATTATCTTGAGGATTTAAATTCAATACAGAAAACCATTTTCCTAATATTTCCGCATCTTTTGGGAAACTAAAATATATATAAAATAATAATATAATAAAATAGTGATTATGCCTCATTAAAAAATATCCTAACTACAACACTGTCCCTAAAATGAAAACATGCAAAACCTTGTAAAATCTATTTTGAAATTATGGCGGAATTTTTTCTTTCAATTACAACTTTTTTTATTTATAATTTTATACTTTATTCTAAATAAAATATAATATTTTTAAATAAAAATTAGAAAAAACATATTCTTAAAATTGAATATATCATTTAAATAACATGCATTCCTTATTATATTTACTATATTTTTACCTGTACAACGTAACCATTCCATATTCTGGACACATATTATTTATATTATATTTACACGATTTTACTATGCAATACCGAACCATTGTTATATTGTTTTAATCACAATTTTCATAAATATATTTTTTTTTTATCAAATCACTTTATCACAATTAATAATAACAAAATTAATGTTTAAAACTTTTTACTTTTGCAATTTTCCGTTTTTGTAAAAAAGCTTTAAAGAAAAAGATTTTTGACAGGCAGAAAAAGGGTATTGACAGCCTGAAAAAGGGTTTTGACAACTAAGAGCTTTTCAAATTCTTGACATAGTTTGTAGGTGTAAATGTTCATTTGAATCTATCCTGTATATTTAATCTTAGGATTACACGCAGGTTTAGCAACTGATGACAGTAGGTTGGTGTATGTCCGATGATTGAGTTCAGTGTTGCCAACAATTGCATTAGTTGTTTTTACTGGGAATAGCCAACAAAATTGGGTAAAAGCATCAATTACGCTAAGGATATACGTATATTTTTTTGTAGTCTTCGTCATTGGTCCAAGATGTCTATATGGTAATATGGTAAGTATCAAGTGGCAATTCATCTTTGTATATTGGATTTAAGTATCCTTCTTGTTTACCTATCTACATTTATAGATTTTTTCTTTTAAACGTGGTATATTGTATTCTCTTTTAATCAAATCTTCCATTTTCTTATTTGCAAAATGTCCTCTTTCATGTATATTAATTCGTCCTGCATGTTCTTTGGTATACCCAATTTTTTTCCATCTTCTTCATCTTTATAGATTATTCCATGATCTATTATATAATTTTCAACAGTATTACCTGTCTCTAATAATTTTCCAATTAAATTTTCATCACGTTCCTGTAACCATTGCACTCTTCCTATGAATTCACTCGTAATTACCAGCACCACTGAGTTACGATTTAAAGCGTCTGCATGCTACATTCTTTTTCCTGGTCTATGCTCCAGAGTATAATTAAATAATACCAAGTAAATATATACTCTGCTATTAAATTTTTTTGACCAAAAAAATCAATCTTTTTTTTTATCTAGATCAATTTTTAAATTTCTTTGACCAAAAATATCAATCTTTTTTTTATCTAGATCAATTTTAAAAAATCTCGATTTATAGCAAAATTTACCCCTCCATTTACCAATACCAATATACTTTTGGTAATTTTGAAGTTTCAATTGTCAAGTGGTATAGTTAAAAAAAAGACTGAATTTATTTTGAAAATAGTGTTTGTCCAGAAAAGTATTTAATATTAAATTGTAAATTAACTGAATAAAATTATGGAATGTGAAATATTTTCTTCTTCTTCAACTTAAATTCAACTGTCAAACCACACAAATACAAACACAAAAAAAAATCAATCTCCTCGCAAATTTCTCTGGGCACAAAAAATCTCAAATTTTTTGATCTGGTCAAAGAAATTTAACATTAATTTCTTCAACGCTGCTATTATCGCCAAAACTTCCAATTCATAATTTTCTTGTGTCGGCGTTGTTTAATTACTTTAATAGTATAAAGGATGGAACAAGTTGTCATCATTTTTTTGCATCAGCACCGCGCCAAATCCCCACTTAGACGCATCTATCTGTGTGTTATTCTGTTTCTGCTTCATGTTTATATAATATAAGAATTAGATTTTCTATCAGTTTGTTATTTAATTCTTGAAAAGCGTGTTTTCCCGCCAGAGCATACGTAAATGATACATCTTTTTTTAACAGTTCCGTAAGTGGTCGTGCAATTAACGAATAAAATTTAATAAATTTTCTAAAAAATTCTGTTAATCCTAGGAATCCTTGCAATTTTTCCAGCGTTTTTGGTTCTGGAAATTTCCTAATCGCTGCTGTTTTTAAATCAGATGGTGAAACTTCCGTTTTGTATTTTAAACCCCAGATATTCAATTTCCTCACTCAAAAGTTGGCATTTGGACCACTTAATTTGTAACCCAAAATTTTCTGCTACCTGTAAAACTTCTTTTAAATGTTCAAATGCTTCTTCGTTATTTTTCGCCAACACTACTATTTCATCCATATACAATAGAACGATCTTTTTTTCTATCAGTTGTTTAAAAACTGCGTTTATATATTTTTGAAAGACTGTGGCTGACGTACGCAAACCAAATTGAGCTTTATTAAATTCATATTGTCCGGATGGTGTAACAAAAGATGAATATTTCTTACTACTTTCATTGATGTTCACGTGAAAAAATCCATTTTTTAGATCCAAGGTTGAAATTTTTTTTGGTCCACTTAAAGCGTCAATTTGGTCTTCTATTAGTGGTAATGGATACCTATCCCTTATGATTTTTTATTTAATTTTCTATAATCCACGCATAATCGTTTTGTAGCATCTTTTTTGTTTATTAGTTGAATCGGACTGGAGTGTTCGGAAGCACTAGGTCTTATTATTCCTTCTTTTAGCCAATCTTTAATTTGCTGATCAACTATTTGCTTTCCTAATGGTGCTATTCGTCTCGGATGTTGTGTTATTGGGCTTAATTTTTATTTCGACACCAGTATCGTTTACCTGTTGTTTTGGTTGATAATTTTGAACCAACATTTCTATGTCCTTTTTGTAATTACAATTACCTATGTTTAGATCTACTTATCTGAATTTGACACTTTTAAAAGTCAACGCACACAACGCTTAGCCGCGTCTTTCTGGTTCTAACTTCAAAATATCCTTTTGTTTCTATAAAGTTTGAAGACAATCCTTGTTTTTTCATTGTAACATCTTTTAACTTGGGTGAACCTATAATTGTATAATCCTCCATTCGCATGAGCGTGATTTCACTTCCTGTGTCGATTTTGTTGTTGTTTCTACTCCATTTATTTTTACCAATTTACCTTCATTTTTACTGTTTAATTTGATGAATTTAACTGATTTTGTTTTACAATCTTTAGCAATATGACCGAATTCATTACAGGTAAAACATTTCGGTTTTCTATACAATTCGCCTTAAGGTGTTCTTTTTTCCCACAGTTGTAGCATTTTAGTGTAGTGTCTTATTTAGCTGTTCTGGTTTTTTAATATGTTCTTTTTTTATAAGATATTCTTTATGTTCTCTTCTACTATTGTAAATACTTTCTTTAAATTTCAGGTATGGTATTAACGCTTCTCTAAATTGTTTGAATGTTGAAGCACCGAATAATATACCTTTATTTTTTAGATCGTCCCGAATACCATTAAAACATATTGGATTACTGCTGCTTCATCTCTGAGCTGTCCCTTTGTTGCTATTTCTCTCATTATTAGAAAGTAGTGCTGAATTGTTTCATTAAACTTCTGTTTACGCTTTTCTAATTTTTTGTGGACATCCGCCGCATTTCGTGTGAATAAGATAAAGTTAATCGGTTAAACACTCCGCTCCTGATATTTTTCTAGTATATATTCGAAATTGAGAATCATATTGAACATTGAAGTGAAAAAACTGAATATTTTAATGTTTTTCCTTGTTGATAATTTAATTTAATTAATCACAAAAAAAAAAAAAAAATTGTATTTTGTATTATGAAATAAAACTACAAAAAATAAATAATTAAATATTAAGAATAAACATTATTTAGTGCATTCACCTACAATACAATTTTAAATATTATAATTGAGTTCTTTACCTAAAATACAATAAAACAGTGCATTTACCTGTACTATAAATGACATTCAAAGTGTTGTGTAAATAATAAAATTAATAAAGTCACTGTGTCATCATATCATATTTCAATTAATTTATATATATTTTTTTTTTTTTTTCGATTAAAAATCTTCATTTTTTTTTTTTGTGTGTACTTAAATAAATAAATAAATCGTAATTATGAATAAATGTAGCAGCAATAATTGTACTATGGATGATAGCACCACCACATCTGAGATGATAAATTGTAAAGGTTTCTGCTCAAAATTATTTCATCTACGCTGCATAGGTCTTTCGAAGTCTGCGACAAAATACCTAGCAGAGTACAAAAAAATATTCTCATTTTATTGTATTGAATGTAGCACCATTAATGTTGCACACATTATGCTAGCTATAAAATCTAATAATGATCTGCTGAAATCATCAGCTGATACAATTGAGCATATCAAAAGTTCCACCCGTATTAATAATAAAAAAGCATATGATAATTTTAATTCTATTATACAACAAATTGATGAAATTTGTTGCAAACTTGATGATTGTAATTTCAAGAACAAGATTCAAATCGAAAATCTGGGTTTACTATCTAATAAAATCGACAAATTATTGTCCGGTATCAATTTGATTAAGGAAAATGATTTCGATGGTAACGACAGTATGATTAAAATTTTTTAATTTAATTTTGACAATTTACATTCATCATTGAAAAAAATTAAAATTATATTGGAAAGTAATACGCAGAATTACCAAACAACAGCTGAACAAAACTTAAACTTAAACGATAATTTAGCTAATTTTATGAAAATTTGTAATGATATTCGCAATGTTACATGTAATATCAATACTGGTGAATTACAATCACAGCTCTCGATTCATGGAGAAGAACTCTCAAGAATCAGACTATTACTAAGCGACATTATTGACGAAGTTAAGTGTTTGGGTAATCTTAAGCACTCATTAATCAGCGACTTGGTTACGGATGATCTGCTTAATTTAAATAATGTTAGGTCATTAGATGATGAAATACATGAAATAATATCTCCATCTCCTACAACTTTTTCACCGTCAAAGTTAAGGTTAATACCTCTTACTCCTGAGTTAATCAATCCAATTCCAAAACCCAGAAGAAATCTAAGGATGACACCTGAATTAAGCAGGCCAATGTCTAAACCTAGAGCTAAAGTACCATTACCTGAGTTAATCAAGCCAATTCCAAAACCTAGAGCAAAGTTATCATCGCCTCCAAAAATATCACCACGTCAACATTCATCTCCACCAATCATACATTTTGGCGTATCTTGATCAAAAGCTGATTGGAATTGTAGAATGAAAAAATTGGATAGTCTAAATGGTTTAAATCACAAGGATATATCAACTTTTTGTGTTAAGGGTAGAAGTGCCTTCCTTAGTAAATGGTCGATTGTTAACTACCTTGTGAACGAACTTCATTTTGATTAGGTTTCCTGCACAGTATTGCGCCCACGATATAAAAAACCTAAAACAACTAATCATATGGTATCACTGAAATTACAATTACCTAGAAAATACTCATGGCTGTTTATTGACCCGTGTAGCAGTTCCTTTAGACTAGGTAATGTTAAATTTACACCGTGGAAATTTAAAAACCATAATAATAATAACAATAATATTAATAATAATAATAATAATAATAGTAATAATAATAATAATAATAAAAATAATAATAACAATAATAATAATAATAATAATCATAATAATAATAATAATAATAGTAATAGTAATAACATTAATAATAATAATACTAAGAAAAATATTACAGGTAAGGATGATAATAATAATAATTAGATTAAATCTACAATTTATACTAATGTTAAGCCTAGAGAAACTATAACTAAACTTGATAATAATAATTACCAAAATATTGTACAGGGTCAAACTTTAAATAATAGCATTCTCTCTTGTGTGTTGATGGGGTCACATGCTTTGAGAATAATCTCTTGAAAAGTATTTAATTAAATTAAATAAATTTATTTAAAATAAAAAATTATAAAAACAAAACAAAAAAAACAGAAGAAAAAAAATATTTAAATAGTAAAATAAAAGAAAAATTAATTAACATTAAAAAAAAAAAAAAATTTATTATATTATTATTTTTTTTGTATTATTAAAATTATCGGCAAAATGAAATGTAATTTGTGTCATTTAAAAATTGAAAGTCTGGATCAAAAAATTGAATGTCAAAATTGTAAAGAGTATTATCATGGAAAGTGTGCGAATTTAGAAAAGAGAGAAATTGATTTTTTTGATAAAAGTGAACAAGGCTATAAATGCAATAGCTGTATTAATTTAAGGAGAAAATCAATTTCATCAGCTCAAAGTCCACTTATTATTAACGCTATTTCAAATGACTCACCCTTTTCATCGTCAACAAATTCAGCAACAACAACAACAACAGAATTTCCAGTAGTTACTCTCGAAATGTTATATAGTGAGATTATTAAATTGCAAAATATTAATTCCGATGCTCTAACAAAAATAAAAAATTTGGAAGAGAAAAATAATATTCTCACTAATAAAATTGATGTTCTCGAATCAAAGCTAAATATCTTGGAGCAGAAAAATATGCGGTGCTCAATTGATATTGTTGGTATGCCAGAATCAGATCCAGCCACAAATGAATTCAAGGTAAAAGAAAATGTTATTAAGCTAATTAGTAATAGTATTGGTGAAAAAATCAGCGATAATGAGATTGAGTCTTGCTATATAAAAAAAAATTAGAGAGAATGGTGAATATTCCAATATTGTGTGTGTTAAATTTTCGTCGATGCAATCCAAACAAAAAATTTTGAATAAAATGTATAAAGATAAAATTAAAATACATGCTAATTTACTTGGTGAACATCACGGCGAAAAACGCATATATATTAATGATTGTCTTACTCATTATACAAGATTGTTATTGATGCAAGCTAAATTGATGAAAACTGAAAATAAATGCAAATATGTTTGGATTAGAAATTCTTCTATACTCATCAGAATTAAGGAAGGCGATAAAGTATTAAAAATTAATAGTTTGGAGGATCTTTCAAAAATTTAGTTTTTTTGTATATTAATTATTTTTATTATTTTTAATGATATCTACAAATTTTGATACTTTAGATCCTTCTAATATTATAAATGTAAATAGTTCTTCCTCTTCAATTTCTGATATTTGTAATTGTTTTTGTATAGATCATTCCAATTCCAACAAAGAATTAACTTCAGGATTTTCAATTGTTCATCAAAATATTCGCAGTTTGAGAAAAACCTTTGATTTATTTGTATCACATTTGGCTTCATTAGATCATTTGCCTGATCTTATATTTATTTCTGAAATTTGGATTTTCGAATTTGAAATTTCTTGTTTTAGTATTCCAAATTACACATTTGCGGCAAATTGTAATAATTCTTACGCTGCTGGTGGAGTTGCTGTTTTTTATCGAAATAATTTAAAGTGCGATATAAAAAATTTTAATCTAAATAGTGCTGATGTTATGAGTTTAAATTGCGAAATTGCTGGTATTCAATACTGTTTTGTAGGCGTTTATAGATTACATAAGTATAATGTTAGTGTGTTTTTGGAGGAGTTTGCTAAACTTATGGAAAATCTAACAAGTAAAAATTTAATTATAATAGGTGATTTTAATATAAATCTTTTGTCTAATTCTACTGATGTTGATAACTTTCTTTCAATACTATCTTCTTTCGGTTGTAGTTCGCTAATAGATCAACCAACACGTGAATCTCATAATTCAAGTTCTTGCTTAGATCATATATTTTTAAGGTTACACAGGAACAATAATGTAAATTATAAGACCGCAGTTTATAATATAAAAATAACAGATCATAGTTTAATTAGTATTCAACTTGATCACAATATTTCTAGAAAAAATCAATGTAATAATTATGAATCTCGACGAATTAATTACTCTGAGTTGAAAAATGCTTTAACTTTTGAACACTGGGAAGAAGTTTATAGTTCTAATGATCCGTCAATTGCTTTTAATCTATTTCTTGCTAAGTTGCAAACTCATATTTTAGATTGTAGTCAAATTTTGAATCAAAATAATAATAAGAATAAATCACTTAAACCGTGGATATCTTTATCATTATTAAGGAAAATTAAAAAAAAAGAATAAACTTTATATGTGTATTAAAAAACATCCTAATAATTTAAGACTCAAAAGTTACTATAGCAAATTATGTAGTGAGTTGAAAAATGTAAAGATGATTATTTTTGTAAAAAATTATCGGAAAATAAAGGCAATTCTAAAAAAGAATGGGAAGTTGTTAATGAAATTTTAAATAGAAATGTACGTAAGCAAGATGTTCCGGGATAAACACTAATTTAATGATTTTTCCGAATCAATACTATTTAGGTTGCAACTTGAGGGTTCAATTATAAAATTATATAAAAAAAATACTTTTTTTTTCGATTTAATATGCGCGTATATGCGACTTTACACTTAAATGATCTCTTTTACTAATAATTTTTATTACAGAAAAATATTGAATTTATAAATTAAAAATTTAACATTAAAAAGCTTTAAGTACAGCTATTTCGAAAATATTAAATATAAAAATGAGAGATAAATTAAGTTAACTGATGATTATAAACATTTGCTTGAGAATAAAAGATTTAATATAAAATTAAGGAAAATAAATGAGAATTAAGCATTTTGTATAATATTTCCTAAATTTAGTACAAGAGCCGGTTGCTGTCTCGAACATTTTGGGGCCTCCAATGATCATTCATTGAGTTGTAAGTCTACTGTTCGAGATCAGTTGATATTCCGCAAATAACTTGATGATGATGTAACACAACGCAGATTATTCAATGTAGGCATTTCCTCCTCCATTGTAGAGCTTTACTCAGGTTATGAAGCGCCTCACCTCGCTGATGTAATCGCTGATGAATATTTGTTATAAATCTCAGGTTGGTGTGTTGTGTCAATTATAAATCTCAGGTTAGCTTGTAGTGCGATGAAGAGGATTAATAAGGATGTGGAGTAATGATCGGGAACAGGATACAATGAGGCGTTGTAGCATAAGTGTTTCTAAAAATAAACAAGCGTGATTAGCTTTATTTTGATAAATTGAATATATATTAAATTGCGAAATTGAATAAAAATATAAAAATATGTATATAAATATGTATATGAAATAAATCTGGCTAGTTGAAGATCAAATGTTCGAGTTAATTGATGAAATTCACGTAATTCAAACGATATATGATATTATTAAAATTATGTATTAAATAAGATTTAACTTGTAAATGTTTTCAAATTTGCTTATAATATGATACTGAATATAAATATTGTTTCTTTTATTAAATTCAAGAATAAAATATAAATCATTCATATAAAAAATATAAAAATAAAAAATGATAAATTTGAAATATAGTTCATGCGTATATATTAGAACTATTAATGACTAAAAAAAATGAATTATTGTGTGTGGAGTAAAGATGACTCCATTGGCAGAACGCAAAGTTTGGCAACATGACGTACGACGTCTCCGAACTGAGTTTTAATTGTAGCTATTCTAACCTTTTGATCTTTACCCGGATGAATTAGAGTAACTCTCCCTAACCGCCATTCGGTAGGAGGTACATTTTCGTGTTTAAGGACAACCATATCACCGACTTTAACGTTTTCTTTGCAAGTTCGCCACTTAGGTCGTTGATGTAATTGAGAAATGTATTCTTCTTTCCAACGTCGACAAATCATTTGTTGGATTTGTTGCATTAATTGCCATCTTTTTAAGGAATTCGTTGGTGCTTCCGTTAAATCAGATTCTGGGGTAGATAATAAACTATCTCCAATAAGAAAATGTCCAGGAGTAAGGCAAATTGGATCAGTTGGGTTGTTACTAATAGGTGTGAGAGGTCTGGAGTTTAAACATGCTTCAATTTTTGCAAGTATCGTAGATAATTCTTCAAAGGTAAAAATATATGATTTGGTTACACGACGAAGATGATGTTTGACAGATTTAACACCTGCTTCCCACAATCCACCATAATGGGATGTTCCAGGAGGTATAAAATGCCAAGTGAGACCATGAGTAGAATAGATTTGTGCTGCATGATCACTTCCAGTTTGAAATGCTTTTTTATATTCGACTTTTAACAGTCGATCTGCCCCGACAAAATTAGTGCCATTGTCAGAATATAAATTTGAACATAGGCCCCGTCTAGAGACAAATCTATCAAAAGCAGCTAGAAAAGAGGCGGAGGTGAGATCACTCACAGCTTCCAAGTGCACGGCTTTCGTGGAAAAACAAACAAATAAACAAACATAACCTTTTGAAGTTTGAGATGGAGAAAAACGACCTTTTCGATTTTGATAGTAATGGGTCCAGC
Source organism: Rhamphomyia laevipes (assembly GCA_963920725.1). Classification (NCBI taxonomy): domain Eukaryota; kingdom Metazoa; phylum Arthropoda; class Insecta; order Diptera; family Empididae; genus Rhamphomyia; species Rhamphomyia laevipes. The sequence goes on from OY987255.1 coordinate 85,815,165, forward strand.
AAAATCAAGACCGACATTATTTCTAAATGCAAACGGACTTTCTAAACGTACCCGTTCACGAGGTAACGCACTCATAATCTGATTTTTAGTTTGTTTTCGTTGTATGACACAAGTAGTACAATTGTAAATATGGCTACGAATTACATTTTGTATTCGTGGAATCCAGAATTCTCGTCGTATGAGAGATAACATTAGATTATTGCCTCCATGTAAAGTAATTTTGTGAATTTGATCCACTAACAATCGTGTAAGATAGGCATTTGATGGTAAAATAATTGGGTACTTTTCGCTATATGCAAAGGCAGAATATGCTAAGCGACCATTAGCGCGTATGATTTGATTTGGGTCTACAAATGGGTTTAACGAAAGGATTGAACTTTTCTGAGGAATTGAATGTTTAGCGATAAGTTGAGTGTATTCTTTTTTATAATGAGATCTTTGAGTTAGGCGTATTAAAGATAATTTGCTAGCATTGAGTTCTATTTGGGATAAAGTTAATGTAGTAAGCCGTGGCTTATTTCTGAGTTTAGACAACGAGTTATTATAAAACCGATAAATATAACCAACAGCATGTAAAGCTTTTGAATAAGATGAAAATCGTTTTAATATTTCATCGTCGCTAGTAGGTTTCTCATCAATAATTTGAGTATTGAAAATATTTATTGTGGACTCTTCGAGATCATCTAAAAGAGAGCTGGGTTCCAAGTGTGGCCAATTATGTTTAGGTTCATTAATCCAAGGAGGACCATGCCACCAAAGCGAATTGGATATAAGAGCAGAAGCTGACACGCCGCGTGAGGCCAAATCCGCTGGATTATGTTCCGAACGAATATGTCGCCATTGAACATCACCTACGGCATTTAGAACTTTGGTAACCCTATTTGCTATGAAGGTTTTCCATTTTGCAGGTGATTTTTTGAGCCACGCGAGGACGATCGTTGAATCTGTCCATAAGAAGAACTTATAATTTTCAAGTTGCAATCCATCCATGATAGATTTGAGTAATTTAGCGAGTAAAACAGCACCGCTGAGCTCAAGTCGAGGTATGGAGATGGTTTTTACAGGAGCTACTTTAGTTTTGGAAGACACTAAATTCGTGGAGACCTGTCCATTCGAGTCAACAACACGTAAGTATATCGCCGCAGCTATCGCTGACTGTGACGCATCACAGAACCCATGATACTGTACTTCGTATGTGGGATGATAATTGAGCCAACGTGGTATTTTAATTTGAGTTATATTCGGCAAATCCAAATAGAAAGTATTCCATTCAGATAATCTGATAGAGTTAACAACTTCGTCCCAATCCGTTTTATCTTTCCAAATATTTTGGAGTATAATTTTTGCGATGATGACTACTGGTGACAACCATCCAGCAGGGTCAAATAATTTAGCAATATTTGAAAAGATTTTACGTTTTGTAAAAGGTGGATTATTAGAAAACTTCTGAAATTTAAATGTAAAGATATCTTCACTATTTTTCCAATAAATCCCTAGAGCTTTAATTGTATTGTCACAATTTAAAGACAAAAATTCTTCAGCGATTCGGTCTTCCACTGGTATTGGTTGTAAGAGTTCAGCATTATTAGCAGACCATGTGCGTATGGCTAAATAGGGGGCACAGTTAACGCCGAATGTAACAGTCTCTAAACGATAATCGCACACTAGATCGTTAGGAGACTTACGAAATAATATTCGCTGATAATCAGCATGCTTGCGAATTGGATATAAGAGCAGAAGCTGACACGCCGCGTGAGGCCAAATCCGCTGGATTATGTTCCGAACGAATATGTCGCCATTGAACATCACCTACGGCATTTAGAACTTTGGTAACCCTATTTGCTATGAAGGTTTTCCATTTTGCAGGTGATTTTTTGAGCCACGCGAGGACGATCGTTGAATCTGTCCATAAGAAGAACTTATAATTTTCAAGTTGCAATCCATCCATGATAGATTTGAGTAATTTAGCGAGTAAAACAGCACCGCTGAGCTCAAGTCGAGGTATGGAGATGGTTTTTACAGGAGCTACTTTAGTTTTGGAAGACACTAAATTCGTGGAGACCTGTCCATTCGAGTCAACAACACGTAAGTATATCGCCGCAGCTATCGCTGACTGTGACGCATCACAGAACCCATGATACTGTACTTCGTATGTGGGATGATAATTGAGCCAACGTGGTATTTTAATTTGAGTTATATTCGGCAAATCCAAATAGAAAGTATTCCATTCAGATAATCTGATAGAGTTAACAACTTCGTCCCAATCCGTTTTATCTTTCCAAATATTTTGGAGTATAATTTTTGCGATGATGACTACTGGTGACAACCATCCAGCAGGGTCAAATAATTTAGCAATATTTGAAAAGATTTTACGTTTTGTAAAAGGTGGATTATTAGAAAACTTCTGAAATTTAAATGTAAAGATATCTTCACTATTTTTCCAATAAATCCCTAGAGCTTTAATTGTATTGTCACAATTTAAAGACAAAAATTCTTCAGCGATTCGGTCTTCCACTGGTATTGGTTGTAAGAGTTCAGCATTATTAGCAGACCATGTGCGTATGGCTAAATAGGGGGCACAGTTAACGCCGAATGTAACAGTCTCTAAACGATAATCGCACACTAGATCGTTAGGAGACTTACGAAATAATATTCGCTGATAATCAGCATGCTTGCGAATTGGATATAAGAGCAGAAGCTGACACGCCGCGTGAGGCCAAATCCGCTGGATTATGTTCCGAACGAATATGTCGCCATTGAACATCACCTACGGCATTTAGAACTTTGGTAACCCTATTTGCTATGAAGGTTTTCCATTTTGCAGGTGATTTTTTGAGCCACGCGAGGACGATCGTTGAATCTGTCCATAAGAAGAACTTATAATTTTCAAGTTGCAATCCATCCATGATAGATTTGAGTAATTTAGCGAGTAAAACAGCACCGCTGAGCTCAAGTCGAGGTATGGAGATGGTTTTTACAGGAGCTACTTTAGTTTTGGAAGACACTAAATTCGTGGAGACCTGTCCATTCGAGTCAACAACACGTAAGTATATCGCCGCAGCTATCGCTGACTGTGACGCATCACAGAACCCATGATACTGTACTTCGTATGTGGGATGATAATTGAGCCAACGTGGTATTTTAATTTGAGTTATATTCGGCAAATCCAAATAGAAAGTATTCCATTCAGATAATCTGATAGAGTTAACAACTTCGTCCCAATCCGTTTTATCTTTCCAAATATTTTGGAGTATAATTTTTGCGATGATGACTACTGGTGACAACCATCCAGCAGGGTCAAATAATTTAGCAATATTTGAAAAGATTTTACGTTTTGTAAAAGGTGGATTATTAGAAAACTTCTGAAATTTAAATGTAAAGATATCTTCACTATTTTTCCAATAAATCCCTAGAGCTTTAATTGTATTGTCACAATTTAAAGACAAAAATTCTTCAGCGATTCGGTCTTCCACTGGTATTGGTTGTAAGAGTTCAGCATTATTAGCAGACCATGTGCGTATGGCTAAATAGGGGGCACAGTTAACGCCGAATGTAACAGTCTCTAAACGATAATCGCACACTAGATCGTTAGGAGACTTACGAAATAATATTCGCTGATAATCAGCATGCTTGGGATTGATACGAATTTGACGATACATTTTCATGATATCTGCTGTATAAACGAAAGGATATTTCCGCCACCGGAGAATAAGTATCATTAAATCTTTTTGTAAAGTGGGGCCGGTATATAACAGATCATTGAGACTGAAACCGTTAACAGATGGAGAGGATGCGTTGAATACAACTCGTAATTTTGTTGATAAACTTTCTGGCTTTACAACGCCATGGTGTGGTAAATAGAAACTATCGCATTTGTAGGGGAAATCGATATTACATTTCTCTACCGACTCTATGGGAGACATCTGTCCTAGGGCGAGGTATTCTTCAACCACTTCATCATAGATTGGTTTCACATCTTGTTTCTTTTGGAGGGATTTCTCCAAACTAAAAAATTGTTTCAAAGCAATGTTCCTGGAGGAACCTAAAAATATGTGTTCTGGGAAATTGGATTTAAATGGGAGTTGAACCGTATATGTTCCATCCGCATTTCTATACGTGGTTTCATTATAAAGCCTTTCACAATAGTGATCTTCCAATCTAAGACTTCTTCTGTTTCCCAGAATTTCTCAATTTGTTTGTCTAGTTCGATTCCATTAAAAAAGCTATAATTTTTATGTGAACTAATATGGGTTGTAGCGACTCCTGATCTAACCAGCCGAAGACTGAATTTTGCGCTACAAAATGATTATATTTTTTGATACCGTTTAATAGTATCTGGGAATATAAATCTGCGCCAATAACTAACTCTACTTTTCCCGGCTTATTCAGGGTATGATCAGCTAATGGCAGGGCGAGTATTTCATCGATTGACGCACTGTCAATATGTTGTTTCGGTAAAATTCCGGTTAATTTAGGCAGTACTAAACTATCGGCTTTTATTTGTACCTTCGGGTCAATAAGTGACGAAATGATGAATGAACATCTTTTCTGAGCTAGACCACCTTCCGCCGAATTCATACCTACAAGCTTTAAGTACAGCTATTTCGAAAATATTAAATATAAAAATGAGAGATAAATTAAGTTAACTGATAATTATATACATTTGCTTGAGAATAAAAGATTTAATATAAAATTAAGGAAAATAAATGAGAATTAAGCATTTTGTATAATATTTCCTAAATTTAGTACAAGAGCCGGTTGCTGTCTCGAACATTAGATATTAAGTTAAATATTAATAATACAATTACTTCTTCTCCCACAGATGTTGCTAATGTATTTAATGATTATTTTTCTAATATTTCGAGTTCATTAACAGGATTTACTAATTGCAGCAATGACATTTTACCAGATACCACCATTCGTCATGATTCTTCTCAATCTCAAAGTTTTTACTGTGCAAATTTTAGCTCCTCTGAAATTTATAAAATTATAAACCTCAACAGTTTCTTCATGTGATAAAATTACTAGTGTTGTTCTTAAAAATATTGCTCTTCAGATCATTGATGTTCTTTGTTTTATTTTTAACCTTAGTATTCAAAAAGGGATTTTTCCTGAATCTCTTAAAACTGCTATAGTTATACCTTTATATAAAAAAGGAGATAATACAATTATAAATAATTACAGGCCTATTGCTCTTTTATCGGTTTTTTTCTAAAATTTTTGAAAAAGGTATGAAGAATAGAATGTTATCATTCCTAAATAAAAATAAATTCTTTAGTGATTTCCAGTTTGGTTTCAGGAGTGGGAAATCTACAGAAGATGCTCTAATAAAATTATGTAGTGAATTATATAAATCCATAAATGAATCTGAAATTCCTGCAGCATTATTTATTGACATTACAAAGGCCTTTGATATGGTTGATCATGAAATATTATTAAAAAAACTGGAAAATGCAGGGTTTAGAGGATCGATTAATTATTGGTTTAAATCTTATTTAGAAAATCGTAGTGGTAATTACGAGTGGTAATTGTTTTATAAATATTGGTATTCCACAAGGTTCTGTCTTAGGCCCAATATTGTTTTTAATTTTTATTAATTCTTTATTTATTCAAAGTTTCAAAGGAAAAATTTCAGCATTTGCAGATGACACCGCTCTATCCTATTCAAATAATAATTATTTTAATATTTATACTAATGTTAATCATGATTTAGAAATTCTTCGTAGGTGGTTCACATCCTACAAATAAGTAATTAGTGAAAAAACTAAATTTATGTTTTTTAATCTCTCTGGGGTTGTTTGTGAAGAATTGAGTTTTACGTACCACGCTCCGAGATGTTTAAAATATCGACTGAGTAATTTATACTCACATGATGGAAATTTGCATAGTTTTAATGAAATTATTAATTGTAATAAAGAATGTTTTAAAATTGAACGTGTTAATCAGTTTAAATATCTGGGTATCTTATTAGATGTCAGGCTCAATTGGAAAGATCATACTTTATACCTGAAAGGTTATCTAAATAAAATAGTGAGGCAACTTTATCACCTCAGTCTTTATTGTCCGCTTTCAATTTTAAAGCTAGTCTATAATGGCTTATTTAATTCCAAGATACAATACGGATTAAGCTGCTGGGGTGGTACACATCTCAATAAAATTGAACCTTTGATAGTTAAACAAAAACATGCAATTCGTATTATGTGTAAGTTGATAGGAGAACACCAAGTTTTAATTTATTTAAGAGTTTAGGAATACTTCCTCTAAGACACCTATATTGTTTTAATGTTCTTAAATTATTTATAAAAAATAATAATAACGTTGTTCGAGTTGATGTTAACTACAATTTACGTGTGAATACCAGAAATTTTGTTATTGTTCCTAAAATTAATAAAATGCACTATTGCCAATTTTATAGTATTACTGCGCCAGGAATTGTTGTAGATGTGTAACAGTCGAATCTAAATTTTTAAAGCAAGTTAAGTCATGGCTTTTCACATTTGATCATACTGCAATATTTAATGTAATAAATCCTATGATCTAGTCTGTATATGTTTTCTTTTATTTTTTTAAATTCATAAAATGGATATTGCTTCATTTTCAAATTTATATATGTATATATTTTTTTCTTCTCTATTTTTAACTATTTTTTCATTTAATATTTTGTTAAAACCCCATTCAACAAAATATATTTATATTATTAACCTAATGGTACATTCGTTTCTTGTCCTTTTTGGCAATTGAATGTCCCTATCTATTTTGTCGTTACTTCAAAGTTGAACTATTTTTTTAATTAATTAATTGTAATTTTTTATTTTTTATTTTGTATTATAATGGATTACTTTATTAAATTTTATTTTTTAAATTGAATTAGTATTGTATAAGTATCATGAAAATGGAAAAATTTATGTAATGTTAAACTTTTGAATTGATGCGAAATAAAGATTTTATTATTATTATATTATATTATATTAAATCCCACAACCTACACCATTTCTGTCCCGAATGCGATCAGTGCCTATGTCAGTACTGATTCGAATCCTATTGATCCCACTGATCCCAATATTAATACTAATAATCAGACTCCCATTAACGATCCTCCAATCTCTACAATTTCTAACGTATCGCCCTTTTCTTTTTCTAAAACATTGTCCAAAAATCTAAAGAAATTTTCAAACTTTATTCAAGAACCATTCCTAAACCCACTTATTCCAGTCCGTGATATACCACATACTTATAATAACAGTTCTAATAATATCACTTTTCAACCTACTAATATTTTACCTAACAAATCAACTAGATCTTTTATAGACCCACTTTTTCCTCCTAGCGTTAAAATGACAATAAACTCGGCTGATAGCATCGAGAATCGTTACTTATTATCCCGTCTGAGAGACAATAGGATTTACAATAACGTACGACTCTATCTTGCCTTCTTATGTCATCAATCTAATACAGTTTGCATTGAAGGCAAAACAAAAACAAACGTGCTAATAGCAATCCAGCAAGAGGGATTACCAACCGATTTTGATACTTTACGTAGATTATATTATAGTTTCCACTATAGTTTCGGTGTCTCTCCTGAACAAGTCACATCTGATCTCTGCTCCTATTCTTCTCACTTAAGTTCTAAGAGAATATCATATCTTCAAAAATCCCGAGAAGATAATGATAAGTATTTTCGGAGCCTACAAAAAAGAAAATCTAAACCCTGGCACTAAACCTATACCCACTTCATCACTACGTTTTTTTTACCATAACTGCGGAGGAATCAGAGGTAAACTAAATTCTCTTGTTATAAATGCTAATTCCTCACCCTTTGATATTATAGTAATAAGTGAAACTTGGTTGAATGACTCTCACTAATGCAGAAATCCTAAGTAATGACTGGACAGTTTACAGGTGTGATCGAGACTCTATCTCTACTGGTCTTACAAGAGGCGGTGGTGTTCTAATCGGAGTGCGTAATACCTTTACTCATGAAATAGTATATACATCTCGCTCACAGTCTTTTGAACACACATTTATTAAACTTAGAATTGATAATAAGTTAATATTTGTTGGAGTAATTTATATCCCTCCTAATTCGGATGATACTGTTTATAGTGAATTTTATGAATCTCTCCTCTCAATTCTTTCTACTCTAGACGAAGTTGACGATATTTTTTGTATTTGGTGATTTTAATCGCCCTAAATTATGCTTCGTTATCGACGAACTAGACAACCATTTGCTTCCCGTAAACTTTACCGATGACATCGACTTTTCGCTCATTGATACTTTTTATGGAAATGACCTACAGCAGATATTAAATTCTCCTAACAATAATGGAAGATGGCTTGATCTTATCTTTTCTAACGACTATGACAACGTGGTTGTTGATACTGCTACTGATGCTGAAAATCTTTTCACTAACACACAGCATCATAATGCATTAGTTGTTGAACTTAAAACCACTGATACTTTTTTTATTAAATCTTACAATAACAAAGTGGTATATGACTTTAAAAATGTTGATTTTGATAATATAAATTCAGCTCTTTCTGCTATTGACTGCACTGAATTGTTAGCATATGGTGACTTAGATTCTATTGTCTCATCCTTTTATTCTTCAACTTTTAGAATAATTGATACTTACGTTCCTAAGATGGCTAAAAAAGATAAGTTAACTGAGCCATGGTTAGATAAAAATCTTAGAACTCTACGAAATCGCAGAAATAAATTATATAAAAAAATTAAAGAACTTATTGATCCGAACCTGGATTTAATCCATGAGCATAAAGAACTTGCAACAGAGTTCTCTACTAAGTCGCGTTGTTCTTATGATTCCTATATTAATATACTTGGACAAGACCTTTTAACACACCCAAAAAAAAATTTCGATTTTGTAAACACCAAACGTAAATGCTCAGGATATCCATCTACCATGTCAAAGGATAACACTTTCTCATCAAATCCTAGTGATATAAGTGACATGTTTGCTGATCGATTCAGCGAATGTTATAGGCCCACAACTGATTTAACAGATACTTCATCTATAAGTGACGACCAAAACACTATTTTAAATACAATATCTATTTCAGATGAGGAAATACTTAATGTGTTAGGTAGTATTGATATTAATAAAGGTCCTGGGCCTGACTTATACCCCCACTTTTTCTAAAGAAATGCGCTGATCAGCTGTCTGCACCACTAAAACTTATCTTTAATAAATCCATCTCTTCAGGAACATTTCCGTCTGCCTGGAAATCTTCTCACCTCACTCCTATATACAAAAGTGGTGATAAGGCCAACGTCGATAACTATAGAGGTATTGCTATATTATCTACTATACCAAAAATTTTTGAAAAAATTATATGTGATAAAATGACGTCAATTATCAATCCAATACTCAACGAGCAACAGCATGGTTTCAGAAAAGGTCGCTCTACCACCACTAATCTAATGGTTTTTATGTCTGAAGTGCTGATTAACATGGAAAAAGGTCACCAGATTGATGCTATCTACACTGACTTCAGTAAAGCTTTTGATCGTGTTGACCACAGCATCCTTATCTCTAAATTGAAAAAAATCGGAGTGGTAAACCCATTTTTAAAGTTGATCACTTCTTATCTCAGTGGTCGAACTCAATCGGTTAAATTTCAAGGGTTTATTTCCAAAGAAATATCAGTTTCTTCAGGTGTTCCTCAAGGTAGCCACCTTGGCCCTCTATTATTCAATATCTTACTCCATGACCTATCTGAAATATTATTTGACATTCCACATATTTTGTATGCTGACGATCTAAAAATATATTATATAATAACTAAACCTTCTGATGTACAATATTTAGAAAGTAGACTAAAAATACTTGAGAGCTGGTGTAGAGTTAACAAGTTGGACCTTAATGTTAGTAAATGTCACGTCATTAGTTTTTCAAGAAAGAAAACTACTATTATACACGCCTACGATTTAAATGGTACTCAACTTAACCGTGTAACTCAAATTAATGACCTCGGGGTTTTGTTGGACTGTAAGCTGAATTTTAATCTTGATTATGACAGAATCATTTCCAAAGCCAATAAAATGCTGGGTTTTATTAAAAGAAGAGCCAAAGAGTTTAAAAATGTGTGTGTGACTAAATCCTTATATTGCACCTTAGTACGATCGATTCTTGAATATGCCTGTCCGATTTGGTTACCATATTTCCAGGTGCACAATGATAGAATAGAGTCTATTCAAAAAAAAAATCTTCTTTTCGCTCTTCGGGACCTGCACGACCCACACGACTATAATAATTTACCAACGTACCTTTCTAGACTTAAATTAATTGAACAGACTTCACTTTCCTCTAGCCGCGACCTACTAGTAGCTTGTTATACTCTCGATGTCTTGAATAACAACATAAACGTTAGTTTTATATCTAACAGGATAATACTTAACAATGACATAAGACAAACAAGACATACATCCCTACTTAAGGTTTCTGCTCATCGTACGGAATATGGTAAAAATGAACCTATCAATAGATGTTGTATGATTTTCAACCAATATAGTTCCTGCTATTCCCCAACTATATCTAAATTTGCCTACAAATCCAGGCTTCGCAACATCTTGAAATAATCAAATTACTATTATATCCCCTAATATCCCTATTTTTTTACATCCCTTCTAATACATATCAACCCTAGTTTATTACAATTTATTTTGTCTAAGTATTTTATAATCTTAGATTTTGTATAGTTAAATAAATAAATAATTAAATTAATCTTAAGTTTATAATTAAGAAACATTATTTTTTGTTAATAGTAATAAGTAAATAATTTATAATTTTTTTTATTATCATTTTTGTAAATGTTAATATAATATAATAATTGTATTTGTATAATTAAATGTACCTTGCTTGGTAAATAAATAAATAAATAAATTTATTTTAATACTGAATTCTTTTTTTAGAAATTCTTTCAGCTCGTACCAACTATTTAGGTTTTTAGTTAGTCCATTTCATTTCTTTAGCTGCTGATTCAACATCCATAATCCATCATTCAATGTCAAAATCGTTTCTGCCGTTGAATTCTGGTAGAATATTCAGAACATCTTGGAACTGCACCATTTCCTTAACTGCAGTATGTTTTTCTGTCTGTGTTTGCAGTATTGTAGTTTTCTTCTTTTAATTTATTTAATTCCTCTAATTTCTTTAAATGTTCTTCTCTTTCTAGTAATATTTTTTCTTTGCTGTCTACATTCTTTTTATTTGTTCATCGTCGTTTTTCTTCTTCATCATTTCGTTTAGTTTTTCGTGTTCAGCTTTTAATATTACTAATTCTAATTCCGCACTTTCAGTTCTTAATTGAAGTTTATCCATCAGTTTCTGATCTGCAATTTTCTGCGTCCCACTGTCCCTTTGATCTTGATCTGGCATCTTAAAACTTTTGTTTGATAACGTTTTCGTAATAGACTAAAATTATTTAAAGAAAAATCTTCTAATTATGAATAAATATTTATTTGTAATAAAACTAATATATTTTACTTTTGTTTTGTAAAAAAATTATTTTTATTTACATTTATATTTCAAAGAATTTTTCGTTTTAGTTTTGACAGTTGTTTTTAAATATGACAGTGAATCACTGTACGATTATGACACGTATTTCATATATTATATACTCAAAATATACTATTATAATAACTATTTTATGTTAAAAATGTGTAAAATTTAATTTTTCTTTTATTTAAATTAAATTTATTATAAATATTAAAAAAATTTAATTCAAAATTAATTTTTTTTTTTTTTAAATGTTTTTTTTTTATTTTTCAATATCACTGTGAATATCACAGACACTATAACTATTACAGATGTCTCACGATAGTACAAAATCAAAATATAAAATTAATTTTAAAAAAGCCATGCGATGGGTATTAAATGTGATTGGCTGGCAATTACAAATGAGAAAGAATAGTAATAGTTTATTTTAATGAAAAGAAAATCGAAAGAGAGGAGAAGAAGAATTCAGAAGATATTTTCCTAGTTGCTGCTAGGAAAATAGTAACGGAAAATAAATTCTTTTTTATTATATTTTAATATTTTTGTCATTCTTATATAAGTATGTAAGTTTCAAAATTCTCTAAAACTTTTATGCTGGATTCATAACACAAAGTTAACGCAACTGAACTCAAAGTTACAAAGTTAAACTATATGAAAATAGTACTTTCATTCACAATGCAAAGTCAGAAACATAGCGCAACTGTACGCTAAACTAAAGTTGCCCAACTTCCAACTTTTACGATTATAAAGTGCCAATCCCACCAAAAACAGAAACAGAAACTTTTTTTTTTTTAATTTTTTAAACTTACGATATTTTCCAATTTTCAGGGTTTTTCAGCTAAAAATATTTGTAAAATAATATAAAATAACAAACAATATTTGTCTAATTTATTTTTATTGCTTGAAATCGCTTTATTTTTATAAAAAACGATTTTATATTTTTTCTGTTCCAGAATTCTAATTTTTCATTTTTCTGTTTTTCAATTTATCGGACAGAAAATGAAACTTTTTTTTTTCAAAGTTTCAATTTCTGTTTGCAGAAGTTTGCAGACGCACATTTCTATCAAATTTTGTTTTCAGCCATGACATTATGAAAAAAATTAGCTGTTTTGGTTGTCAAAAAAGATTTTTTTTCTGTTTCTGTTTCTGTTTTTGGTGGGTGTGCAATGTCAAAACTGGAACAGAAAAGTAAAAAAACAAAAAAAAGTTTCTGTTTCTGTTTTTGGTGGGATTGGCACTTAAAAGTTGTAAAATGCCAAAAAAAAAAAATTTAAAATTGAAAAGTCAAATTTAATTTATTTTGTGATGAAAATATTACGGTGTAAATAAAACAAATAGGAAAATATTGTGTACGCTGTAAATAAAACAACTGTACATTGTGAATTGAAAACTTTTAAAACCGTCTTGTCAGCTTGCTTTGACTTTTAGCTCAGTTGCGTTAATCTCATTATGAATTAGCTATTATAAATTTCTAGATTTATCAATTTTTTATTGTAAAAATTTTGTGTTACGCCAGGCCCGTTCCTGTTGGGTGTGCAGAAGCTGCCCCTAAACGTGAGCGGCCAAGCCGAAGGGCGGCCGCTGACAGATTATATTTAAATTTTTTTTTTTTTTAAATTTCGTTTTAATTTTGGGTTTTCCATTCATATTTTAAATATTATTTTTATGACGTTATGTTTTGAAGTAGGTAGTATATGGTTAAATTTATGAATGAATGAATATTTGCTATTTTTTATTATATGCAGAAATAGATTTTTGTGTGGTGTTTTTTTATATTCAAAAAAATGAAGCAAATAAAAGACATCAAAAAGATTTAAATGTAATTGACAAATTAAAAAAAGAAGTTCATAAATTGGAGCAAAATGCAAAACGTAATATAATATGTGAAATTATTAATAAAACTGATAGTGAAAACAATACAAAAGAGTTTTGCAAGATGTTGTTATGTAAGTATATAGTTACAAATTTATTAAATACTAAGTAGTATATGAATTCCAGCAAATAAAATACAGAATATAACTTGATAACAATATAGTACCTATATATTTCCTTGTTGAAAAATCTTCTTAGATAGAATTACTTGTTGAAAAATCTTCTGCTGTTGTAGCAAAATTTCATATTACAAAATATTTCATTATTCATTGTGGTAATTTTAAACTATTTATTAATTATTCATTTACTTTCTATTATAAATCATGTAATTGCAATTTTTGAAAATCTTTAGGTACTATACGTAATATAAACAATTTTTGAAATCTGTATCACATATATATTTTTTTCGAAAACACAGTAGCTTGAAATTATGATTGTTATTTATAGATCAACGAAAATCATTTGAAGCCTGGCCTTTGGAACAAAAAATATTAGCCCAAAATTTGCACTATAAATCAGCTTCAACATATGATTATATGCGTGATACCTTCCAAATCAATTACCTTCCAAATCTTCTATTCATCGATGGTCTCCAATTAAAAGATTATATCCTGGTGAAAATATTTCATTATTTGACAATTTAAAACAAAAAATTAGTGAATTAGATTTGATGGGTAAATATGCAGTATTAATGTACGATGAAATTGCTATTAGAAAGCAATTATGTTATAATCAAACCACCGACGAAGTTGATGGTGTGGAAGATTATGGTGATGGGGACAGGACTTGTAAAGTTGCAAAACATATATGCCTTTTCATGATAAGGGGTATATTTTCAAATTGGAAATATATTATAAATTATTACATTACAAGAGATCCTATAAGTGGTGATAAGCTAATGGATATTGTCCAAAAAAATTTGTATTATGCATCTAAAATTGGTCTAAATGTACGTGCAATTGTCTACGATCAAGGTACTAACAATCAAAAATGCTTCAATAATTTGGGTGTAACAATAGAAAAACCATTTTTTATTTACAATTCAAGTATTTTTTTTGCATTATATGATCCACCACACCTGATTAAAAGTTTTCGTAATACTTTGATATCAACCGATATTATTACTTCTGATGGTATTGCGAGTTGGACTATAATTCAAGATTTATTTAAATTTGACAATTCCAAAATTTTGAAAATGTGCCCGAAAATAACACAAAAGCATATTAATCCAAACAATTTTGAAAAGATGCTTGTTAAACTTGCAACTCAAATATTTAGTAGAACCTGTGCTGCTGGAATACAAACTTGTTTAAATTTGAATAAATTTACTGCTGATCGCACAAATATGGCAATATCAACAAAAATATTCGTTTCAAAAATTGATAAACTTTTTGATTGTTTAAATAGCAGGGTTTTATATGATAAAAATATTTTTAAATCAGCTATAAAAAGTAATGATACCGTCATAACAAATTACTTAAAAGAAATGAAAGTGTATATTTCTCGGTTTGAATTAACAACTAAGAAAAAAAATTATTGTTTTAAAGGCATGATCCAAACAATTAACGCCATTCTTCAGATGAGTAGTGAAATATTTGAATCAAGCCATGATATCTTTTTCTTAGCAACATCGAGATTGAATCAAGATGCAGTGGAAAATTTATTTGGCCAAGTGCGTTCAAAAGGCGGCAATAATAAAAATCCAACCGTTAATGAATTTCAATTTATAATAACCAGAATAATGTCTATGAAAATTTTATCATCATTTTCCAGAACAACAAATTGTGAAAACGACGAAGATGAACTTTTGATTAATTGCAATATAAATAATGTAAATAAGAATTTATCTGAAATTGAATATAATAATATTATTGAAATATCTGAAATTGAAAATAATAATATTATTGATGAAAGTAATAATAACAGCAGTTTAACAGATGACGACAATTATAGAAGGTTTATTGATGGGTTAATTGTTGGTGAAAATTCAGATGTTAGAGAAACTGCTGAAAGATATTTTTTGGGATATGCTCTTTATAAAGTATTAAACAAAATTAATTGTAATCTGTGTCAAAAATTTTTAACAAAGCCAAACGAAAATCTTACAATATCTTCTGAATATTTAATACAAAATAAAGAATTTTCTTCAACATCTAAAGGGTTTTTATTGTAATGTTTTCTCAAAAACATTATAAAATATATAATGTTTTCTTTATAATAACAAATTACATGTGAGAACTATAAAAAAAAAAAAATTGAAACTTGTATTAGCAACGATTCAAATTCAATAGATTGGTTTTCAGATTCGAATTGCGGAGAACACAGAAAAGTATTATTAAATTTCATGATTTTAGTACTTTTAAGAAAAAATTGTATGTGGACAGATACTCAAAATGTAAAACTTTTTTCAAAAAATAACAGAATTCAAAATCTGACACAATAAAAAATATGTTTGACTATGTAAATTTTTATTTTTACTAATTTTATTATATAATTGAATACGGTGAAAATATTTGTTAAGTAAGTATATTTATATAATATTTTAATCGTATCCTTGAGTAATGAAAATATCTTAACAATTTTGTAAAAAATCAAACAAATTACATTTTATTGAATTTCTAAAAGCAAATTTCATTAAGTGAAGCAAATAATTTTGCATTTTAAATTATTTCAGTTAATACCACTCACACTTTCTTGTGCTCACACAATGTGTAATAAATTTCTGAGAGACTCTCACTGAAAATAAATTAATCATCAATTGTTTATCGCCACAATACCCATCGCATGGCTTTTTCTTAAAACAGAAAATGCGCATGAGATATCTGTAAGTTTTATATTGTCTGTGCTTAAATGGAATTATGATTTATTTTTGGCAAATTTAATTTCATAAGTAGGAGATAGTTTAGTTGTAAGAATATAATAGTATTTCAGCACCTCTGCGTTTTAAATATTTAAGTATAATAAAAATGTGATCTCAATGATTCTTTTACCAAATTATTTCAATGATTCCTTTAATTTAATAGATTTACTTTACTGATTTTAATGACAAAACATAATTGATTGATTAACGATTTTACTTGACTGATCGACTCGACTTTTTTTTGAAGAGAGGGATTTGTTCTTCTTTCACGTTACAGTAAACGTCGGTTAATTATGAAAATAGGCGCCGGCGACCAGCAGTGTAGGTAACATTCTGGTAATTTTGGCTGACGCCGGTGCTGCCATCCCACACGGCCATCCTACTCTTCATCGGACCCCGATGATTCTTCTGGCATCCACGGCTTAATCATGCCCGCCGCCGAGGTTGTTCTTATAGGTCCTTAACCATCGTAATGCCCGTAGCGTATCAACTCGTACCTGTCATTCTCTTTGACCGCTGTGACTTCGTATGGGTCCAAATATTTACGCTTCACCTTGGACCCTCTTGCGAACTGCGTTCTTTTTATAGCCACTTTCTCGCCAACTGAGTACTCTGTGGCTCATCTTCTTTTTTTGTTGTACGTTGTTCTTCTTGAGCTCGTAAAATGTTTCCTCTAACCATATCGCGTAGCTCATCTCGGTCGTCGTTGTATAGATTTATCGCTTCCTCTTCTACAATTTTTAGAACGTTATTTAAATAATTACCTTTCTTCATGTTCACCCCGAACATGATTTCGAATGGTGCATATCTCGTGCTCCTTTGGAAGCTCGCGTTTATGCACATTTGAACCTTGTCCACATGTTGGTACCATTTTTTCGGATCGTCGATGCTCAGTTTCACCAGAGTGGGTACACTTAGCTGGTGGATTCTCTCCACTTGTCCATTCCCTCGTGGTCCATGTTCTCTTCTGTACAATACTTCTTGAACTCCTCATATGTAAAAGTAGTTCCTCGGTCACAAATCATTTTGGCTGGGTTACCAAAAACCGTTTTTTGAGCGTTCAGCCTGTTGATGACCATATGAGGATGAATCCACACAAATTTTGAAAATCCGTCGATTACCACTAAAATGTGCTTATAGTTCTTGGCTGTTTCATCCAACGGCCCTAGATGATCAAGGTGGTAGACATTTAATGGACTATCCCCCTTCGGGATTGGCAGCCCCTCTCCTTTCCCCGTCTTTTTAGATACCAAAATGCATTTGATACAACAGCGGATGCAATGTTTCGTCAGTTTATCTAGATTTAGAATAAAATAATCTTTCTTTATTAACTCAATCACCTTTTTAACACCCAAGTGACCATCATCGTGCACCGTACCGATTAGTTTCTTCTGTAAATTGGACGGAACAACCATGACATTCCGACCATCTACCAGCCTCACCAATGCCGTAGTCTTCAAATGGTCCAATTTCCAATAATTTTTTCACCACGCGCAATCTTGGGTCGTCATCTTGCCCGACGCGAATGCTCGTAATTAACCCGTCGGTTATTATGGCACGTCGATTTAACGCGTCGACGTGCCGCATACGTGTACCGGGCGGTACTCCGTTGTGATGAGTATTCCTATAGTTCCATGACACAGCGTTTGACCCTATTTGGACTATCTGGTTTCGTCAATGTTTTCTGCAGAGCCGCACAATCTATAACTATCTTGAAATTTAAACCATGCAGGTAGTGCCGCAGTTTTTTTAGAGCGTAGACCACTGCCAAAGTCTCTAATTCAAATGAGTGATATTTCCGCTTAGCATTGGATGCTTTTTTGTTATAAAATTGGACAAGATGGAACCTTTCGGTTGGGTTTCTTCTCTGTACCAGTATGGCACCAACTCCCTCTTGGCTACCATCTGTATGCAATTCTGTCTCCGCTTCAGGATCGTAAAATCTTAGCACCGGGGTTGTTATTATTGCATTCTTCAGTTGCCCTGTTGCGGCTGAGATTTTAAGTTATAAGAAATTTTTTTTTTTTTTTTTAAGTTAAACAATTAGCAAATTCCGATATTTCTAATAATTTTAAATAGAAACATATCTCAAAAAATAATATTCTTCGAAATATAGATAATATAGATGAATATAGAATAATATTATTAGAATTGATAAAATGTAGCTCTAAAAAAAAATCAATTTGTACTTAGCTTAAACTAAGTCATGTTATAATATAAAATTTCGTTAAAAAAAAGTAAAAAATACCGACAAGCAGCGTTATCGTACCTAATAAGGGATTTTTAAAGGTTAATTAAAATAAAAATTATACTTTTTCTTCTGGTTTTAACATTGAACAGAGATAGTCATCTCGATATAATAGATATAATTTCTAATGATATATATAAAAATAAAAGTAAATTTAAATTGAAAAAAAAAAATATGCTTAGTGCATATAAAATAGAAATAATAATAAAAAATATATATATATATCAAGTTATATATTATAGTCCAAAAAAAAAGTATTTTACATTAAATTAATTATATATATTTAAATTTAATATATATATAAAAAGAAAGAAGTTTTTTTTGGCTGGTAAAAAAATAAGCTAAGAATTTATATTTGTGCAACTTCGCTGAGGTTAATATATTATAGAAAGGGAGGCAGAATAGCGGCCACAAAATAAACAAATTTTACATATAATACGTGTAAGAATATGTATATATATAGAATCCTATATATGGTTGGTGATACAGATGTAGAAATGATTTTTTTATTAAGTACCTATTTAAAATTCTAATGTTAAAAAAAAAAAAAAAATTAAGAATAGTTATTAAAATTATATTAAATTTAATGGTGTAAATTTGAATTAAAATAAAAAAAAAAAATTAAGAATTAATGTTAAAATTTGTTAGCAAAAATATATTATATAAAATTAACTTTATAATAAAAAAACAAAAAGGTGTATGTATGATGACAACATGATCATGGTGACTAGCAGCAGCACAGGAAAATTAAGTAAGTGGAGATTGTTTAAATAATAATTATATATATACAATATATGTTTGCTGTAATTGTTATCAGAAAAAAAATAATATTTTTATCATACAAAATTTAATAAGTAGTACTTAGGTTATTGAATTTACCTTAATTTACTATAATGATAAAATATTTAGAAATCGTAATATGAAATAAAATTTATATATATTTAAATTTGTAATAACTACATAAAAGAAAGTGTTTTTTTATTTATTTAATTCAAATCCGTTTGATTTTTTTTTTTGTTGCTAAGTCCGCGGTGTTACCATGGAAGGGTAACGGTACTAGCCGGCTATAGGTAATGAAGATAAATAAATCTTATCACGTTAAAATTATATTTTTATATATATAAAAAAAAAATCTTGAAAATTAAATTTATACTTTATCACGGAATATCTGCGGGATTCCTTATAATATTCGGGATACCCCATTATAATTTTTTTCTTTCATATATATACATATATAAAATAAATATATTTAAAAAAAAAAAAAGATTTTTTTGATGACACGGAGAATTCCCTTAAAGCAGTTGATCTTCGAAAAAGAGAAATTTCGGTATTGACGTCATAAATTAACATGGCGGTCACGGTCATTGATTTGGAGTTAGATTTAGTAGATAATATAAATAACAAACAGATGATCTGCTAATTATATTTTTTGCAATATACTGCAGAGTACCGGCAAATGGGGTAGTATGGCGCAGTAACAATTAAATAAGAAAATTTTATTCGTTTTGTTGGGGAAGATTAATTTTATCAGCCAGCGAGGTCGTTCAGCTAGTCTGAAATTAACGGTAGTGGGAATCTATCTCTGATCAATTTTTTATTTAGTCGCCTGTAGTCTATGCACAACCTGAAGTCCTCCCAGCGTTTTCGGACTACAACTACTGGGGTAGCGTACTCCGAATCGTTCGGCTGAATGGTTCCCTCCGTCAACCAGTCGTCCACCTGTCTGTTAACCACCTGCATTTCCAGTGGGGCGGTCTTCGTGGCTTCGACGCCACTGGGTCTTCGTCCGTCAAGACGATTTTAGTTAGGATGCGGGACACTTCCATCCTCTCGGGTTTGTAATGTTTAATCAGTTGTTCCACTTCCTTCCGGAACTTCTGAGCAGATTTCGTGCAGCTCGTCGCTGGTGCACTCTACCCTGAATACAACGTCATGGCTAATCTCAAGTTCAATTAAACATACTCCTGGAAGATTTCAAGATTAATTTTTTTTCAATACAAAGCTTGTAACGTTCCTGCTGCCTCAATACTGTGGTAGTATCGATGAAGTTCTTTAAGAGTGGCACGCCTAGTTTGCTAGCACTTCCTAGCTCGTCGGATTGGGGGGGTCTTTCTCTCTGAAACTTCAGCACCGTTGACAAATAGTTTGCATGCCAGAAAACCACAAAAAAAACAATAAAAAAATAATCAAAATAAACTATACTTAAAATGGAACTGAAAATATTAAATTTAAAACCCCTAAAACAAAATAAATTGTAATCAAGATTGTTGTGTGGAAAAAAAAACAGGAACATGTCGGGGAGGAAATAGCTGTTAATTCCATCCCATTTTTGCCCACCCTTCCATGTGACTCTGAAACAAAAAAAAATGTATATGTGGTCACCCTAATGTAATTAGGAATAATTCTTCCCAATTATCTACATGATCATGGTGATGCTAGGGAGAAGAACAATAATATGGACTACATTTACATGTTAAACGTTAAATCATTAACACATATGCAACACATCTGTCTAATAAAAAAAATATCGGAAATGCAAAATAGGAAACTTTGATATTGTTAATTTGTTTTTGTTTTTTTTTCCCAATTTAATAAATTGATCATCAAGATACTTTCATAATTTTCTCAAAAAAAAACCGTTGAACCCGAATTTATAAGAAAATATAATTTTTTTCAATTTTGAAATTATGGTAGGTGATTTTTAAAATATAATATATTAGTGGTCATACTTTATTACTTAAAAGCTAACAAAAATTTTTTTTATCTCTTTCATAATACAAAAAAAAATATATACAATTTGATACAAATAGAATTTTTTTTTTTTATAAAAAAATATAATTTAATAAAAAAAATATAATTTAATAAAAAAAAATATAATTTAAAAAAAAAATATAATTTAATAAAAAAATCAATTATCTGATTATATCAAGGTCCATCGATGGTTGGTTTCTTCCAATTTCAATTTTGGTGTTGGATTTTTCGAGGTTCTACTGCTGAATTTTAATATGGCGAATCTGCTTTCGCCCGATGATAGAAAAAAAACCATTTACTTTGATTAACCAATATTGAATTGGATATAATAAAAAAAAACCTTTTTTTTATATTCTGTTTTTTTTTATTTAGCTTTTAGCTACAAATATTTATTATATTTCAGTTATTTTATTGTAAATTATAATTTAATAATAGTTTATTTATTATAAAATATAATTTAATAATAGTTTATTTATTATAAAATATACTTTAATAATATGGTTTATTTATTATAATATATAAGTTTAGTTTAAACCACAAAGTTAATATTAATTTTCGATAATCTATTATTTTTATTTAAAATTTACTTTATTTTAGTTAATCTTAGTTTTTTCATAAATGATTTTACATTTTAACTATCATTTTTAAATTACTTTTTAATTTTCTTTTCTTTATTTTTTTTTTCTTTACTTTTAGGGTTTTTTTTTTTATTTTTCTTTATATAACAAAAATTATATAAAAATTTTCAAAATTTTGCCACCATTGATTAAAAAAAATAAAATCGGACCTGTTTTAAAATTACATAATATAAGTTTTTTTTTCTCTTTTACAAAAAAAATTCCGATAATTAATAAATTTTAATTTATTTAGTTTTTTTTTTATATAAAATTAATTTAATTTTTTAAAAAACTATTCAACAACCATAGTTCAATCTTAATCACTATTTTTAAATTCAGATAAATTTTCTTTTTTTTTAATTTAATTTTCTTTATTTTATTGAATATTTATTATTATAATTGATAAAAAAATCTATCTATTTGTTTTACATTTTATTTTATATTTTATTTTATTTAAAAAAATTAATTTATTATTTTAGATTTATACACCAGAGAATTACTTTTTATTTCCTCAAAAAAAAAAAAAATTACCAAAAAAAACTATATTTTCCATTTCTTTTTTTTTTATTATTATAAAACTACTAAAAAAAAAATTAATCAAAAAAATAATTAATCCAAAACATGACTGATCTTCTTGACCATCAAAAACTTTCTTCCTCATCAATTATTTTCTCACATAATCAATCTCAAAAAAAATCAAATTAACCAAATCAGGCGATTTTATAGTCCAATCAGAAAAGTTATTATATCAATTTGCATTTAAAAAAAAATCTAACGATATAACAATCTTTCTAATTGGTAACTATTCAATAAATTAATTAATTCTCAATTATTAATATTTTCTCAATTAACCGATTCACTAACGCGGGAAAATAATCGGTAAAATTGTGCGACAATTAATAAATTTAATTACAGAAAAGAAAACAATTTTAACAACTACAAAAATTTAGGTTCCACTGAATGCAGTGATTTACAACCTTTTCTAATAACAAAAAAAAATGCTGCCATTACAAGCTCGTAAATGTAATAATATGATAAATCAATAACAAATAATTATTTATTTTGTTGAAATTCTTACCTTTTTTTGTTAATTATTATTTTGTTGAAATTTTCACTTTATAGCAGCTTACAGCTTATATTGTTAATTTTTTTTTTTTGATGATAGTTGTTGAACAATTTGAAATTTGAATTGACATTAAAACATGATATGACATATGACAATGACATAAAAAATATATTTTTTTTCAAAAAAAATTTCACTGTTAGCAATTTTATTCGAAAGGGCAATCAAATTTTCACATTTTTTTTCAGAAATTTTACACTAGCGGAACGAAATTAACCGATAAAAAATACTTCTCCCGTTACGGTTACGGTTCACTTGTATTTTATTATTTCGAATCCGTTTCGGTTTTCGGTTCATAAAATATAGTGGTTTTTTTCGATTCCGTTCCGGTTTGACTCTGCATGTAAGTCGCCTCGCTATTAGGCGAGTCGAATGTTAATTATTTTGCGTCATTGGCAGTACAGCTGTTTTTCACATTCATTTTGAAGTTTTTATTTAAATTTTTTGAATTTTATTTTTATGGTGTAGAATTTAAATTTAAAGTAAAATAATTTTTATAAAAAAACTGTTACAATATTTATTATTGTTAAGAAATTTGTGTTAAACAAATATAAATAAAATTTTTTTTAAAATATTAGTTTTCAAATTTTGTTGTATTTTGTTATTAAACAATAAAGTTTAAAAATAAGCAGCATAGAATTATATTCAATCATATTTGACGTTGAAAATAAAATAATTTGAAAATTTTAAAAATATATTTTTTTATATAAATATTTTTATGTACTTTTCTATAATTACACTTGCATATTTTAAAATTTAATATTTAACAAAACAATTTCTATAAAATACTATAAAATCTCACTCAACAATTATTTATAATTCAATATAATTTTTTTATAATAACTTAAAAATCACATTAAAAAAATTAACTTTTTATATATATATATTTGTACCAGTCGCCCAAAAATTTCTGGTCGAGTAAAACGGCGACTGTAGTCGCCAAAAAGCGAGTTACATTATACAAAATATTCGCTAAAACTCTCGCCGGCGAGTGTTTGGGCGACTTATATCATACCAAACTGTCAAAGTCGAGACGAGGCGAGAGTCGAGTCGACTTCTATAATGGGGGTGATTAATTATACTTTTTTTTTATATTTTTTGATGCTTATTGTTAAAATATTTATTAACCATTTTGTATTTTTAATTTTATTTTTAACGATTTCAATTTCGTTACTGATTTGTGGAATTACCCTTTATTTTCAAGATGGATAAATGTTGTATTTTGCTGCAATTCTGTTTGTAAACTATAAAAAATGCTTTTCCTTGTATAAGAATAAAACTCGTGCATACTAATACAGGAAAAAAATGTGTTTTTTTTTTCTTTTTATATATAAAAGTTTACCCGGCTTTGGCAGCATGATAATTTCTGCTACTTTCCATGTTTTTGGAACTACTCTTAGCCTAAAGATGGCGTTGATTATTTGCGTTAGCATAACTATTCCTTTTCTAGGTAATTGAGTAAGTATGTCAGTAGTAATTAGATCATATCCTGGTGCCTTTTTTTTCGCAAAGTTTTTGATAGTTTCTTCAACCTCCTTTGGAGTAACTGGTGTTATTACTTTTTGTACTGTATTTTCTTCCGCCTCAGGTACTGTAACTCCATTAGCTTCATTTGGTTTGAATATATCTGCTAGATGATCTGCGAATACTTCAGCTTTACTCAAGGTATTTCTTGCCCACGTTCCGTCTCTTTTTTTTATCGGAGGTGCATGCGACATAGGATGCTTGAATTTTTTTGCCGCTTTCCAAAGAGAGTAGTTTGTACTTTTTTCTGCTGTAAGATTTTCCAAATAGTTTGTCATGCTAGCTTCTTTGATTTTTTGTATTTCTCTTTTCAATTTTTGTTCTTTGTTATTTAATATATTTTTGTCCACCGGGTCCCTAGTTATCTGCCATCTTTTCCTAGCTCTTCTTTTATCGGCTACTAATTCTTTGATCTCTCGTGGATAGTTTGTGCCTTTTGTTTTTGTAACTATGTTTCTGGTGTTTTTCCACGCTGCTTGTTGTATCGCTTTTGCAAATTTTATGACTTCCTCTTCTATATCTTCTTCACTTTTAAGTTTGACTTTTAAGTTGATTGAGTTTGTCACGTCTATTTTAAAACTTTCCCAATCTGTAGATCTATTGCTTAGCTCTGGACGTCCTGATTTCTTAATGATATTTTCACTAAGGTTTAATATTACTGCCGAGTGGTCAGAATTTAGATCAAAGTTGTCTTCGAGCTCAACATAGTTAGGTGATACTTTCTTTGAAATAAAGAAGTCAAGAAGATCTGGTGTTTTATTGCAGTCTGTTGGCCAATATGTTGGACTTCCAGTAGAATGGAAAATACCGCCATTTCTGGATATAGCTGCCTTTAATTGTTTGCCTTTTGTTGTTGATAATCTTGCTCCCCAATCCACATGTTTTGCATTGAAGTCCCCACCCACAATGTATCTTTCACCTAATTTATCTAAGATATCTAGATAGTCTTTCGTTTTTAAGTTGAACTTCGGTGGACAATATATTGCTCCGATGGTTAGATTTCGGGACCCCGATTCTACTACTATCGTTGTGAGCTGAGTTTCATCTATTTGTATGCTGTTTTCCATGTAGTGTTTTATGCTTTCTTTTATAAGGATGGCACTTCCACCTTTAGCTTGTTCTCCAGGATGGTTAGTGATATAGCTTTTGTATCCTTTTATATATAAAAACATTTGGCTTGTCAAATGAGTTTCTGATAGGAGGCATATATCTATTTTTAGCATGTTGAGGAAAACTTCTAGTTCTTTTATTTTGTTCTTTATTCCG
The DNA here is from genome assembly GCA_963920725.1 of Rhamphomyia laevipes. NCBI lineage: Eukaryota > Metazoa > Arthropoda > Insecta > Diptera > Empididae > Rhamphomyia > Rhamphomyia laevipes. The sequence continues at coordinate 85,840,942 of OY987255.1, forward strand.
TTTGCGTTCCATGTTGCTATTCTGATGTCTTTCTGTATCATTGAGACTTATGTTGCATTGATGATCTAGGAATATATGATTCCATTTTATCCATACGCCTTGCTAGTGCACCTACTGCTTCCAGGATACTTTGTAGCATAGATGTTTGGCTATCTTCTATATTTTGATTACGATCTTTGGATAAGGTATTTCTTTTAGCAGCATCTGAATAACTAATGCCCTCAATCAGCTGTTGCGTTGGAATGTAAGTTGCATTTTCTTTGTTACTTATTTGTATTAGTCTTCTCTTTTGCAGCTCTTTAGCAATGGCGCAACCTCTATAATTAGCTGGGTGATTTTCCGAGCAATTTGAGCATTTAGCTGGAGTTTCTCTTTTTTTTATGCAATCTACCGTCAAATGATTTCCAGCGCATTTCACACAGATCGGTTGCCTTTTGCAGTATTTCATCGTGTGCCCATATCTCTGGCATCTTTTGCATTGGGGAAGCAGGTTTGTTGTTCTAATTGCTTCGATTTTGACCTTCATGTGATTTATATGACTGATTTCATATATTCTTTTAATATCCTCTCCGTTTTTGAACGTTAACATAAATAGAGGTAATTTAGTTATATGCTCTACGTTATTGATTTTTTTTTTGAATATTTTATTTTCAACGCTTATTATTTTAAATTTTCTTTCTAATAGTTCGCTCTTAATGTATTCAGGATCACACGATGGATGCAGATGCCTTGCCATTACTCTGATTGGTCTCGTTATCTTGTTCTCATACGAGTGCCATTCGTAATTAGATTCGTTAGCATATTTTGTTAATTCCCTGTATTCAGAATCTGTTTTTACGTTGACTTTTATCTGGCTATTACCTAATAGGTTGGCTGTAAATTCTAGTTTTTTTGTTTTCAGAGCTTGATTCACCGCATTGTAATTATCTATGTTGCTAAAAATGACTGGTGGTGGTTTGTATATGTTTTTCTCTTTATTTTCAGGTCGTATTCTCGGACTCGCTGATCTAATAGTATTAACGGGTTTGTATACGTTTTTTTGTGTGTTATCCACAGTATTTTCGTTATTTTCCATATTTAATAATTTATACCTATTGGAGCATGTGTAATCCGGAAAGAAGAACGGACTTGAATTGCTATTTTTTCCCTTTTGAGTTGGATTGGGATTAATTCTTTTTTTCGCGTTTCCCTTCCGTTCCGAACCTGGTGTATCAGTAATTGTTGTTTTTCTTTTCTTGTTTTGTTGTAGTATCCATTTAGTTTCTCTCGCTACATTATTAAAGTTTTCTACTGACTTGTGTATTTCTACGTTTCCTACTTGAGCTGATGCACGATGTTCTTTTTCTTGAATAGCTAGGATGATGTTTTTAAGTTCTGAAATTTCACGTTTGGCTTCAGTTAAGTCGTTTTCCAATTTTTTAATTTTTTCTATTTCAGCAAAATTTGAGATTTCTGCTAATTGTTTTTCAGGTAAGTTGCCTTCTGAATAAATTTTTTTCCTTTTTGGAGTACTGGATTGACTGGTGTTGCTGTCATTTAGAAGTGAAATAACTGAACGTTGGTGAATGTTTAAATCTTGGTTTTTAAGTGCCGCTGTTGTTAGATCCACCAACGATTTACTTATTGGCGGAGATCTTCCTAATCCCTTTGCTTGAAAAGGATTATATTCTAATTGATCCGGTTGTTTCTGGACAGTATCTGTATTCCGCATCATGGCCTGTGACCCCACCATGAGTGCAGATTGATTTTTTTCCACTGGCGACTTAGCTAACTTCGTGAAGCCAGCCAAGCCCTCGCCGTTAGCCGTGGATTCTAACGACACTTTGGCAGATATCCCTGCCGAGTTTGTTTTCATTTTCGAACTTTTCATTTTTGTTGAAGATGAATGTATTTTAGACCTACTACCAGGTATAATTACTGCCGTCCCTCTGGGATCAGACGCAGACCAGGGAGCCGCCCAATCTGGGACAGACGCTTCTGGATTTTATTCCGCCTCACTCTTTTGTTCACCGACCCAAACTACACCAACTGGGTTGGTTACCAGTTCTTTCGTTGGGGTTGCTCGGCTTAACAGGAGGACCACGTGAAGGTGAGATTTTCGGCGTTGAGTAGTAGAGGCTAGGCTCATGTATCTGGAACCCATAAGCTATAATCGCATACTACCCCATTCTATCCCCCCTTATCTTATCGTCCAATATCGCTCCTTCCAGTAATGTCTAAACTGATGGAAAAGCTGTATCTAAAAAGATTAAAACCGATAGTTGAGGAAAAAAATCTAATTCCATCGTTTCAATTTGGTTTTAGGGAAAAACATTCTACAGTCGAACAGGTGCATAGAATCACTAACGCAATTGAAAACGCTATCGAAGATAAACAATTTAGCTCAGCAATGTTTCTAGACATAGCGCAAGCATTCGATAAGGTTTGGCATGAGGGTCTAATACATAAGCTGAACAAATTTCTGCCAAAGCAGCACGTAGAATTTTTAACATCCTACTTAAATCACAGGTTCTTTCGTGTAAAACAAGAAGACGAATACTCTGACTTGAAAAACATAGATGCTGGAGTCCCGCAGGGGAGTATCCTAGGCCCTATATTATATCTACTATATACATGCGATATCCCGGTACCGGAAGAAGTTCTAGTCGCTACCTTTGCAGATGATACTTCAATGGTTGCCTCATCAAAATCTCTAGACAATGCTGTTAGTAAAATTCAGAATGCAAACTCTGTTATTCAAGATTGGACAAAAAAGTGGAGAATAAAAATCAATGAAGCTAAATCTGCACACGTAATCTTCACAAATAGAAAAATTCAGCAAATTCCACAAGTAAGTATCAATGGTACTCTAGTACCATATGCAAACACAGCTAAATACCTAGGCATTACGTTGGACGCGAAATTAAAATGGAAAGAGCACATAAAAGTAAAATTAAGTGAACTTAATATAAAATACAGCAAAATGTACTGGCTTATTGGCCGGAATTCCAAATTGTCAACATACAACAAGCTTCTAATATATAACCAGATTATTAAGCCAGTATGGCTATATGGTATACAACTTTGGGGCTGCGCTAGTAAATGTCACATCGATAAAATCCAGCGTTTCCAAAATAAGGTAGTCCGTAACATTGTTAATGCTCCGTGGTACATCAGGAATAAAGATATACATAGAGACCTAAATTTGAACTATGTTGAGAACGAAATACAGAAAATAGCTGGTAAACATCACATAAAGTTGCAGAACCATGTCAACACGGAAGTAATAACTTTGCTGGAAAACCCAAACAGAAGCAGAAGATTAAAGAGAAAGAGACCTTACGACCTACTCTAGTAACAGGAGACCAAAATATATCGTTTTTATACACCAAATTCAACGTTTAGAATTCCAATGGGCATTCTAAAAATAAGGAAAAAATTTAGTTAAGATTTCAGAAATAAACTGATGGTTGGTCAGCGTGACCAGTTTTAGTAGTATTCCAGTGATATGATACATTCAAAAAAAAAAAAAAAAAAAAATATATAAAAGTACAGTCTTGTACAAAATTTTCTTTTTCTTTTGTTTCAATACAATTTGCTGAAATATTGGAAATTTTACAAATATAGAAAATGTGATTTGATTTTTAATTATATTCTTTATAATATGAAATGAGAAAATTCTTATTTTGAATTTTTACGCATTTATTTTCAATTTTTACGCATTTGAAATTTTCACGTTTTATATACAAGTTTTTTTTCTTTCGGTGTAAAAAAATATTTCAATTTCTTACACACCACCACTTTACTCAATAACTATAGTGGTATTTAATAAAAGAAAAAAAAATCGTGTAGCGGTATTTTTGATATATTTTATGGATAATATAATATAGTCACTCACCAAATTTATTTAAATATATTAATATAATTTACACTGTACTTTACCAGATGTTTTCCGTGATTTTCTTTTTCTTCTAGTTAAATTTACTTTCAGGTTGATTCTTCAATATTTTTCCGGATTTTCTTGATGTTTTCCAGGTTTTTGTTTCAGCTTTCCTGCGGTTGAGCTCCCAATTTGTGGGATTTTGCAAATAATACTTCTTTCGGTTGTTGTTTATAAATAATTTATTAGATTCTATATTTAATAATTAGGATAATAATAATGATTTCTAATCATTACTTCAATTTCAATATAATTTTATCACGATCGATGAACAATACTACTATATTACACTCTTAGAAAATGCGTCTTTACTTTATGACTTTACAACTAAGAATGAGAATGACCTGTCGAAACAAGCGGCGTGTCGAATCAATGTCAAAAGCAATTGACGTACAAAGCAATTGACGTTCTTTGAGTTTTATTTTCAGGGGTTGGCACTCCTTGCCTCATGTACCCAGCATTATCCTACAATCGGCCATCCTGACCTATATTTTCGTCATATGAAATGCTTCCGTTTTTCTTTTTCTATATATTTCTATATAGAAATATCAGTTATACATTAGTATAATATATGTACATCAATCGTTTGTGTTATTATTCAAAATATTTTACATTACTTTATAATTTCTTACAAAATTTTTTTTTAATTTTATCATATAAATAGTAACATGAATAAATTCAATAAAAAGAAAGTATAAAAAATATTCTACATTTAATTACTAATTTCATCATTTAAGAAAAACATTAATTTCGTTATTACAATTAAATTTTTAATTCAACGTTAATTATAAAAAAAAAAATTCATTAAGAGAAAAAAAAAAAATCGTTATCAATTTCTACTTTCAGGATTTACCATTAATTTCATCATAACAAAATTTAACATTTGTTATTACTTTAATTAAATTAGCATTACGTTACTGAATAGATAATAGATAATTTGTACATTATTCATTTTTTTTTTTTTTTGCATTTTCATCTTTAATACTTTACTATTACTTTCTACTACTTCACCTTAACTGTACTATATATTTTGCAGTTCTACAATTTTTCATCGTAACATTATTTTTATTTTTATTTTGATAACTTCGTTTTACTTTTTAATTGTATACATTTTTGTACGTCAGGTACAGCTTTCAAACTTTCAACTTTTTGATAGAAAATAAAATAGCGGTTAATTTAAAATTAAAAAAAAAAAAATTATTACGTAACTTTTTTGAGAATTTTGATTTTACTAAAAAAAAAAAATACATACACCTTTGAGATACTAAATTTGCACCTTGGCAACACTTCATTTGATCAAATGATACATCAAAATAAAGCTATGACAATTACCTGTCGAATAAAAAAAAATTAAGAATCTTGATTAAATAGTTTGCAAAATTTTGCCATTTATGTAAAACTATATTTTAATAAAAATTAATCACCCTGTATCTCGGTAACGGTACATTGTAGAGACCCCCTATAGAACGATTTTTTTCGCTTTTCGTCATGCCCAATCACCTGCCAAAATTAATGCACACGTAGCGCGGGCACCTGTAACTTTTTTGTATGTCAGGTACAGCTTTCAAACCTTCAGCTTTTCGAAAGAGAATAAAATGGCGGTTTATTTAAAATTAAAAAAAAAAAAATTTATTACGTAACTTTTTTGAGAATTTTGATTTTACTAAAAAAAAAAAAAAATATTCCAAGTTTGAGATACTAAATTTGCACCTTGGCAACACTTAATATGATCAAATGATACTCAAAGTAAAGCTACGACAATTACCTGTCGAATAAAAAAAAAATGAAGAATCTAGTTTTCGAAATTTTGCCATTTATGTAAAACTTAAAAAATTTTTTTAATAAAAATTAAACACCCTGTATCTCGGTAACCGTGCATTTTAGAGGACCCCTGTAGAACGATTTTTTTGTTTTTCGTCATGCCCAATCCCCTCCCGAAATTAATGCACACGTAGCGTGGGCACCCTGTTTTAATTTTCAATATAAATATATCATATAAAATAATAAAATTGCCAAAATAATTTTCGCAATAAATTTTTATTAGAAGTAGTCGCATGACACAAAATTTTTGTATTGGACAAAAAGTCGCATACTATATTCTTTAATATAAAACGTCGTATGCATTGTATATATGTTTATGAAAATTTATATAATATAACAATTATTAATTTATTGTAATAAATATATTCCTATTATCTTACAACATATTGCTTATATTAAAATTAAAATTGTTATATAATAAAAAAAAAATATAGTAAAATTTTTCATATTTTTCTAAAAAAATTTATAAGTTTACAAATACATATCATTATTATATACTAAAATTTTTCATATACATATTTTTTGGTATTAAAAAACTCTAATTTGCATACTAAAAATATATTTATTATTTTCTTTTGTCGAACATATATTATAAAAGTTATTGAGCCCGTCCAAAAATTACTTATAATTTCTTATAAATTTTCAAAATTTACGTTACAGATTCGATATATATATATTTTTTTTTTCAATAATATATTTAATTTTTAGCAAGTTCTGCGTGAAATAACATAGTACAGTCTGCCCTCGAATAACACGGCACTTGAATTACACTAAGTTTCGAATAACACGGTAAAAAATTGCGACAACCCTTCAATAACACTTTGCGATAACCCTTGAATAACACTGTAATTTTTTTGGTAAATTCCCAAACAACATAGATAACAAGGCAATATTTAATTCTATTGATGAATTTTTTTCATTTTATTTCAGTTACTTTATTTAATATAGCGCAATCAATAAGAATAAAAAAATTACTAGAAATAATATTTACCCCTATTATAGAAGTCGACTCGACTCTCGCCTCGCCTCGACTTTGACAATTTTGTATGATAGAAGTCGCCCAAACACTCGCCGGCGAGAGTTTTAGCGAATATTCGGTATGATGGAAGTCGCTCTCGACTCGCTTTTTTGGCGACTACAGTCGCCGTTTTACTCGACCAGAAATTTTTGGGCGACTAGTACAAATTTATATCAAAAAAAGTTTGAATTTTTTTTAAAGTGATTTTAAGTAATTTTGAAAAATTTATATTGAATTTTAAATAATTATTGAGTGAGATTTTGTTAAATATTAAATTTTAAAATATGTAAGTATAATATAGAAAAGTACATAAAAATATTTATATATTATGCACTCCTCACTTAAAAAAAAAAATTATATTTTTAAAATTTACAAAACTATTTTATTAACTATTTCATTTTCAACGTCAAATATGATTTTAATTTTTTTTGTTATGATATGTGAAATTATTATAAAAACAAAATTGAAGTAAATGATAAATAAATTATTTTACTTATTTTTTTTTTTCTTAAATTTATAAAATTTCATATACCCCTATGATAGAAGTCGACTCGACTCTCGCCTCGTCTCGACTTTGACAATTTGGTATGATAGAAGTCGCCCAAACACTCGCCGGCGAGAGTTTTAGCGAATATTCGGTATGATGGAAGTCGCTCTCGACTCGCTTTTTGGCGACTACAGTCGCCGTTTTACTCGACCAGAAATTTTTGGGCGACTAGTACAAATTTATATCAAAAAAAGTTTGAATTTTTTTTAAAGTGATTTTAAGTAATTTTAAAAAATTTATATTGAATTTTAAATAATTATTGAGTGAGATTTTATAGTTTTTTATAGATTTTTTTTTGTTAAATATTAAATTTTGAAATATGTAAGTGTAATTATAAAAAATACATAAAAATATTTATATAATATGCAATATTTATATAAAAAAATATATTTTTAAAATTTTCAAATTATTTTATTTTAAATATGATTGAATATGAATAATTCTATGCTGCTCATATTTAAACTTTATTGTTTAATAACAAAATACAACAAAATTTGAAAACTAATATTTTAAATTTTTTTTAATTTATATTTGTTGAACACAAATTTCTTAACAATAATATTATTGTAACACAGTTTTTTTTATAAAAATTATTTTACTTTAAATTTAAATTCTACACCATAAAAATAAAATTCAAAAAATTAAAATAAAAACTTCAAAATTAATATCAAAAACAGCTGTGCTGCCAATGAAGCAAAATAATAAGCAACGAGTTGCCATTTTTTTTAACATTCGACTCGCCTAATAGCGAGGCGACTTCAATCATACCAAATTAGTCGTCGGTCGAGTCGAATGGCGCGGCGAGAGTCGAGTCGACTTCTATCATAGGGGTGATAGTATCCAAGCAAACAAATGTAAACATAACAGATTTTAATTTTTTTTTTTTTTTACTTAAGAGGATGCTTATTGTTGTTATAAATAAAATAATTATAATAAAAAAAACTGTTTCTTTTATTTGTGAAGGCAAAAAATAACTAATCAACAACAATTTGATTGTATGGTAACATTTATGGAGAAAAATGTTGAATTTGCGAAAGGGAAATTGTTATTTAAAAGTGAAACAAAAAATATTTGGACAGAATTAACTACGAACTTAAATTCACTAGGACCACCAATACGTGAAGTTGACGGTTGGGCTAAAGTTAGTATATTTTTTATTTTCTTATAATATTTCTTTGGTATTATTATAGTTTTTTTATAGGTATGGAAAGATTATAGATTCAATATAAAAAAAAAATGACTACCAATAAAAAGGAGATAGTTGCAACTGGTGGTGGACCTTATCGTCAACTCTCCTTTAATGATTTGGAAAATCGAGTTATCAGATTGATGGAAATAGATAAAGTTGTTGCTCCGCAAGGGCAGGCTTTCGGTTTACCGACAACAATAACGTCAGCAATTCGATCAACAGTGGTATCCATGCCTGCAGCAACTCCATCAACATCATCATCCATCCCAGCACGACATATAACTGATTCAGTATTGAATGCAGAAATGGATGAAATGATGATAGAGGAGGATGATTTCCATAATGTTGAGCAAGAACCTAACCAACCAATATCTAGGCCAACAATACAGATTCGAAATCAAAATACTAAAAATAAATTTGAAGATGAACGGAGATCGTTTTTGGAAAGACAAACAAAAACATTAGAACAGATACAGAAACAAGGAAGGGAATCTACCAATTATTTAAAAAAAATAACACGAATGAAAAGAGAAAAATTAGAATTATACAAAGAATACTTAAAAGAAAAAACAAAAAATAATAAAATTAAATTGGAAATAAAAAGAGAAGCATTACAATACAAAAAAAGAAAATTAGAAAAAATGTTTAACTGAAATGTAAATTTTATTATTTTAAAATATGTAAATATGTAATATATAAATACAAATAGTAAATAATAATATTTTCAAATAAAATATATTTTATTTTCAAACTAAAACAATTTATGACGTGTTTGAATTATGTTAAATGTTGTATTTGATCGTGTATGAATTATGTTGAAATTTATATTTTAATTTATGTTTTCATTCTAAAGAGCCACGCACAATGCTGGCGGTGGCTGTAGATGTAACTTTAAAGAAAAGTTTCAACATATAGAAATTAATGGAAACAAACACAATGCTGGCAGTAATCGCCAGGGGGGAAAAAAGCTACAGCCAGATTTCAACAATGTTTGAAATTTACTGCCAGCGCTAGAGAATTTTGGAAGTGGGAGGCAAAAAATATTTAAATTCTTGTAAAAAAAAAAATGTGTTTGTTGTGTCATACACTGTTTGTTCTTTGTTGAAGTTAAAAAAATGTAGAAGGAAAATAAAATTAATTTAAGAAAATTAACCAAACTTTTAAAGAGCCATGTGTATGGAAAAAATTAAAAAATTTCTCAACAACATTTTGCCTTCAAAACTATTTTGACAATTTACAATTTATTTTGCGCCAGCACTGTGCTTGCGTCTGGCAGTAACCGCTAGAGAAAAACAAAGCTACAGTTACAGCTACAGCCACCGCCAGCATTGTGCGTGGCTCTTTAAAATAAAATATATAAACATGACAATTTCAAGCATTTTATATTTTTCATATTTTCTTAAATATTAGAATATAAAAGACTGATACAAAATATGTGATGTAAATAACGCATTCTTTAATTTAATGCCATCTTTTTTTTAACAAATAAAAAGAATTTAATAAATTAAAAACTTAAGAATATAATTTAATTTAAATATATGTACATATTTTAATTTTAGCAAATTGCATTCATTATTCTATTTCTTATATTTACACCTTCTTCGTTTTCATCTTGTATAATATCAATTTCATCATCTTCTTCTAATAATTCTTCATCAACGACGTTGTATTAAAACTCTACATTATATTTTAAACAAATATTATGTAAAGCGCAGCAAGCATTTATAATTTTCTTGCACTTTTCTGGTTCATAATGAAGTTCTCGCTCTTTTAATCATTGAATTTTCAAAACTTTCAAGGTAATTATTTAATTCACTGGAATTCCATATTGATGCATCATGGCATGAACCAGCATATTTAGCATCAACAAATGTTATGCGCATCAAATGATCACAAACCTGAGAAAAAAAAATATATTTGTAAAATACTTATATATATAAATATTATGTATAATACTTACAATCATTGCATTTATGCTATAAAACCCCTTTCTATTAAAATATATATGTTGTAGATTTTTTTTTGGCGAGAAAATTTTTACATGGCTTCCATCAATTACACCAATTATTCCTGGAAAACCAGTTTTACTAAAAAAGTGCTGCTTTATTTGAGTTTGCTCTGATGTTGTTGTTGGGAACGTTATCATTTCTGGATTTATTTTTTCTTCAAAAATATTAAGAATTTCCGTTAATACCCTAGAAAATTCTGACTGACAAACACCAACAGTAAAATCATTGCCAACACCTTTTTGATATCCTCCTTCAGCAAAGAATCTCATGGAAGCAGCCAGTTTTATTATTGGAGGAACAGATGTAGATCTAATTGTTGGATTTAGATTGTCTTCTACTTTCCTTAATAAAAAACTAAATGCTTCCTTTGACAAACGGAAATATTGTATAAACCTAAAAATTTAAATCAATTTAATTAATAAAAACATTTAATATTATAATACTCTTACATGTTGTTCGGTAAGTCCAGTGGATTTGAGTTGTCCCTAAGGATCTTGCGATTTATTTTTTTATTTTGATTCTCACTTTCATTATCAGAATAAAATAATTCTACACTGCTCATTTTTAAACTTTATTGTTTAATAACAAAATTTGAAAACTAATATGTATTTTAAATTTTTTTTAATTTATATTTGTTTAACACAAATTTCTTAACAATAATTGTTTAACACAGTTTTTTTTATAAAAATTATTTTACTTTAAATTTAAATTCACCACTATAAAAATAAAATTCAAAAAATTTAAATTAAAACTTCAAAATTAATGTCAAAAACAGCTGTGCTGCCAATGAAGTAAAATAATAAGCAACGAGTTGCCGTTTTTTTTAACATTCGACTCGCCTAATAGCGAGGCGACTTCAATCATACCAAATTAGTCGTCGGTCGAGTCGAATGGCGAGGCGAGTGGCGAGTCGAGAGGCGACTAGCGAGGCGAGAGTCGAGTCGACTTCTATCATAGGGGTCATTATTTCTAATTTATTTTTTATTCCTAAATATTATATCATTTTAGTTAATTGAACTGCATATTTGAAGTTTAGCTAAGAGTGTATTTATATATTTAAATTTAATTATTATCGTACATGAATATTGTTATTTTGCCCATATAAATGAATTTACAGAAAAGATTACCTTTTAAGAGGAACTCGATTAACCTGCAGACAAAAATATTAATTTTAGAACAGATATACGGAGGAGAAAAGATATCGTCCATAGCGAAATCATTAAATCTAAATGAAGCTACTATTTTAATTTCTTTCGGTGGACACAATTTATTTTGATTATTTTATTGAAGATTTGAATATTTTTTTTTATGTCATGACTTAACGACACAGTTGGTAAAAATCCTCAACCAAATACAAGTTTCGGTGATAATACAATTCACGATAGTAACAATACGTCACAGGTAAATGAAACTCAAATACATTCGGTGCGCGTGAAAATACCACAATCTTGGCCCGCATATCCTACGACTTGGTTTATTCAGGCTGAAGCTAATTTTCAAGCGTATCGTATTATTAATGACGACATGAAATATTGTCTTGTGATAGCAGCATTACCACCAGAATCTTACGACTGGATTATTGACATTTTATACGATCCACCTGTTACGAATAGTTATAGTAACGTCAAAACAGAGTTAATTAAACGCCACTCTACTTCAGAAACAACTCATTTAGAAACATTGATCGAAAAAACCGGTTTTTGAGACAGAAACCCTTCCGAATTTTTACGATCTATGAAACTATGACACTGTCATCAAGAACTTATGGCTTTGGAAGATGCCGCAAGTCAAACATGTCGCGTTAGTAGCTGTGGGCGATAAGCCACTTAGTGAATTAGCTGATATAGTTGACAAAATTTACGAAGCAAAATACCAGCGTTTTCTCAATTACCGATAATAAACCGTCAGTACACCGACAACTCTGATTTTAAAGCGCGCTTATCAAGAATCGAAGCCATGATATCTAGACTAGAAGCCGGTTATGGGAATCACTGTAGATCGCGTCACGTAAACCATTCCAGATCGCGATTTAATAATAATCAAACCGTCAGTGCAGCGCGAGAAGTCCATTCAAGAAACCGCCAATCTCATTCTGTTTCATCCGACAAACAAGAATTTTGTTGGTATCACAGAAAATTTGGCGATAAAGCGACGAAATGTGGATACAATCAAAAATCAATGTCGAATCACCGCGTATAGTGGCTAACGGTGCAAATAAATATAATAGGAGCCTCTTCGTTCGCGATAAAACATATAACATAGTTTTTCTAATCGACTTAGGTGCAGACTTATCAGTGTTGCCGTGCAAAACAAAGTTAATAAATAATTATTCAAGCATATCATTGTCCGCCGCAAACGGTTCGATTATAAAAATGTTCTGTTCGAAAATGTTAAAGATTAATTTGGGACTAAGGAGGGAATTCATTTTGGCTAACATTGATCGAGCAATTATCGGCGCTGATTTTCTTAAGAACCATGGGCTTATCGTAGATCTAAAAAATAACAAAATAATAGATCCACGCACCCAAATACAAATTTCTAACAAAGCAACAATTTTTTTTTATATTTTTTGTCTTAAGCGGAATTTACACAGTTCAAGTTTTTCATTCAAGTTTCTGTAAAAATTAAATTCGGTTCCTATTCAAGTGGAACTTGAATGAATTTTTATATTTACACGCTTCAAGTAATTTTTTTTTTAGTATTGGGAACAATACATTGAAATGTTTATGTTGGCAGCAAATGATTGGAAAAAATATCGAAAGTGTCAAATCGTTTATATAAAAAACACGACTTGCGCATTGTGTAAAATAATTCTACTTGAATGTGGAACTTGAACGATTACTTGAAGCGTGTAAATTCCGCATTACGGTTACATTATATTATTATTTAATTTCTCGAGAGAATTCTATATTTATTTCATTGTGCAGTGTACTTTAAAATTGTCTTTGTATTATTTTGTGTCCTTTGCCTATGTTAAGTATATTAATTTTTATTTAATTTTATTCTATTGTTTTGTTTTTATTATATTATTGTACATTAACTCGTGTGCGTAAAGCCATTGTTTTCTTTGCATTGATTATAAAAATAATGTTTTCTCACTGTTAAAAACAGTGAATTAATTTCAAGCCTTTTAGGCAATGTTGATTCTGTTAAGGCTAGTGTTGAGCTTAACTGTAATCGGATTTTTAGTATAGAAAATAAAATTTCTCTACTATTAAATCATGTCAGTGATTTAGCAAGCGCATCGGAACAAATTGAAAAAACGGTTGACAACAACACGCGTTCCTTTGCCGGTATTGGTTTTGACGTCAACAAAAATTTTACAAAAACTAATAAATTATTAAACAATTACGACGCTTCGTTTCATGAACCTTTAAATAATAAGATACTTCATATCAAAAATGATATAATTAAAACTTCTACTGAAATCAAAGTAATTTCCGAAAATTTATACTCAAACGTTAATTGCCTTAATAACATCAATTAAAATATTGAACAAAATTCTGGAGAAATTTGGAGCTCAGTTCTTAAGTTATCGAACGATTTCGATACCTTTAATTATAATTGCTTAATAAACTTTAAATTGCTTAATTAACTTTGGACAATTTTTCCGCATAGCAAAGTAGTGAGGCTATTCAGTTTGAAAGAAATTCGGTTGGGATTCTTGATACCCTAATGCCAACACTAATATCTCAAGAAACATCAACAGTTAACGGCGCTGAGAGTATTAATGAAATTTCTTTACATGATGAAATTCTGTCTGAGTGCTAAAATAAAATTAAGAAAAACTCTAAAAAGAAATCTAGAAAATCTAAAAATAAAAATATTAAGGTACTCACGAACTCTGTGGTTGTTTGCCCGTCATTGTTAGAGTCGTCGGAATCTGTAGGTCCACTTTTAAATTGTGTGGAGTCTATTGCACCAATTCTCCCACCTCATACTTTACGTGTTATATCTCGTCCTAAAACTATTTTCATCTCGCGTTTTCATCTGGAAACTACGTCTGAGAAGGTTGTAGCATATATCATGTGCCGTTTATGGACATGAATACTAACTCTATTAAGTGTCAAAAAGTTAGTAATCCAAATTCTCATGTTGCATCATTCAAGATCAGTGCTCCTGATGATTATTTTTCTAATCTTATTAATAATAATTCGTGGCCCAATGATATTTTTATTAAGGAATTTATACCGACTAGATCAACTAATTCTAAAATACATCTACAAACCCCGGTTGCGACTCCAAAAAACTAAAATACTTGTCCCTTTACTATCAAAATGTAAGGGGACTCCGAACTTAAACTACAGAAGTATATTTAAATTCTCAAATACTTCCTTTTAACGTTTTAGCATTAACTGAGACATTTCTGTTTTGAACTGATATACATCCTGTTAGTCCCACTGAATCTTACCAGCTATTCTTGAATGCTGTTGATTTCTTGAATTGTTCTATGGAGGGATTCGATAATTTATTAATTGTAGGTGATTTTCACTTACCTCGGCTGATTTGGGTTCAATCGGATGAAGATTCATTTTATGTTGCTTCCAATGCAACATCTTTAACGGAAACTCTATTTATAGATAATTTATGTGATAGCAGCCTATTTCAGATTAGTAATATAAAAAATTAACAATTAACAGTTGTTAACGGTTAACAATTAAACGAAACTAATTAGCAGAACCACCTCATTAGCAGATTCCCTAGTACAACATCATTAATTTACAACAACAACAATAATAATATCAATATGAACAATAATAGCAACATTAATTACAACAATTATAACATCAATTGTAATACCAATAGTATCAACAGCAGTAACAACAGAAATATCAACAATTATAACAATACCAGATATAACAACAGAAGCAACAACAACGATAATACTCTCCTCTGCCGATCGGTTCTACGGACCGGAGAGACCCTGGCACACAACAACTGTTGGACACCAGGCCAAGGATGGACACATCGAAAACAGGTTTGATTTTAGATTATTTGAGTTTTCTTTTTCAGACACTGTTCCTGACTTATTCTTTTCTATACTGCAGCGGATCCTTCCGGCTGATCTGCTCTCATTACTACTTTTAATAGCCGGCGTCGAGTCTAACCCGGGTCCTAGAATCTGGTTATGCTCGGTCTGTAATCTTCCTATCAGGAAGACAGTTTTTTCGGTTCGCTGTAATGGCTGTAACAACTGGTGCCATTTCCAGCAGTGTTCCGGGCTCCGCAGCACTGGTGACTACTCACCTTCTTTCGTAGGTAGTTGCTGCGCTCCCAGAGCTAACAATGCACCACCTCCCACCATCATTCCCATTTCCCCCTCACACCTTCAAACCCATCAACATCCCCTTCCGCCACCACACCCCCAACTCCCTCACATCCTCATCACCAACCCCCACTCCTTCCCTATCAACTTCCACTCCCGCTCGGCCTCCCACTCAGTGCAGCTTGCCATGTGACCCTCTGGTCAGCGCAGACCAACCTTCCCAGATCCCCACCTAGAAACATTGAGTATTGCAGTAAAGTCGACTTAAAGATCACCATCAGAAATGTTTACATACCACCAGTAAACAGTGCTGGCTCACAATACCAACCCTCCATTGAGCACCTCCTTCATGGTGAAAATTTAGTTGTGCTAGGTGACTTTAATGCACACCACCCTCTTTGGTACTCTGCTCTACCGGATGATAACCGTGGAAACTGCTTTGTCGAACAAATTGATTTACCGACTGCGTTACCATCAATGAAGACTCCCACCAGAATCACTACCACCTGTTCAAGCTCACCTGACATCACGCTAGTTAGCACATCTCTTTTGAGTAAAGTGTCATGGCGGGCCGAACCCGCATTAAGTTCCAATCACATTCCAGTGATCGTAACGGTAGAAGAACCTGACAACTTCATCGTCTCTGAACAGCAAACTTATTTGAACCACAAGAAAGCCAATTGGCCTGAGTTCGCGAACTTTATTGACGATAGACTTGGTTTTCTACCTGTTCTCACCGGTAATGCTATTACCGGTGAGAAAGCTTTTCGTGAAGCAGTCGTAAGTGCCACCAAAAGATTCATTCCTATGGGTAGAATCAAGAAAGTGATTCCGAATTTTCCATCAGCAGCCTCACAGCTAGCAGAGCAACGCGATCACCTGCGTTCTACGGATCCAAGTGATGCACGTATTGCTCAACTTACACAGGACATCCACAAGTTGCTTGCCGATCACCGGCGGTCCAAGTGGTTGAGCTACCTCGAACAGTGCACACCTGGATCTAAGAAGCTCTGGTCCACAATTAGTGGTCTTTCAAGCAAACATCAGCCTCAAACTAAAACGGCAATCACTTTCAACAACCACCAATTCGACAACCCTAAAAAATGCGCAGACCAGTTTTGCGGACAGTTTGTTGAGCACCCAATAACTCAGGATAAATCCATCCGTCCTGTCCTGCGCGAGCTGAAAGCTCTGAAATTGGATGATAACACTGCTTCCTTCAATGCTTCAGATGTACATGAAGCCATAAGGAAAGCCAAAGCTTCTAAGGCACTTGGGCCAGATGGCATCTCGATGGTCATGCTGAAAAATCTAAACACCTTCAGCCTCGAGTACTTAGCCAAGATTATAAACTTCACGCTAAATGACTTCACCATACCTAGTGTATGGAAAGTTGCCAGGATAATTCCAATTCTCAAACCTGGCAAACCATCTTATGAAGGTTCGGCTTTCCGACCACTTTCGTTGCTTTCTCCCGTAGCTAAAATTTTGTAAGGATTACTCCTTCCACAGCTACAGAGTCAGTTTGCGTTAGCCTCACACCATCATGGCTTTAGGAAACAGAGGAGCACAACAACTGCGCTCACGGAGCTCACTACGGCAATTGCGGATGGCATCAACCATCGTCGACCGCACTGGCGCACGGTTGCCGTGGCACTAGATCTCTCACGGACACGGTCTCTTATCCGATTCTCCTTAACGACATTCTGAACTCAACATTGCCCAATTCCACCAAAAGATTCCTTTCAGCCTACATCCATGGCAGGACAGCATACGTTGAGTTCAGAAACACGTTCTAAGCGCAGGATACTGAAAATGGGAGTACCACAAGGGGGAGTTCTTTCTCCAATTCTTTTCAATTTATACTTATCAATGATACCCCCACCACCTATGGGTATCAAATTGATTACGTATGCTGATGACTGCTCAGTCGCAGCTACCGGCGCAGACGTAGATGAAGTTACTGAAAGAATTAACAACTATCTCTCAGAACTCGAATTATTCTTCAATGCGAGGAAACTCCAACTTGCCTCGCACAAATCGTCTGCTACGCTGTTTACGTCATGGACCAAAGAAGTCAGACTCCAGTTGAATTGCCCAAACATTCTGGGAGTCACTTTTGACAATCTTCTGACCTTCTCGAAACACTCCAAGTCCATTTGTAATAAGGTAAGCAGCAGAAACAGGGTACTCAGAGCCCTAGCCGGTACGAATTGGGGAAAGGACAAGGAAGTCCTTATCACAACGTATAAAGCGATTGGTCGCTCCATTATATATTATGCCGCTCCGGTTTGGACGTCATACGTTAGCGACACTCAATGGAATAAACTCCACGCTAGACAAAACAATGCATTACGAATTGCAAGTGGGTCCAACCACGTTTTCAACTGCTCAGCGAAACCTACAGACTTCGTAGCCTCTGACCTGTGAACACAGCACACCAAAGTGGCCACCTTTCTAGGCCTCCCGGCTTGACTCGACAATCTTTTTAACTTACAAACAACACCTTTAGTAAGTAAGGTAGTATTAGTTGCTTAATATTGTATTGTAGTTAGTGCTTTTGTAGAAATAGCTGCTTTAATTAATAATTTTGCAATATAGAAATTTAATGGGTCGTAACATTGTAATGAGGGCGAGATTCTTTAATCTGTTTTCAGGCCTGGATTCGTTACAACAACAACAACGATAATAGCACTAGAATCAGTTTACACAATGTTAATAATATCACCAACATTAATAAAAGTATTAATATTAACTTTGGTAATGTATACAACAAAAAGAACAAGAATGAAGAGATTTTTAATTGCAACATGGAATGTACGGAGCTTATTAGAACCAGGGAAATTAGAGAACCTAGAGCTTGAAATGAATAGATTGAAGTTAGATATCATAGGCGTTAGTGAAACGCACTGGAAAGGAAGTGGTGAAGTTAACACGGGAGCGAATATATTTTTATATTCAGGTTCCGAAGAAGAACATAGGAAAGGAGTGGGATTTCTAATTTCATTGAAATTAAAAAAATACATTTCCAGCGTGGTAAGGAAAAGTCCAAGATTAATGTTAATCCAACTAAAAGGAAAAAACAACCATATAAATCTTATCCAAGTTTATGCACCCACTGCCGACTGTGATGACCTAGTTGCGGATGAATTCTACAATGAAATAGAAGAAATTTTAAAATCACTAAGAAAAGAAGATACAACAGTAATATTTGGCGATTTTTCGACAAACTCGAGAGGTAGTAAACTAATAGAATTTAGCATGGACAACGATCTAACTATAATGAATACTTGCTTCGAACTACCTAAAAGAAGAAGATACACATGGACGTCACCTAAAAATAACAATAATAGATTAATACGTAATCAAATTGATTATATCATAGTCAACCAAAGATTTAAAACTCTATAAAGGCGGTGAAGACGTACCCAAGTGCAGACATTCAATCGGACCATGTACTACTTGCAGCAAAAATAGAAATAAGGCTTAAAAAGTTAGGTAAGCAAAAAATTAACACTAAACCTAATTTCTCAGTTTTAGAATTGCCGGAAAATAACAAGAAATATAGTAGCATTATTAATACCGAACTAAGTCAAGCTAGGTCATGAATTATAAATGAAATAGATATCAACAATAAATTGAATATTTTTAAACAACCGCTTACTAACATTACAAATGAATTAGCGCAACAATCAAAATCAAAAGAATAGTTGGATGACTGATGAAATCCTAGCTCTAATGCTAGAAAGAAAAAAGCACAGGAATAAACGCAGAGTAATGTACAATGCTATCAATAGTATAATAATAAGAAAAATTAGAGAAGCAAAACAAAACTTTTGGGAGCCTCAATGTATAGAAATTGAAGAATTAGAAAAAAATCAAAATTCGTTTAAAATGCACAAAAAGATCAAACAAGTAACAGGTAAAACAAAAAAAATAAAATTCTGGCATTTTAAAAGACAAAAATGGAAAAATCATTATGTACCCCGAACAAAGAATAAGTAGATGGAGCGAATATATAACAGACCTATTTGCAGACCAGCTCGGAATTACAAATCAGTAACGAAGTTAATGGACCAAGCATACTAGTCGAAGAAGTAAAAAACGTAATTAAAAAATCAAAAGTAAGACTAGCAACTGGCCCGGATAACATAGCGAACGAATTGATAAAACTTTTAGATGAAAACCGCATAATAACATTTACAGGTATTTTTAACCATATTTACGATACTGGTATTATTCCATCTGAATGGTTAAAATCTACTTTTATTACGATGCCAAAGAAAAGCAACGCATCTTGTTGCAATGAATATAGAACAATTAGCTTGATGTGCCATAGTCTCAAATTATTCCTGAAAATCATTCACAACAGAATTTTCAAAAAATTAGAAGCCGATATTAGCGATAACCAGTTTGGTTTTAGGAATGCAATGGGTACACGCGATGCATTGTTTACATTTAATACGCTAACGCAAAGATGCAGAGAAATGAACGTCGATGTTCACTGCTTTTTCATTGATTTTGAGAAAGCGTTTGATAACGTCAAACACGATAAAATGGTAGAAATATTAAAGAACAAAGGATTAGATGGAAAAGACATCAGAATTATAGAAAACCTATACTGGAAACAGTCCGCAACAATCAGCACGCCCGACGGACTATTAGAAGAGTTAGCTATTAAAAAAGGAGTAAGAGGGTGTATATTATCACCATCTATATTTAATGCTTATGCAGAGTGTATTTTCAATGAATCTATTAGCGAAATGGAAACTGGTATAAAGGTAAATGGTGAACTGATTAATAATATAAAATTTGCTGATGATGCGGTCATAATGGCATCAAACGGAGATGATAGATGATCTACAAATAATGTTAAATAACCTAAATATAAGCTGCAAACATTATGGATTAAAAATGAACGTTAAAAAAACTAAACATATGATATTCAGTAAAGAAACGTTACACAATTGTAAACTATCGCTAGACAACCAAGAACTAGAAAAAGTAAAATCCATCAATTATCTTGGAACTACAGTAGAAAATTCAGCCAGCTGTATACCTGAAATAAATTACTGAATTATATTAGCGAAAGAAGCTTTCAAAAATATGCGTAACATATTCTGCAAAAACGATATTAATTTAGAGCTGAAAATAAAATTATTAAAATGTTATATTTGGCCAAAATTATTATCCGGCGCTGAAACATGGACATTAACCCAAGAAAACGTAAAAAAAATTGAAGCATTCGAGATGTGGCTATACAGGAACATTTTAAAAATTAAATGGAGCGCCCGAATTACAAACGTTGAAGTTCAAAGAAGAATGAAAACATCGAGACAGCTATTCGCCAATATTAAAATTAAAAAATTGAGTTATCACGGTCATATTCTAAGAAACGACAAATACAGACTACGACAACTAATTCTGCAAGGAAAAATATTAGGGACGAGAAGTAGAGGAAGAAGGAGAACTACGTGGCTGAAAAATTTAAATGTTTGGTTCAATATGAGCACAACAAATTTGTTCAACATGGTGAAGTCAAAACAACAAATAAAATTGATGACCAATATCCGTAACGGATCGGCATTTTAAGAAGAAGAATATAAAAAATAATTTAAATTGTCAACTTGATCTTATTCTTACAACAGATGTTAACAACTGTGATGTTGCTGATTCTCAATGTCTGTCCGTTATTGATTCTTATCATCCTCCGTTGTCCTTAACTTTTTCTTATGAAAATGGCAATATTGATGATATAATTATGTTAATTCCTTTCGTTATAATTTTCGTAAAACTGATTTCGTCAAATTAAACTATTTACTTAGTAATGTAAACTTTGATTTAATTCTTAATTAAAATGTTAATATAGATGTAAATTTATCTAATTTTTATTCAATTATTTTTGAATGCATCGAACAATCAGTTCCGACTTCTATCATTAGAAATTCTTCTTCATCACCTCCTTGGTACAATAAGGAACTTCGTACCTTAAGGGCCGTTTTTTCAATGAAAGTTTAAACTTAAGTATAACTAAACCGAGTTTAAATTTAAACTTGGTTTAAATTATGATTCGTTTGCTCAATAAAAATTTATTCTAGGGATAACTAAACTGAGTTTAAAATAAAGGAAATATTTATTTCCCAGGGAAATTTAAGTTTGGTATGGCAATACCGGAAACTTTAACGATTGATTTTTTTTTTTTAAAAAAACTGCCTATTTGTTTATATTTTTATAGTTGTGAATTTGTGGTAACATATAAATGCAAAATAATTAATTTAAAAAAAAATGGAGTCCCGAAAAAGATGCCCAAATTACAGTAGTGTAGAAATAGATAAATTAATTAATAGTGTAAAAAAAATATAAAAATATAATTGAATGCAAAAAAACAGATACTATTTCTTCCAGAAAAACGAGAAAAAATTTCATCATTTATTAAATTTAGCACGTATTGTACAGTGCTTTTTGACAACCGAAATCTAGCAAAGAAATCAAAGTCATCCCATTTATTAAAATGGTCAATTATTTCATTAAATGTTTTTGGACGCCGGGTTTGGTTTAATATCTTTGTAAAATTTAAAATGTTCTCATCATCATCCAACATATCTTGGTAATCTTCGATTTAAAATAAGTATTTAAAATCGCTTTTCTTAATAATAATTTCTTTTCACAATTAATGCCAAAACAATAATGTCACAACAAAAATTGTTTTTCATAAATTTCACATTTAAATTGTCATCGTATTTTTCCAGCTGATAAAATTGACATACATACGCGTAAAAATACGCACACTATAACAGAATAAAGATAAACTGAGTTTAAACCACGAAAATCGGTGGTTTAATTTTATCTAAGTTTAAGGGAGATAAACTTAGTTTAAGCGATTGAAAAAACGAATTTTCGAATTAAACTTAGTTTAACTTTAAACTGAGTTTAAACTCGCATTGAAAAAACGGCCCTAAGAAATAATAGAAATAAATTATGGCGTAGGTTTTTGTTTTTGCGGCATATCTTAACGTATATTAAATGAATTCTCTGAGCTATCTAAATGTCTTTATATTAACTACATAATTCAAATTAAATTTGATATTATTTCAGATCCGAAATTTTTTTGGAAATTTATTTATTGTAAAAGGAAATCTGACGGTTATCCATCAACATTGATTTGCGGAAATCATTCATCAAACGATCCTAAAGTTGTTTCAAATTTCTTTGCGGATTTTTTCAAACAAGCATTTACTGATAATGATTTGTACCTCACCAAAACTATTTTTCTTATTTAAAAAATTACGCTCGACCTCTCTAGTTTCTGTAAATATTAATTTTGATAGTGTTGTCGATAAAATTGGTAAATTGAAATATGATTACTCATCTGGTCCTGATGGGCTGCCTGCCATAATTTTAAAGAATTGCATTGGTAGCCTATCGCAGCCTCTTACAACGCTTTTTCTAATATCTCTTGCCCTGGGGATTTTTTCAAGTTTTTGGAAGGATTCTTTTATCATACCCGTTCATAAAGAAGGCTGCAAAGCGGAAATTAGTAACTATAGGCCAATTGCTAAGCTATCATGCATTCCTAAACTTTTTGAGAGTATTGTTTATGATACCCTCTATTTTCACTGTAAATCATTGATTTCACCAAAGCAACACGGGTTTTTGAAAGGCAGGTCGACGACTATCAATTTAGCTGAATTTGTTTCTAGTAGTCTGAATGCGTTGGAAGATGGTCATGATGTTGATGCAATTACTACTGATTGATTTTAGTAAAAAAGCATTATTACAACTGCACGTTTTTTTTATTTTTTATTTTATATTTTTATTTTAAATTTTTAATCTCAAATACTTTAATTTAATTTGATGTGATTTAATTTAACTTGAATTAAAATAATAATAGAATTTAATGAACATAATTTATTAATCTGTAAATATTAATCAAACAAAATAAATGTAGTTAAATATAACATAATAAAAATAATTTTCTTTTAAAAAACGGGAGTTGTAAAATTCATAATCTTGGAACAAGAAATGAACAAACGCTAAATTATAACACTGTTATTTTATCTTAAAAATTTAAAGTTTGGTGTAATTGATTTCCCCCCCCCCATTACCCCTCTTGGGAGCATATGGCTTCCACAAAGCATCTCCATCTTACTCGGTTTTGCGCTTTCCCATCTAAGGTTACATCTTCCTAGGTCTTGGAGTATCGTGCGTCTCCAGGTGTTCTTGATCCTTGAGGATTCTACTCTAGCGAAATTCTTGTAATGCTATCGGGCTTTTTCCTGATGGTATGGCCGATCCACCTCCATTTTCTACATCTTATCTGCTTCAGTATGGGTTCTTCGTTGGTTAAGTTCCAGAGATCCGTGTTAATGATGGTGTTGGGCCAGAATATTCTGCATATGATTCTGAGGCACTTGTTGATGAAAACTTGTAGCTTCTGTGTAATGATGTTCGATATAAGCCATGTTTCACTGCCATACAACAGAATTGACTTTACACATGCGTTGAATATTCTAAGCTTGTTTCGTCTGGATATCTGTGAGTTTCTCCATACTGGGTGCAGTCGTCCGAATGCCGATCTCGCCTTGTTGAGCCTGTTGTTTGCGTCTCATTGTACTGCCTAGATAGCAGAAACTATCTACGTATTCGACTGGTTGGCCTTGTAGCATGATGTTGTCTGTGCTAACATTGTTAATTCTCATGGCTTTGGTTTTCTTGATATTTATCTCAAGTCCAACTTTGCGTGCTGCTCTTTCCAGGTCGTCTACTTTTGCTTGCATGTTGGAAATCTTGTCCGAGAGTAGACAAATATCATCCGCATAATCCAAATCCTCGAGTTGGCGTGAGAGACTCCATGTTATTCCTCGTCTCTTCGAACATTGCTCATGATGTCATCCAGAAGGATTGTGAATAGTTGGGGTGATAGAGGGCATCCTTGTTTTACTCCAGCGTTTGTATGGATTGGATCACTGGTGTTTCCGTTGTGAAGAACTGAGAGTTCTGCATTCTCGTACATAGCTCTGATGATTCGAATTACTTTCTGGGGTACACTCCTTTTCTTCTCAATGCTTCCCATATAGCAGTCCGCTTGATGGTGTCGAAAGCCTTCTTGAAATCTATTAACAGTAATTACAGGGGAGTACGCCATTTTATAGATTGCTCTATTATGATGCGTAGAGTGTTGGCCTGATCTACGCAGCTTCTATTTGGCCGGAATCCTGCCTGTTCATCTCGTAGGTTGTTCTCGATTTTGTTCTGAAGTATTCCTTGTATTATGACTTCCAATATCTTGTATATGGAATTAAGCAGATTAATTCCTCTCCAGTTGTTGCAATCCTTCAAATCGCCACTCTTCGGTAATTTAACAATGATACCTTTCTTCCAAGTTGGGGGCAACCTTTCCTCTTCCCAGGCAGATGTGATGTGAGGCTGTAGAAGTTCTGCTGCGGTTTCAATGTCAACCAGTAGAATTTCAGCTGGGATGCCATCTTCGCCTGTTGCCTTATTTCTTCTTAATTTCCTAATGACCTCTTTGATCTCTTTTATGCTGGGAGGGTTGCATGGTATTCTTAAGTTGTTGTTCAGCTGCAGTTTAAGTTCCTTTCTTTGAGAACCCAGTGTTTCTTCTGCGTCATGGTTATACGTTGCTACGATGTGTTCCCATGTGTGATTTTGCGTAGGTGGTAACTGATCACGAATTGCCGCTGTTAACGCATTTTGTGTTGAATTGTTCTGAAGTTTGTTATGCCTGGTGGTTCTTTGACATTTCAGCTTGATCTTAATGTCACCCGTGATAAGCTCGTGGTCGCTGCCAATGTTAGCTTCTCTTCTGTTTCTGACGTCAAAAAGCAAACTTCTCCATCTTCACCTTACGCAGATGTGATCGATTTGATTGCGTGAGTTGCCGCTCGGTGACGTCCTTGTGTATTTATGAATCTCCTTGTGCGGGAATATGGAGCCACCTATGACGAGTTGAAATGTCTGGCACAGTTCCACTAGTATTTCCCCATTGTTGTTTCTAACTCCACAACCGTGCGTTCCAATGGTAGTTCGTATGCTGGTGTTGTTGCTGCCTATTTTTGCGTTGAAATCACCCATGAGTATAACTATATCACTTCTTCGAATCTCGTTGAACGGGCCATTATTACGCGATCTGATATAGGCTTCCACGTTTGGAGGGAGTTCTTGATTTTCTTTGATATTATAATTCCGACTCCGCTCTCTCCACCATTTTCTTTTCCACTGTAAAGTACGCTATTACCATTTGATGTGATGATATTTCTCCAATATTATTCCGTCTCATTTCGCTTATTCCTAGGATCTCGATCTTATATGATGTCATCTGATGTTCTAGTTGTGCAAGCTTTGATGCTTCACGAAGAGTTCGTGCGTGCCATTGCGCAATGCGCGTTCCTTTTCGTGTGTCAAAGGTTGTTGCCATAAGATCCTCCTGTTCATTTTGCATTGTTTCAGTTTCTGTAATTGTTTATAATCCAGCTAAGCAGGTGATTGGTCTGCTGTAGCAGGTCCTAGGATGATGGGGCTGCCATCTTTCGTTGCCTAGAAACAACGTCCTGAGCGTACCAGAAGCCACAGCAGCGTTGTTGTGTCTTCAGGAATTTGCTGCTTTGGTGGTTGGAGTCCTTGCTAAGTTAGTTCTGTAGTTGACTCTTAGATGGTGTTACTAGTAATTGTTATTTGTTCTTCTTCACAGAACCAACCCTTTTTCTAACATTGATGTTATCAGCTGACAGCGAATTAGTGTAAACCGCGTGTGTGAACGAAAATTACCTATATCTATGTACATAGGTAATTTTCACCTTTAAAAGTCGCGGTTTTGGTCGCGGATTTGAACCGCGGACCCCATCGGTGATACTAAACTGCTCAACCCGCTGATAATTGAACCACCTAATTTATTTTAGGCTAATTTATTTTGATTAGAAATTTGAAATTTGGTACTTTAAAATTTATTGTTAAATTGATATAAATATATGCTCAATTAGTGAATTGTTAAATTGATTAAAGTAAACATCTGATGAAAAGTTATATATAGCTTAAAACAGTACTATATTTTATATTATTGTCGTTATTAAAATAATATAAATAAATCATCTTCAATATAATTTGAAAATAAATAATCGGCAATACAATTTATCTGGTCATACCATTGGAGGTAACAAACACGGATGGAAGACTATAAATAATAAAAACACAAGGTATTTGTTTAAAATTAACTAAATTGATTTTGTGAGACAGCTAAAAAAATTGAACAATAACAATAAAATAAGTACATCATCCAACTGTGTGTAATCATCACACCTAGTTATCGAAAAATTGCTATATAGCACCACACATAAGAAGTTAAATAATTGGCGATTGTAGTATTATCATTTATAGTAAAATCTGCATTGCGCAACCCTACAGGAAATATTTAGTTACGAAACACCCACGTAGATAATTTGCGTGCGCACCCTCCAAGCATTTATTTATAGCGTAAATTGTGTTACGATTACGAAGCTACAACATAGTTTTGATAATTCTAAATTACAATTACAACTACAACTAAAGCAGTAACTTTTTATTATGTCTGATATTAATTCTGTAACAGCTAATGTTTTCACCAAGCTTCCTCCCATGTTGGTTTCACTTTTAAAAGCATCCAAAAAAATTAACATTTTTAAGTTAGAATTGAGCAACCTGAAAGTTGAAATATCTAGCGAATGTTAGTTCAAACCATTCTGTTAAACTGTTCAACCACAAAATCCGTTTTCTTCCTCTGCTCCTTTTACCTAATATTTTACCCTGAATTGAGGTAGTCGATATTTACTATTTCTCATTATATATCCGAAATAACTAAGTTTTCTTTCTTTAATACTGATTAATAAAAAAAAATCAGTTTTAATTCTCCGCATAACTTCATCATTAGTGAAATGATCTCCAGGATATTTTTAATATTCTCCGGTAGGTCCAAAGTTCGAAGGATTCAATTTTCTTCATTTGATTTTTGTTTAACGTCCAAGCTCCAACGCCATAAAGAACAATCGGCCAAATATAACACTTCAACAATCGAATTTTTAGTTGTAAATCTATCTCGCTCTTACAAAACAGATCTGACATTTTTTTAAATTCTGATCTAGCATATTCTATTCTACAATTTAATTCTGTTTTATTTGTCGCCTCTTGTTCTATAAATGTTCCTAAGTATTTTGTTTTATACACTCTTTCAATTGTTACATTCATTAGTTTTAATTTGTGTTGTATGCTTGGACTTTTACCAATTACGATGTATTTGGTTTTATTTATATTAATTTTCGCAGCTTAAATTTAGCTTTTCTAGCATGAAACGTAGATTATCTGCATTTTCGGATATTAACACAGCATCATCAGCAAATTTTATTACTTTTACCAACTCACCATTGACTCTAATGCCTAGGTCTACTTCATCGATAGATTCTTTGAAAATTTCTTCGGCGTAGGCATTAAAGAGTAACGGTGAAATTATACAGCCCTGCCGTACTCCTCTTTTGATATTGATGCTGTCTGTAGTACCATATTCAGTTTTGATTTAAGCAACTTGATTCCAATAAAGATTGGTTATAATTCGGATGTCTTTACTGTCTATTCCCTTATCGAATAGAATTTGTACCAGCTTATCGTGGTTGATTTTATCGAATGCTTTCTCAAAGTCTATGAAGCATGCATGAACCTCTACATTCATGTCGCGACATCTTTGAATTAATCATTTAGTAATTTTAAAATTTCATTGGAAATATTATGTGGTCCTGTTGCTAAACGATTTTTCGATTTATTAATAGCAGATCTTACTTCCCCTTCTAATATCGGTGGACCATCATAATTATCTAGATCTGTACGTACTAATCTATTATCGTCAAAGAGTTCAGTAAAATATTCTTTCCATCTCACCAATCTAGCTGTAGCATCAAGAATAGTATTTCCATTCTTATCTTTCAAAGCACCGTGACTTTTTCTGTTGTTTTTGTTGGTTGCTAATTTGATTTTTTTATGTAGATCAAAATATTCATGTTTTTTCTCAAGTGATTCTATTTCTTCACACTGTGATTTCCAGAAGTTATTTTTGGCTAGTCTAATTTTATTTCTGATTATTTTATTTATTTATTTGTATTTCACCAAATTAGATATTTTATACTTTTGTCTTTCGTTCATTAATAGCATGATCTCGTTTGTCATCCACTCTTTTCTTCTTGTATTTACAACTTTATTTTTGTTTAATTCTTCATTAATTTTTAAGAGTGGTTTCTTGAATTCAATCCATTTACTATTTGAATCTTGATCATTTATTATTAATGATTTATTATTTTTTACCAACTCATTCAATTTATTGCTATATAATTCTTTAACTTCCAGATGATCTAAAATAGATAAATTACTTTTATTTTTTATATATTTCTTACCAATATTCTTCAATGTGATTCTTATTTTAGCAACAACTGGTATATGGTCCGACTGCACGTCTGCGATTGGAAATGTTTTTGCTGATTTTACTACATTTCTAAATCGATTGTTAATTATTATATAATCTATTTGATTCTTTATAATTAAATCATCATTATTCCTTGGTGACGTCCATGTATACAATCGTCTATTCGGGAGTTTGAACCATGTATTGGCTATGACTAGATCATTATCGATGCAAAAATCTACCAATTTTCTACCTCTACTGTTTATTATTCCGAGTCCGAATTTGCCTACAACATTTTCTATTACGCCACACCCTACCTTTGCGTTGAAATCACCTAAAATCATGGTTACATCTTCTTTTTTTGTTTGTTTCAACAACTCTTCTAAATCGCAATAAAAATCATCCGATATAGTTTCATCACATTCAGCCGTCGGTGCGTACACTTGTATCAAGGTAATTAAATTTTTCCTAGATTTTAGTTGAATTAATATTAATCTATCGGATTTTCTTACAATGCTTGTGATACATTTGTTAAACTTATTTGATATTAGGAAACCAACACCTTTTCTGTGTTCGTCATCAGTTCCGGTATATATAAAATTATTTAATCTTGTTTTAATTTATCCACTACCTTTCCAATGAGTTTCACTTATTTCCAAGAATATCTAAATTCAATCTAGGTTTTTCTAATTCTAAGTTTTGAAGTTTACCTGCTTGTAGCAAACTCCTAACATTCCATGTACCAACTTTTATATTTTGTTCGTTTTTATTGATCTTGTTTTTTTTTTTTTATTATTTGGAATCTGTTGGTTTGCAATTATATTCACGTTATTATTGTTATTGTTGTTGAAATTATTATTTATGTTGCTGCTAATATTGATGATGTTGTTTATACTAATATTATTGCTGTTATTGTTATTATTATTTGTGTTGTTTGTGTTTCTATTTTCGTTCAATGACGATATACTAGGGATAGAGTAAATGAGGTGGTTTCCCGTTGCCTTCCTCATTTCAACAATTCAGTTCATTAAATCAATCTCTTAGTCCTAATACGGAGCCGGGTCGTGCCAATTATTAAATTAAAATTTTGCGATATTGAAAACGTTATTTCTTTGTCACTACCTGAATTTCGTTCTTTGAAGCAGTTGAGTTCAGATTCGGTTTAGATCCTATTGAAGTTTTTCTAGGACGGCCTACACTGCTTGATCTTTTTTATCTGTTTTTTGAATTTTATTTTGTTCTGTATCTGTTTTTCTTGGAGATCTCTGTCTTTTTGCGTTTTCTTTAGTTGGTTCTTTAATTACGCTTAGTACAGTATTAACATTGATTACTTCACCATCTACATATATATTGTTGTGTTTATATGTCACTTCTTTACCTTGCATTTTTAAGAATTCAACAGCTTCTTTGCGTTTTGCTTTTTCTTGTCGCTGTTTATAAGTATTATCTCTTTTCAAATAAAAATTGGTGTTTTTTAAATTTATTTTATTGTTCAATACTTGTTCTTTTTTCTGTGATGAATGCAATATACTAATAACACAGGTCTAGCAGAATTTTCTTCTATATTGACTTTGCCAATTCTTTTTGTAAACTTTATTTCATTAACAACTGTGTGAAATTTTACTTTTTCTGATAAAAATTCTGCTACAGATTCCTTTAAGTTCTCTTCTTTACGTTCACTCAAGTTTAAAATAATAATGTTATCTTTTCTGCTGTGTCTATCAAATTTTTCTGATAATTTTCCAATTATCTCCTCTTGCGCAGCTAGTTTATTTTCTAGAAAATCCACTCTATTTCTCAAAATAATCGCTTCTTCAGTTAGATTAGTTTGATTCTGCACTACAATATCTAGTGTATTTTCAATCACTTTATTGCTTTCTTTTGTTTCTTGAGCAAAGTTATTCAAATCTAATTTCACACTGTTAAACTGCTCAGTAAAAGTTTTTAAAATTGATTGTATATCGGCCGCAGTGGCTGGTTTATCCATCTTTTATTTTATGCTGTGATAATTTTTACATTTTTCTTTACTTAAACGGATACCAACTATTATTTGAAGAGTTGATACTGTTATAGAACAATTTAAACAATGTAAAAGTGAAACAGCTATTCTTGATGATATTGCAAATAAAATGAAAAAATAAATTTTCTTTTTAAACAAGTAACAACTTATTTCAATATTAATATTTGGATCTGCAGGTTGTTCTATATTGTTATAATTATTGCACCAATTATTATGAAATCAAATTTTTTAACTAAAAATTCAAAAAAGATATTCCTGATGATTTAAAAACTGTACCAACTTATATTGATAACTGAATTTTCAGTTTGTAGTATGTTGTTTTATTTTTTACTAAAATTTTATAAAAATTAATTTAAAAATGAACTCAAAAACTACTTATCCCTGTATATGACAATTTTTATGATGTTTTTAACAATTTTTCTTGAATTTTATTTAATTTTTTTTTAAATTTTTCTCTGCTAATTTTTTTTGCTTTTTCACAGTTCGACCAGACAGACTTGCAGACTTATTTATATATAAATATTTTTAATCTTCAATCTTTTAAAATATTTAATCTTTAATCTTTTTAATAATTATCATTATTTAATCTTTTGAATACATATTTAATCTTTAGTATTTTTAATAGTTTTTTCACACTTAGTTTTGTGTGGTTTGAAAGAATTTCTTTTAAATTCTTTATGTTTCTCCTAGAACTAGAATATCTAGCAGATTTGTTACTGAATATTTTATAAAAAGGGAACAAAGAATCTTTTGAGAATAAATCAGATTACTGCGGGTCAAGTCTGACTATTCAGGAAAACAATGTTTCTATTTTGATGGTTTATAAAAGCTGTTTTATTTTTGAAATGTAATGTACTTATATACTATAGGTTTACAATAATAAAATCTTAACATAATATTCCGTAACATAAACTATTTGTTAAAATTACTTTAAATTTGATCGTAATAAAAAAAGAGGTATGATGATAAATGCCCTTAAAATTATACATTAAACATCTGAACATAAAAATATCTAGACATAATTAAGCTATAATAAAATTATAGCTATTCTAATTTAGAAATTGTAAACTAAATTATTAAAACTAAAAAAGTCGGCTTAGCGTTCCTTTGATCTAAATTTAATATTATTTATATGTTAAAAAATTATTTTATTATGTTAAATTATGAACATTTCCCCCGGCCAGAATAATAGGTTGTAACTGTTTGTTCAGCACGTCGCAGCTATCATAAATCCTGGAATGGAGGTAAACATCAGGTTTATGGGATATTGCCTTGACCTCCTTTTTCAGCCTGGCTGAGTTTCGCCGGGGGGCGTGGGAGACAATATCCCGGAGCCAGATTCCTATAAGCAATTAATTCTGTAAAACAACCACATGGAATACATACAATAGGATATGGAAAGGATGAGGGAAAAGGATGGCGAATAAACTTCCGATGAATTCCCCATTATGGATTTTATTCCATTCTAATTATTGAAAATAATAAATGAAAACATATATAATATTGTTTTGTGCATTTAAGTTGAAAATTATATTTATTTATTCCAGATAATTATATTTAGTTTTGTAGGCATTTAATTTTAGAATTATGTGATTTTCATGACCAAGTTATAATTTTACTTTACAATATATATTTTAAATTATTTTACTGCTACTATATTTATTTTAATATTTATTTTAATATAAATTATTATTTATTTAATATAATATATAAAGAAAATTAAGAATATAATTTATAATATAATAATATAAAGTTTCAATATATTTAAATTAAGAAATTACCTGGTTTCCAACGAAGACAGTACTGTATTCAACTGGAACCTATACATTATTTTTTTCCTTTATTAATATTAACAATAAAAAAAAAATACAACTAAGAAAATCACTTTCAATATTTAACTATAAATTGCTCCTACAAATTTCTGGTTTTACTAATCAATTAAATTTTACTAATTTCTCATTATTTTAAACTTTAAATCAAATTTTTCTTTATTTTAAACTTACTAATTTTTCTTTATTTTAATTTAAATCAAATCCGCACCAAATCCAATCACCAACAACAATAGCACAGTCTTCGGCTACTAATACTACTTTATATATTTTTTTACATATAAAATTTTATATGGCAATTTTATATATTTTGTTATAAAGTATTTTAATTTAGATTAAGTATTTTTCTTTTTCTTTTCTAAATTTTATTTGATTGATTAATTTATTTGTGTTGTAATAACTTATTTTCATTATTTTATTTATATGATTTTTATTTTATTTAATTCAATTATCATATTATAGTTTAAGTTATTTATATATCACTATTTATATTTATTAAAGTTATTTAACTATCATTATTTATTTTTATTGAGTTATTTTGGGACGATAATTCCACAATTCTTTTCCCAGCTTGTTTTAATTTATAATTTTTTTTTTTTTAATTTTTATGTTAAATAACATATAACAACTCTGCACTCAGTCTATTATTCGGGTTAAAAAGTTATTATAAAAATTTTAAATCTTTAATTAATAGTTAGGCACTTTGACCAACAATATTAATTATCTGCTTCCCAATAAAAAAAAAAAAAAGAAATTCAACATTTCAAAAAAAAATTAACTACTACTTTTAATCTAAATTATTTATCCGAATTTTAGACGACCAAGAACCAAGACTTCTTTTAACATTGGATGCTCAATCCAATCTCCTCATCCGATTTTTATTCTATTCTTTTCTCCTAATTTTTTTATAATTATTCAGCTTACTCTCTATTCGAACCGACGCTATCATTTCCCGCCAAAATAATTCTTTTATTACAATTTTACTAAGCTCTCCCTATAACGTATTTTCTTTCTATCGATCTCCGCGCAATCTATTATCGTTTTTAAATTCACCACCCGTTGCTTATTTACTCACGGCAGTTCTATAATTCTTTTTGACGTTCTGTGATTTAATTGTGACAGGAAAATATAAACAATGTGGTTGGTAAGTAAAAGTTTTTTTTTTTTTTATTATTTATTTTTTATTTTAAGAAATAATTATAATAATAATTATTTTATTTTATATTTTAGATATTCCTTACACATCTAATCGAGAACAGACAGACACGGACAATATGGAAGTGAGATAATCCCTTAATAAAGGTAAGAAAAAAAAATAATAATAATGAATTTTTGGTTGGCAACCACCAGCCATAGACTGTATAATAATTAATAATAATTTTTTTATTTATTTCAGATTTCAGCTGTTACAAAACTGATTTAGTTGGAGTGAGCCCTGAACACAACTAAATTAGCAAAAGAAAAGGAAGTAAGTTGAAATCTTAAATAAATAGTTACGGTTTTAAATCCTTAGCGTGTCGACGTGATATTTTTCCCGAAGCTAAATCTTCGACGTCATAACAACATCGACCCACGACCCTTACCACACGGCATTTCACAAACTTCGGTGCTAATTTCTGATTGAACTTTTTTGACTGGTCACTTTGAACAGTGTTTCGACGGTATAGAATTTGTCCCGATACGTATTCTATGGGTTTTGAACGTAAATTGTAAGTTCGTTCGTTTTTCTCTTGAGCTTTCTTCAAACGATTCAACACATCAGTTTTGACTTCTTCCTGGTGTAAATTTGCATCAATTATAGGGATATTACCATCACTTAAGGCTTGCAACTTCCTCAAAAGATCATAAGATGATCCATGAGAGAGCATGTGATAACCGAAAGTGAGGTAATAAGGTGAATAGCCCGTGGAATCATGGATGACGTTACGAAGCGCACACGCTTTTTCACCTAAATGTGCATCCCACTTGTTATGTGTGGTAGCGGATTTAATGTATGCCCTAATCTACGCCAGAAGTGTACGATTTACTCTTTCAGACTGATTAGCTTGAGGACTATATAAAGCTGTAATGAAATGTCGGACGCCATATTTAATTAAAAGATTTTTAAATTCACGACTTACAAATTGAACACCATTATCCGATAAAATAGTTTCTGGTACGCCAAATAAATTAAATACATCATTTTCTAGAAATGATATGATCGGACCAGTTGTTGAAAGTCTAAGTGGTTTCAATAATACAAATTTGGAATACGTGTCTAAAACAATTAAAATATAAGTATGACCTTTTGTAGACCTCGGATACGGTCCCAACAAATCTATGCAAATTCTCTGCCATGGACGTTCCGGAATGTCCTTTTTACCCATTAAAGGTCTTAAAGTTTTATTAGCAGCTTTGCTTTCTTTACACGTTTCACAGTTACTAACGTAGTTTAAAATTTGATTACCCATACGCGGCCAATAGTAAAATCTTTTAATTTTCTCTAATGTTTTAGCTGTTCCGAGATGAGCCGAAAGTGGATCATCATGATTTTTAGAAATGACCGAATCAGTAAGAGCTGGTGGCACCCAAACACGCCATTCGACATCATTACCCGGTCGACGAAAATCTACTCGTTTGTAGATGACATTACTCACAATCTTTAAATCTGGTAGAACGTTTTGGTTTTTTATAATAATGTTCTTTTGATCTTCATACTCCTTCTCAAAAAATGCAGGATCATTTAAATCAAGGCTATTGATTTGTAAGGCCAATTAATCAACGTCACCTCTAGATAAGGTGTCAGCTACGATGTTTTCCTTACCTTTTCGATGTACAATATCGAAGTCAAAAGCTTGCAACTTTAAGCTCCATCGAGCTAACCGTCCAGATAAATCTGTCGTTTTCATAAGCCATTTCAGACTAGCGTGATCTGTGATCAGGGTGAAGTGGGATCCTTCTACATAAGGACGAAACTTCTTTATGCTCAACAGGGCTGCCAAACACTCTTGTTCAGTGACACTATAGTTCTTCTGAGTGTTTGATAGTTTTTGAGACATAAAAACTGGATGTTCTTTGTCATTTTCATCCTTCTGGAAAAGAACACCACCTACCCCTGACATACATGCATCGCATTGAATGAAAAATGGCTTATTAAAGTCCGGATTTACCAGAACCGGAGCTTCCGTTAGCTTACTTTTGACCTCGATAAATGCACTCTCGGCTGCTTCTGACCACTTATCTTTGCAATTTTTCTTCAATAAATCGTAAATCGGAGCTACCGTGTCAGCATAATTTTGGATGAACCAGCTATACCACCCAGTCATTCCTAAAAATCGTCGGATTTGACGGACGGACTTTGGACGCGGAAATTCGTTGATGGCAATAACCTTGGAAGGATCAGGTTTAATTCCTTCCCCGGAAATTATGTGTCCTAGATATTTTATTTCTGTTTGACAAAACCTGCTCTTTTCGACATTGATTGTCAAATTCGCATCTTTCAAACATTTGGCGATCTGCCTTAACAACTTCATATGCGATTCGAAGTCATCAGAAAGAATGAGCAAATCATCTAAATACACAATAACATCTTCATGTAACTCATATGGAATGATCTTATCCATCAAGCGACATAAGGTTTTGGGCGAATTAGTTAAGCCAAACGGCATAACTACAAATTGATACAAATTTCTACCAGGGACCACGAAAGCTGTTTTGTCGCGGGATTCTGGGTCTAATTCGACCTGCCAAAAAGCTTGTTTCAAGTCTAGTGATGTGATGAAGCGCGGTTTTCGAATTCGGCCAAGGATCGAATTTACGTTCGGCATAGGATACGCATCCTTCGTCGTAACTTTGTTGACCGCACGCGAGTCCAAACACAAACGCACCTCACCGTTTTTCTTCTCCACCATTACCAAAGGTGACGACCATGAGCTCTGGCTCGGTTCGATAATACCTTCGGCTAACATCTTATCGATCTCTCGATCGAGAATTTTCCTCTTATGAGGCGAAAAAAGATATGCCTTACCATTTACAGGAGTTGCCGTACCCACATCGATTTGATGTTTTAGAACTTTCGTTCTCCCTAACCCTTGTTTGGCATAAGACGGAAATAAATCCATCACCTCATCTAACGCCGCTCTCTCCTCCATCGACAACTCATGACCGGTCTTAATTTCCGGTTCCGACAACATTGAAACTTGGGCCGGTATTATTCACGCCTTTCTTTAACGACGGAATTAAATAAAACTTTATTGACTTTACCATTTGTTTATACTCCGTTCTTAAAATTACAAATCCTACAATTGACTGACTAACACCATCTGCCGTACACGCTACTGATTTCATTTTCGTATACTTAATATTTAATTCTCTTAATAAATCTAACCCATTAAAACCTAAACAACTTATACTAGCCCCCGAATCCATTAACCCATACAAAGACTTACTTTCTAATTTAATTTTAGCAACATATCTGCCATCCTCTTCAACTGACAAATTTGCTTTCTTTAAATTTTTCCGCTCTATATTCTTATTCCTAAAATAATCTCTAACTCTAAAACTATCCCTAATACTATCTAAATTTTTAATTTCTTTATTATTTTCTTCAATTTTGTAACGTTTATTTTCTTCATTAACCGATTTATAAATATTTCTTTTATTTCCAGACTGTCTATCTACCTCTGTGTCGAATTTTGGTTTGGTTTGGATACTCTGGGAGAATAATTGTTTGACGGGCGTTGAGTCCCCCTTGGCGCAAAACCCGTCTGAACATTTCCCGGATTACAGTTCCTACAGTGTGGTTTAGTTACACCTCTCTGTCCACACGAATAACAGAAAATTGTATTTCCAGCTGGACAATCTCTAGAAATGTGACCGAAATCTTTACACCTATAGCAAATGAGATATTCGTTTGCATTTTTCGCTGGAGCGTCATTAACCTGGTTTGCAAAATTTCCCGCTGATGTTGTAGCTAACCGATTAATATTATTATTATTATCTGAAGGTAAGATTAGTTTAAAACTATTATCATTAATCTCATTTATGTTCGCACGACGGTTACGCGGATTTCCAAATACGGGTTCACCGATTTCTGACCATAATTTCTCGAACTTACGACATAATTTATCCAATTCCGATACATTTTCAATTTTCATTACTAATAATTTCTCACGTAATTCTGGTAACATGTTAGCTTGCAAAAGCAACAATAGCTCACTTTCCGACATTTTAATTTTTAATCGTAAATTTTATTCCTCGATTTCCAATCTAAAATCACCGAATTTCTCTTTAAGTTTTTGTTTACGCGATTCTATTAAATGACGGATTTCCAAATCGGTTTCTTGTTCTTCAAATTCGGGTTTTACGTCGGTTTTTAATTTAATCCACGTTAAATTTTCCGAATCGTATTTCTCCAGATAAATCCAATACAATTTCTCAGCTTTACCTGTTAGTAAATGGTGAATTGAATATATTAATTTATTCAACGGATAATTTTCCGCTTCCGCTAATTTCTCCATCCGAAATAAAAATCTATCTATCGAAATAGTCTTATTCGATCCATCAAAACGCACTAGCCATTTAGGTACCGGATTCGCACGATTCTCAACCGGTTGTCTTAACGTACGCGAATTATCATCATTATAAATATCCCTTCTTACAATATTTGGTTCTCTCACTAACTCTCTTTCCTTTTCAGGTAATAAATTTTCAAACGGTCTTGGCAAATTATAATCCGGTCGCATAGAATATTGATGCGGTATATACGGAGGTTGATATCCATAAGATTTCGCATCAGGATATAAAGGAATTGAAGGAAGGAAATAAGGATTGGGATTATACGAGGAGACATACGCGGTAAACTATTCCACACTGTAGTCACCGGTTCCGGTTGTGATTGAGAAACCGTTGCAAAATTGGATTGCAGGGTAGTACCAATTATATTTATTGTAGTTGTAACAGTCGACACATTCCTAACACCCTGAGCCAGCTCTAAAGCTTGCGCTCCTTCTCCTAAATCTAAATTTAAATTATTACCACCTAAAGTGGTAATAATTTAAATTTAGAATCCACTTTTTTCAAAACTGGTATTTTATTTTCTAGTTTCTCTTTATCTAACAAATCCTTCTGTAAAGTTCTACCCCTACCTAGTGAACTGGTTACATGGTCCTGGTTTCTGATTTGTAACTCATAAATTAACTCATCTTTTTCCAGATAACTGGGATCCATTTCAAAAAAATTATAATAATAATAAAAAAAAATTCAGTTTCAATTCAATACTGAATTGATAAAATAAAATACCTAAAGTTATGCAACTTATTAGTTTGCACCAATTTCCAAAAAAAAAACTTTACGGCAATTCCAAAATCCACAAAATAACATTAGAACAAATAACTTTAATTATTTCAATTAATTTTTAATTTTAAATTATATTTTTTTTTTCAGGGTTCCCAACCGTGATTACTGTGGTGTTGTTGTTGATTTTTATATTTATTTATATAACTAATTAATATAATCTGTATAATATTTATAAGTTTATGTTATGTAATTTTAATAAAATTTATTTAATCTATGTAATTTATATATTTAATATTTTAATAAAATTTATAGTGGAAACAATTTATATTTTTGTATTTGAATTAGGTAATAATTCACCATCCATTTATTCACCAAAAGGACTACTAAGGAAAGGAAAAGAAAGAAAGGTTAGATAATTTTTATTTGATTTTGGCCAAAATTTTGTTTAAATGAAGGATTATCCTCAGGACCACCTGTGTCATATCTCACTCCATAAAAAAAATAGTTAATTTATATTATCATATAAATTATTATCAACATTTGAAACAATTATAATTTTGATTAACTTCATCTAATTATAACAGAGAATAACCACCCGGTATTCAAAATTTAAAAAAAAAAATAATCAAAATTAAAAATCCGAACCCTCACACAAAAAAAAATTATCATAAACTAACAATAATTGCTTTTAACAATATCGATATAAAATACGGATCACCAAAATTTTTCTCAAGATATCGATTTTATTTTAGCCAAAATCAGATAAAGTTAGAATCTTTGATAATATAATTTACAGGATACGCTATAACAACTAAAAAGTGAAGTCGTTTTCTGTGGGGGGAAGACTGAAATTTGGTGAAAGCTCTTGACAACTGTCAATTATAATTTTATAGGGACGGCGTCAGTGAAGTTTTGAAAAGCTTTTTACAAATTTGGAAAAAGCTTTTTATATACTGAAATAATTGTATCTGAAATAAATATGTTTTTTATTAATTATAATTAAAATAAGATATTTATATTAGGTATATGAAATTCGTTTATTATGGATTTTTTTTTTAATATTCAAAGAAATTGAATGAAATTTAATAAAATTCTTACATTTCCATAAATAAAATAAGTTTTTAGAATTTCTGCAATACGCAATAATCCTCTTCTATTAAATTTACAGCTAAAAGCCATTTCATTTTTATTTCCATATCTTGAGGAAATCTAAAATATATAATTTACTACGCTTCATATCAATTTTATCCTCACTACAACCCTGTCTGAAAAATATTTGCAAATAAAAGCTCTTTAAAACAGTTGATTTCGAGCAAGATTTTGACAATTTTGACAATTCGTGCGAGATTTTGCTCATTCGTTAGTGATTTTGACAACTAAATAGCTTTTAAAAACGACTTCACAGCTTGTAGGTGCAAATTAGTTCTATAGCGTATCCTGTAAATTATATTATCAAAGGTTAGAATCGATTAATTTCTTATAGGAAACTACAATTGGGAGTTACCGACTTCTCAAACCAAATTGTAGCGGTGCCGTCGCTTTCTACATTGCGAAGAATTTGTAATTGTAAAGCTTTCAAATAATTTTAGCTGAATTACAATTCAATTGTGATTTTTGGTTTAAATATAAAATAATTTTACCGAAGGATTAAATTTAGGACTACCTAATAATTTATCATAACTCCGAAAATTTTTTAAATTTAAGTGTCAATCCCACCAAAAACAGAAACAGAAACTTTTTTTTGTTTTTTTACTTTTCTGTTCAAGTTTTAACATTGCACACCCACCAAAAACCGAAACAGAAACAGAAAAACTATCTTTTTTGACAACCAAAACAGCAAATTTTTTTCATAATGTCATGGCTGCAAACGAAATTTGATAGAAATGTGCGTCTGCAAACTTCTGCAAACAGAAATTGAAACTTTGAAAAAAAAAGTTTCATTTTCTGTTCGATAAATTGAAAAACAGAAAAATAAAAAATTCGAATTCTGGAACAGAAAAAATATAAAATCGTTTTTTATAAAAATAAAGCGATTTCAAGCAATAAAAATAAATTAGACAAATATTGTTTGTTATTTTATATTATTTTACAAATATTTTTAGCTGAAAAACCCTGAAAATTGGAAAATATCGTAAGTTTAAAAAATAATAAAAAAAAAAGTTTCTGTTTCTTATTTTGGTGGGATTGACCCTTTACTCTACTCTACACAAATATAAATTTTATTTAGGATTTGGTTTAGGACTACCTAAAACAATAAAAACCAATTAAAATTTATGAATTACATTATGTTGATTAAATTTTTGGACAACCAAGAATTTATCATAAAAACATATTAATAAAAAAAATAATTAAACCAAAAAAAAATTAATCAATTAATATTCAACCGAAATATTAAATTTTGAATTACAATTCCTGCGCAATCGACAACTTCTCTGGCCCCACGTTGGGCGCCATTTTATATAACTGTTTGTTCAGCACGTCGCAGCTATCATAAATCCTGGAATGGAGGTAAACATCAGGTTTATGGGATATTGCCTTGACCTCCTTTTTCAGCCGGGCTGAGTTTCGCCGGGGGCGTGGGAGACAATATCCCGGAGCCAGATTCCTATAAGCAATTAATTCTGTAAAACAACCACATGGAATACATACAATAGGATATGGAAAGGATGAGGGAAAAGGATGGCGAATAAACTTCCGGTGAATTCTGACCCCATTATGGATTTTATTCCATTCTAATTATTGAAAATAATAAATGAAAACATATATAATATTGTTTTGTGCCTATAAGTTGAAAATTATATTTATTTCTTCCAGATAATTATATTTAGTTTTGTAGGCATTTAATTTTAGAATTATGTGATTTTCATGACCAAGTTATAATTTTACTTTACAATATATATTTTAAATTATTTTACTGCTACTATATTTATTTTAATATTTATTTTAATATAAATTATTATTTATTTAATATAATATATAAAGAAAATTAAGAATATAATTTATAATATAATAATATAAAGTTTCAATATATTTAAATTAAGAAATTACCTGGTTTCCAACGAAGACAGTACTGTATTCAACTGGAACCTATACATTATTTTTTTCCTGTATTAATATTAACAATAAAAAAAAAATACAACTAAGAAAATCACTTTCAATATTTAACTATAAATTGCTCCTACAAATTCCTGGTTTTACTAATCAATTAAATTTTACTAATTTCTCATTATTTTAAACTTTAAATCAAATTTTTCTTTATTTTAAACTTACTAATTTTTCTTTATTTTAATTTAAATCAAATCCGCACCAAATCCAATCACCAACAACAATAGCACAGTCTTCGGCTACTAATACTACTTTATATATTTTTTTACATATAAAATTTTATATGGCAATTTTATATATTTTGTTATAAAGTATTTTAATTTAGATTAAGTATTTTTCTTTTTCTTTTCTAAATTTTATTTGATTGATTAATTTATTTGTGTTGTAATAACTTATTTTCATTATTTTATTTATATGATTTTTATTTTATTTAATTCAATTATCATATTATAGTTTAAGTTATTTATATATCACTATTTATATTTATTAAAGTTATGTAACTATCATTATTTATTTTTATTGAGTTATTTTGGGACGATAATTCCACAATTCTTTTCCCAGCTTGTTTTAATTTATTGTTTTTTTTTTTTTAAATTTTTATGTTAAATAACATATTACAACTCTGCACTCAGTCTATTATTCGGGTTAAAAAGTTATTATAAAAATTTTAAATTTTTAATTAATAGTTGGCACTTTGACCAACAATATTAATTATCTGCTTCCCAATCAAAAAAAAAAAAAAAAGAAATTCAACATTTCAAAAGAAAATTAACTACTACTTTTAATCTAAATTATTTATTCGAATTTTAGATCACCAAGAACCAAGACTTCTTTTCACATTGGATGCTCAATCCAATCTCCTCATCCGATTTTTATTCTATTCTTTTCTCCTAATTTTTTTATAATTATTCAGCTTACTCTCTATTCGAACCGACGCTATCATTTCCCGCCAAAATAATTCTTTTATTACAATTTTACTAAGCTCTCCCTATAACGTATTTTCTTTCTATCGATCTCCGCGCAATCTATTATCGTTTTTAAATTCACCACCCGTTGCTTATTTACCCACGGCAGTTCTATAATTCTTTTTGACGTTCTGTGATTTAATTGTGACATAAGTCAATCAATCAGGAAAATATAAACAATGTGGTTGGTAAGTAAAAGTTTTTTTTTTTTTTATTATTTATTTTTAATTTTAAGAAATAATTATAATAATAATTATTTTATTTTATATTTTAGATATTCCTTACACATCTAATCGAGAACAGACAGACACGGACAATATGGAAGTGAGATAATCCCTTAATAAAGGTAAGAAAAAAAATAATAATAATGAATTTTTGGTTGGCAACCACCAGCCATAGACTGTATAATAATTAATAATAATTTTTTTATTTATTTCAGATTTCAGCTGTTACAAGGTCGAAGGTTGAAATCTGGAAATCGTCCTATGGTTACTATCGGATTTGATTTATGCTTCCGTGTCTTCATCCATAAAATAATAACGGCTACCATTACTATGAGAATTACAACTAAACTTGTGTAAGATATAGTATAATGATGGATGTCATGAAAATTTATTTGCTGTGAATCATCTTCCTGTTTTATTTTAAGGCGATTAACAGCTTCCTTTATATTGTCGATATCCTGAGTATTGTTAATAATGCTTGAGTGGAGAGTTAGTGGTTTTATTAATTTCAAATCCACGTTTTTTTTGTCTTTGTTGATTGTAAATGGAGAAATTTCAGACTGAGAATTCAACATTGCTTTTGTTGATATTATTATTGCACCATGCCTGGCTAAACAATTATTTTCAAGTGTTAAAATTCCCTGTGCACTAATACTTGTCTGAATATGCGTTGTATTACATTTTATTTA
The DNA here is from genome assembly GCA_963920725.1 of Rhamphomyia laevipes. Lineage (NCBI taxonomy): Eukaryota > Metazoa > Arthropoda > Insecta > Diptera > Empididae > Rhamphomyia > Rhamphomyia laevipes. The sequence continues at coordinate 85,885,257 of OY987255.1, forward strand.
TAGCGTGAAATTTTGTGTTACTGAAAATAACCAATCATTTTTGTTGTGCATTTGATACCAGAATTCTTTTTTTGGTATCTAATAGAATTCACATTTGGTTGTTGGCAAATTTTTTAATACTGCTATTTCACATTCATTGTACATGTGATCCATTTTGAACATAGGCTCCTTTACTTGACACATTAATATTCCATTGTTTAGCATAAGACATCTCCCTAATTCATACTCATTTATTGCAAAAAACAAATCTTCATTAAAGTTTGTTACGATGTATTCACTATTAGATTTAACAATTATCATACGATCGTTCTTGGAACTGGAACAACTTTATAAATCGTAAAATCATCATCTCTAAGTAAAGGGATTTTAGCTTGAACTATAATATATCTCTCGGTAATAGTTCCTTTTGCTGTTATAGTGCGATAAATTGAACGTAATGGAATTGGAACTTTAGTTCTTTAGTCATTTCCTTTAATAATTGTTGTAGAGTGATAAGTACAGGATTAATTTTTCCATGATAAATATCAGTCATTAAGTCGATGACTGTCGATTGGAATTTTTCGCATTCATTCAACATTATTGATAATTGTGTTGTCATAAATTAAAACACTGATGCTGCGTGCTGCTGATTTATCCCTTTAACTACTTCATTATATAATTCGTTCATGTGAATGTCCAAATATTGAAATTGCTCATTAATATGATCTGTATTTTTTTAATAATGTTTGATGTCGAGTCAATAATTGAAGTTTGTTCTTTAAACATTTTTAGCAGATGTTTAAGGGATATTTTATCAACCGGTGATCGTTTTTTCCTACTGTGTTCAATTTTCAAATAATATTTTTTCATTTTCTTTTAGTGTCCGAATAGATTGCTGCAACTTTAATGTAATAGATTCGCAGTATTCCTTGTAGTTATTCATTGTTATACAGAGATTTTTCATATTTACTACATAATAATTTATTTTCTTTATTTCTTCATAATAAGAATCTAATTTATAATATACAATTATATTCCATTCGTTTGTAATAATCATTGTATCTCCCAATTTATGAAATATTAATTCAGAATTTACAACTTTTTTATTTACTGAATTCGAAAAACATTTACTTCCTGACACTAGTATCAACATATAAAATAAAATCATAAATATTTTTGAATGATTTTTTAAAGTGGATCTGCTATTCTCTGAAGTTGTAGCAATATTTATTTTAACGTTAACTGGATTATCCTTTTTCATATTTTTGTAATAGGTCGTTTTAAAAAAATATTTTTCTCAGTTTTTATTGTTACAACTCTTATCAATCCATCACTTCCTGGATGTAACTTAACTATTCTTCCCATTGCCCATTTTGAAGGTGGCATATTATCTTCTCTTATCAACACTATCTCTCCTTCTTTGACATTTGATTCTAGAGTTTTCCATTTTGATCGTTGTTGAAGACTCACCAAATATTCAGATGACCAACTTTTCCAGAAATCGTGATGCATTTTTTGTATCAATTCATCTTTTTTTAAATATTCTGGTGGTGCAACAATTGATTGTCCTATTAAAAAATGTCCTGGTGTTAAAACTGTACACTCTGTTGGGTCATTACTAATCACGCATAATGGTCTTAAATTTAAAGTTCCTTCTATTTGATATAAAAGTGTTGACATTTCTTCAAATGTTAGAGTATTATCTCCTATTATTCTTTTTAAGTGATATTTATTTATTTATTTATTTATTTATTTATTTATTTACCAAGCAAGGTACATTTAATTATACAAATAAAATTATTATATTATATTAACATTTACAAAAATGATAATAATAAAAAATTATAAATTATTTACTTATTACTATTAACAAAAAATAATGTTTCTTAATTATAAACTTAAAATTAATTTAATTATTTATTTATTTAACAATACAAAATCTAAGATTATAAAATACTTAGACAAAATAAATTGTAATAAACTAGGGTTGATATGTATTAGAAGGGATGTAAAAAAAAAAATAGGGATATTAAGGGATATAATAGTAATTTGATTATTTCAAGATGTTGCGAAGCCTGGATTTGTAGGCAAATTTAGATATAGTTGGGGAATAGCAGGAACTATATTGGTTGAAAATCATACAACATCTATTGATAGGTTCATTTTTACCATATTCCGTACGATGAGCAGAAACCTTAAGTAGGGATGTATGTCTTGTTTGTCTTATGTCATTGTTAAGTATTATCCTGTTAGATATAAAACTAACGTTTATGTTGTTATTCAAGACATCGAGAGTATAACAAGCTACTAGTAGGTCGCGTCTAGAGGAAAGTGAAGTCAGTTCAAGTAATTTAAGTCTAGAAAGGTACGTTGGTAAATTATTATAGTCGTGTGGGTCGTGCAGGTCCCGAAGAGCGAAAAGAAGAAATTTTTTTTGAAAAGACTCTATTCTATCACTGTGCACCTGGAAATATGGTAACCAAATCGGACAGGCATATTCAAGAATTGATCGTACTAAGGTGCAATATAAGGATTTAGTCACCCACACATTTTTAAACTCTTTGGCTCTTCTTTTAATAAAACCCAGCATTTTATTGGCTTTGGAAATGATTCTGTCATAATGAAGATTAAAATTCAGCTTACAGTCCAACAAAACCCCGAGGTCATTAATTTGAGTTACACGGTTAAGTTGAGTACCATTTAAATCGTAGGCGTGTATAATAGTAGTTTTCTTTCTTGAAAAACTAATGACGTGACATTTACTAACATTAAGGTCCAACTTGTTAACTCTACACCAGCTCTCAAGTATTTTTAGTCTACTTTCTAAATATTGTACATCAGAAGGTTTAGTTATTATATAATATATTTTTAGATCGTCAGCATACAAAATATGTGGAATGTCAAATAATATTTCAGATAGGTCATGGAGTAAGATATTGAATAATAGAGGGCCAAGGTGGCTACCTTGAGGAACACCTGAAGAAACTGATATTTCTTTGGAAATAAACCCTTGAAATTTAACCGATTGAGTTCGACCACTGAGATAAGAAGTGATCCATTTTAAAAGTGGGTTTGCCACTCCGATTTTTTTCAATTTAGAGATAAGGATGCTGTGGTCAACACGATCAAAAGCTTTACTGAAGTCAGTGTAGATAGCATCAATCTGGTGACCTTTTTCCATGTTAATCAGCACTTCAGAAGTAAAAACCATTAGATTAGTGGTGGTAGAGCGACCTTTTCTGAAACCATGCTGTTGCTCGTTGAGTATTGGATTGATAATTGACGTCATTTTATCACATATAATTTTTTCAAAAATTTTTGGTATAGTAGATAATATAGCAATACCTCTATAGTTATCGACGATGGCCTTATCACCACTTTTGTATATAGCAGTGAGGTGAGAAGATTTCCAGGCAGACGGAAATGTTCCTGAAGAGATGGATTTATTAAAGATAAGTTTTAGTGGTGCAGACAGCTGATCAGCGCATTTCTTTAGAAAAAGTGGGGGTAATAAGTCAGGCCCAGGACCTTTATTAATATCAATACTACCTAACACATTAAGTATTTCCTCATCTGAAATAGATATTGTATTTAAAATAGTGTTTTGGTCATCACTTATAGATGAAGTATCTGTTAAATCAGTTGTGGGCCTATAACATTCGCTGAATCGATCAGCAAACATGTCACTTATATCACTAGGATTTGATGAGAAAGTGTTATCCTTTGACATGGTGGATGGATATCCTGAGCATTTACGTTTGGTGTTTACAAAATCGAAAATTTTTTTTGGGTGTGTTAAAAGGTCTTGTCCAAGTATATTAATATAGGAATCATAAGAACAACGCGACTTAGTAGAGAACTCTGTTGCAAGTTCATTATGCTCACGGATTAAATCCAGGTTCGGATTAATAAGTTCTTTAATTTTTTTATATAATTTATTTCTGCGATTTCGTAGAGTTCTAAGATTTTTATCTAACCATAGCTCAGTTAACTTATCTTTTTTAACCATCTTAGGAACGTAAGTATCAATTATTCTAAAAGTTGAAGAATAAAAGGATGAGACAATAGAATCTAAGTCACCATATGCTAACAATTCAGTCCAGTCAATAGCAGAAAGAGCTGAATTTATATTATCAAAATCAGCATTTTTAAAGTCATATACCACTTTGTTATTGTAAGATTTAATAAAAAAAGTATCAGTGGTTTTAAGTTCAACAACTAATGCATTATGATGCTGTGTGTTAGTGAAAAGATTTTCAGCATCAGTAGCAATATCAACAACCACGTTGTCATAGTTGTTAGAAAAAATAAGATCAAGCCATCTTCCATTATTGTTAGGAGAATTTACTATCTGCTGTAGGTCATTTCCATAAAAAGTATCAATGAGCGAAAAGTCTATGTCATCGGTAAAGTTTACAGGAAGCAAATGGTTGTCTAGTTCGTCGATAATGAAGGATAATTTAGGGCGATTAAAATCACCAAACACAAAAATATCGTCAACTTCGTCTAGAGTAGAAAGAATTGAGAGGAGAGATTCATAAAATTCACTATAAACAGTATCATCCGAATTAGGAGGGATATAAATTACTCCAACAAATATTAACTTATTATCAATTCTAAGTTTAATAAATGTGTGTTCAAAAGACTGTGAGCGAGATGTATATACTATTTCATGAGTAAAGGTATTACGCAATCCGATTAGAACACCACCACCTCTTGTAAGACCAGTAGAGATATAGTCTCGATCACACCTGTAAACTGTCCAGTCATTACTTAGGATTTCTGCATTAGTGAAAGAGTCATTCAACCAAGTTTCACATATTACTATAATATCAAAGGGTGAGGAATTAGCATTTATAAAAAGAGAATTTAGTTTACCTCTGATTCCTCCGCAGTTATGGTAAAAAAAACGTAGTGATGAAGTGACTTTACACCTGTTTCCCATATTGAGGAGCTGCCGGCGGAATAAAATGCCATTGAGTCCCATATAATGTAAAATAGTCTGATAAATTTTCATTTTGTTTTATAGCTGCTTTAAGCTCTATATTTTTTTAGCGCCGACAAAATTAGTACCATTGTCACTATACATATTTAAACATAAGCCTCTTCTTGCTGTAAACCTTTTATATGCTGCTAAAAACGCTTCTGAAGTCATGTCACTTACATATGTAAAGCTTTCGTTGTTACACATACAAAAATAGCTCTATATCCTTTGTATGATTTATAATCACGTCCTTTTGTCGTCCTTATTTGTACAGGGCCTGCATAATCTAATCCTGAATGTGTAAATGGTTTTGACGGTGTTACTCTTGATACTGGCAAATTTCCCATCAACTGTTGTATGTTATCTGTTCTATATCTAAGACATTTAATACATTTGTGTATATGAAATCTTACTGCATCTTTAGCTCTTATAATCCAGAATTTTTTTCTACTATAAGCCAAAGTTAACTGATTACCACCATGAAGCGTTTTCATATGTGCATCTTCAATTAAAAGCGTTGTAAAATCACTATTCTTAGGTATTATAATCGGATGTTTCTCATTATATGATACTATCGCTTTTTGTATACGACCGCCTACTCTAAGAATTCCTTCGTCATCAATAAATGAATTTAAATTTATTATTTTACTTTTATTTTGTACTTTTCCAAACCTTTTTAAGCTACTTATATCCTCAGATAAGTACTTATTCTGCACTACTTTAATAATTTAATTTGTAGCAAACTGTAATTCTTTTGTGGTTAAATATTCAGTGTTTATTAAATTATTTTGATTACGGCTTTTTTCAATGAATCTGTTGCAAAAACTTAAAACTCGAATTAATTTTGACAATGATGAAAATTTCAGTATTAATTCACATAATATTGTATTTTCAATTCCTGTCATTAGAACTGTAGTTGAATTTCTACTTTCTTCATTAATATAAGGTATAATTTTGTGCCGATTTTGCTGCCACATTTCTTTTTCTGATAGTAGCCATTTACATCCTGTCCACCATAATTGATGATCTTTTAATTTTGATGGTGTAATTCCTCTTGAAGCTATATCTGCAGGTTTTTCTGTCGATTTTATGTAATTCCATTTACTTGGAGAAATTATTGATTGAATTTGGCAACAAAACTCTATTGGCAACAAATTTTTTCCATTTTTCGGGATTTCCTTTTATCCAAGCTAATGTAATCATAGAATCAGTCCACGCAAAATTGTCTATGTTTAATTTTTTTAATTTAAAAAAAAATAATTTTAATTTTTATTGGTGCAACTTTAGTTTTTGCTGTCAATAATGTTATAACCGACTTTCCATCTGATGCTAATATTTTAGCATATACAACTGCGGCATATGCTTTTTCTGAAGCATCACATAATCCATGAATTTCTATGTGACTATTTGTGTTAAATTGTATCCACCTTGGAATTTTTATTAATTCTATTTTCGGTAATTTGCTTTAAAAATTTAACCATTTTTCTTCTATTCCTTTTTTAAACTGGTATCCCAGTCGATTCCTAAGATCCTTAGTTCTTGCATCAATAATTTTGCTTGTATTATTATTAGCTATATCTGATAAAATTGTTCTTTTTGTTATTATTTTTTGCTTACAAGTTTTAACTTTGAATTGGATTTCATCATGTATTGGATTTCATTCTATTCCCAATGTTTTAATTAATTCTTTATCATTTATTTCTATGATATTATTAGCTTGCTGATCGTTCTGTTTCACATTTGCTATTAACTCTAGATTATTGCTAGACAATTTTCTTAGATTAAAACCGCCTGATTTTAGAACTTCTATTAGTTCTAGTTGAAATTTTGTAGCTTCTTTAATAGTATTTGCTCCTGTTATAAGATCATCTACGTAAAAATCTCTTTTTATTACTTCACATGCCACTTATGGTTTTCATCGTCAGCTAATTGATTTAAAGTTCTTATAGCTAAATATGGTGCTGAAGCGGTGCCATATGTAACTGTAATCAACTTATATTCTTTTATGGCTTCGTTGCTATTAGACCTCCATAATACTTTTTGATAATTTTGATTATCTTCATGTATTTTTATTTGCCTGTACATTTTCTCAATGTCTGCGATCATAACAAATTGGTGTTTTCTCCATCTCAACAAAATACTAGATAGGTCTTGCTGAAGTTTTGGACCTATATACATTTTGTCATTTAAACTTATTCCATTTGATGTTTTTGAAGAAGCATCAAATACAACACGTAATTTAGTTGTTAATTTATCTTCTTTAATTACTGCGTGATGTGGAAGATAAGAATTATCAGAGTCTATATTTGCTGAATTATTTGAGAGTACCATATGTCGTAGTGCCATATACTCCCGTAAAATTTGTGTATTCTTCTTTTAATGTAAAAATCTTTTTTCTACCTGCATAAATCTTGCAAATGTTTTTTTCTTCGATTCACCTAATTCTTTACAGCTTACTTTAAATGGAATTTTTACTGTATATGTAAATATACATCATTATTTCATGTATGAGTTTTTATATAATAACTTTCACATATTTTGTTATCTTCAGATAATACTTGAGGTGTGTCTACTTCTTCTAACTCCCAAAATTAATCCGTCTTGAATTTTATTGTTATGTAATATAATATCTGCAAATATGTCAGCACCAATAATTATATCAACTGGACCTGGAACATTATATAACGGATCTGCCAACATAAAATTGTTTCAATCATTGTTATTGGTATTGATTTTTTCCTCTGGTAAAACTTTAGTTAATTTTGGTAACACTAAAGCTTCACATTGCATACTGAATGTTGCCGGAAATCTTGGTATAATTTCTAATGTTAGCTTTCCTCTTGATGAGCCAGCATTAGGTTGCTTTTTTCTCTTGGCAATCTTAGCAACTGAGCTGCTTTCTCACTAATTAATGTGCTTTGAGAACCTTGATCTATTATACCTCTAATTAGTACAAAATCCCCGTTGTTATTTCTCGCTTTTATTAATACTGTTGCAAGAAGCGTGTTATAATTTGTGACTTATTTTTGTCTATCAATTGTCATTGTATTGACAGAACTACTTTCTTTTCTATTTTTAAAGTATTCATCGTTATGCAATAAAGTATGATGCGATTTATTGCATTTAAAACATTTTCTGCTACTAGTACACTTTAATGTTCTTTTTATGATTTATACAATTATAGCATAAATTATAATTTTTTACGAAGTTTATTCTTTCTTCTATAGTTGTTTTATTGAATTTTTGACAACTGTGTAATAAATGTTTATTTTTACAAAATGGACAATTTAATATTTCATTTACTGGTCTTAATTTTGCTGTTTATTAAAATTTTGGAAATTTACATCATTGAAAGATGAATTTCTCTTTCTATTTTCATCGATATTTTCTAATGATTGGAATCTTTGTTCCAAGAAAGACATAAAATCAGAAAGATTTTGAATTTCTTTTGGATTTTTAATCGATTGTTCGTATAATTTAATCGATTCTTTATGTAATTTTTTTACTAGAATGTGAGTCAACAGTGGACTCCAGCTATCTACATCTACCTGTAGATTTTTAATTGCATGTAATGACTGTTGTAATATCAAATAGTTGTTTGAGAGCTACAGCATTCTCATTATGTTTGTTTTGTTGATTTAACAAAACCTCAACATAATTTGAAAAGAGTTTACGAATGTTATACCTTTTCGCTAAAGTGTCCCACGCTGCATCATAATTTACTTCTGATATCCCAAGATGTTGAATAATTTTTAAAGCTTCTCCTTTCAAATGAATTTTTAGATATTGAATTTTTTCTGCTTTACTTAATCTTGTATTATTGTGAATAACTTGATTAAAAATATCATAAAATGCTATCCACTATGATAAATCAACAGAAAACATTGGCAATTTTATCCTGGATACTAAAAGTTCATTATCGCTTCTCCCCATTTGTTGGGGTGTTAACACTACTGCTTCTAATTTTTCAGATATCATTATCATTATTTCATTATATCTAGCATCTAGTTGTTCGTATTGATTTTTATAATCGTCTTCGAGTTCGAATGTATTCATTACTATTTGTTCATGAATACTTTGAACATCTTTCCATTTTTCTATAAGCATATTTCTTTTAAGTTTAAGAAATCAAGGAATATGATGTTGTTTATTTTCTATTTCTTGTAATAATTTATCACACAAAATAAGACGAAAATTCGCTCTTTTATAATCGTCACTGACAGGACTTCTTTTTGAATTTATTAATGTTATTTGTGCCTGATGTTGTACTGCAGTTGATGCACTTTCTGAATTAGATACTTCAGCTACTTTTTTGGGAATTATTCCCGCTATTTTCGTATTTAGATCACCTTCTTCGTTGAGAAATTTCATAATATCATCTCTTGATGTTGATATTTGTGAATAAATTTTTTTGGTGAAATATTCGTGAGATTCTAATCCTAACGTCAGAATTTTATCATTATTTTTATCAAAAATTTCCCACGTTTTTTCCAATTCATCTAAACTATGTTGTACCATAGACTTAGTCTTCCTTAAATTTATGTCTCTTAATGTTACAAAAAGATCATATATACTTTTTCCTAAGGTATATTGCTCGCTGCATAGCTGCTGCATAACTTCCAGTGCTGTCGTCATCTTGAAATGTTAAACTTCTTTGTTGTGCTGCTATGACTTACTTATATATATATTATTTTTTTATATATATTATTTTTTGTTTAGAAAAGAAAATATATTAGCCTTAAGCGTCACGCTTTTTTAAGGCTTTTCTATTCTAATTTTGTTAATTTTATTAAAACCTCTTTCTATTTATGAAGGGAAATTTTTTAATAAAATTTTCTTTCTTTTGTTCGAAGGACCAAATGTTCACACTTAGTTTTGTGTGGTTTGAAAGAATTTCTTTTAAATTCTTTATGTTTCTCCTAGAACTAGAATATCTAGCAGATTTGTTACTGAATATTTTATAAAAAGGAAACAAAGAATCTTTTGAGAATAAATCAGATTACTGTGGGTCAAGTCTGACTATTCAGGAAAACAATGTTTCTATTTTGATGGTTTATAAAAGCTGTTTTATTTTTGAAATGTAATGTACTTATATACTATAGGTTTACAATAATAAAATCTTAACATAATATTCCGTAACATAAACTATTTGTTAAAATTACTTTAAATTTGATCGTAATAAAAAAAGAGGTATGATGATAAATGCCCTTAAAATTATACATTAAACATCTGAACATAAAAATATCTAGACATAATTAAGCTATAATAAAATTATAGCTATTCTAATTTAGAAATTGTAAACTAAATTATTAAAACTAAAAAAGTCGGCTTAGCGTTTCTTTGATCTAAATTTAATATTATTTATATGTTAAAAAATTATTTCATTATGTTCAATTATGAACAAGTTACTTCTATAATCTTTTCAATATGTACATCGTTAATATTTTCATTTTAATATCCTAATATTTACATCTTTAATATTTATGTTATTTAATCTTTAGTCTTTTTTTTTTTAGAAAAATTTAATCTTTTAAAATATTTAATTTTTGCAGTATTTAATCTTTTAAAATATTTAATCTTTAATCTTTTAATAATTTCCATTATTTAATCTTTTGAATAATTAATTCTTTAGTATTTTTAATAGTTACTTCTATAATCTTTTAAATATTTACATCGTTACTTTTTATATTTAATCTTTAATCTGTTCTTTTTTTTTTTTTTTAATTTAATCTTCTGAAATATTTAATTTTTTTAAAGTATTTAATCTTTAATATTGTTTAAAATTTACCTCTTTAATATTATTAAGGGCCGTTTTTTCAATGAAAGTTTAAACTTAAGTATAACTAAACCGAGTTTAAATTTAAACTTGGTTTAAATTATGATTCGTTTGCTCAATAAAAATTTATCCTAGGGATAACTAAACTGAGTTTAAATAAAGGAAATATTTATTTCCCAGGGAAATTTAAGTTTGCTATAGCAATACCGGCAACTTTGACAATTGATTTTTAAAAAAAATTAAAACTGCCTATTTGTTTATGTTTTTATGGTTGTGAATTTGTGGTAAAATATAAATGCAAAATAATTAAATAAAAAAAACAATGGAGTCCCGAAAAAGATTCCCAAATTACAGTAAAATTTAAAATGTCCTCATCATCATCCAACATATCTTGGTAATCTTCCATTTAAAATAAATATTTAAAATCACTTTTCTTAATAATAATTTCTTTTCACAATTAATGCCAAAACAATAATGTCACAACAAATTTTTTTTTCATACATTTCACATTTGAATTATTGTCATCGCATTGTTCCAGCTGATGAAATGGACATACATACGCGTAAAAATACGCACACTATAACAGAATAAAGATAAATTGAGTTTAAACCACGAAAATTGGTAGTTTAATTTTATCTAAGTTTAAGGGAGATAAACTTAGTTTAAGCGATTGAAAAAACGAATTTTCGAATTAAACTTAGTTTAACTTTAAACTGAGTTTAAACTCGCATTGAAAAAACGGCCCTAAGGGAGATAAACTTAGTTTAAGCTATTGAAAAAACGAATTTTCGAATTAAACTTAGTTTAACTTTAAACTGAGTTTAAACTCGCATTGAAAAAACGGCCCTAAGTATTTGAATTTTAATCTTTTTTGTTTTGAAAAATTTAATCTTCAAATATTTAGTTTTTTAAAATATTTAATCTTTAATATTGTTTAAAATTTACTTGTTAATATTATTAAGTATTTGAATTTTAATCTTTTTTTTTATTTTTAAGTATTTACATTTTTAGTATCATTTAAAATTTAATCTACTATTTTTAGTATTTACAACTTCATATTTAAATATTTACTCTTAAATAATTACTATTTATTTAAATATTTTGTTTTTACATTTCTTTTTCTGGAAAACTAAGAAATTCTGCTTCGCTGCTAGAATCTTCTATTTCTTTCCAAACATAGTTACAAAAGCGGAAATGAAAGCGGAAAAAAAATTCAAGCATCTTATGTCGCATGCACCTCCGATTAAAAAAAGAGACGGAACGTGGGAAAGAAATAAATTGAGTAAAGCTGAAGTATTCGCAGATCATCTAGCAGATATATTCAAACCAAATGAAGCTAATGGAGTTAGAGTACCTGAGGCGGAAGAAAATACAGTACAAAAAGTAATAACACCAGTTACTTCAAAGGAGGTCGAAGAAACTATCAAAAATTTGCGAATAAAAAGGACCAGGATATGATCTAATTACATACTTACTCAGTTACCTAGAAAAGGAATAGTTATGCTAACGGAAATAATCAACGCCATCTTTAGGCTAAGAGTAGTTCCGAAAACATGGAAAGTAGCAGAAATTATCATGCTGCCAAAGCCAGGTAAACCGCCGAACGATGCCAAATCTTATCGTCCAATATCGCTCCTTCCAGTAATGTCTAAACTGATGGAAAATAAAACCGATAGTTGAGGAAAAAAATGTAATTCAATCTTTTCAATTTGGTTTTAGAGAAAAACATTCTACAGTCGAACAGGTGCATAGAATCACTAACGCAATTGAAAACGCTATCGAAGATAAATAATTCAGCTCAGCAATGTTTCTAGACATAGCGCAAGCATTCGATAAGGTTTGGCATGAGGGTCTAATACATAAGCTGGACAAATTCCAGTCAAAGCACCACGTAGAATTTTTAACATCCTACTTAAAACACAGGTTCTTTCGTGTAAAACAAGAAGACGAATACTCTGACTTGAAAAACATAGATGCTGGAGTCCCGCAGGGTAGTATCCTAGGTCCTATATTATATCTCCTATATACATGCGATATTCCGGTACCGGAAGAAGTTCTAGTCGCTACTTTTGCAGATGATACTTCAATGGTTCCATCATCAAAATCTCTAGACAATGCTGTTAGTAAAATTCAGAATGCAAACTCCGTTATTCAAGATTGTACAAAAAAGTGGAGAATAAAAAATCAATGAAGCTAAATCTGCACACTTAATCTTCACAAATAGAAAAATTCAGCAAATTCCACAAGTAAGTATCAATGGTACTCTAGTACCATATGCAAACACAGCGAAATACCTAGGCATTACGTTGGACGCGAAATTAAAATGGAAAGAGCACATAAAAGTAAAACTAAGTGAACTTAATATAAAATACAGCAAACTGGCTTATTGGCCGGAATTCCAAATTATCAACATACAACAAGCTTCTAATATATAACCAAATTATTAAGCCAGTATTGCTATATGGTATACAACTTTGGGGCTGCGCTAGTAAATGTCACATTGATAAGATCCAGCGTTTCTAAAATAAGGTAGTCCGTAACATTGTTAATGCTCCGTGGTACATCAGGAACAAAGATATACATAGAGACCTAAATTTGAAAGTAGTGCATTTATATAGGTTCTGGCTCAAAGGAAATGAGCAAAAATAATGAGCAAAATATTGAAAATAAATTCTATACTGCATACAAATAAATGAGTATTTAAAGAATTTTTGCACATTAATTATTAAGTAATTTTTACCTTAATGAAATTCGACACCGCTTTAATTTAATTTAAAATATTTATACTTAATTATAATTACAATTTTTTTTCTACTTCCGGTCAATAATAATAATGTAATATGATCTAAATTGATTTACTTTTCCAAAATTTTTGGGAATTGATCTAAATTAATTTACTTTTCTAAAACTTTTGGTAATTTCAAGGGTCAATGAATTGATTCGGATGCACGTGCATTAATATTGTTTTTTCACGTTTAAAATTTAGCATAACCAGATAATTAATTAAAAAGGTCAAAATATTAGAAATAAAATCTATACCACATACAAAATAATGCACATTTTGCTCATTTTTGCACATTTTAATAGTTTATATGAAATAAGTAATTCTTCGTAAATGTGCAAAATATTGAAAATAAATCCCATACCCCATACAAAATAATGTACATTTTGTTTATTTTTACACATTTTAATAGTTTATATGAATTAAGTAATTCTTCGCAAATGGGTAAAATATTGACAATAAATCCCATACCCCATACAAGTTAATGCGCATTTTCGCACATTTTAATAGTTTTTATGAATTAAGTAATTCTTCGCAAATGGGCAAAATATTGAAAATAAATTCCTACCCCATACAAAATAACGCACATTTTGCTCATTTTTGAACATTTTAATAGTTTATATGAATTAAGTAATTCTTCGCAAATGGGCAAAATATTGAAAATAAATACCTACCCCATACAAAATAACGCGCATTTTGCTTATTTTTGAACATTTTAATAGTTTATATGAATGAAATGAGTAATTCTTCGAAAATGGGCAAAAATAAATCCCATATTCCATACAAAATTATAAACATTTCTTTCATTTGTGAACGCATTAAGTTTCAATTACAAATATTTATACTTAAGCGTAATTTTAAATATTTTTTTACTTCCGGCTAAGGCTAACATATAGCATGATCAAAATGGTTTTTTTTTTTACTTTTCCAAAACTTTTGGGAATTTTAAGGGTCAATTAATTCGGATTCAGTTGAAATGGTCAAATGAAATGGGTGAAATATTGAAAATAAATTCCATACTCCATATAAAATAATGAACATTTTATTCATTTTTGAAAATTTTAATAGTTTATATGAATAAACTTAAGCGTAATTTTAAATGTTTTTTTACTTCCGGCTAAGGCTAATATAAGCATGAGCAAAATGGATTTTTTTTTTTACTTTTCCAAAAGTTTTGAGAATTTTAAGGGTCAATTAATTCGGATTCAGTTGAAATGGTCAAATGAAATGGGTGAAATATTGAAAATAAATTCATACTACATATAAAATAATGAACATTTTATTCATTTTTGCACATTTCATATAAATTATTGAAATTAATTCGTATAAAATATTGAAAATAAAAAAATTGACATTCCATTAGTTTTCTATTAAAAATATGTCTCTGGCTGAGGGGCAAAAGCACTTAAGTCATGATTTATAGTTTGTCAGAAAAGCGTTTTTATCGAATATGTTCTGCTACTTTTACATTTGACAATTGTATTATATTAAGATTTTTTATCCATTCAGAATTTCAAGTAGTTTTACAATTAATTCTAAACTTCCTGGCAACCCTTTTTTTGGACCGCAATTAATTTTAGTAATTTGGCTTGGTTGATCAATGTAGAATTGTATAAAATATTACATTCAGATCGAGTTAGATGTTTTAGCTAAAATATTCGATTGTCATTGAAC
This sequence comes from Rhamphomyia laevipes, assembly GCA_963920725.1. Lineage (NCBI taxonomy): Eukaryota > Metazoa > Arthropoda > Insecta > Diptera > Empididae > Rhamphomyia > Rhamphomyia laevipes. The sequence goes on from OY987255.1 coordinate 85,900,452, forward strand.
TTGGGTTAGGTGAAGTAAAATTCGTTTTTGAAATTCTGAATTAAATGGTTTTGCCCCGTAGTCTGAAATTTATACTTAAGCGTAATATTCATTTTCTTTTTACTTCAGGCTAAGAATAATATATTATAAAATGATCTAAATTGTTCTAATTTTTTTACTTTTCCAGAAGTTTTATGAATTTTATGAGTCCTTAAATCGAATTGGCGCATTATATATTGTAATTTTCTCACTTTTAAATTTCGCATAGTCATTACTTAAATTTTTAAACTATCAATTTTAGCGATTTTATTATAATTTAACGGGAATAAATTCGTTTTTTGTCAAATCAATTATTATCGGAACAATAATATGATGCGGCAAAGAATTTAATTATAAATATATTTTATTAAAATCCTGATTTTTTGTTAATTTTATTAATTAAGTAATAAGAAATTATTATTAACGTAAATTTGATAACCTATCGCAAATAATTTTAAAGATAAATATTTTATTTTTCTCAATTAAATTTGTTAATTCATCAATTAATAATTCATTATTACTGAAAAATTTTATGCTTAAGTTCAAGTTTAATTTTTATACTTCCTAAATTCAATCCAATAATTATTATTAATTATTAAGCATAATACATTATTTCATTAATGATGATTTCGATGGCCTGCATATATAAATCGAAAAATTAAAATATAAATCTGAATCCTCAAAGTATAATATTTTTATTTAGGAAACTTCAGCGGGATCATTCTGAAATTTCATAGGAAAATGTTATAAGTTCAAAAAATCATTTAAAGTAAGTTTTACCCGTTTTCAAATAAATTTGATACTAAGATTAGTTACGCGATATATCTGTTGATCTTAAATTAGCACTTTCAGCAGATTCATGAGTCTGTATAAAGTACATTCATATATTTTTTTAAACTTATTGATACTTCTTTATTAAATTGATTGTTTTTCAATAAAACTAAATATATAATATTTTATAAGCAAATTCCAATATTTTTTTTTATTTCCTATCCATCACACTTCAAATTATGTTATTATTGCATTTATAATCCGCGTTTCATACTATTTAATGAATTTTATTTTCTTTGCAATGGATTTTCTTGCGATGAATTTTCTGCGAGGAATTTTTTATGGGTATGAAGTTTTCTTGCGAAGTATTTTCTTGTGATGAGTTTTCCTAGCGATTAATTTTCAGCGATGAAGTTTTGCTGCGATGAATTTTCCTAACGATTAATTTTCCGTGATGAAATTTACTTGTACGAATTTTGCTAACGATTAATTTTCAGCTATGATTTTTTCTTGGCTACGAATTTTTCTTGCGATGGATTTTCTGCAATGAAATTTCCTTAGATGAATTTTCCTAGTGATTAATTTTCTACAATGAATTGTAGAATTTTCTTGGCGATGAATTTTCTTAGTGATTAATTTTTTGTGATGAATTTTTTATGGGTATGAAGATTTCTTGTGATGAATTTTCCTAGCGATTAATTTTCAGCGATGAAGTTTTCTTGCGTTGAATTTTCCTAACGATTAATTTTCTGCGATGAATTTTTTATGGGTATAAAGTTTTGTTGCGATGAATTTTCCTAGCGATGAAATTTACTTGTACGAATTTTGCTAACGATTAATTTTCTGCTATGATTTTTTCTTGGCTACGAATTTTTCTTGCGATGGATTTTCTTGCGATGAGTTTTCCTAGCGATTAATTTTCTGCAATGAAATTTCCTGCGATGAATTTTTTCAGCGATTAATTTTGTGCGACGAATTTTCCTAGTGATTAATTTTCTGCAATGAATTTTTCTTGGCTATAAATTTTCTCAGCGATGAAATTTCCTGCGACGAATTTTCCCACCGATCAATTTTGTGCGATGAATTTTTCTTGACTATGAATTTTCTTGCTTTAGATTTTCTGCGATCAATTTTCCAAAAACCTTAAAAAAGACCTGAGTTAAAAACATTTGAGCCAATTAACAGTAATAAAAATGTTTAATGATGAAAAATCTTTTGCAGATCATAAAATCGTTTTGCTTCTCGCACTTAAAATTTTGCATTAACGATTATTTTTTTTTTTGCTTTTGACTTTTCATGCGATTACTTTTGAACGTCAGCCCCATAAAAGTCATGCCATTATTTTCAGTGAATTTAGCGGCGCTACTTTTGACTTTTAATGCGATTACTTGTAAACGTCTAAAGATCATGGCATTACTTTTAGCGAATTACTTTAAGCGGCGCTACTTCCGACTTTTAATGCGATTACTTGTAAACGTCTAAAAATCATGCCATTACTTTTAGCGAATTAAGCGGCGCTACTTTTGACTTTGTATGCGATTACTTCCAAACGTCTAAAAATCATGGGATTGCTTTTAGCGAACTAATTTTGACTTTTAATACGATTACTTTTAAACGTCTAAAAATTATGCCATTACTTTTAGTGAATTAAGCGGCGCTACTTTTGACTTTGAATGCGATTACTTTTAAACGTCTAAAAATAATGGCATTACTTTTAGTGAACTACTTTTGACTTTGTATGCGATTACTTTTAAACGTCTGCTTTTGACTTTCTATGCGATTACTTTTAAACATCTAAAAATAATGGCATTACTTTTAGTGAACTACTTTTGACTTTGAATGCGATTATTTTTAAACGTCTAAAAATAATGGCATTACTTTTAGTGAACTACTTTTGACTTTGAATGCGATTACTTTTAAACGTCTAAAAATAATGGCATTACTTTTAGTGAACTACTTTTGACTTTGAATGCGATTACTTTTAAACGTCTAAAAATAATGGCATTACTTTTAGTGAACTACTTTTGACTTTGTATGCGATTACTTTTAAATTAATCGCTAGGAAAACTCATCACAAGAAAATACTTCGCAAGAAAACTTCATACCCATAAAAAATTCCTCGCAGAAAATTCATCGCAAGAAAATCCATTGCAAAGAAAATAAAATTCATTAAATAGTATGAAACGCGGATTATAAATGCAATAATAACATAATTTGAAGTGTGATGGATAGAAAATAAAAAAAAATATTGGAATTTGCTTATAAAATATTATATATTTAGTTTTATTGAAAAACAATCAATTTAATAAAGAAGTATCAATAAGTTTAAAAAAATATATGAATGTACTTTATACAGACTCATGAATCTGCTGAAAGTGCTAATTTAAGATCAACAGATATATCGCGTAACTAATCTTAGTATCAAATTTATTTGAAAACGGGTAAAACTTACTTTAAATGATTTTTTGAACTTATAACATTTTCCTATGAAATTTCAGAATGATCCCGCTGAAGTTTCCTAAATAAAAATATTATACTTTGAGGATTCAGATTTATATTTTAATTTTTCGATTTATATATGCAGGCCATCGAAATCATCATTAATGAAATAATGTATTATGCTTAATAATTAATAATAATTATTGAATTGAATTTAAGAAGTAAAAAAAATTAAACGTGAACTTAAGTATAAATATTTTTAATTTTCGCGAATACTTACCAATTCGACGTTAAAATTCGCAAACTTTTTAACTAATTAATAGCTAAAATAAATTAGTTGCTCGGCTTATAAGCATAAATATTTGATTTTTCAGTAATAATGAATTATTAACTGGTGAATTGACAAATTTAATTGATAAAAAAAAAATATTTATCTTTAAAATTATTTGTGATAGGTTATCAAATTTACGTTAATAATAATTACTTATTACTTGATTCATAAATGAAACAAAAAATCGAGATTTTAATAAAATATTTATAATTAAATTCTTTGCCGCATCATATTATTGTTCCGATAATAATTGATTTGACAAAAACGAATTCATTCCCATCCCATTAAATTATAATTAAATCGCTAAAATTGATAGGCTGAAAATTTAAGTAATGACTTATGTAAAATTTAAAAGTGGGGGAAAAAAAAATATATAATGCACCAATTCAATTTATTGACTCATAAAATTCCTAAAACTTTTGGAAAAGTTAAAAAATTACAACAATTTAGATCATGTTGTATAAATCTCAGAATACGGGGCAAAACCATTTAATTCAGAATTTCAAAAACGAATTTTACTTCACCTAACCCAAGTTCAATGACAATCGAATATTTTAGCTAAAACATATAACTCGATCTGAATGCAATATTTTGCGCAATTCTACATTGATCAACCTGGCCAAATTACTAAAAATAATTGCGGTCCAAAAAAAGGTTGCCAAGCACTTAACCGTTTAATTTCCCAGGAAGTTTAGAATTAATTGTAAAACTATCTACATATGCATAAAAAATCTTAATATAGTAATGGTTTTGTTTCGCTAGAGTATTCTCTTCAAAGTAATAAAAAAAATCGGACTTTTTGTGTTAGTTAATTTCAATTTTATTTTCATTAATAATTTTAATTGTATTATTTATTATAATGATAGTACATTTATCAACTTTATTTATTATTAATTAATGTTATTTAATCATTAACTTTATTTATTATTTATTAATTATTTGAAGTTAACAATTTGAATTGTAAAAACGAACTGACTAAAATTTTAGATTACAAATATAATTAAACTTAGATTTTGAAATATAAAACTTAGAACTATGAATGATTATTTTCCCATGCAAATAATAGATGCGATGTCGGCATTTTATTTGCGTGGGATAATAAATTAAATTTAATTCTGATTAAATTTATCTTTAATGTTATTTGATATGCTTTATATTACTCGTCCCCTGCCAGAGGTATTTGCAGCCTCTGCAAATGGAAGTATTTGAGGGAGAGAATAAGTAGAGGCAGCTGGACTAAGTTTGTATTGAATTCGTGGAGAAGATAATTCAATCTTTGTAATAGTCTCATTTTTTTTTCCAAATTTACATTTTGCTTTAAAGATAATACAAATTAATATAAGTAATATTATTATAATTATTAGACTTATACCAAAAAATGAATAGTTAGCTACATAATTTTTAAATTCAATATATTTTATTGTTTCCCTATTTTGAATATTACGATTTAATACTACATTATCATGTAATGTAAATGGTTTATCGCGGGCTTTATTTAATTTTTGAATTTGATTCTTTTTCCTATTTTTAAATTCATTTGCTAAATTCTTTATGTCGTTTTGATCTAAATTTTTTTGTATAAAATCTATAGGGCGAAGTTTTGTTGTTGTGTGTATGGTGTTATTATAAATTGTAAGAATTTTAAATAATTTATCATCGAGCTCTTCACTTGATTTTTCCACTTCTAATATACGTAGGTGCTCGTTTAATGTTCCATGTAGCCTTTCAATATCCGCATTGCCTGTTTTATTGCCTGCTGTTGTAACATGTGATTCTATTTGGTTTTCTTTTAAGAAAAGTTCAACAGAATGATGTAATATACAGCGTTCGTTATCATATATAATTTTTTTCATCTTGCCTAGGAACTGAATCCGCTCTTTTAAGGCTTTCAATATCGAAATCCATGTTCTATCGTTAAGTTTGTGAATAGTCGCATATTTACTAAACTTATCGATGGTTGTTAAGTACATTATATTTCGATATGGGAACCAGATATCCACATGCACAATTTCATTAAAATTGTGGGGAGTCTCTGTTATTTTATACGGGATCTTGATAGGGTGTCGGTCATGTTTAGCTAGTAAACATACTTCACAGTTATTGATAAATTTTGTTATTATTTCTAATAGATTTGGATAATAATATTTTTGTTTAATTTCATTAAAAACTTCGTTAATACCACGGTGATTTTTACTTATATGCTCTTCTTTAATTAAATGAAGCATTTTTTCTCTATCTGTGATATTTATTAGTATAGTATTTGATTTAAGTTTGTATTATAATTTTGTTGATTGTCATTATTAGTAAAACTATTAAAATTTTGGGATTTTCTATAATTATTTTGATTCTTATTTTTAATAGAATAGTTATTTTTATTTGAGAAAGATAGATAACCAAATTTATTTAAGAGATCAAACGCATCATCCAAAGTTTGTGGATCGTGACAGCCTATAAGGTTTTTGGCTAAATGGGGCAAATTTTGAGTAAAATGTTTAAGAACTAGTCTTTGGTTTGCATTAAATTGCTCTGTTGTGCCTTCGTTTTTCAAAATATATGCATTGTTCAATTTACAAAGAATTGAACTTACTTTATTATAAAAAATTTCAACTGTAGATTCGCACCGACACAATGTTAACTCGTCGATTATGTCTACTGTTGGAGTTCGTTCACCGTGATTTCTAATTAAAGCTTTTTTAAGATCCGACCAAGTTTCTACTGAACCATATTTAAGTAGGTTTTGTTTAGCTTTTCCGACGACTTTATCTTTTATGTAGCCTAATATAACTAATTTATAATTTGGTTCTAGTGAATCGATAGTGGGTATAAGGCTGTCAATTCTAGCTAAGAAACCTGATAAACTATATTTATCTCCGCTAAAAGGAGTAATACAACTAATATTCTTGGCAAGAAATTCAATGACATGTAATGTTTGTTGATCCATATTAATTTATTTATTTATTTATACTTTATCAAGAATAATAACACAAATATAAAAAAATTAAATTATTTTTGTATTACATACAGTAATTTTGGTTATTTTTTTCTTAATAAATATTATATTACACAATATTTTAATTTCCTATTATGATTTTTTTTTTGTTAAAAACAAATTCGTTTGATTGTATTTATTGTTTTACATAAATGTATTTATTTTTATTATAAATTTCTCAATAATTTTAATTTAATTTAAGATAAAATAGATTTTTTTCTTTTTCATAAATTTAAAATAAGTTAATAATAAAATAAATTACTAGCCTTTAGTTCTTGTTGATAGATGATATACGTCTGCGTTGATGGATGATGTAAATTTTCCTTGGATGGTCTGACTTTGATGACAATTGACAACTTTTTTTTTATTGAATAATTTTTTTTTTTGGTATCTATTCAAATTATTTTTCACTGTATTTTTATAAAAAAAATTCTTCATCGAAAATTTTAATTATTTATTTTTTTGTTGTTAGTTTTCGTTTTCTTTTTCAATGAAAGAAAACTACATTAATAGAAAAAAAAATGTTTAAACTTTTACACTTTTGACTGATTTTTATATTTAATAAAATTTATTGCTAAAATTTTCTTCGTCGAAAATTTTATTTCATTTTATTTTTATTAAGATTAGTCTAACGAAAGTTTTCACTTTTATTTATTAAAAATTTTTCATCAAATTTTTATTTTTGGATTTTGGTAGGAACCGACTGCGCCAGTAATGGTTTTGTTTCGCTAGAGTATTCTCTTCAAAGTAATAAATAAAATCGGACTTTTTGTGTTAGTTAATTTCAATTTTATTTTCATTAATAATTTTAATTGTATTATTTATTATAATGATAGTACATTTATCAACTTTATTTATTATTAATTAATGTTATTTAATCATTAACTTTATTTATTATTTATTAATTATTTGAAGTTAACAATTTGAATTGTAAAAACGAACTGACTAAAATTTTTGATTACAAATATAATTAAACTTAGATTTTGAAATATAAAACTTAGAACTATGAATGATTATTTTCCCATGCAAATAATAGATGCGATGTCGGCATTTTATTTGCGTGGGATAATAAATTAAATTTAATTCTGATTAAATTTATCTTTAATGTTATTTGATATGCTTTATATTACTATATAATACTATTATGAAATGTAAAAGTAGCAGAACATATTCGATATAAACGCTTTTCTGACAAACTATAAATCATGACAGTAGTATATGGGACACTTGAGCCTGGGAACCAAATTGCGTGGGTGCGTGGGAGGTGTGATTTTTTAATGTGTTTTTAATGGGTGTTGTTAATGGGTGTTGTTATTGGGGTGTGGCGCGCGCCGCTTCCATGGTTGAGTGGATATTGTGTATATGCCTTTCCGCTTGAATGATTTTGGTTTTCTTCTTTGTCCTCGTGTCATGGTTGAGTGGATATTGTGTATATGCCTTTTCGCTTGAATGATTTTGGTTTTCTTCTTTGTCCTCTTCTTTCTCGTGGATATTGTGCCTGCGGTTGAGTGGATGCTGCTGGTATGGAATTTTTTTTTAAAAAAGAAAAAGTGTACTTTTGAGATTTGAACTGGGGAACGTGGTGTTTTATAAGTCTGCGCTCTACCTACCGAGCTACCGACTTGTTGGAAAATCTGCATCTTATTGCTTACATGAACGTTTACAATTGATGGTTTAAAAAAACATTTTGGTTCCAACTGGATTTGAACCGTGAATGTTTTAATAAGAAATATTTTCATGTTTGGACATGATTGCACATATATAAACAATTTTTAAAACTCTATATTGTTGGGATATACAAATCCTGAATATTTACAATATACATAGTTTTATGGAACACGGCAACCCTAAAAAAGTAATTTTAGACCCCCCTTTAAAAATACACTTAAAATTGCGCTCGAACTCCTATAGCTTATCCAAGATTTTTGATACAAATCCTGCATATTTACAATATACATAGATTTATGGAACACGGCAAATTACACATACTTTTGGACCTGATATATAAGTTTTATTAATATAGTTTTTACTCAGTGTGTGTAATGGTGTTGACTACCGTGGATATAGAAGTAATTTCTACTTTTTTAAAAGAATATAAACTGTTACTCGATAATGAAAATATAAAAAAATTAGAAAATCTTGAGGAGAAACTTAAATTATTAAATGAAAGCGGAGTAAAAAAATCACAATTTGGCGTACATTATAATTCTTGTATTTGGTCTGATGATAAGACAACATCAGGGCCTGATACATGTATTTGTGTATCAATAACCTTTAGATATAGAGAAGCGTTAAAAGTAATAGGGAATTTTAAAAATCTGCTGTATAGAATGCAAAATTAAGTTTGTGAACATGTTACCATTTATTCACCCCTTTACCATGATTATAGCAGGGCCTTCGGGCTGTGGAAAAACAACTTTTGTTTGTAATTTAATACTACGACATCTGGAATTAATCAAGCCGAACATAACCAAAATAATCTGGTGTAAGGCGCTGTACCAGGAAATTTGCCTTTTGAAAACATTGAATTTTTAAGTAATATACCAGAGCAAATTATTAATGAAAATAATGACAACATTTTAGTGGTGTTGGACGATTTAATGCTCGAGACATATAATAAACAAGTATGCGAGTTATTTACAAAGGGGTCACACCACAAAAATTTATCAATCATTTTATTAATACAAAATATTTTTCACCAAGGTAAATACTGTCGTGATATATCGTTAAATGCTAAATACTTGGTTTTATTTAAAAATCCGCGTGACAAATCTCAGATTGCACCTTTAGCGCGTCAAATTTTTCCTGAAAAAACAAGAGAATTTATGAGAGTATATAATGAAGATACGTCAGCACCACACGGCTATATCGTGTTAGACTTAACACAGAACATCAATGAATTATACCGTATACGAAATAATATATTTGAAAAAAATTACTGTGTTTGCTATTGCACATCAAATGATTTAAACAACATAGTTTACTGTGAAAAATATGAAACGATTGAAAAGAAACCAACATATATTACATCTTTTAAAAAATTCTAACAAAAAACTGCGTAATAGTGTATTAAAGACATGTGATGATGATGTTATAAAGGCAATAATTGAAATTGCAATTAATACTTTAAACGGGAATAACCAAGCTCCGAAAAAAATTATTTCATTTTTAAAAAAACATAAAAATACAATTCGCTGCTTAGCCAGTACCAAAAGAAACTTGAAAGCAAAACGACGAATACTTATTCAAAAAGGCGGCTTTTTACCTGTTTTAATTGGAACTGTACTATCTGGAATTATTGGAAAATTAATCAGTGATTACCAGGCAAAAAATGAATAATATGCAGCGTATGATAGTTATTCCACCCGAAGTTTTTTTAAAATTAAAAAAATTATTGAATGATGAAAATAACCTAAATATTTTGAATCAAAATATAGAAAAGCTTTTACATAATAAAGCTTTAAATCCTATCCAGAAATGGTACATGTTAAGACAGAACTTAATAAAATATAATAATCAAAAAAGAACAACACCTACTGATTATGTTAAAAAAAACCATTTTACTACTACAACAGGTAAAAATGTTGAAACCCAGACTAAATTTAAAATACTGAAAGACAAAGAAACTCAATACGAATCTGAAATACAACAACAACAACAAAAAGATTTTAACAATATTAAACAAGCAATACCTGATGATGATGTTTTTTACTTTGATCCCGTAAAAGAACAACAACAACAACCACAACCAAAAATACTATTTGAAGATAATGACGTAGATATGGAATTTGGAATGGATGATGACGATGCAGCCGATCTTGCTTTTACACAGACATTACCCAACGAGCGTTTAAGTAGAAGATTATCTTCAACACCAAATGTGAGAATGTATGATACAAATACACATGATGTTATTACAGTCGTACTACCTGATCAATCACCTAAAAAATCGCCTATAAATACACGGCAACGTTTGCATACAACTGATTCAGTTTTAAGACCTAGCATTCTGTCAAAGTATCCTAATGAGAGAAATGCAAGTAAACGAAAACAGTCACCAATGCACAAATCACCACCCAAGCAATATAAGACGTTTTTGACTCCACCTCTTTGGACTTCATATAAATAAGACACAAAATAAAAATATTTAGCACTAGCAATTATGAATTCAAGAGATGATTTTTACATCACGTTATTTAGTAACGATTCCAATAATTTTTTCCCTGATAATACGCTCTCAACTTTTGAAAATAAAATACCAACACATTTAGATTTAGCTGATTGGAAGGTTGGTCTTTCGGAAATTTATGTTAACGACTATCTACAAGCAGATACTTATGAAAAAGAAAAATCAGCTACTATTTCATTGGGTACCCATGAGGTGTTCGTAGGGAAAAATAAAGAAAAAGTAATAAAACGTAAGGGATATACATTTTACCATGACGATGATTCAAGATTTAAGTATGATGATTGGAAAACAAATTTTTTACCAACACTTATTAACAATATCACACCATTGGGCGGATATACACGCGCTGATGTTTTACAAGAATTTTATAACGAAGTGCTTGTCATATTATTAGACGACGACACCTATAAGACTAATTACAGCCCTGTTACATCGTCTAATCAGCTTAAAATGATACGTATAACAAGATCTTTCAACAAAGAAAGTTATTTTTTAAAACCAAATTTCGAATATACTATACCAACTTTGATAAAAGAACTCTTTCAGCAAAAAAAAAAATATACATTTACTGAAAAGCACAATAGTGGATTTATTTAAAATTGCTTTTCAATCATATGACGATCAAAAAAGAGGTATGATGTTAGTATATACTGATATTATACAACCGGAAATTTTTGGAAACAACAAAATACGAGCTCTGCGTGCTATAAATATTGATAACTGTAGAAAGCAGAACAATATAGAGTTCAATAATATACAATATGTACCGCTAGAAAAAAATAATTTTGAGACCATAGCTATTAATATTTCCGATCAGTATGGTAGTAAAATTAATTTTGTGCCAAATTACTATCCAACAAAAATTGTATTACATTTTAAAAAAAGTATATAAATAAAACAATTTTCATAAAGCTATGTCGTTTTAATTAAGCATGCATCGTGAATACATTAAATATTATTCATCACAGGCTGGTGGTAATATAAATGATATAGGGCCTTTGTTACAGGCATATCCAGTAATTCAGAGAGGACGTGGTCTTGGGAACTTATTTGCAGGTTTATTCCGTTTCCTTAAACCATCACTGGTCACAGGTTTAAATTTAATTAAAGACGAAGCTATAAAAACAGGTGCCAATATTTTGTCTGCTATAGCGGCAGGAGGAAATCCAAAAGAAGTATTTCAAGATCAGGCTAAAGCAGGTATAAAAAATTTAAGAACTTCAGCAAAAAATCAATTACATTCAATGTATGGCAGTGGTAGAAAAAGAAAACGTGTTAGTAAAAAACTAGTAAGAAAAAAACGCAAAACTATAAAAAGACGTGTAAAACCAAAATTACGTTCAATTCGTAAGAGACGTCGCATTGGAAAAAAACAGCGTATTTTAGACATTTTTAATTAAAAATGGCTGTTGTAGAATGCATGAAATCAGAATTGGATCTCTTTACTGTGCCACCTATACAAACAAGTATATTACGCTCTGAAGAGGTAGTCTATAATCCATTAGCTTCCTTAGATGCTTCACCTTCTACAATAGAGTTTGTTTCACTTGGTCATGGTGATACATACAGAGATTTATCTTCAACTTATATTAAATTTAAAGTTCAAATATTAAAAAACGATGGGTCGAAATGGAATAATGATAAAATAACTACAGGAACAGGGGCTGATCAAAAACATACACCAATACCACAGCCAAGCGTAGTAAATAATTTATTGCATTCGATGATTAAACAAGTAAATGTTACAATAAATGGAAAGAATGTAACGCCTTCCGATTCTTTTTATCATTATAAAAGCTATTTAGTTTCTTTGTTAAGTTATGGAAACGATGCTGGCAACACTCATCTGGAAGGTTCTGGATGGGAATTGGATAAGCCCAATGTACATGATTATAATAACACAGGCTCCAAAACAAGACAAAAAAAGTACAATAATTATGGTATTGTAGAGCTAATGGGAAAATTACATGTGGATTTTTTCAACACACCTACTTTACTTTTAAACAATGTTGATGTGAGAATTTCGTTAACATTAGAAAAGCCAGATTTTTATTTATTTTGTGCTGATACGGAAGACAGCTATTTAAAAATTCATGAAGCCACATTATACATGAAACATGTTACAGTCAATCCTAATATTTTGTTGGCTCATAATACTATTCTGGCAAAAACTAATGCAAAATATTACTACAAAAGAGGCGAATTAAAGACATTTACAATACCAGCATTCACCTCAAACATTTCACTAGATAATGTATTTATTGGTCAGCTACCAAATACATTATTATTTTGTATGGTAAACAATGATAATTTTAATGGAAGACGATCTAAAAATCCATATTTGTTTGATCATAATAATTTAACACAATTTGTACTATACGTAAATGGTGTACAAATACCTAACACACCAATTGAAAATGATTTCTCTGCACTTTGTTGTAATACTAGAGCTTATTTAACATTGTTTAAAGGTACGGGAATACACCATTCTGATAAAGGTCATCAAATAACAAAAGAACTTTTTGGGAAAGGCTATACAATATTAGCTTTTGATTTATCTCCTGATGGCTCAGCTAATGAAACATGTCAAAACCTGTTAAATCAAGGTACAATAAGAATTGAGGCAAAATTAGGCAATACATTGTCATCAACTTTAACATGTATTGTCTATGCTGACGCCTCATTAGAAATTGATAAAAATCGAAATGTTTATACAAATTTATAAATATAACCGACAAGAAATAATTTTTATATTATGCCTGCGATCGTAAAAGGTGGTAGAACATAAAAATGCTGAAAAATAATAAATTACCATCATATGCCTTAGTGGACATATCTTTTGCCTGCGATAAATTAATTTCTTTTGGGCATAAAGTAAGCATTGCAGGAATTGAAGAATCAAATAAATCAGTACACTACGAATACAAATATTTATATCCAACATCAAAAGTAAATGCAGAACAACACAATTACATCACAAATGGTAATTTATACAACGATAATATAACTCAAGCTATAAATAAAAAATTAAACAAATTCGATGTGTTATTGGTTAATGGCAAAGACAAAAAAGAGTTTTCATTTCACTATGTAAAGTGTACCACCAAAATTTACGATAACAGATCAGCATGAATACACAACAGATTGCAAAAATTCTTCGGACGAATAAATACACTAAAACTTGTTTTAGAGGCGTGTATGCTTTTAATCGTATACCAAAACATATAAAAAAGAAACCATTTTGTATTGTTGTTAATTCAGATCCGGACACAAAACCTGGTTTACATTGGTTTGCGTTAAATTTTCCAAAAGAAGGTTGTGCCGAATATTTTGATTCTTATGGAGATCAAACAATAAAAACAAATATTATAAAAAAAGTCAATGGAATTTCCAGGCAGAAATGTTTTATAAAAAACAGAAAACGCGTACAAGCAGACAATTCAAATGTATGTGGATATTATTGCTGTGTTTTTTTATATTTTCGTTGTAGAGGATATTCAATGGAAGAATTTTTAAAAAAATTTAGTTCGAGCAATTTAAATAACAATGATAAATTAATTTTACAAATGTTTTATCAAATTTTCAAAATGTGAGTTGTTGTATGTAAAATAATGATGAACAATTATGTAGTTTTTTTAAAAAAGGTCAATAAAAAAAGAAAAAATCAAATAAATATGTTTTTATTTTATTTTATTTTTCAGCACATAACAAAGGTATTTCTACAAAAAGTTTTGAAAAATTAAATGAAGTATTAAATTTTGGTAAAAACAAATGCTCTTGTGTTAATTTTTTAACATTATAAATTTCACATTTTTTGTAATATTCAGACACATAATCTTTTACATATATTTCGTTTATATAATTAAAATATGCATGGCTTGTTATAAAATCCCTGATTCCGTTGACCTGCCGCCATTCCTTGTCGTCTAACAGAAATGTTAAATTATCAATTTCATCATCATTGCAAATATTTTGCACAAACATAATCCAAAGACTATAACAAAATTTCATTGATGATTTACCAAATTTGGAAATTATAACTATTGGTTTTAACGTAGTTGGATGATAACTAGACGAAATTTTTGCTGTGTGCTCTTCGTTCACAAAATAATGATATGCAAGAAGTAAATTACCAGAATCTTTACAGATAGGTGTTTCCATTTTGACTATAAAATTATAACTAAACAAAAATAACAAAAGAACCATAAATTTTTTCTTAATAATCAATTTTATTGTATTTTAACATATACATGTACATATTAAAACAATTATTTAAAGCACATATCTTTGAATGTTGTTGTTCTGCGGAGTGAACTACACAAAATGTAGTGTAATGTTGTAATTCGGATAATTTAGGTAAAGTAAGAGTTAAATCTGTAATTTTAGTTGTTTTTGGTAGATATTTAACAAGAATATCTTTTTTCTGTTTTCCCTTAACAAAAATTGTATAGTGTTCAAGATTTTTAAATATACATGGTAAAGTGTTATATTCTATAACGCCGCTTTCCCATTCTAGACCGTTTATATTATCTTTGTTGTATTCATTTTGCTGTACAATTTCCTGCTTCAATTCCTGTTTAGGGTATGGTGGTTTAAATAAATAAAACGTTGGTAATAAAGATCCCTGTTGTAGTGTAGCCATTTCTTTTATAAAAAATTGTCTTCCATTACCAACTACGAATTGAAAATCAACAAAAATTATTGTTTTCTGCATTTTAAATAACAACCTATAACTTTGAAAAAGCTTATATAACTGAGCTTAATTTAGTAATTCAGTTAGTTACAAACTGTCAATATGAGTAAAAAGTCAATTGTAAATGAGCTACATAAGCAGGTGAGAAAAAATTTTAAGAGACGAAGTGTTAAACAAAAAGGAATTAATGACACCTGGCAGATTGATCTGGTAGAAATGATACCTTTTGCAAAATTTAACAGAGGTTATAAATATCTATTAACCGTTATTGACATTTTCACAAAATTTGCCTACGCTGAGCCAGTTAAAACTAAAAGCGGTAAAAATGTAACAAATGCATTACAAAATATTTTAGATAGAAGTAAAGTGTCACCAAAAAATATACATTCAGATCAGGGAAAGGAATTTTTTAATTCACATTTTCAAAGTTTGATGAAAAAATTAAATATAAATCATTATCATACATATTCAAAGCTGAAAGCTTCAATTTGTGAACGTTTTAATAAAACATTAAAGAACCATATGTGGAAACAATTTAGTATACAAGGCACTTATGGTTGGCTTTCAATTTTGGATAATCTAATACATAAATACAACCATACATGGCATCGAACTATAAAAAAGAAACCGTACCAAGTAACAAAGGAAAACGAACAACGTTTATTAAATACAATTTTCAATAAACCCAAATTACACATAAAACCAAAATTTAAAATCAATGACTGTGTACGTATTAGTAAAATGAAAGGAATTTTTCAAAAAGGTTACACACCCAATTGGTCAACAGAGATTTTTAAAATATCAAAAGTTAATTTAACAAACCCTGTAACATATTTTTTAATTGATTATAAAGAGCAACCCATTTTGGGTACTTTTTATGAATATGAATTACAAAAAACAAAATAACCTGATAGTTACCTTGTTGAAAAAATAATTCGACAAAAAGGAAATCAAGTTCTGGTTAAATGGCTTGGGTTTGATGACACACATAATTCGTGGATTGACAAAAACGATATTTTAAAATAAATATTCCGTTTTATTTCTTAATATTGAAATTAAAATGTGCGAAAAAGAAATTACAAATTCTAATTATATGTAATTTATATTGATGTTAACAATAATAAAAAATTGTATGTTTTAATTAATTTTTATTAATTTATTTATTTATTTTTATTTAACATTTTTTATAGCCATAAGGTACAGAATTATAATCATCTAAAAATTTTCGTTTTTTAGATACAGGTTGGTACTTTTTAATTTCAGGAACAACAATTACATTATGTTCTTTAGTTCTACGAAACATATTTGATAAAATTTTAACTGGTTCTTCGTTTTCTTCATTTATTATCATATTTTTAATAATATCGAAATTTATTAATTGTAAATTTCTGTGATTTAAGCAGATACCTTTAACTTTACAGGTTGTTTTATAATTGTTTTCTAAAGTTGAAAAAACTTTATAAGCATAATTTTTTGGTCCACCGCTTACAAATTCAGTTATATAGCTACCAGGTCCATAATCACCTTCTAGCTCATCCGTCATATCACCAACAAAATTTCCCGTAGGGGGGTCGTATAAATCTGGTTTACTGATATAAATAACTGAATCGGTATCGTAATAAAGCACTCTGTTGTCAAGTTTTTCCAAATAGCTGTACAATTTAATTCTTGCCTGAGCAGTGGTATACGCAGCGATGCATACATTTGCAGTTAACAAACCATTACTCTCTTCATCAATAGGCTTCCAGTTAACTATTACAGTTTTTTCGTTTATCGTTTGTATGTTGTTTATTATTGTTAGAGGATCTGAAAACATGTCAAATAGCTCCTCAGATTTATTTAAAATTGTTGTTTTCGGTAAATTTTCACGCTGGCCAAATTTTCCCCAAAATGAATTTAATATTAATTTTGCTACTGATCTAAGACCGTTATTTTTTATTATTGAGGTTATATCTAATTGAATATTTTCATTTTTTAAAAAATCTTCAATATATTTTAATTTATCTTCATCTGTTGAACAATCTGCTGGAAAACCTGAAGCAGATTGCTTCATTTTGATAAATCTGTGCATCATGTCTACAAAAAGACCATCAGAATTTTTATTGTACTGCGCGATATTATACTCCCATATTTCATAAATTTCTAATATCTGATAATTTTTTTCTATTGCTTTATTAACTTCATCGATAACCCAAGTTCCTATTAATGCTTTTTGGTCGTCATTGTGTGTGCATTCGCCTGTAAAAAATTGATCTGAACAACTATTACACAAGGTGAATATTAATTTGTTGTTCTGCTTTATAGGTAAAACTGGATGATATAAATTAATAGGTGGTAAAACTTTACATTTTATCAACCCATCAGTTTGCTGTAGAATAATATTTTTACATATATTATTTCCAACATGGAGTTTTGGATGACCTATTGGAAATTTACCATATTTGCAAACCCACGGATATAAAGAACAAATATCGATGTATTTAATTTTTTCATTTGTTTGACATTTATAATATGTTCTTGTGTTACCTGTTCTACCTCCATAAAATGCGTCTCTAGGGTTTAATGGTAATGAATTTAATATGGGGTGCGACTTTAAATATTTCATGTTTTTATTTACTTCTAAATTTTTTCGAAACTTGCATTCCCACATTTCCAAAAGTTCATAACCACTAGATTTTAAATGCAATGCTTTGGTAATAGTTGATTCATATCGTGTATTCAACGTTTCATTTGAGTTTTTATATAAAACATTATCACGATTGTATTTAAAACACTCAGGATGACCATGATAATAACACCCATAAAACTCGAAAATTTGATTAGTTTCTTTACAAAAACCATCAACTTTTACACCCCGGATAATAATTTCTTTTCCATTTAAAGCATGTTGTATTTTTATATTTCCCTCTTTTTCTTCATGTAATAACCATTGTATCGCTATTTTTGATTGACCATTACTTTCATGATAATTATTTTTTGGTATAATGCTTATTGTATTAGGTTTCAAAAAATTACGTATAAAAACCAGATTACAAGTTGATGCTATTGTACATGCTTCAGTAAATGGACATACATTGCATTCATTTAACAACAATTGACGAAATTTTAAACAGGTCTCAGTTAAAATAAGCACATCGTTTTGACAGTATGAAAATAATTCATTTCGCATATTAAAAATTTTATTTCTATTTTCATCATACCATTTTAAAAAAATCTCTCTTTCTGCACTTTTCATTGAATCACAATTGTAATATTTAATATCAGGTAATAATCCAACATACTCAGCATTTTCCAAAGTGTTAAAAATGTGTGGAAAATAACCTTTTTTAGACGTTGTTTGTAAATCAAATGCTTTTGGTAATTGTGAAAGAGCCATTGGAAAGTAGTTTAAGGAGTCAATAAATTTTATATTTTTAAAAGACATCATCACAATTTTTGTCCCCTGCATTATTAATTGAAGTGTTATGTCTGTATTTAATAATATATTATGTAAAATAAATTGATGGTCAAAAGATTTTCCATTATGAGCAATAACAGTAACTTTTTTAAAATTTTTACTCATTAAAATAATTTCGTTTAAAAATTTATTGATTATATTTTCTTTATGAATAACTTCACGAAAACCACATTTTTGGCAGAAGTACAAATTATTTACACTAATGCAAGCATCACAACGTTTTCTATACACGCACAAATTTGGCTCGTGAAGTTTTGTCTCACCTATATCATTCTTATTAATACACTTTTCTTGTCGCGTTTCTAAATCATAAAATATAAACAATATATCTTTTAATAACGGGTCTCGTATATCAGCCTTTATAAAGCATTCATGTTCTTTAGAAACGCTTGATTGACATGTTTTACAAAAGTATTCACCACAATTGTGATTTTTGTTTTTTTCTTTTTTAAAAGTTTTTAGACACAACAAGCAACGAATAATTGTGTTGCAGATATTTTTACTATTTGGGGTAGATGCCAAATGGTTATTATAACATAGTTGGTTTTTAAAGAAACGATTGCATATGTTACACGAAAGTTTTGTACTATCCTGTTTACAAGGAGGTGATTGTTGACAGCATAAACATTTTTTGATGCAGTTGTGGGAATTTTTCTGATTATACGGTGTATTACAAAAGGTGCAGAAATAACCACAACAAAAGGCGGCTGTTAATGAAGTAATTACATTAAAGTGATTTTCGTGGTATAGCAAATCTAATCTTTTTCCATCCTCATTTCCTTGAAACACAATTTCACGGCCTTTACAGCCGTATTTAAAAACAGTTATTTTGTAATTTGTTAAATAAGCTTGAAATTTTTTTAATTCTTCTATTCCTGCTCCCTCAGCTGGTATATTTATTTTTGATTTTTTTAACATCTCTAGAGTTAGATTAGTTTGCAATTTTTTAGTATCTTTTCTTATTTGAATTTTTTCTTCAACATTATCTATTACAGCCATAGCGACAACTAGTGCTCTTGGTAAACAAAGATTATCTGTATTATTTATTGTAATAATACCTCTACGTTTAATACATTCTTCATTAAATGTTAAATATTTTGATGTTTTTCCATTTCCTTGCAGCATACGCACAGATGTTACAGTTAAGCAAAAATTATCTGTACTTAACCCTTGAGATTTACTTTGGAAAACTTTACTTATTAGATTCCATAAATCTTCAGTGGATACTAAACTAGCTGCCCTAAAACTTATCCATCCCGGTCCTCGCTGTTCAAAACTATCCCCGCAAAAACTTATACCAACCTGATCAGTAGGTAAAAGGTCGCGTGTTGTAACATATACCACTTCCTCAATTGCTGATTTAATCCAATTTATTGGATCTTTGTCTACAGGTATTTCGTTAATGGTAAACTCGACCCTTTTAGCACGTAAATTAAAACGTTTGAGAAATATATCCGATTCACTTTTAATAGAAATTAAAGCCATTTTTGCCAACACAAATTAACTCTATTAAAGATTGTAACAAACTAAGGTTTTAAGTCATGGTAGATGTGTTTATATAAAGATTTAATTAATATAAATCTTATCTTAAATATTTACATGCACAAAGATGCATTTTTGTAAAGTTGAATATTTCGTTTAATAAAAATTATTTTTCACATTCTCTGAACCGTAAATATTTATATTAAAAAATTAAAACTAAGAAATCAGAAAATCGATTAAATTAATGTACCAGAAAATATCAGCTTTAAATATTTTGTATGTACATATATTTTATTCATAAATGTTCAGCATTTTTGAATTTGCTTTTCGGGGTACAGGAAATACTTAAATTGAAAAAAATAAGAATTGAATAAAATATTAAAATCCTGTGAACCAATTTACCAATTTGATAAACCACAAAAAATTTTCATTAAATATTTATATTAAAATTTGTATAAATACAGTAAAATTTTATATATTGATATCAGTTGATTTTGTAGTCTAAAAAGTAACGTTTATCAAATCTTTAAAAATGGTAAGTATTTTTGAAATTTAATATTATTATTTTATATTATAATATAATATATATATATATTTTATATTTCTAGAGTTTCACGGATAATTTCGAGAAAAATGCAGCAGGAGACTCCAATACAAACTACACCAAATTAGACGATTTATTCCAAAATAAGGCGTATGTTGTTCACAAATTTAGATTTGTGAAAACGCCTTTTGGAAACCAGGTAGCCGTCAACATAGAAGATATGGTATCGGAAAAATTATCCAGCGTCTTTTTACCACAAAGAATATCTGCTTCAATTACCTCAGAGGCAGAAATACAGAAGCTAAACGACAAAGGGTATTACCTAATCTTCAAAGGGCGGGATCCAGCACGGAAAAATATGGCGATTATCAAATTTACAACCCATCTGGACTCTCAAAAACATTTTTAATTATAGTATAGAATATAATGTATTATAATAAAAATATTAATATTTACAAGTTTATAAATAAATATTTTGTTAAAAGATTCAAATTGTATTTTTTAGTTTTTTCTTTGGACTTTTTTGTTCTGTTGTTCTAACTCCAACACACATACAAAAAAGAAAAATACAATTCTCTCAATTTCGTTTTGCTTTTTTGTATATTTTTGTATAGTTTAGATTTTTTTGTGATTTTTTCTTACGGTTTGCGGGGACAGGAACAAGAATTAAATTATATTTATAATATAATGTATGTATTTATATTTAAAATTAAATTAATGTATTGCGAAATGTTGTATACATTTTATATGATATTTTGGTGGTGTATAGTTTGAGCAAAATGTTGTATACATACAAATTGCAAAATGTTGTATACATACTTTAAGGGCAAATTTTTTCAATTATGTTATATTCAAATTGTTGTATTATGCTCGATGGTATTCTATAAATAATTCTGAATAATAAAAAATGTAATGAGAAAAAAATGCATAAGGAGTTTGCTCATATGATTGGGAGAGAAAAACATTTTTATTTCCCTTTGTCTCGCACTTCGTAAAATGATGTATGTATTTATATTTAAAATCTGAAATTCCTATACGCCAAGATTTTGGTAGTTGAAAAGAAGAACAAAAATTCAAAGTTAAAGTATTTCCAAATAACCTTGACTTTGAACCTGCTTGAAAGAAATTGTAAATAAAAACTGAGAATATTATTAAAACAACACTTTGTTTTTCGTATATTAATTAAAATAAAAAAAAATTACAATTTTGTATACTAATAAAAAAATTATATATTATAATAAAATTAATTATAATAATAAGAAGTACAATATATTTATATAACCAATAATCCCCCTTCAAAATTTGCAGCCACTGATGTTGGAGGTAATACCGCTAGAAAGGAGTGTTAATATCTTTCTATCCATTAAATTGAAAAGTTCCTTGGAACTTACCATTATTTGGTACTCCACTTCCCAGCTCCGATTCATTCTATTAATAAAAAAATTTATATTTTTAAAATATATTTTTGAAATGTATTAAATTTTACCTCATTTCCAGGGCTATGTTGTTGTAATATTGGCTCTTTCTATTAAAAATTGTAGGTTTAATAATTAATTCTTTGTAAATATTTAAAAAACTTTACCTCAGTTTCTGGCTTTATGTCGAGTATAGCAACGGTCGGCTTTTTAGAATCATATTTCAAAAGATTTTCTTTTTCCAATTAAATAAAAATTTTAATAAATAATAATATTTTATATAAATTTTAAAATAGTTTTACTAACCAGTTTGTCGTATTAATGATTTTGCGTCGGCATATTTTGAAATGCCAATACGTGCCCCGCAGCGCCTGACAAATTAAATACTAAAGAATTATTATTTATATGAAAGTTGTAAGTTGATGATGCATCTTTAGTCGGGGCCAAGTTAGTAGCATTAAATACCCCAAATAAAATCATGAATTTGATTAATACAGCCATTTTTTAATAAATTGTTGAAATATAATTAGTTTGCACCTTTATTAAATTTATTATTATTTTTTTATATTTTATGATATTCACTTTTTATTATTTTTTCGAAATTTTTAAATTTTAATAAAATGCACCTTAATATTAATATATTTTTATTATACTGTGTTTATTATTATATTTATTTATTATTATTTTTTTTTAAATTTTATTATATTCACTATTATTTTTAATTGAAATTTTTTTAGACTGAATAAAAACTTTTAAAAGATTTTTAAAATAATAACTTTGACCGTTTGAAAATTTGTATATGTTTTGCGTTTGAAAAACAATTCAAAACTAATAATAAATTAATGTTTTAGAATTGCATTTGAAATAGCTGCTGTAATCTAATATATTTTTTTTAAAAAAAAATCATTTTATGAAATAAATGCAAGTTTGTGCTATTTTGATTATCATAAGTTTTTTAAAAAATAACAAGTAAGCAAAATATTATTGTCTGGATTTCTATCTTGAAATTTTATTACTTTATTAATAAATAACATTTGATAATTTTCGATCCAATTTTTTATAATTGTATTTTAGGTCATTGCGTAATTTGATTATGCTATTTTTAAATAAAAATAATTTCAATTATTTTGCAGTTTCATGAAAACTTTAAAATATTGTTTGAACTTTGTATTTGCAATTTAATTATGTACTTTGATAATAATCAATAGAAAAACAATCTAATTCTACAATATCATCACGTAGTTTTAGTTATGATATTTTATAAATTAACAAACAATAGATTTTGCTCTAAGTTTTACAATATTATTGATAACGTTATGATTTTATTTCTGTTTTATTTTAAAAATAAAATACATATTTTCTTAGAAAATAGGAAAATAAAACTATAAATTGAATCTTGTAAATTAGAAATATTAAAATTCATTATACCCGTATATTACAAATAATTTGTGTACGGTGCAATCATGTCCAAACATGAAAATATTTCTTATTAAAACATTCACGGTTCAAATCCAGTTGGAACCAAAATGTATTTTTAATTGGTTACCAAATTGAGTTCTTTTAATCGCGACTAATTCATTGATTTTATATTTTTAACTTTTTTACGGTTCTTATCAAGCGATGTAAGATTTTCGGTTTGAATTTTTATTATGTTTTTGCGAGCTTTTTTTCTTATTTCATCACGTTGTTCCTCTAACAACGTTTTAAGCTCCTCTTACAGTATTTCGCCTAAATTAACGTTTAATTTTGTTCGCATTTTCTTTCCTACCCTTATCTCAAACGGTGTTCTACCAATACTTCTTTGAAAACTTGAATTAATGTTTTGCTGCAACATACTTGTATGAGTATACCATTTAGCAGGATCTTCACTTGATAATTTTGTTAGTATGATAATTCGGTATAGTCTTTCTACTTGTCCATTTCCTCTTGGTACTCCAGTCGTAATTTGAAGGTGAATTATATTTTCGGTTGTACAATATTCTTTGAAGATATTCGAGGTAAATGCTGTTCCTCGGTCTGTAATAATTCTTCTAGGATTACCAAATATAGTTTGCTGCACCTTTAACTTTTGCAGTACTTCTGCTGCACTAGTGGTTTTAACAGGATATAACCAGCAAAACTTTGAAAATGCATCCATAACACTTAATATATAATTGTATTTTTTAGTCGTTGTAGGCATTGGTCCCAAATGGTCTAAGTGGTATGTATCTAGTGGTAATTCGTCTTTATAAATTGGCGTTAAGTATATTTCTTGTTTTCCTTGCTTTTTTTCTGCAAGAATACATCTGATACAATTTTTTCTACATTTATCGATTTTTGATTTTAAGCGTGGGATATAATATTCTCTTCTGATTAAGTCTTCCATTTTTTTTTCATGCTTTTTATTATTTCATCTTGCATATTCTTTGGTAAACAAATCTTTTTACCATCTTCTTCGTTTTTGGAAATAATTCCATGTTCTAACACATAATCTTCATAAGTCTCACACTGTTCCAACAATATTTTAATTACTTTCAGATGTCCATCGTTTATTTGCACCCATTTCATTCTTTCTATAAATTCGCTCGTAATAATTAAAACCATTGGGTTTCAGCTAAGTGCGCCAGCATGTTTTATTTTCTGTCCTGGCCTATGTTCTAATACATAATTAAAATCTTGTAGTGCCAATGCCAATCTTGCTATTCTCGGAAGTATATTTTGTTTTTCCATTGTCTGTTTAAATGCTGCACAGTCAGTTATTATTTAAAATTGAATTCCTAGTAGATATACCCTTAACTTTTTTAATGCTGATATTATTGCTAACACTTCGAGTTCGTAGCTACTGTATCTTTCTTGTGCTGGAGATGTCTTTTTACAATGGTAATAAACCGGATGCAATACATTTTCATCGTTTCTCTGCATAAACACAGCCACAAATCCCCATTTTGAGGCATCTGTATGTAATTCTGTTTCTGCATTTTGTCTATAAAGTATAAGTACTGGGTTTTCCATTAGTTTATTCTTTAATTCTTGAAATGAGTACCGTTCTGCCAATCCGAACTTGAATTCTACGTTCTTTTTCAACATTGGTGTTAATGGTATAGCAATTATAAAAAAATATTTTTTTATAAATTATTTTTTATAATGAATTTTTGAAAAACTGTTGGTGATGTACAAAAGCCAAAAGGAGCTTTATTGAATTCATATCGTCCGGAAGGAGTCACAAATGTGGAATACTTCTTACTACTTTCATCTATAGTAACATGGAAAAATCCATTCTTTAAGTCTAATGTTGTAAATTTTTTTGTCTCGCTTAACGCGTCTATCTGATCTTCGATCAATGCCAATGGGTATCTATCTCTTATTATTTTACTGTTTCATTTCTCCTATAATCAACACATAATCTTTTCGTACCATCCTTCTTGTTTACAAATTGAATCGGACCAAGTACGCGTATTGAGACGTACTTGGTCGTATTATTTCATCTTTTAACCATTCTTTGATTTGGTCGTCTACGATTTGTTTTTCTAGCGGTGCTAATTGTCTTGGATGTTGAGGAATTGGAATCTCATCTGTCAGGATAATTTTTAATTTTACACCAGTTTCTTTTACATTTTTCTTTGGTTTAGAGTTGTGCACCATCATTTTAATCTTTTCTTTATACTGATTATTTCATATATTTAAATCAATTTTTAAGGATATAACCAAAAACCATTATAACTACGTATAGAGACGAGTTAACAAGGAACAAACTAAAATCGTTTTTTGAGTGCCTACGAAAAATATTCCGTAGGCACCCATCTCTCACACATAATATAATGTCTCTCACATAAAATAGAAAATCTCATTCTTTAAATTTGTGTATTTTGCATCGAAGCACAATAAAACGAAAAAAAAATATTTTCTAGCAAAAGCAAAAATTTGATTTTTCAATTTTTTAAAATGCAAAAAATATATAATATTTAGGATTTACAACTAAGATATCATTTTTTCTGATTCACATGTAAAAATTTTAACATACATACATAACAATGAAATTTTAGGTAGAGGTATAGGTATAGAAATTAGCAATATAAATTTGGAAATTTTTTATCAACTTCATCTAGCTATTAAATATTTAGTATAAATTCCACAAAAAGCATTTTTTGTTTGATAACAAAAAATTCATGAGCTGTAATAAGAGGTATACTTATTCATTAATAAAATAACTACCTAATTTCAATTTGTTTTGATATATACTTTATTACTTTGTTATAAAATATTAAGGCTTTTTTAATGGCCGTATGACAGTGGATTAAAAAAATCCAAAAAAAAACCAAAAAATATATCTATTTGTGCGACTAAAACTGAAATATAATTTCAATGATAGACAACTATAGTATCGTATTAATTTTGTCAAATATATTTTTTTTTTTTTATTCTGTCAAAAATATTTTTTATTTTTTTTATTTTGAAATAAATTATTGATTAAAAATTTAAATTTTTATATAATATGGCGGCAAAAAATATTTACAACCATATGAAAAAACAATTTTTTAATTGAAAATATTTAAATAATTAGTAGCCGCAATTAAAACTGTCATTTTTATGTTTATATTTTCACAACACAGCAACCAAAAAAATAAATAAAATCTAAAAATTGCTCGATTTGTCAAAAAAAATCTAAAATTTTTTGGATTTTTTTGGACAGAAATGGTTTTGTTGCTGCTACACAGCGGCAAATCATTAGCGACATAGAAATTGTTCTTACAGAAATGGTTTTGTTGCTGCTACACAGCGGCAAATCATTAGCGACATAGAAATTTTTCGGTTTTTTTTTTGATTTTTTTTTGACAGAAATGGTTTGTTTACATTTTACAATATAGCTTGTTACTCGCACTCATATTTTGTAATATACGAAATTTTACCTCTCGCTCTAAATGGATATTTTCTGAAAAATATCAAATTTACAATACAATGTCATACCGGCATAATAAAAAATTGTAATAAAATAAAAAAAATAGATAAGGTAGGAATAGAGTTATTTATGTAGGATTTATAATTTCAATTATTAAATGCAATTTTAATTTTAAAATTAATTAATTTAATTTTAAAATTAAAAAAATCTAAAAGGTTTTAACAACTTTTTAACCAAGTCATGCATATTTCACTATTCTGGGATGGAAATTTAAAAAAAAAATTAAAGCGCGGTTTAGTCTGATTGGTGTTTTAGAATATCTACGATTTCAATTACTAGTATATCACAAAGATCTAATATTTTTAAATTATTATTTCTTAATACGTCCTCAAGTTTTGCATATGAATCTTTTTTTAATATTATTTCCAAAAATTTTTTTAAGAAAATCAAATCACACATACTTTTTATTGATGTTTATGGAGAAGCTACCAAAATGAAAGATTTATTAAATTTTAAAGATGAGTTCCATATAATATATTATTATACCTGTGCAATATATCACTATATATTAGAAAAATATTGCTTACTTAATACCTAATTATGTACCTTTACAATATTTGTAAAGCCGGAATTTTTTTTAATATAAATCAGGCATAAGGAACCCAAATGATATATAGAATATTAAAATATTGTTAATTTTCAAAAATTTAATAATACTTTAGTGAACATTTTACACTTTAGAAATGTTTTACATTTTATAAAAAAAAACCGAAATCTAATATTTTTCCACCTATTTATTGTTTTCTTAATATTTATTTCATTAAAAAAGCCTCAATATTTTATAAACAAAGTAATTAACTATATATCAAAACAAATTGAAATTAGGTAGTTAAATATTTAATAGCTAGATGAAGTTGATAAATAATTTACAAATTTATATTGCTAATTTCTATACCTATACCTCTACCTAAAATTTCATTGTTATGTATGTATATTAAAAATTTTACATATGAATCAGAAAAAATGATATCTTAATTGTAAATCCAAAAATTACATATTTTTTGCATTTCAAAAAATATAATAATACAACATTAGAAAATATTTACTAAAATATTTCCATATTCAATAATTTGAAATAATTTAAAATATGTATACATATTTTCCTTCTTTCGTTATTCATTATCGTTAACCAACGAACGTTACTTCGTTATTGAGAAATAAAAAATAAAAAAAATAATATCTCTCTCAAAATTCTATGGGGTTCCAATCTTAAAACATTGGAACCCCAGAAAAATGTAAATTTTTTTTCTTCCTGTTAACTCGTCTCTATACGTAGTTATAATGGTTTTTGATATAACGTTGTAACATTTTTGTAATGTTTCTTCCAATTTACTAACTTCAATACCATCTGATGTTATTTTTATATTAGTATTGTTCAAAATATTGTATTGTTATCGAGTTCTAATTCACTATTGAAATATCCTTCTGTGGTTATAACATCTGTAGACAGTCCTTGTATTTTTGTTGTATTATCATATAATTTTGGTGATCCTACACCAAATAATCTTCTGTTCTTATTAATGATTTATCACTACCAGTATCTATTGATGCTGTAGTGTGAACACCATTTACTTTTACTAATTTACCATTATTTTCATTTTTTTGAACGATACATTTAACTGATTTCGTTGGACATAATTTTGCCATATGACCAAATTCATTACACTTGAAACATTTTGTTTGTTCTGTACATTCTGATTTCTTGTGTCCTTTTTTACCACAATTATGACATTTTAAAAAATAATTTTTGGTATTTGTTGTTTCTGTAGTTTTTGTATCGTATTTTGTGATCTTATTTTCGTATTTTTTCGTAAAACGTTCTTTGTATTCTTTTTTGTTATTAGCCTTAAATTTCATATATGGCGTTAACATTTCTCTGAACTCTTTAAATGTTGTTGCTGCATATAATGTTCCTTTATTCTTTGGATCATCATTAATTCCGTTAATTACGTATTGTATAATTGCTCCTTCATCTTTATGTTGTCCTTTAACTGCAATTTCTCTCATTATTAAAAAGTAGTCTTGAATAGTTTCGTTAGCTCTTTGCCTTCGATTCTTTAATTTTCTATGAATATCAGCTGCATTAATCTTAACGCTAAATTCATCTTTTAAAAATTCTCTTAATTCGTGTGCCAGTTATTCAAATTCGGATTTGTACGCAACGCTAATTTTGCTGTTCCCGTCAGTAGTCGCTTTGCAAAAATTATGTGTTGTAAATTGTCCAATTCATTTCGTTGTCTACACTTGCAACGTGTGTGATACATGAATTAACATCAAAATTATCTGCTTCATTAAATTCGGGCAGAATATTTAAAACATCTTTAAATTGTATATTTTCTCTAACTATTGGCTGAACATTTATGTTTGACTGGATTTGTTGATTTTCTGTTCTTAATCTATTAATTTCTTCCAGTTGCCTCAACTGGTCCTCTTGTTGAAGTATTCTTTCTTTTTCACGTAAATCTTGTTCCAATTTAATATTTTCGTCGTCGCTTTTTTTTCTTAATTTTTCTTTTAATTTCTCGTTCTTAGTTCTCAACATTACCAGCTCTAATTCTATGCTTTCTTTTTGTAGTACTTTTTTATCTAATTCTCGTCGTTCTGACGACGTACCTGTCGCACCATCTTCATTCGTCATACTTTATAAATGTTTCTTATTTTGTTTTATTTATGGCTAAAATAAGATAATTTAGTAAATTCTGTTTTATTTTTATTATTTACGATAAATTGTTATAAAATATCTAAAAAAAAATTCTTTTAGTTCTTAATAACAAAAAATATTATAAACAACAGTTTTGTATAAAATTTATTTATTTTTATTGATGTCTAATATAATTAATTTGTTAAATTTGTTATATTTAACAATTCGGTGAACTTGAATGTTGTGATAAATTTGTTGATTTTTAATTTTATTTTACATTGATGAATTCTTAGCATTCCAAAGTTTGCTAAAACTTGGTGTAAAAAAAAAAATATTTTGTCTCTCAATTAATAATTTCGATGAAATATTGGTTTGATATTACTGCTTTTGATGATTTTATTTAATACTGTATAAATTCGATGATTCTTTTTTTTCGATGATTATAAATAACTTACAGGACAAGAAAAAAAAAAATCTTATTTTTTCAGCATGCAAGTTATGTTACCAACCATAGGTTAGGTTAGGTTAGAAGTGGCGGTCGAAAGACCACACATAGACCACCACGGGTCCTTAGCGATACCACTGTTAACGGCTATTGAATATTTGACATGTTGTCTCCCAACAGATCTAGGAAGTTAGTGGCCTCCCCGAATTTGAGAAGAGCTCTCACTCCACATTTGGCCGCCTCATCCAGATCTGTGAGGAATGCGCGGCCTAGTATTAGCGACCTTCTTCGTGCTAGGGCCGGGCAGTAGCACAGAAGATGCTCTAGGGCAGGGATGCCCAAAGTGCGGCCAGTTTTACTTTTTTATGCGGCCAGTTTTACTTCGTTACACGTTGTTTTGAAAAAGTAGAATCAAGAAAACTATAAGAAAATTTTTAAAAAAAATCGATTTTTAATTTCCGAAAATCAATAATTTCCTATTGTGAATTTTTCTTACAATAGGGAATTTCCGTATGGTCAATAGGGAAATTGAAGTTAAATGCAAAATAAAACTACTTGATATCGAACTATTTTCGAATCCGTTTTCACTTGAAATAAATTCAGTAGACGTAAAAATTCAGCTGGAATTGTTAGAACTGCAAAATGATTTGTCAACTAAGCAGATAATAGAAGCAATTTCCTAAAAATTTACTTAACTGAAACTAATTATCCAAATATAAGAAATTCTTTTTGAAGGATCATTTTTTTATTCGGTACAACGTATAACTGCGAAAGATTCTGTTCGGGATTAAAATATACAAAAAATTCTTATAGAAGAAGATTAACTGACAACAATTTAAGAAATGAATTAGGAATTTCAAATACGCGATTAGATTAAAAGAATTAATTTAAATTAAAAAAAAAATGTGTTTTTGTTTTGCGGCCAGTATTTTTATTTTTATTTTTCGTAAAAATTTGGCCATTCATTCCATGATCTTTGGGCACCCCTACTCTAGGGTTTCCTCTTGCCCTGTGTCGTTGCAGTATCTGCAGAGGTTTGTGTTGGTGAGACCCATCCTGTGTGCATGTTTGCCAATCAAGCAGTGTCCGGTAGAGATACCTACTGCTTTCCTACATTGTGCACGTGATAGGGTAAGAATTGAAGCGGTTTTTTTCGCGTTGTATGTGCCCCACATAATCTTAGTTATCCTGCACGTTGTTAGTTTATTCCAGCGCAGCGTAGCTTGAGCTAGGGCCTTGCTGTCGAGAATTCTTTTATACGATTGTAGCGAGGGTAGAACGTGCTCAGGTGTGGCTCCCAAGAGATTCGCACCGCTCTTGGCAAGCCTGTCTGCTGCTTCGTTTCCTGCGATATCAGAGTGCCCTGGCATCCAGCACAACACCACGCTCTTGTTAGTACACAGAGTCTGAAGTGCTAGATGACAGTGAAGCACCAGCTTAGATTTAATATACGCGCTAGCCAGAGCTTTAATAGCGGCTTGACTATCTATGTAGAGATAAACGTTTGTGTGAGTAATTGCGCGCTCGTGAGCCATTTCTGCAGCTTTCTGGATCGCCAGAATTTCTGCTTGGAAGATGCTACAATGATCTGGTAATTTGTAGCTAAGGTTGATCTCAAGGTCTGGAGAGTGTACTGCCGCACCCACTCCAGTGTCCATTTTAGATCCATCCGTATAGATGTTGGTCGAGTCAGTAGGGTCTGGGCCTCTTTGCGCCCAATATTCTCTGCTTAGTAAATCAATACTGTATCTGCGACGTAGTGAGAGGAAGGGAACCATGTAATCGGATTCACCTTTTAGGTTCAAGCCGATCCTTGAATGTCCGAACTCCCTACATTTTAGCTGACCTGTTTGCTTCAAGCGGAGCGCACTTTTAGTCGCCACGTTTTTAGCAAATATATCAACCGGTTCGAGAGAAAGTATCGTGTTTAACGCATCTGAGGATGTGGTTCTCAGTGCACCAGTGATCCCCAGACCCGCTAGTGTAGTGTGTTGAGTGTTTGCGAGTTTTGATCTATACGCTTTTTTGTCCATGGCTGGCCACCATACCACAACCCCGTATAGCATGATAGGCCTAACTACGGCTGTATAGATCCACCGAGTTAGTTCGGGTCTTAGACCCCACGTTTTTCCAAACATACGTTTGCAAGTGTAGAACGCATTGTTCGCTTTGAGAACCCGTTCTTCTAGGTTAAGTTTCCAGCTGAGTTTACTGTCCAAAATGACGCCGAGAAATTTGGCCTGTTTGGAAAGTGACAGAGTAATGTTGCTCAGTTTAGGAGCTTGAAATTCCGGAATCCTGTACTTCTTAGTAAAGAGTACAAGTTCCGTTTTCTGTGGGTTGACTTTTAAGCCGCTGGCCTTCGCCCATTTGCTGAGCTTTTCCAGGGCTGCTTTAATAAGTTCGCTGATGGTGTTTAGGTACTTGCCTACAGCAAGTACCACTACATCATCAGCATAAGCGACTAGTTTGACACCGCTCGTTTGCAATGTTTTTAGAATTTCATTTAGAACAAGATTCCAGAGGAGTGGTGATAGGACCCCGCCTTGTGGTGTACCACAGGTAACCTTAATTGTTGCGGTAGTGCCCCCCCCCCATTTCGACGTGATTAATATATTTTTCAGGAGTACCTCAATCCAGCCTCTAACTACTTTGTTAATACGTGCTGAATTGAGTGCCCCGACTATTGATTCAATCGTGACATTGTTGAAAGCCCCCTCTATATCTAAGAAGGCTCCCAAGGTGTATTCTTTGTAGTGAAGACTTTTTTCGATGACTGAGACTACTTCGTGAAGAGCCGTCTCGACCGATTTGCCTTTTGTGTACGCATGTTGGGACTTGGATAGTACTGAGGGGTCTATACTCTCCTTTATGTACGCATCCAGAACTCTTTCCATTGTTTTTAGCATAAAGGAGGTTAAGCTGATTGGCCGATAGTCTTTTGGGTTGACATGACTTATCTTGCCCGCTTTTGGTATAAAGATAACAGTGGCATCGTTCCATGACTCAGGAACATGGCTCAGCCTTAGGCATCCCTTAAAGATCACCAGCAACCATGGGATTACTAGTCCAGCTGCTTTCTGCAGCATGGCCGGTATTATACCGTCCGGACCCGGTGATTTGTAAGGGTCGAAAGTGCTTACCGCCCAGCATAGACGATTCCGAGTTATAAGGTTAGAATCGAGTTTTTTGCGATTATTTTTCTTGGTTGTTGGACCGACTGGTCGTCTCGACGGACTTATGCAGCCCGGAAAGTGAGTTTCTAACAGAGCCTCCAACGTTTCTTTACTGCCTTCCGTCCAGGTCCCATTCGATCTCTTCAAAAGTACCGGTTGGGTAGGTGTTTTTTTAAGGATCTTGCTTAGTCTAGCTGTTTCAGAGGTATTCTCCATATTGTTGCAGAATTCCCTCCAACTAGTTCTCTTCGCGGTTCTGAGTTCTTTTTTAAAAATTTTAAGACTGTCCTTATAGTCCGCCCACAAGCCCGGCTCGTCTTTGCGTTTTGCCTGGGCAAACTGGGCTTCTGCTCGACTAGTTTTACATACAATTCCCAGTTTATTTTAACTGGGTTTCTGAATGGTCTAGGAGTACTACTAGATTTGAAGTTTATATCAAACATAATGTACCTGTGGTCCGACATTGATGGTTTCTCTAACACCTTCCAATTGTCTAGCACACAGGTATCGTTGTCTGAGAAGAGAGTAATGTCTAAAACATTTTCACTAGTCGGGCCAATGTACGTTGGTACATTGCCCCGATTAGCTATCGATAGGTTGGAGCATAAAATGTAATTAAGTAGTAACTCACACCTTGTATTGACATCTTTACTACCCCAGATCTTGTGATGAGCGTTTACGTCTCCTCCAACCACTAGGTTGTGCCTTCGTATGGAAGCATCATCCACCAGCGTTTGGAGCTCCGACGTCGGTGATTCCCTGTCATGCGCCATGTATATCGATGCCAGGAGGAGTGGTTTTTGACCATCACTGCCTTCACACAGGGCCACTGTTAGGTCGTTCCTGCTGTAATTAGACTTTAGAAAGATATTAATGTTCTTTGTAGCCAAAATGGCTGAACGTTTCTTACCTTCCTGTTGAGAATATAGTAGTTTGTATGTACGTAAACGCTAGTCCCTTGATATCTCCCTTCCCAGAGATCCACGGCTCCTGTATTAGCGCCACGTCATATTTCCCTTTTTCCAGGGTGAGGAGTAGTTCAGCCGAAGCTAAACTACTATGATGTAGGTTTATCCGCATCACTCGCAACATCTGATGGTGTTGCAGACTGATTCGTTGGGGCCGGAGCGACGTCTTGTTCCATGTCAGTACATGGACTATCTGCTTCCGGTCCTAGCGTGATGTTAGCAGTGGCTGCGGAGATCAAACCTAGGTCTATCTCCACCTCTAGGTTTTCCAAAGTGTTCACGTTCTCGTCATCTGGTCGACGCTTTTTGAGACGTAGAAAAACGCTTCCACAACCCCAAACCATCTTACCAAACCTCGGGTACAGTATGTCCTCCGCTTCTTTGTTGATTTGGAGGATGAATTGCTGTCCACCGTCCTCAGCTACCGGTTCGCATACTTTTAGTACCTTCCAGTCACTGGAGGGTACATCTGGGTTTTGCCGCTGCAGTAGTCTGAGGGTGCATTCTGGTGGGAGTACTCGTGGAATTAGCACTTTAGCATTCGGAATGGATGGTATCTCCGCTCTGTCGACTATGGCCAAATCCGCGCCGTTCCAGGTGTCCTTGAGGAGTGGAACCGTCCTCTTGCACCATTCGAGAGTGTATTGATCTTTGCATTTAATCAATTTGACGTCTCTGTACCAGCCTGCTCCATCAAACGTTTGCATAACTTGGTCAGTTTCGGCCAAATTGATCATGTGTTCTAGTAGCTTCATCTCCACTATTTTCCATCTTTCCAAGGACATACGTCCAAGTGGGTCACTGCGGTCGATCAAAGCCACCAGTAATTGTTTCCTCAACAAGTCCGCCATCGTAGATGCCGTCTTGTCGGTATTCAAGTTTTGTTTCTTCAGCAAGTCCGACTTTGAAGAAGTCGCCCTGCTGGTATTCGTTTGTAGGTTAGAGAGACCACCTAGTTGATCGCCACTGCGTCGCTTTTTCTGAGTAGCTGGTGGTGTTTCTTCAGCTGATCTCAGTCGCTTCTTTTCAGACAGCTTCCCACTGGTGATCTCCTCTATTTTGTTGCAGAAGGTTGGGTTGGGAAATGAGCTCTGCTTTCTGCAATCACCCCTCTTGCCCACGTCAAATCCGCCAACCCTTTGGTTGTGTGGTCCGACTTATGGCCAAGGTTCGCTTCTAGCTTCAGTGCTGCTTTATATTTTGCTAGAGCTTGCCTGCCCACCCGTGTTGGTCTGGACCTGGAGGTACTAGGCCTGCCGGTATCCATTCCAACCCTCGGTGAACGAAGCAGCTCTTCTTCTTCGTTACTGAAAAGAGAAATTGCACTTTCCTGATCAGAGTGATCGGCAGTGTCTGTTATTAGTAGTTTGCCAGTAGCTAGACCACTAGTACAGCCTGACAAGCTCACCGTACTAGTTGCAGAGTCAGTAGTTATACTACCAACACGACCTGCTCCAATCATCGTGTTAGAAGGGTTACCTGTGAGGCTACTAGCGACATGAGGTTTTACCCCCATGCCACTGCCGAAGTTCGCAGCCACGACCTCCTCCGACAGTTGTACTGATATCCCAGTACGCTTTTTATCTTTCTCGTTGTCCATATTCATTCCGTTTTAGGGTCCTCTTGGTTTCAGTACCTTCATCAATCTTCTGACCTTTGTGGCATGGTTGGACCTACCGAGAATGTTGCCATTCCCCCCACCATAGCTCAGAAGATCTCTGGTCCTTACTCAAGCCCCCCCCTCACCACGTCAAGGTGAGGACCCACGAGGGGTCAACTCGATATAATTAAAATTAATGATATCAATGATATGACTTATGTTAGCAACAAACAAACCCAACATTTTCCTAATAACAATTTTACAAAGGATTTAAAAATTAAAATATAGTAAAGGAAATTCAGATCATATTGTAAATTTAAAAATATTAATATTCAAAATTATTTCTCACACAAAATATTTAATTTAAAATAATTTTCTTACATTAAATAAATAAATTTCAATTAAGCCTCAAATACATTCAGCAAAAAGTTAGAAAAAGTGAAAAAATTTAAAATGTTGTTTATATGACAACTCCCGCAGTAAGAATAATTATGAACTAAATAAAAGCTCTTTTTGTTGTAAAAAGCTATTAATATTTTTTTGAAATTTGATTTTATACTTGACAGATTATTTTATATTTTCATTATTCATTCGGTTTGGTTTTTATATTTATGATTTATCATA
The DNA here is from genome assembly GCA_963920725.1 of Rhamphomyia laevipes. NCBI lineage: Eukaryota > Metazoa > Arthropoda > Insecta > Diptera > Empididae > Rhamphomyia > Rhamphomyia laevipes. The sequence goes on from OY987255.1 coordinate 85,937,170, forward strand.
TTTGAAATTGATTTTTCATATTAAATGTCAAATGTAATTCATTTATCATATAGTAAAACCATTTGTTTATCATATACCCAAACCTTTATTGATATTTATCATAAATTTTTACCTTTTTCTGAAACCTACCGGGAAAACTATGCAAATGTTTATATGTATTAGTGTTTTAAAGCTTCCACTTTTTTCCAATTTTTTAAAGCTTGAATGTTTTGAGCTTTTTCCGTTTTCACTTTATGAAAAATGAAAGGGATTGATATAAATTTTAATGAAATGAAAAGCAACAAAACATAATTTTCAAAAAGTGGCACTTTTTGTTACTTTTTGCTGAATGTATTTGATGCTTTACTCAGATTACAATTTCCGAATAACGTTTTTAGCAACGTGATAAGAGTTGTAATAATTAATAATTTTAATTTAAGTAGTTAGTCAAAAATTAGCTTTCAAAAAGGTAACTTGCTTGTCCGAAATTATAATATTCTTTTATCCAATAAATAAATAAGTTTGTTTTAATTCAAATTGTCTTTCATTTATTTAAAATAAATTATTTTTTTTGACAAATATAAAAAGAAAAAACAAAAGTGGCGCAGTCGGTAGGATTCTTTGCAAAAGTATAAGAATCCAGTGATAATCGATTCGTATATAAACTATATAATACATAAAGTGTTGTGTAGAATAAAACCAAACTTAAATAAAAAATAATACTAAAGTATTATATATATTAATTAACTAAGTTTTAAAACTCAGTTTATGAACAATAATCGAAGACAGCAAAGATTTGACTCAAATAGAAATCTAATTCAACCAGCAGAAACGGCAAATGTTAACATAGAAGAACTACAACAAGCAATAATACGAATGCAAGAACATCATCAACAAGAAATTGAATCTTTAAGACAACAATTAGTTCAACCTGACAAAATTTTACAACTTACTGCAGATCAAGTTCTAAATAAATTTCAACACATCAGAACATACTATGGTAAAGATGATTATTCTTTACATGAATTTATAAGTGCAGTCGAAAATATATGCAGTTTATGTGGAAATAATATGGCTTTTTTGCAAATCGGACTTCAAATAGTGTTTCGAGAAAAACTTCAAGGCGAAGCTAAAAGAACCATACAACGATTAGGAGATAATTTAACATGGGATGCAGTTAAAACAGAATTGAAGGTGCAGTTCAGACCACGGAAAAGCTACAAAAGAATAATGGACGAAAGCAGAAATTTAAAAGTGAGTAATTTAAGAGAAGTTTTTAATATTGTTAAATCTATTCATTGCCAATTAAATGAATTATACGAATACGACGAAAATAAGCCAACAAATTATAACCCCGATAATAATGATAAAAATTTAGTTGACATAAAAATAAATCGTAAAAATAATATTAATGATAGAGAAAATTCAAATAATCATCATCATCAAAACAATCAAAAAACTAATTATTCTAATAATTACAATTATCAGAATCAGAATAGAAATTTTGCAAACAATAATAATTTTAGAACTAATTCTGGACAATCCAGACGGACAGAAAATAATGTACAATATCGCAATAATAATAATAATAACAATCAATCTGGACAATCTAGACTAAATTTTAATAGAAATCATTACAACAATAATACCAATAATAATAATAATCGCAAAAATATTTATAATAGCGATGTACCAATGGATATTGATAATATTCAAAATAGTGAGGTAAATTTTATAGCACCGCCTCAAATAGAAAATTGCCCATAGTAAAACTAACAATCAACAACATAACAATAAATTGCCTAATAGATACTGGTCCTGAAACTAGTATTCTAAGACCTAATATTTTTATTGATATAAGTGAAGAAAAACTTGAACAACCTTTATATTTCTCAACTCTAAATGGAATCTCTGAGGTGAAAAATAAAATAATTACACCTTTTCCCAGCGAATATAATTTATGTGGTACTTTATCTTGGAAAATCATGCCATTATCAAACCGTAAATATGATGGTATTATAGGACAAAATTTTTGGTTCCTCTAAAAGCCATAATAGATATAGGACATAAATATTTAGAAGTTAATAATAGGAAAATGTTATTTGATAATTCTGATAAATATTATGTTATAAATGAGATTTGTAATTTTGAAACTTCCAAATTAGAAAATTTAAATTTAGATCACTTGAATTCTGAGGAAAAAACTTGTACTATGGAATTACTCAAACAATATCAAGAAGGTGATGCACTAACATCAACTCATGAAATCCAGCATGAGATAATCCAATTTTTTCTAAAATTTATCGATACCCTCAAGCTCATGAAAAAGAAGTAGAAAAACAAATTCAAGAAATGCTAGAAAAAAATATCATTCAACATAGTAATAATAATAGTCCTTTGTGGATAGTGCCAATGAAAATAGATAATTCTGGTATTCAAAAATATCGTATAGTAATAGATTATAGGAAATTAAATTATGTTACTGTTAGTGATAAATTCCCTATCCCAAATATTGAAAATATTTTAGACAAGTTAGGAAAATCACAATACTTCACAACTTTGGACCTTACAAAAGGATTCCACCAAATTTTAGTTAAACCTGAAGATAGAGAGAAAACTGATTTTTCCACTCCTTATGGACATCACGAATATATAAGAATGCCATTTGGATTGAAAAACGCACCCTCTACATTTCAGAGATTAATGAATTCAGTTTTAAGAGAATACATTAATAAAATTTGCGTCGTATATTTGGACGACATCCTTATTTTCAGTACATCATTAGAAGAACATATTATAAATTTACGTAAAATATTTAATAAATTAAGAGGAGCTGGTCTAAAAATCCAAATTGATCAATGTAACTCTAAAGAAAGAAACTGAATTTTTAGGACATATTTTGACACAACAAGGTGTAAAACCAAACCCAAATAAAATAAAACTTATACACTCCTTAAAATTACCAACCACTCAAAAACCCCTAATCTATATAAATAGTTTTTTATGCAAGAAGAAACAATATAGGTTAAAGACGCATATATGGTTCAATATTATAAAATATATTTTATATTTCTTTCCTCTTTCTCAACATGTTTTTTATCCCTTACTATCTTCATTCATTTATTTTCTAAAAATATATAACGAAAAAAAATTTACCGAAAATAAAAAATATTTTGTGTTAAAAAGCACATTGAAATATCTAATATCAAAACCATATATATAATAATTATTCTTCTCAAACCATATTTATTACAAAGCTGTTTTTTGTGTAAAAGTTCATCAGCAGTTTTTAGTGAAAAATAATGTAAAAATATATTACTGTCCATCTTGATATTAGAGCGTCTTTGGTCTAACACAATTTCCAGATCTTGAGATAATTGCAATAAAAATAGAACTCAATAATAAATCTCTCTTCATCCAAATTCAGACGTAGCCACTTACAGTAATCTAATTCAGGCTGTTGATCACATATCATCTTTACTGAATAATCTCGATGAAATGATAGTTTGTGGTGATTTTAAGCTACCTAATTTACGTTGGCATCAACATGATGAAGAACCCTTTATGATCCCAAGTCAAGTTGCATCAAATTTAGAATGTATTATAATTGATGGTTTCAACTCAAATTACCTACAACAAGTTTCCCCAATAATAAATTATCAAGGTAGACAACTTGTTTTTACTTCTAATTGGATTAATCTTACTAATATTCACAACAAAATGCCGTTAGTAATTATTGATGCATTTCATCCTCCAATTAGATTCTCTTACTGTTACAATAATCCTATAGAAACATTACCAATTATGGTTGGTTGGTTTAAGTGGCGAGTCCCAGCAGCTAGCCCGGCGACTCCAATTAGCGCAAATGCACCGTTTTGTTACCACTCATACTCTTGAAACCGGCTTGGTTACGCGGTGGAAAAAGGGTTTAGATCCACCTCGTGTTATTCAAGAAGCGAACCGTATCTCTGGGTTGCTTCGTGGCTATGTCGTTGAGATCGTTGAGGAATGGACTGCCGAAAGAGTTGTGTCTGGCTCTAACCAGTGCAGGGCACTTGCAAATGAAGTGCGTTATGGTCTCTTTCTCATGCGGTATTTTACAGCTGCGGCATGTTTGGTTGAATGGGATGCCCATTCTGGCCGCATGTTCACCAATTGGCCAGTGCCCCGTGTATGTAGCTATGGCTCTAGCTATATCTTTGCGGGGTAGTTTTAGAAGGTGGTCTGTTTTTCTTTTTTCGTAAGACGGCCATGTTTTCCTGGCCGTTCTGCACGTGGTTAAATTCTTCCATCTTAGATTGGCTAATGACAGGAAGTATAGATGGATGTCTCTTTTTATGGTGTTTATTGGGAGGTCAACTTGCTCTGTAAGAGATACATTCAGATCGGAGCCCCTCCTTGCTAGTTCGTCAGCATATTCGTTCCCTGGGATGTTCCTATGACCCGGAACCCACAGTAGGGTTACGTTATACTGGCTACCAATGAGTGCGAGCTCGTTCGAGCATTTCTGCACCAGTTTAGATGAAATAATGGCTGAGTGTGTAACGGAAATTTTGTTTATTGGGAAAAATTATATATTTCCGATCATGTATATGAAAAAGAAAATATATATTTTTGAGTTGGTGCCTTAACACTTTTATATATGATATTTTTTTTGTACATGATCACAAATATAATTAGAATTTCTTTTTTGTGCATTGAAATAAAGTATTATAGAAAAAAAAATAATAAAAATACATTTAATATTTACTATCAATGTATAACGGTTTTTTTTTCATCGGATGATAATTTATTTCAAGGCCAAAAATCAAAATTTATAGAGAGTAGTTAGTTCATCGTATGATATTACGGTAATTTACTTATCATTATATTGTCCTCTCGATGATAAGAATTAAGAGAGAAAATTTTCGGAGATCATTAAGTTTTGGAATGTCGATGATTAAACGTCGTTTTTATTTTGTTTAAAAGAAAAAGTACGGAAAATCTAATAAAAAAAAATAGATATTAAAATTAAATAGTTTTTTGTTGGACATGATTTTTTATAACCCCGGATTATAACCCCGATAATAATGATAAAAATTTAGTTGACATAAAAATAAATCGTAAAAATAATATTAATGATAGAGAAAATTCAAATAATCATCATCATCAAAACAATCAAAAAACTAATTATTCTAATAATTACAATTATCAGAATCAGAATAGAAATTTTGCAAACAATAATAATTTTAGAACTAATTCTGGACAATCCAGACGGACAGAAAATAATGCACAATATCGCAATAATAATAATAATAACAATCAATCTGGACAATCTAGACTAAATTTTAATAGAAATCATTACAACAATAATACCAATAATAATAATAATCGCAAAAATATTTATAATAGCGATGTACCAATGGATATTGATAATATTCAAAATAGTGAGGTAAATTTTATAGCACCGCCTCAAATAGAAAATTGCCCATAGTAAAACTAACAATCAACAACATAACAATAAATTGCCTAATAGATACTGGTCCTGAAACTAGTATTCTAAGACCTAATATTTTTATTGATATAAGTGAAGAAAAACTTGAACAACCTTTATATTTCTCAACTCTAAATGGAATCTCTGAGGTGAAAAATAAAATAATTACACCTTTTCCCAGCGAATATAATTTATGTGGTACTTTATCTTGGAAAATCATGCCATTATCAAACCGTAAATATGATGGTATTATAGGACAAAATTTTTGGTTCCTCTAAAAGCCATAATAGATATAGGACATAAATATTTAGAAGTTAATAATAGGAAAATGTTATTTGATAATTCTGATAAATATTATGTTATAAATGAGATTTGTAATTTTGAAACTTCCAAATTAGAAAATTTAAATTTATATCACTTGAATTCTGAGGAAAAAACTTGTACTATGGAATTACTCAAACAATATCAAGAAGGTGATGCACTAACATCAACTCATGAAATCCAGCATGAGATAATCCAATTTTTTCTAAAATTTATCGATACCCTCAAGCTCATGAAAAAGAAGTAGAAAAACAAATTCAAGAAATGCTAGAAAAAAATATCATTCAACATAGTAATAATAATAGTCCTTTGTGGATAGTGCCAATGAAAATAGATAATTCTGGTATTCAAAAATATCGTATAGTAATAGATTATAGGAAATTAAATTATGTTACTGTTAGTGATAAATTCCCTATCCCAAATATTGAAAATATTTTAGACAAGTTAGGAAAATCACAATACTTCACAACTTTGGACCTTACAAAAGGATTCCACCAAATTTTAGTTAAACCTGAAGATAGAGAGAAAACTGATTTTTCCACTCCTTATGGACATCACGAATATATAAGAATGCCATTTGGATTGAAAAACGCACCCTCTACATTTCAGAGATTAATGAATTCAGTTTTAAGAGAATACATTAATAAAATTTGCGTCGTATATTTGGACGACATCCTTATTTTCAGTACATCATTAGAAGAACATATTATAAATTTACGTAAAATATTTAATAAATTAAGAGGAGCTGGTCTAAAAATCCAAATTGATCAATGTAACTCTAAAGAAAGAAACTGAATTTTTAGGACATATTTTGACACAACAAGGTGTAAAACCAAACCCAAATAAAATAAAACTTATACACTCCTTAAAATTACCAACCACTCAAAAACCCCTAATCTATATAAATAGTTTTTTATGCAAGAAGAAACAATATAGGTTAAAGACGCATATATGGTTCAATATTATAAAATATATTTTATATTTCTTTCCTCTTTCTCAACATGTTTTTTATCCCTTACTATCTTCATTCATTTATTTTCTAAAAATATATAACGAAAAAAAATTTACCGAAAATAAAAAATATTTTGTGTTAAAAAGCACATTGAAATATCTAATATCAAAACCATATATATAATAATTATTCTTCTCAAACCATATTTATTACAAAGCTGTTTTTTGTGTAAAAGTTCATCAGCAGTTTTTAGTGAAAAATAATGTAAAAATATATTACTGTCCATCTTGATATTAGAGCGTCTTTGGTCTAACACAATTTCCAGATCTTGAGATAATTGCAATAAAAATAGAACTCAATAATAAATCTCTCTTCATCCAAATTCAGACGTAGCCGCTTACAGTAATCTAATTCAGGCTGTTGATCACATATCATCTTTACTGAATAATCTCGATGAAATGATAGTTTGTGGTGATTTTAAGCTACCTAATTTACGTTGGCATCAACATGATGAAGAACCCTTTATGATCCCAAGTCAAAATGCATCAAATTTAGAATGTATTATAATTGATGGTTTCAACTCAAATTACCTACAACAAGTTTCCCCAATAATAAATTATCAAGGTAGACAACTTGTTTTTACTTCTAATTGGATTAATCTTACTAATATTCACAACAAAATGCCGTTAGTAATTATTGATGCATTTCATCCTCCAATTAGATTCTCTTACTGTTACAATAATCCTATAGAAACATTACCAATTATGGTTGGTTGGTTTAAGTGGCGAGTCCCAGCAGCTAGCCCGGCGACTCCAATTAGCGCAAATGCACCGTTTTGTTACCACTCATACTCTTGAAACCGGCTTGGTTACGCGGTGGAAAAAGGGTTTAGATCCACCTCGTGTTATTCAAGAAGCGAACCGTATCTCTGGGTTGCTTCGTGGCTATGTCGTTGAGATCGTTGAGGAATGGACTGCCGAAAGAGTTGTGTCTGGCTCTAACCAGTGCAGGGCACTTGCAAATGAAGTGCGTTATGGTCTCTTTCTCATGCGGTATTGTACAGCTGCGGCATGTTTGGTTGAATGGGATGCCCATTCTGGCCGCATGTTCACCAATTGGCCAGTGCCCCGTGTATGTAGCTATGGCTCTAGCTATATCTTTGCGGGGTAGTTTTAGAAGGTGGTCTGTTTTTCTTTTTTCGTAAGACGGCCATGTTTTCCTGGCCGTTCTGCACGTGGTTAAATTCTTCCATCTTAGATTGGCTAATGACAGGAAGTATAGATGGATGTCTCTTTTTATGGTGTTTATTGGGAGGTCAACTTGCTCTGTAAGAGATACATTCAGATCGGAGCCCCTCCTTGCTAGTTCGTCAGCATATTCGTTCCCTGGGATGTTCCTATGACCCGGAACCCACAGTAGGGTTACGTTATACTGGCTACCAATGAGTGCGAGCTCGTTCGAGCATTTCTGCACCAGTTTAGATGAAATAATGGCTGAGTGTGTAACGGAAATTTTGTTTATTGGGAAAAATTATATATTTCCGATCATGTATATGAAAAAGAAAATATATATTTTTGAGTTGGTGCCTTAACACTTTTATATATGATATTTTTTTTGTACATGATCACAAATATAATTAGAATTTCTTTTTTGTGCATTGAAATAAAGTATTATAGAAAAAAAATAATAAAAATACATTTAATATTTATTATCAATGTATAACGGTTTTTTTTTCATCGGATGATAATTTATTTCAAGGCCAAAAATCAAAATTTATAGAGAGTAGTTTAGTTCATCGTATGATATTACGGTAATTTACTTATCATTATATTGTCCTCTCGATGATAAGAATTAAGGGAGAAAATTTTCGGAGATCATTAAGTTTTGGAATGTCGATGATTAAACGTCGTTTTTATTTTGTTTAAAAGAAAAAGTACGGAAAATCTAATAAAAAAAAAATAGATATTAAAATTAAATAGTTTTTTGTTGGACATGATTTTTTATTAATTTTTGGTTGGTTTTTTTAAGTTTTTTTTGTCCTGAATAAAAAAAAAAAAAAAAAAAAATTAAATAAATATAATATAGTTTTATTTTCGATAATCTAAAATCGGCATTTTTTTTTTGTATACTTTTTTTTTAATTTTTTTTTGTGAAAAAAAAAATAAACATACAACAATTAAAGTATATATATTAAATATACAAAATAGTGTTTTTTTAATAAATTTAAATTTTCTTTTGAAAGAATAAAAATATATATATATTAAATGTATATATAGAAGAAAATATATATATATGAGATATTAAAAACATATATATATTAAATACAATTGTGAAAAAAAAATTATATATATATATATATATATCAATCAAAATATATATAAATAAATCCAAAATAGTGATTTTTTTAATAAATTTTCTTCGGAATAAACGAAAATATATATATATATTAAAGGTATATATGGAAGAAAATATATATATATGAGACATTAAAAATATATATATATTAAATACATTTGTGAAGAAAAAAAAAATTATATATATATATCAATCAAAATATATATATAAATCCAAAATAGTGATTTTTTTTGATAAATTTTCTTCTGAAAGAATAAATATATATATATATTAAATGTATATATAGAAGAAAATATATATATATATGAGACATTAAAAACATATATATATATTAAATACATTTGTGAAAAAAAAAATTATATATATATATATCAATCAAAATATATATATATATAAATCCAAAATAGTGATTTTTTATAATTTTTTTTTGTTTGAAAAAAAAAAAATTCACATATTGGTTGAGTTCAGATTTTGGATAGTTATTTGCTGGAGGTCCGGCGTTGCCGTATATTTTTTTTTGGTTTTTTTTTAAATTAAAGTAATTTTATTTTTGTGAAATTAGAGTTTTTTTGTAGTATTTTTTTTAGTTTTTGTTCGTAAAATTAGATTTGGTTGTATTTTTAAAAGAACATTTTTTTTTCTTTTTAAAATTTTGTAAAACTAAAGTATTTTTTTTTCATAGTATCGGCTCAAATCCGATTAAATTAAATAAAAATTATTTTTTTACTGATAAAGAAATATAGGTTTTTTCTTCGTTCAGCAGCAGGCCTGGTGCAGAAAAGAAAAAGGAAAAACCAGGTATTTATATATTATATTTTACTATGAACTTTTAATCGAGTTTGACCGATATAATACATTTTTTTTTGATAAAAATATTTAAAAAAAAAATTTTTATTGAATGAATATTTTTTACAATTATTACTTGATTTTTTTTTATTAAATTACTTAATATTTTTGATACTATTATTGAATTTTGATTTTACTAAAAATACTTAAATTTTTTTTTTTGTAAAATATGAATATAAAATATTTTTGATAAAAATATTTAATTTTTTTGTATTTTTTTTTTTGCTAGAAATATTTTTTTTTTTTTTTTTTTTGGAAAAAAAAATATATATTGTAAAATATACATATTTTTAAATTTTGAATAATTTTTTTTGGTAATTTGATTTTGCCACAATTATGTAATTTTTTTTGATTTTTTTATTTAATTTAATTTTTGCTGGTTTTCCTAATTTTTTTTTCAATTTTTTTTAAAAATAATTTTTTTTCTTTCTTGATTTTGGTTAATTTGATTTTGTTATAAAAATATATTTAATTTTCAAATTAAATTTTAAATGTCAAATTGTTTTTAAAGATTACAATTGACTTTTTAGTAAATTAAATTGCATTTTCATAAAACTTTAATTTTGTTTTAAATAAAAATAAAATATGAAATTTTATTGTTCCAAAACCAAAATTATGTTTTAGTTTCTTTATTTTTTTGATTTTCAGATCGGCGAGTCGGACAGGGAATTGGCCCTGTATAACATGATGGTATGATTTTTTTTGGGAAACCGCGTAAAATTCATTTTACGGTTTCATGGTAGGGTGGGTAGTAGAGGTGATATGTAACACCTAAATATCACCATTTTTTTTGTTTGTACAACAATAATATTAGAGTATAGATTTGGGGATTTAGATTTTTTGATTGTATTAATTTTTTTTGATATTTAGATTTTTTTTTTTAAGAAAAGGCACGCAAATAATTTTTTTTTGTAATGGAATGGTGGTGTAAATTGAACCCCCCCACATCTCTCTGAGCTAAGCTAGAGCAAAGCTAGGCGTGCTAAACCACCAAATGGATATAACAAGGATTGAAATTACCATCTTTCAACAAACAAGTTTTTTTTTTCATTTTCAATTTTTAGTACATTACAGAAATGGCGCCCAACGTGGGGCCCGAACGTCTCGAGTTCCAAATACCAACCTGGAGCCCGGAAAGATTTCGTGGTCCTGTAAAATAAATTAATAGTTTGATTTTTTTTTAGTATTATTTTCAATTGTAGGATTAGTGGTATAAGAATTTTTTTTTGCTGTTTATCTGGTAGATACAATAAATGTAAAGCTTGGATTATCGATACCTGGTTGTGAAGATTAGCCATTTAATTGACCAGTGGAATATTTACTGACTTCTATCATTTTTCATGCTCATAAGTTTTAACCATAATCATAGCAATTTTATTAGACAGTTCATTCATTATTCGCTTGGTATATAGTATTTTTTTTTGTTATTCTTTAGCTGTTAGAATTATTAAGCAATGGATAATCTAATTTTGGATGTTTTAGGCCATCTTTAGACCGGCTAGTGATTCGATAGTCAGGGTTAAGCTAAGGAAATATTATTACTTTCGTGAAAATTGAAAATTTTGATTCAGAGACTTATTATCTCTTATTTTGCATTAGTTTTTTTTCTTTTTTTTTTTTTTTTTGTTGTTGTACAATTAAAAGAAACCATCATGTTTTGGGGGAAAATTTTTCTGTTTGGCTCATTCGTGACGATTATATTTATTTGAAAAATTTGTTTTTTTATTGACCTAAAAATATAAAGTTGATAAATATAATATTTATAACTCATATTTTTTTTATATAAAGAATTATTTATTGATGAAATAAGTAAATTCACCGTGATTACAGTGAATATTTTTGATAATTTTTGGTAGTTTACTTTGTTAGTATTACATACCAATAGTTTTTTTGAATATATATATATATAAAAATAATTTTTGGTATATATACCAATTTATATATTTTATATTTTTTTTATTGATTTCTTATTGATTTTATTGAGTAATTTTGAAAATGAGTGATACTGATGATATCGGAAATATCAATACAGATCTCAATTGTGGAATCTGTAGAGAATTATTACAACCATTAAATGAAATAGTTGGTACGAAATGCCAGCATTATTTTCATATGATGTGTTTGTCTCGTTGGTTAACTACGTCCAAAACGTGTCCTAACTGTCGTGAACAGTGTGATTTGTCAGACTTGAAGCATAGTAAAACTCCTGTGAAAAATACAAAACAAAAAAATCAAGTAGCTGTCTCAAAAATAATGACTAGACAAGCTGCTGCTGCTGCAGCTAAAATTCCAAATGCTTCGATTGTAAATCCGATTTCACTTAATAATAACATGGCTACAGTTGCTAATATAGATAATGTTGACCATAGTATAAATAATTTTGGTAAAAATAAAGAATTTCAAACTGCTTCGGTTTTTGTTGATAATACCACCCGACCTAGTGGGGAAAAAAATAATTTTGATATGTCAGCACTTCAAAATATGTTTAAAGAAATATTGGAAAGTAACCAGCATTTGGTTATGAAAAATTTACAAGAAATAACTCAATCTATAAAATCTGTTCAAACTAAACAAATCCCTGTTATTTCGAGGGATGAGAATATTTTGAATAGTAGGCAACATATATAAGATATGAATGTTGATTTTAGTATACCACCACCGAATCTGCGTACTTCAAATGTTTTTGGTAGAACTGATCAAAATAGGTTCGAATCTGATCAAAGATTCAGTGGATTTGGTAATTTTAGAAATAATTCTGTAGTAAATCGTAGTAATATTGATCCGATTTTTGATACTCAAAAATTTGCTAATATTATCCGGAGTTGGAATATTTCATTTGATGGTAGTAGATCTGGTTTAAGTGTGGAAGAGTTTATTTACAGAGTAGAGGCTTTGACTCATCAAACTTTGAATGGTAATTTTTCTTGTTTATGTGATCATATCCATATTATATTTTCTGGTAAAGCAAGTGTTTGGTTTTGGCGTTTTCATAAACGTACCCAAAATATAAATTGGCAAGATTTACGTCATTCTTTAAGATTACAATATCAAGATCATCGTATTGATGATGATTATATTGCAATGATACGCGAACGGAAACAAAGATCAAATGAAAGTTTTGATGAATTTTATGATAATATTATGACATTATCAGATAAACTTAATAATCCGTTATCGGATCGTGAGCTTTTATCGATTTTAAAGAAAAATTTGAAAGATGAAATTCGAAAGGACCTTTTGTATGTACAAATATATAGTATAGATCATCTTCGTAGTTTGTGTATTCAGCGTGAACAATTAGTATTTGAACTTCGCAATAAAAATCGAGATTATCGTTTAGTGGGCGTGGGGTCGAAACAGATTTCCGAAGTTGATGTAGAAGCTGAATTTAAAATTGATAAATCTGTTGAAGCGGTTGAATCGTCTGTCAATAAAAATTCCAACAAGGTAAAATTTATTCTGACTTGTTGGAATTGTAAACAGGAAGGACATCGTTTTACTGATTGCTTGTCTGAACCACGTTTATTTTGTTGGGGTTGCGGTAAAGATGATGTCTACCGTACTCAGTGTTCGAAATGCAATCCTAATTCGGAAAACTCCCAACAGAGCGGAAGCCTAACCAGAAGTTTCCGCTCGGGCAAGTAAAGATACTATCTAATTGTTCCAATTCACAAACTTTATCAAATACAAAATTAAACTTAACACCAATTATAACAAAACCATTTTTATTCCACATCAAACCTTATCATCAACGTATTCGTGAATATCATGAAAAAAAACGACGTATATTTTCAGACTTTGGTAACCCTATTTCAACATCATCTATTGAAAATTCAAATATTTTCAAATCCAATCGTTCTACCACAAGATTACGTAACTTTTTAAAAACCAAAAATTTAAATTTAAAAATAATTTCATCTATAGTAAATGTAGAAAATGATCTTCGTTCTTATGCAGAAGTGCTAATTTTTGAAAATAAATTTATTGGCCTGTTAGACAGTGGCGCAACAGTAAGTTGTATAGGTGGAAACTTAGCACAACAAATTTTAAATTCAGATGTTATTTATAGAAAAATGTCATCTAAAGTTAGAACTGCTAATGGTCGTTCTCAAAATGTTCTTGGTTATTTAGAAACCGATATAACTTTCCGAAATATTACAAAATCAATTAAGTTTTATTTAGTTCCTTCTTTGACTCAAAATTTATATTTTGGCATAGATTTTTGGAAAACTTTTAACATAGCACCAAATTTAGTAGTGAACGAAATATCATTGCCGTTAAACGATGAAAATTCGATTATTAACGAATTGACTGCAAAGCAAAAATTTCAATTAAATGATATTATTTCGTTATTTCCATCGTTTTCAAAACTCGGGTTAGGTAAAACTAATGTCTTAGAGCACAGCATTGAAGTAGGTGATGCAAAGCCTATTAAACAAAGACACTATCCAGTTTCACCAGCTATTGAAAAACTTATGTATGTTGAGCTTGACCGTATGTTGTCTCTGGGGGTAATTGAAGTAAGCGATAGCCCATGGAGTTCGCCTGTAGTTTTGGTGAGAAAACCTGGGAAGGTACGCCTCTGTTTAGATTCTAGAAAACTTAACAACGTAACTACTAAAGACGCATATCCATTACCACAGATTGATGGTATATTAAGTAGATTACCAAAGGCAAATTTTATTTCAAGTTTGGATTTGAAGGATGCTTTTTGGCAAATCCCTTTAGATAAACAATCACGACTTAAGACTGCTTTACAGTACCGGGACGTCCATTATATCATTTCACGGTTATGCCCTTTGGTCTGTGCAACGCTCCTCAGACAATGACGAGATTAATGGATCGAGTAATTCCGCCAGAATTAAAAGATCGCGTTTTTGTATATCTGGATGATTTGTTAATAATTTCCGAAACTTTTGATATGCATCTTGAAACTTTGCAACAGGTTGCTCTACATATTCGAAAAGCACAACTAAGTATCAATATCGAAAAAAGTAAATTTTTGATGCGAGAAGTACATCATTTAGGTTATGTTGTCGGAAATGGTATATTGAAAGTAAACCCAGAAAAAGTTAGTGCTATTTCTGAATTTCCTATTCCAACATCTGTACGTCAAGTCCGTCGTTTCTTAGGTATAGCGGGTTATTACCGACGATTTATAGCAAATTTTGCTAGTGTATCTGGTCCAATTTCAGATTGCTTAAAGAAAAGTACAAATAAATTTTCATGGTCTGAAGATGCTAATAAAGCGTTTGTAAAACTTAAAAATGCTTTAACTTCAGCTCCCGTTCTAATTAATCCGGATTATAATCGACCGTTTATATTGCAGTGCGACGCAAGTCAAACTGGGGTAGGATGTGTTCTGCTACAAGTTGATGACGAAGGTGTAGAACGACCCATAGCTTATATGTCTAAAAAATTGAATAGTGCACAAAGAAATTATACAGTGTCGGAACAAGAATGTCTAGCCGCAGTTCTTGGAATAAAAAAATTTAGGCCATATATCGAAGGCCATGAATTCAAAGTTATAACTGATCATGCTTCTTTAAAATGGCTTATGTCCCAAAAAGAATTATCGGGTAGGTTGGCCAGATGGGCATTAAAACTCCAAGGTTTTAATTTTACCATAGAACATCGTCGTGGTAGCCAAAACGTAGTTCCCGATGCTTTAAGTCGCGTTCATTCTCTAGATGAAATATCCTGTATTGATGATATTGGTCCAGTTATTGATCTTCAATCTGTACATTTTAAAACTGATGAATACACCAAACTGATAGAGCTGGTTAATTTAAAATCCCATTCCATTTTAGACCTTAAAGTAATTGATGGGCTTGTTTATAAACGAACAGAATACGCTTCTGGTAATATTGACCAAGAATCTAATTCATGGAAATTGTGGGTACCAAGCGCCATGACAGCTGACTTGATAAAAGGAGCACATGATCCCTCTGTATCTTGTCATGGTGGTGTTAGTAAAACATTAGAGCGTTTACGTAAAAATTTCTTTTGGCCGAAAATGGTGCAACAAGTACGAAATTATGTCTTAAATTGTAGTATTTGTAAACAAATGAAAGCTCCCAACATAACTTTACGTACGCCTATGGTTTCATCTTTTATTATTTCAAAGATTGTATATTGATATTATTGGTCCATTTCCTAGATCCAAATCTGGAAATATAGCTTTGTTAATCGTTTTAGATCATTTATCTAAATTTCATTTTTTATTTCCTCTTCGTAAATTAACAACCGAATCAATTTGTAAATATTTAGAAAGCAATATATTTCATATTTATGGGGTCCCTGAATTTATCGTATCGGATAATGGCTCTCAATTTAAATCTAATATTTTTGATACATTAATGCAAAAATATGGTATTACGCATAATTTTACTGCTTTATATTCACCATCCGCGAATGCGTCGGAAAGGGTTAATCGTTCCCTTATATCTGGTATTAGAATGTATCTTAAAGGTGACCAGAGTCGTTGGGACGAAAATTTAACAGAAATCAGTTGTGCTTTACGATCTTCAATCCACCAAACAGTTGGTAATTCCCCGTATTTTGTTGTTTTTGGCCAACAAATGCTTACTCATGCTTCGTCATATAAATTACTTCGCCAACTTAACTTATTAGAAGATGGTGTTGATATTGTAGAAAAATCTGATAAATTGAAGTTAATTAGAGAACGTGCTTTAGCTCTTACTAAAAAAGCATTTGAAAATAATGCTAAGCAATACAATCTTCGTGCTCGAAAAATTACTTATCTGCCAGATCAACTGGTTTATCGACGAAACTTTACTTTGAGTGATGCTACGAAACACTATAATGCCAAATTAGCTCCAAAATTTGTTGCAGCCAAAATTATAAAATCAATAGGAAATTCTCAATATGAATTGGAAGATATTAATGGAAAGAAAAAAGGAATTTATCATACTAAGGATATTCGGTTGTAATTAATGGTTTTTTTTTTTTTTTTTTTTGGGTCTTCAGTTTATGCGAAGGCGCAAGCTTCCCGCATAATCTGTCCTGTAACGGAAATTTTGTTTATTGGGAAAAATTATATATTTCCGATCATGTATATGAAAAAGAAAATATATATTTTTGAGTTGGTGCCTTAACACTTTTATATATGATATTTTTTTTGTACATGATCACAAATATAATTAGAATTTCTTTTTTTGCATTGAAATAAAGTATTATAGAAAAAAAAATAATAAAAATACATTTAATATTTATTATCAATGTATAACGGTTTTTTTTTCATCGGATGATAATTTATTTCAAGGCCAAAAATCAAAATTTATAGAGAGTAGTTTAGTTCATCGTATGATATTACGGTAATTTACTTATCATTATATTGTCCTCTCGATGATAAGAATTAAGGGAGAAAATTTTCGGAGATCATAAAGTTTTGGAATGTCGATGATTAAACGTCGTTTTTATTTTGTTTAAAAGAAAAAGTACGGAAATTCAAATAAAAAAAAAATAGATATTAAAATTAAATAGTTTTTTGTTGGACATGATTTTTTATTAATTTTTGGTTGGTTTTTTTTTAGTTTTTTTTGTCCTGAATAAAAAAAAAAAAAAAAAAAAAATTAGATAAAAAAAAAAATTTTATTGTATGAATATTTTTTACAATTATTACTTGATTTTTTTTTATTAAATTACTTAATATTTTTGATACTATTATTGAATTTTGATTTTGCTAAAAATACTTAATTTTTTTTTTTTGTAAAATATGAATATAAAATATTTTTGATAAAAATATTTAATTTTTTTGTATTTTTTTTTTTGCTAGAAATATATAATTTTTTTTGATTTTTGGAAAAAAAAATATATATTGTAAAATATACATATTTTTAAATTTTGAATAATTTTTTTTGGTAATTTGATTTTGCCACAATTATGTAATTTTTTTTGATTTTTTTATTTAATTTAATTTTTGCTGGTTTTCCTAATTTTTTTTTCAATTTTTTTTAAAAATAATTTTTTTTCTTTCTTGATTTTGGTTAATTTGATTTTGTTATAAAAATATATTTAATTTTCAAATTAAATTTTAAATGTCAAATTTTTTTTAAAGATTACAATTGACTTTTTAGTAAATTAAATTGCATTTTCATAAAACTTTAATTTTGTTTTAAATAAAAATAAAATATGAAATTTTATTGTTCCAAAACCAAAATTATGTTTTAGTTTCTTTATTTTTTTGATTTTCAGATCGGCGAGTCGGACAGGGAATTGGCCCTGTATAACATGATGGTATGATTTTTTTTGGGAAACCGCGTAAAATTCATTTTACGGTTTCATGGTAGGGTGGGTAGTAGAGGTGATATGTAACACCTAAATATCACCATTTTTTTTGTTTGTACAACAATAATATTAGAGTATAGATTTGGGGATTTAGATTTTTTGATTGTATTAATTTTTTTTGATATTTAGATTTTTTTTTTTAAGAAAAGGCACGCAAATAATTTTTTTTTGTAATGGAATGGTGGTGTAAATTGAACCCCCCCACATCTCTCTGAGCTAAGCTAGAGCAAAGCTAGGCGTGCTAAACCACCAAATGGATATAACAAGGATTGAAATTACCATCTTTCAACAAACAAGTTTTTTTTTTCATTTTCAATTTTTAGTACATTACAGAAATGGCGCCCAACGTGGGGCCCGAACGTCTCGAGTTCCAAATACCAACCTGGAGCCCGGAAAGATTTCGTGGTCCTGTAAAATAAATTAATAGTTTGATTTTTTTTTAGTATTATTTTCAATTGTAGGATTAGTGGTATAAGAATTTTTTTTTGCTGTTTATCTGGTAGATACAATAAATGTAAAGCTTGGATTATCGATACCTGGTTGTGAAGATTAGCCATTTAATTGACCAGTGGAATATTTACTGACTTCTATCATTTTTCATGCTCATAAGTTTTAACCATAATCATAGCAATTTTATTAGACAGTTCATTCATTATTCGCTTGGTATATAGTATTTTTTTTTGTTATTCTTTAGCTGTTAGAATTATTAAGCAATGGATAATCTAATTTTGGATGTTTTAGGCCATCTTTAGACCGGCTAGTGATTCGATAGTCAGGGTTAAGCTAAGGAAATATTATTACTTTCGTGAAAATTGAAAATTTTGATTCAGAGACTTATTATCTCTTATTTTGCATTAGTTTTTTTTCTTTTTTTTTTTTTTTTGTTGTTGTACAATTAAAAGAAACCATCATGTTTTGGGGGAAAATTTTTCTGTTTGGCTCATTCGTGACGATTATATTTATTTGAAAAATTTGTTTTTTTATTGACCTAAAAATATAAAGTTGATAAATATAATATTTATAACTCATATTTTTTTTATATAAAGAATTATTTATTGATGAAATAAGTAAATTCACCGTGATTACAGTGAATATTTTTGATAATTTTTGGTAGTTTACTTTGTTAGTATTACATACCAATAGTTTTTTTGAATATATATATATATAAAAATAATTTTTGGTATATATACCAATTTATATATTTTATATTTTTTTTATTGATTTCTTATTGATTTTATTGAGTAATTTTGAAAATGAGTGATACTGATGATATCGGAAATATCAATACAGATCTCAATTGTGGAATCTGTAGAGAATTATTACAACCATTAAATGAAATAGTTGGTACGAAATGCCAGCATTATTTTCATATGATGTGTTTGTCTCGTTGGTTAACTACGTCCAAAACGTGTCCTAACTGTCGTGAACAGTGTGATTTGTCAGACTTGAAGCATAGTAAAACTCCTGTGAAAAATACAAAACAAAAAAATCAAGTAGCTGTCTCAAAAATAATGACTAGACAAGCTGCTGCTGCTGCAGCTAAAATTCCAAATGCTTCGATTGTAAATCCGATTTCACTTAATAATAACATGGCTACAGTTGCTAATATAGATAATGTTGACCATAGTATAAATAATTTTGGTAAAAATAAAGAATTTCAAACTGCTTCGGTTTTTGTTGATAATACCACCCGACCTAGTGGGGAAAAAAATAATTTTGATATGTCAGCACTTCAAAATATGTTTAAAGAAATATTGGAAAGTAACCAGCATTTGGTTATGAAAAATTTACAAGAAATAACTCAATCTATAAAATCTGTTCAAACTAAACAAATCCCTGTTATTTCGAGGGATGAGAATATTTTGAATAGTAGGCAACATATATAAGATATGAATGTTGATTTTAGTATACCACCACCGAATCTGCGTACTTCAAATGTTTTTGGTAGAACTGATCAAAATAGGTTCGAATCTGATCAAAGATTCAGTGGATTTGGTAATTTTAGAAATAATTCTGTAGTAAATCGTAGTAATATTGATCCGATTTTTGATACTCAAAAATTTGCTAATATTATCCGGAGTTGGAATATTTCATTTGATGGTAGTAGATCTGGTTTAAGTGTGGAAGAGTTTATTTACAGAGTAGAGGCTTTGACTCATCAAACTTTGAATGGTAATTTTTCTTGTTTATGTGATCATATCCATATTATATTTTCTGGTAAAGCAAGTGTTTGGTTTTGGCGTTTTCATAAACGTACCCAAAATATAAATTGGCAAGATTTACGTCATTCTTTAAGATTACAATATCAAGATCATCGTATTGATGATGATTATATTGCAATGATACGCGAACGGAAACAAAGATCAAATGAAAGTTTTGATGAATTTTATGATAATATTATGACATTATCAGATAAACTTAATAATCCGTTATCGGATCGTGAGCTTTTATCGATTTTAAAGAAAAATTTGAAAGATGAAATTCGAAAGGACCTTTTGTATGTACAAATATATAGTATAGATCATCTTCGTAGTTTGTGTATTCAGCGTGAACAATTAGTATTTGAACTTCGCAATAAAAATCGAGATTATCGTTTAGTGGGCGTGGGGTCGAAACAGATTTCCGAAGTTGATGTAGAAGCTGAATTTAAAATTGATAAATCTGTTGAAGCGGTTGAATCGTCTGTCAATAAAAATTCCAACAAGGTAAAATTTATTCTGACTTGTTGGAATTGTAAACAGGAAGGACATCGTTTTACTGATTACTTGTCTGAACCACGTTTATTTTGTTGGGGTTGCGGTAAAGATGATGTCTACCGTACTCAGTGTTCGAAATGCAATCCTAATTCGGAAAACTCCCAACAGAGCGGAAGCCTAACCAGAAGTTTCCGCTCGGGCAAGTAAAGATACTATCTAATTGTTCCAATTCACAAACTTTATCAAATACAAAATTAAACTTAACACCAATTATAACAAAACCATTTTTATTCCACATCAAACCTTATCATCAACGTATTCGTGAATATCATGAAAAAAAACGACGTATATTTTCAGACTTTGGTAACCCTATTTCAACATCATCTATTGAAAATTCAAATATTTTCAAATCCAATCGTTCTACCACAAGATTACGTAACTTTTTAAAAACCAAAAATTTAAATTTAAAAATAATTTCATCTATAGTAAATGTAGAAAATGATCTTCGTTCTTATGCAGAAGTGCTAATTTTTGAAAATAAATTTATTGGCCTGTTAGACAGTGGCGCAACAGTAAGTTGTATAGGTGGAAACTTAGCACAACAAATTTTAAATTCAGATGTTATTTATAGAAAAATGTCATCTAAAGTTAGAACTGCTAATGGTCGTTCTCAAAATGTTCTTGGTTATTTAGAAACCGATATAACTTTCCGAAATATTACAAAATCAATTAAGTTTTATTTAGTTCCTTCTTTGACTCAAAATTTATATTTTGGCATAGATTTTTGGAAAACTTTTAACATAGCACCAAATTTAGTAGTGAACGAAATATCATTGCCGTTAAACGATGAAAATTCGATTATTAACGAATTGACTGCAAAGCAAAAATTTCAATTAAATGATATTATTTCGTTATTTCCATCGTTTTCAAAACTCGGGTTAGGTAAAACTAATGTCTTAGAGCACAGCATTGAAGTAGGCGATGCAAAGCCTATTAAACAAAGACACTATCCAGTTTCACCAGCTATTGAAAAACTTATGTATGTTGAGCTTGACCGTATGTTGTCTCTGGGGGTAATTGAAGTAAGCGATAGCCCATGGAGTTCGCCTGTAGTTTTGGTGAGAAAACCTGGGAAGGTACGCCTCTGTTTAGATTCTAGAAAACTTAACAACGTAACTACTAAAGACGCATATCCATTACCACAGATTGATGGTATATGAAGTAGATTACCAAAGGCAAATTTTATTTCAAGTTTGGATTTGAAGGATGCTTTTTGGCAAATCCCTTTAGATAAACAATCACGACTTAAGACTGCTTTACAGTACCGGGACGTCCATTATATCATTTCACGGTTATGCCCTTTGGTCTGTGCAACGCTCCTCAGACAATGACGAGATTAATGGATCGAGTAATTCCGCCAGAATTAAAAGATCGCGTTTTTGTATATCTGGATGATTTGTTAATAATTTCCGAAACTTTTGATATGCATCTTGAAACTTTGCAACAGGTTGCTCTACATATTCGAAAAGCACAACTAAGTATCAATATCGAAAAAAGTAAATTTTTGATGCGAGAAGTACATCATTTAGGTTATGTTGTCGGAAATGGTATATTGAAAGTAAACCCAGAAAAAGTTAGTGCTATTTCTGAATTTCCTATTCCAACATCTGTACGTCAAGTCCGTCGTTTCTTAGGTATAGCGGGTTATTACCGACGATTTATAGCAAATTTTGCTAGTGTATCTGGTCCAATTTCAGATTGCTTAAAGAAAAGTACAAATAAATTTTCATGGTCTGAAGATGCTAATAAAGCGTTTGTAAAACTTAAAAATGCTTTAACTTCAGCTCCCGTTCTAATTAATCCGGATTATAATCGACCGTTTATATTGCAGTGCGACGCAAGTCAAACTGGGGTAGGATGTGTTCTGCTACAAGTTGATGACGAAGGTGTAGAACGACCCATAGCTTATATGTCTAAAAAATTGAATAGTGCACAAAGAAATTATACAGTGTCGGAACAAGAATGTCTAGCCGCAGTTCTTGGAATAAAAAAATTTAGGCCATATATCGAAGGCCATGAATTCAAAGTTATAACTGATCATGCTTCTTTAAAATGGCTTATGTCCCAAAAAGAATTATCGGGTAGGTTGGCCAGATGGGCATTAAAACTCCAAGGTTTTAATTTTACCATAGAACATCGTCGTGGTAGCCAAAACGTAGTTCCCGATGCTTTAAGTCGCGTTCATTCTCTAGATGAAATATCCTGTATTGATGATATTGGTCCAGTTATTGATCTTCAATCTGTACATTTTAAAACTGATGAATACACCAAACTGATAGAGCTGGTTAATTTAAAATCCCATTCCATTTTAGACCTTAAAGTAATTGATGGGCTTGTTTATAAACGAACAGAATACGCTTCTGGTAATATTGACCAAGAATCTAATTCATGGAAATTGTGGGTACCAAGCGCCATGACAGCTGACTTGATAAAAGGAGCACATGATCCCTCTGTATCTTGTCATGGTGGTGTTAGTAAAACATTAGAGCGTTTACGTAAAAATTTCTTTTGGCCGAAAATGGTGCAACAAGTACGAAATTATGTCTTAAATTGTAGTATTTGTAAACAAATGAAAGCTCCCAACATAACTTTACGTACGCCTATGGTTTCATCTTTTATTATTTCAAAGATTGTATATTGATATTATTGGTCCATTTCCTAGATCCAAATCTGGAAATATAGCTTTGTTAATCGTTTTAGATCATTTATCTAAATTTCATTTTTTATTTCCTCTTCGTAAATTAACAACCGAATCAATTTGTAAATATTTAGAAAGCAATATATTTCATATTTATGGGGTCCCTGAATTTATCGTATCGGATAATGGCTCTCAATTTAAATCTAATATTTTTGATACATTAATGCAAAAATATGGTATTACGCATAATTTTACTGCTTTATATTCACCATCCGCGAATGCGTCGGAAAGGGTTAATCGTTCCCTTATATCTGGTATTAGAATGTATCTTAAAGGTGACCAGAGTCGTTGGGACGAAAATTTAACAGAAATCAGTTGTGCTTTACGATCTTCAATCCACCAAACAGTTGGTAATTCCCCGTATTTTGTTGTTTTTGGCCAACAAATGCTTACTCATGCTTCGTCATATAAATTACTTCGCCAACTTAACTTATTAGAAGATGGTGTTGATATTGTAGAAAAATCTGATAAATTGAAGTTAATTAGAGAACGTGCTTTAGCTCTTACTAAAAAAGCATTTGAAAATAATGCTAAGCAATACAATCTTCGTGCTCGAAAAATTACTTATCTGCCAGATCAACTGGTTTATCGACGAAACTTTACTTTGAGTGATGCTACGAAACACTATAATGCCAAATTAGCTCCAAAATTTGTTGCAGCCAAAATTATAAAATCAATAGGAAATTCTCAATATGAATTGGAAGATATTAATGGAAAGAAAAAAGGAATTTATCATACTAAGGATATTCGGTTGTAATTAATGGTTTTTTTTTTTTTTTTTTTTGGGTCTTCAGTTTATGCGAAGGCGCAAGCTTCCCGCATAATCTGTCCTGTAACGGAAATTTTGTTTATTGGGAAAAATTATATATTTCCGATCATGTATATGAAAAAGAAAATATATATTTTTGAGTTGGTGCCTTAACACTTTTATATATGATATTTTTTTTGTACATGATCACAAATATAATTAGAATTTCTTTTTTTGCATTGAAATAAAGTATTATAGAAAAAAAAATAATAAAAATACATTTAATATTTATTATCAATGTATAACGGTTTTTTTTTCATCGGATGATAATTTATTTCAAGGCCAAAAATCAAAATTTATAGAGAGTAGTTTAGTTCATCGTATGATATTACGGTAATTTACTTATCATTATATTGTCCTCTCGATGATAAGAATTAAGGGAGAAAATTTTCGGAGATCATAAAGTTTTGGAATGTCGATGATTAAACGTCGTTTTTATTTTGTTTAAAAGAAAAAGTACGGAAATTCAAATAAAAAAAAAATAGATATTAAAATTAAATAGTTTTTTGTTGGACATGATTTTTTATTAATTTTTGGTTGGTTTTTTTTTAGTTTTTTTTGTCCTGAATAAAAAAAAAAAAAAAAAAAAAATTAGATAAAAAAAAAAATTTTATTGTATGAATATTTTTTACAATTATTACTTGATTTTTTTTTATTAAATTACTTAATATTTTTGATACTATTATTGAATTTTGATTTTGCTAAAAATACTTAATTTTTTTTTTTTGTAAAATATGAATATAAAATATTTTTGATAAAAATATTTAATTTTTTTGTATTTTTTTTTTTGCTAGAAATATATAATTTTTTTTGATTTTTGGAAAAAAAAATATATATTGTAAAATATACATATTTTTAAATTTTGAATAATTTTTTTTGGTAATTTGATTTTGCCACAATTATGTAATTTTTTTTGATTTTTTTATTTAATTTAATTTTTGCTGGTTTTCCTAATTTTTTTTTCAATTTTTTTTAAAAATAATTTTTTTTCTTTCTTGATTTTGGTTAATTTGATTTTGTTATAAAAATATATTTAATTTTCAAATTAAATTTTAAATGTCAAATTTTTTTTAAAGATTACAATTGACTTTTTAGTAAATTAAATTGCATTTTCATAAAACTTTAATTTTGTTTTAAATAAAAATAAAATATGAAATTTTATTGTTCCAAAACCAAAATTATGTTTTAGTTTCTTTATTTTTTTGATTTTCAGATCGGCGAGTCGGACAGGGAATTGGCCCTGTATAACATGATGGTATGATTTTTTTTGGGAAACCGCGTAAAATTCATTTTACGGTTTCATGGTAGGGTGGGTAGTAGAGGTGATATGTAACACCTAAATATCACCATTTTTTTTGTTTGTACAACAATAATATTAGAGTATAGATTTGGGGATTTAGATTTTTTGATTGTATTAATTTTTTTTGATATTTAGATTTTTTTTTTAAGAAAAGGCACGCAAATAATTTTTTTTTGTAATGGAATGGTGGTGTAAATTGAACCCCCCCACATCTCTCTGAGCTAAGCTAGAGCAAAGCTAGGCGTGCTAAACCACCAAATGGATATAACAAGGATTGAAATTACCATCTTTCAACAAACAAGTTTTTTTTTCCATTTTCAATTTTTAGTACATTACAAGTGGAGAGCCAAGATAGCGGCTTGACTGTCCGTAACTATTGCTACGTTGTTTTTAGGAGAAGTGTCATTTCTCACCAGTATACATGCTTTCCATATTGCTAGCATTTCAGCCTGGAAAACACTAGATCTGTCTGGAATCCTAGAGTTTCTGAATAAACACCGGCACCAACACCACAGTCCATCTTTGAACCATCGGTGTATAGTACAGTGTCGATTCCGCCCAAGGGATTTCCATTCTTCCAATCCCTCCTTGTTGGTATCTTAACTATAAATTTCTTGCCAATCTCCAACTTGGGAGTGGTGTAGTCCGTAGATTTGGGCACCAATGTCCTGGTAACCACAGTAGGGGAGACAGCACACCACCTTGCGGAGTTCTCCTGCTTACCTGTCTGGTAATCTGTGCCGAGATCAGCCTGGATCTCCCTAGTCAGAAGCATGCTGGCTATCCATTGGCTAAGTGTCCCTTCGACACCTAATTCGGCCAGCGAGTCTTGGATGGCTGATACATGAATATTGTTAAAAGCACCCTCTATGTCCAGAAAGGTGGCTAAAGTGAATTCTTTATATTGTATCGACTGCTCGACAGTTCGCACTACCTCACTCAGTGCCGTTTCCGTTGACTTGCCCTTACAGTAGGCGTGCTGATATTTGCACAATGGAGTTCTCTCCAAGGATTTCCTTAAGTCCACTTCGAGTATGCGCTCTAAGGTCTTTAACATGAAAGATGAAAGACTTATTGGCCTGAAATCTTTAGCCATTTCGTGTCCTCTCTTTCCAGCTTTCGGTATAAAAACAACCTTCACCCGTCTCCACAGCTGCGGAATGTGTCCAAGTGTTAGGCTACCTTTGAATAACTTCATCATTACCGGAACAGCTAGTTCTTTAGCTTCCTGTAACATCTTCGGAAAAATTCCATCCAGACCAGCAGATTTGTATGGAAGGAAATTGTCAATTGCCCAGGCAATTTTCTTTTCTGTGATAAGTGAACTAGCCCACTCCCCTGAACTCCCTTGGTTTTGGTTGCCATGATCTCCCGTCTGGGTCATCCGGCGAACAACCTCTGTGTTTCCAGGGAAATGTGTGTCCACCAGTAAATTCAATGTTTCTGAGGACGACTCCGTCCAAGCCCCCTCCGTATTCTTTACGAAGCACGGGTTGGAGTACTCTTTGGATAAGACCCTGCTTAGTCTGGCAGAGTCTCTTGTGCTTTCGATGGATTCGCAGTATTCTTGCCAACCCTGGTTTTTGGCTGACCTGATGGCTTTTTTATACTCTCTAAGATGGTCCTTGTAGGGTTGCCACGAGTTCTGTTTATAACAGACATTATAAGCCTCCCTAGTCACCTTCCTTAGATTCGTAAGGTTTTCATTCCACCACACGGGGAATGTTTTTTTGCTACGCTTAATGGGACATGACACCCTCATGGCCTTAGTGAACATCTCTGTCCGCTCTTCTAGTTCGGCAATCGTTACTATATCGGTTTCGGAGCTACCTATGACTGGTAGCTTTTGCTTCAGCACTGATCTGAATTTTGTCCAGTCAGTGTTTTTCGGGTTTCTATAAGGTTTTGGCTTACCGAATAGGAGATTGACTTTGAAGAGTATCCAGCTATGATCCGAGAAGGATCTTTTCTCGGACACTCTCCAATTTTCTACTTTTAGGCTTTCATCATTACCAATACAGGTAATGTCAATAACATCCTCCCAGCCAGGAAATCTTTCTGAACTGGGAAAAGTAAATGTAGGGGTGTTACCCCTATTGCATATTAGTAGGTTAGTATTCAAGATAAAATCAAATAATGACTCACCTCTTTCATTAGTTTCCGAGCTGCCCCATAGGGTGTGCCTAGCATTAGCGTCGCAGCCGACAAGCAATCTACGTCCTTTGGCGTGGACCAACTGCTGGAATTTCGATGGTGGTGCCGGTTCGTCGTGAGCCATATACATTGAGCTAATGTATAATTCCTTACCCTCCGAACCCTCCACCTTTACCACTGTTAAATTAATTGTGACAAAGATGCGCATTAATGTGTTTTTTTACTAAGATACACGTTCTTGGCTTACCTTGATCTGTGTCTACTGTCTTGTAGAACAGGTTATAATCTTTGGATTTGAGACCTCTGATCCTGGAGGTGTTAATCCAGGGTTCTTGGATCAGGGCGATGTCGAGGTCTTCCTCACTTAGGAAGACCATCAGGTTATCCGAGGCACTCTTAGAGTGCTTTAGGTTAACCTGTACTACCTTCATCACCATGTCTTTTTTCATCTGCTCCGGTCTCCTTAGCAAGCGACATCTCCTCGAGCAGATCGCTGGCTTCATCAAGGTCGTCCACTTCCGGACTTCCTGACTGGAATATCTTCAGCTTGGCTAGGCGAATACCAAATCGCAGCTTGTAATCGAGCTTTTCTAGAGGCTGAAGGCTTTTCTCGTTTATTAGCAGAAGGAACGATATACTGTTCTTTGGCTGGTCAGACATATCCGTTTCCTTTTTTATTACAGCCCAGTTTTCCATTGGAACTCCTGAATTGTGAATCCTCAAGCACGCAAGGAGCTTCTCTCCCTCGATCTCCATCCTAGGTAACCAGATGCGGGCTCTAGGTCTCCTAGGGATTTCCTTAGCCGGGATGAGGCCAATCTTGGCTTCGTCCCAAGCGTCACTAATCTTAGCGACACTCTTCCTAAGGAAATCCATCGAGAACTGATCCTCGCATCTAATTACCCGGTAGCCCCTGACTACCTCGGACGAATCGAAACAAGGAAGTGGTCCCCCTGGCTTTCTAGGACGAAATCCATCACAAGTTCCGACAGTTTTGCTTCGAGCTGTACCCACAGATCGGCCGTGACTTGCCGATTGCTGGACTTTTCATTGACTATGGCAAGTCGCAAGTGATCTTTAGCTATATCACTGAATTTTCGTTGCGCTGTGGATTTAATCAATTTACTACTGGTCTCAGTTCTAGCGACCTTTGATTTCGGCATGGCCCCACAGGACTCTTCTTGAGACCTGTCTCTCTTGCTGCTCATACCGGCTTTTTCTGAGTTATGTGTCTCAAACTGTCGCACTATCTCAGAGTATCTCTCTTTATCTACCTTGTCCCTCTCATTTACCTTACCTTCGGCTTCGTTCCGAGCTATCTTGCCCAATATGAACTTGGCTTTCAGTAGCCGTCTCTTGAGGAGGGAGCCAGAGCTTCGTAGAGGTTTTTGTTTTCTTAATCGTTTTTGCAGCACTTTGTCTGGTACTGGATTTACCTGGATGTTTTGGCGTACTGTGGCTGGTACTATCGCTGCATCCAGGAATGGTGTTGTTGGTACTCTTACCTGTACCTGCTTTCATTGCAGCACTTGGAGTACTATGGCTGGTACTAGTGCCGTCTATAATCGTCTCCTGACTGGAGAGGAGCAGATCATCTTCAGAAGATGATCCAATATTATGTTGTTGTTGATTGTTGTTGTTTTTGTAGCGAGACCAGGCCTGTAAATGAATCAAACAAAACCTGACATTTATAACATTGAACACAAACACTACGACTACACTTAGTGCTAATTACTACGAACTACAAATTAGTGCTAATCACTGCAAAACCATAATAAATCAAAATTATAAAAAATAAAAATTAAAATTAAAAATTAATAATAAAAAAATTAAAGTAAATTAATTAAAATCAATATTTAATAAGCAGGAAAGAAGTTAAAAGCTAAGCAGAATATTATGAACAAAGATGCAGTGATTAGGTCGGGAGACCAAGGAACTACACTTGATGGATTGCGCCATAAGTCTATAGCTTCCAGATTCGTGGGATTATTGGGACAGGAAAATAGGTGCAAAGTGTCATGAGTGCCTTGGTTACAGTCTGGACAGGAGCTATTGGTGCCAGGAACTGTTCGTGCTTGATAGCTACTCAATATGCGACACCAAGCAGACCGGAGTTGCGCGAGGGTTGTTCTCGTTTCTCTTGGCAATAATCTCTCACTTGCATCCACTTGAGGTGGACGGGAACCAAGGACTCGGTTCACTTTGAAGGAGGAGATGGCTGCATCGACAACATCACGATGGATGGTGTTTAATGCAGCCCGGGATGTGGTAGGATTCCAGGATGAGGGGATGGCGGGGATAATGCTGTCTCTGAAAGATCTCAGATCATGGCGGATGAGGCGGGGAGGGGGTTCACGAGTGGAGATATTATGGTTGGGATGGTGGGGATTATGACAGGCTAACAAGAATTGTTTAGTTAACAATTCATTGTGTTGCCTGACAGGAAGGATGGACGTTTCATCATGGAGGTGGTCGGGATGGGTAATGGAGTGACATCCGGTAGCGATGCGAAGTGCAGCATTTTGTTTTGTCTGGATCTTCGTCCATTGAGTTGGACTCAGGAAGGAAGTCCAGACTGGGGCGGCATAATTGATGACGGATCTGCCAATTGCCTTGTATGTTGTGATGATAGTTTCTTTACTTTTGCCCCATGAGGTTCCAGCCAAAGCCTTCAGAACCCTATTTCTTCTGCTACCAGCATCACAAATAGCTACCGCATGTTTGGAAAAGGAGAGGAGGTTGTCAAACGTGACTCCCAGGATTTTAGGATTTTTGAGGGTAGGGATTGGCTCATTATCAATGACGATATCGACTGCATCGTTTACTTCCTTAGTCCAGGAAGTGAAGAGTGTGGCTGACGATTTTTGTGAGGCAAGATGTAATTTTCTTTCTTTTAGGAAAGATGCCACTTGAACTAAGTACGAGTTTAATCGGTTTGTAACGTCCGCCACGTTAACACCCGATGCAGCGATGGTACAGTCATCCGCATATGTGATAAGTTTAATGTCAGGAGGAGGGGCAGGAAGCAACGCTAGATAGAAGTTAAAAAGAATGGGTGAGAGAACCCCCCCTTGAGGAACTCCCATTTTTAATTTGCGATGCTTGCTGCAACTGTTCCTGAATTCAACATATGCGGATCTGCCATTGAGGTATGATGACAAGAACCTTTTAATGAAGCCGGGAAGAGGGGAGCTAAGGATATCATGGAGTAGGATGGAATGATCAACCGTGTCAAATGCTTTGGACAGGTCCAATGCAACGACAACCGTACGCCAGTGTGGTCTGCGGTGGTTTAGACCATCGGCAATATAAGTGGAGAGCTCTGTTAGGGCAGTTGTTGTGCTTCTATGCTTTCTGAACCCGTGCTGGTGCGCAGCAAGTCCTAGGTGTAGTTGGAGTGTAGTTGGTGAAAGCAGGGAGATAGGCCTGTACGAGGAGCCTTCACTTGCGGGTTTGCCAGGTTTGAGGATTGGAATAATTCTGGCAATTTTCCACACACTTGGGATTGAAATTTTTTCCATGGTCAGGTTTAGGACCATCGTTAAATAGTCCAAGCTTGGTGGATTTAGCTTCTTCAACATGACCATGGAAATCCCGTCTGGTCCGAGTGCTTTGGATGGTTTGGCCCTCTTGATGGCATTTTGCACTTCTAGGACCGTGAAGGCTGGACCGTGTAGATCATTCTCGAGCGCTTTGAGTCTACGACGGACTGGGCGCATGACCTTTTCCCTAACAGGCGGATGCTCCACAAATTGCCGAGTAAAATAGGTGGCACATTTCTTACTGTCTAGAAATGAAATGTTGAATTTTATAGCCGCGCGACTTTGGGAGGTGTTCTTCCCGGAAATGCCCTTTATAGTGGACCACAGCTTTTTAGACCCTGGGGAGCATTGCTCTAGGTGAGTTAACCATTTGGCCCTTCTATGGTCATTCACCAGCTTATGGATGTTACGAGTAAGCTGAGCAATGTGCGGGTCGTTGGGATCAGTAGATCTCAATTGATCGCTCTGTTGGGCTAGTCGCGACGCTTCGGGTGGAAAGTTTGGGATGATGTTATTTATCCTACCCATGGGTATGAAGCGTTTTGCGGCTCGGACCAAGATTGAACGGAAGATCTTCTCACCAGAGAAAGCATCCAGCGGAAGAGACAGTTGGCTAAGGTGGTCTTCAACGAAGTTCTCGAAACCAGGCCAGTTGGCTTTGTTGTTGTTCATGTATGTTCGCTGTTCGGAGATTACAAAGCCTTCCGAGTCTTCCACTGTGATCACGATGGGGATGTGATCCGAGCTGAGTGCCGATACTGCTTGCCATGATATCTTATGTAGTAACTGAGTACTAGCAAGGGTGATATCAGGCGAGCTAAGGCACGTGTTAGTTATTCTGGTGGGTTGATCTTCATTTAAGGTGGTGAAATTAGATTCTTCAATCTGATCAACAAAGCAGTTTCCACGGTTGTCTCTAGGGAGTTGGGAAAACCAAAGGGGATGATGTGCATTAAAATCACCCATTATCACAGTGCTTTCACCTTGCAGTATATGTCTGATGTCGGGTTGATAATGCGCGACAATACTGTTGACTGGTGGAATGTATACATTAGTGAGAAGCATTTCTGCTTGGCCAGTTTGCACTGTGATACTAAGTGATTCGAGGTAAGGATCGGGAGTGGGAGGGGATGGTGGAGGGGAAAGTCTGTAGGAAACATCACGGTGTAGGATGAAGGCGAGTCCACCACCTCTATCTGATCTATCGCATCTGATGATGTGATAACCGTTGAAGGAGGACAAGGAGTGGGAGGGAGGGATTTTGGTTTCCTGTACAGCCGCAATTTTGATATTGTTACGGCACATAAAGTCCGTAACTTCAGGAAGTTTATTCCTGAGCCCATTGCAATTCCATTGCAGGATTTTGAATGAGTTTGCGGAATGGTCGCCCAGCTGCTGTACAAGGGTGGATACATAAGGAGAGGGTTGGGGAGGTGTTGGAGGTTGGGTAGATGTGTGTAGGGATGGGGATGGGATGTGGTGGGGAGGTTGGATGCTGCCTGAGGTATTGGTGAGGTGTGGTGGAGGTGGGGGGCGATGTTGGGTGTTGGAGGAGTTGGTGCTGGGTGTTGGTGTATAGTTTCTTTGGGAATTGGTTGTGTGGGGTGTGGGATGAACAATGGGAATTTGGGAGGGAGGACTGGAAGTGGATGTAGAGGAGCAGCAGCTAGCTATAAAGGTGTTATCATAGCTGCTTAAATCTGGAAGTCCTGAGCATGACGTGAAGTGACACCAGTTGAAACAACTGTTGCACCGAACTGACGCAGAGCTCTTTCGGATAGGACGGCTACAGACTGAGCATAGCCATATCCTTGGACCCGGATTTTGTTCAACACCGGCAATAATAAGTAGTAAGTAGAGCAGAGTGGCCGGAAAACCCGCCCTACATAGCAAAAAGAATAGAGGTAGGCATGCACGCAATGAGACAAAGACAAGCTTGAATAATCCAAGTACATACCTGTGCTCGAAGAATCGATCCTTGGCCTGCTCTCTGCAGGGTCTCTCCGGTACGTAGAACCGATCGATGTGGGAGAGGTTGTTGATTGTTGTTGTTGTTGTTGTTTGTAAATTGTTGTTCATTATTGTTCCCACGAGTATGTCCGGATAAACGGTCCATCCTGGCAGAGCCGACATACCAGGATAAGGCAATTATACAACCGACCTCGCCTGGGCATCGGAGGAGCTCGCTAGCGACTGGTTTAACCCCCAGCCTTTCAGTCCTCGGCACGGTGCTCACACCACCTTGACATTAGCTTTGGATAGGGTAGATGGATATTGGAAAGGAAATATGAGGAGGGATGGGAGGGGATTTGGGAAAGGTGTTGCGACTGTTGGCTACGTAGAAACGCATTGACATGCATACTTGGAGGTCGCCGCAACTCGCCCCGAGTATATCCTATCGATATAATTTTTCAAAAACAGATTTTTTATCCTTGAATGCCTACTTATTATATATAGATTTTAATTTATTATTTCAAAACTTAGACATTAATGATGCAGTAAATAAATTTTATGAGGTCTTACTACATGGTTTTGAAATTTATATACCCCATGTTCGTGATAGAGGCTTCGAAACTAGTCCACCATGGTTCAATCATGAACTAAAGAAGCTAAAAAACCAAAAAAATAAAGCCTGGGGAAATATTTAAAAAATAGTAATAATGAAACTTATAATAACTTCATCAACCTTTTCAATACAATTAAATCACTAGTTAAAACAAAATATGATAATTACATTAAAGATGTCGCTTCGAAACTTAAAGATAATCCTAAATCATTTTGGAAATTCGTAAATAAAAAGAAAATCGGACCAATTTCCTAACTTCATGTCTTTTAATGGCCAAGTCTCAAATAATTCATCAATAATTTCAAATAATTTTAAAGACTTCTTTTCTAGTTCCTACGGTAATAGTTTTTTTGAGGTAGATGAGGCTAATTTTCCTCACCTAAATAGCCATCAAGAATTTAATTTTACATCAATCGACCTTTCAACCGATATAATAAAAAAATATCTAATGAGACTAAACAATGACGCATTTCCTGGGCCAGATAATGTACCAGAAATTATATTAAAAAATTGTTGTGAATCTCTCGCTAAACGATTAACCATTTTGTTCCAGCAATCTTTAAAACTGGGAATATTTCCTGACTACTGGAAAAATTCATATTTTAGACCAGTAGACAAAAAAGACTCAAAAAGTGAAATTATTAATTATCGGCCCATTGCAAAACTCTCCAGTATTCCAAAATTATTTGAACTTTTAATCTATGATTCAATCTACAGCCACTGTTCGGACGTATTAAGTCCTAACCAACATGGATTTATGAAATGAAAATCTACTGTTACAAATTTAACAGAATGTTGCTCACAGTTTCTAAACACAATGGAGACAGGATTCCAAACTGACGTAATTTATACCGACATGAGTAAAGCCTTTGATCTCTTCCCTCATAGCGTTATCATTTTTAAACTAAAAAAACTAGACTTTCCCAATTTTTTAATCAAATGGACTTTATCGTACCTATCTAACAGAAGCTATAGTGTGCTCTTTAGATCTGCTTTATCTGAACCGTACTACGCTAACTCAGGGGTTCCACAGGGTAGCCATCTTGGCCCGTTATTTTTTATTGCCTCTATTGTTGATGTATTATCCATAATTGTTAATAGTTATATCGGCATATATGCAGATGATATGAACTCGCACACCAAACGACAATACTCAGCTTCAAGACGATTTAAACGCTTTTGAGAAATGGTGTAAATATAATAATTTATTGCTCAATATTGAAAAATGTGCCTTAATAACTTACACTCGTCGCACCAATCCAAAATCCAATCATCACAAATTATACTTTTACAACCAAAAATATTAAACGGGTTACGCAATTTAAAGATTTAGGTGTCCTTTTTGATGATAAACTGACTTTTAAACTACACTTTGATGTAATAGTCAATAAAGCAAACTCGATGTTAGGTTTCATTAAGAGATGGTCCAAGGAATTTGATGACCCATACGTCCTCAAATCCTTATATACTACTCTTGTTCGACCTAACTTGGAATATGCAAGTCAGGTTTGGTCGCCCAATTACAAAGATCATATTAATAGAATAGAAGCAGTTCAAAAAAAAATTCTCAGATTCGCGTTACGTAACTTACCTTGGGCTAATCCAACAATATTACCACCGTATAGAAGTAGATTACTACTTTTACAATTAAAATCGTTAGAGTCTAGAAGAGAAGTTGCCGATATCGTTTTTATTGTATTAATTTATAGTGGTAAAATACACTCATCTTATATTAAAGAACAAGTTATCTCCCATGTTAACACTAGCACACGTTTTCGTCATGAAAACATTTTTACTCTTTCCCATCACCGCACGAATTTTGGGAAATATGAGCCCATTAATAGAATGTTCATGAATACTAATTAATATAAGTACTATATTAACATTTCTTTAACGAAAGAGCAACTCAAGAAAGCCTTATTCTTAGAAATATCATAACACAATTTTTTTTTAACCATTTCATAAATTCTTTATAAGTAATCGTTATATCATGTCTATTTTATTAATTTATATTTTTTTTGTATTTATATCAAAAGATATATTAAAAAAAAGTTTATAACAAACTATTATATAATAATATAATTTTAATTTATATATTATTATAATACAAATTAAATTAAATACTTGACAAAGACACATATTGTCCTATATTTATCATATCTAAAATTTTCTTTAATTGTTGAATTATGTTATATGTATTATTTAGATTTAAGTTTTTTTGTAATATGTTTGTATTAAGCATAATAAATAAATAAATAATGTAAATGATATTTTAAGAAGGTATATTAATAGTAAAGGAAAGGTAGGCATATATTCAGAATTACACTATAGCGAGTACAATAAGTTACAACAAAGTATAATTAGGTTATTCTCAGAAAATACTGATATAAAGTTTGTAAAGTGTAGTTATTGCATAATGAAGAAGAACTTAACAAACAGATCTCATTATTTCATAAAAACGAATTAGGACATTCAGGTATGAATCGCAATCTACGAGGGGATAACAAATAAAATATATAACCCGAAATTGAAAGTTACTGTTCACAAAATTATTAATAATTGTGATGTTTGTGCCGCTGGCAAATATGATAAAAAAAGAAGTTTTATTTAACTAATACTCCATCAACAATTAATGATATAATTCATATAGACACTTACATTAATACAAAACACTTTTATTAATTTCATAGATAAAGTCTCAAAACATGTTATAAGTTATTATTTAGAAGACCGAAATATTCAAACAATAATAGAAGAAATTAGACAATATTTAGCTCCAAAACGTAAGGTAAAGAAATTTGTATTTGATAATGAGTTTAATAACAAGAACATCAGGGCTTTTTGTACCGAAGAAAATATTGATTTTCATTTAACCAAACCAAACAGTCACACTGGTAATTCAGACATTTAATAATACCATTACCGAGAAAATTAGATCTCTTAATATAGAAGAGAAATTACCAATAAAAACCCAAATGCTTAAAGCAGTAAAATTCTATAATAACACTTATCATAATAGTATAGGTGCAACTCCATTAGAAGTACAAGAACTCAAAGTAATTCGCAAAAGACTAGAGAAAATAATAATAAAAAAATTATTAATAAAAGAAACAAAACCCGAAAAAATTACGTAGAAAAAAGAAAATTTGGGTTTATAAAAAACTATAAATCAGTCAGACAAAAAGAAGAACCCAAATTTAGAAAATATGAATTAAAAAACCTTCACGAACAAAATATTAAAATACCTTTTAAATTTTCACATAACACGGATGATACTGATTCTAATGATTTTACCAAGTCAACAGTCATTAGTACTTAAAATAATTAGTTCAGAACTAGGATAAACAAAAATTCAAATGGACAAAATAGAAATACCTACCAAATTTGACATAATTTTATACATTATACATCCACAGGAAATACTGGACCTTGTACAGAAAATAGAAAATACTCTACAACCTATAAATCTTGAAAACACAAACGATTTGAAATTAGCTATATACGAAATTCAGACTATTAAATTCAACTAAAAACAATTACAATTGAAAGACACAACGGGGACTTATAAATTTAAGTGGTACTGTTATGAAGTGGGTATTTGGTACAATGGACGATAATGACAGACAAAACATTGAAGGACATATTAACTTAATGGATTCAAATAATAATAAAATTGTTGATACCGTCAATCCACAAATTAAAATTAATGATAATTTCAATAAATCATTTGCACTCATAAAAACTGCAATAGAGACAGACAGATTAAAAATTATTAATAGATTAAATACAATAGAGAAAAATCAGTATACAAACAATTTACTAATAGAATTTTTAATCAAAATAGATTTTATTAAAAGACAAGTTGACAACATACAAGACAATTTCGCATCAGCTAGGACAGGAATCTTACATCCTAACATTTTAAGAGACGATGAAATTAAAACATATAATATAGACTCTAGAAAGTTGACAGAAATCAGACTAGGTATAGCCAAACTTTATAATGAATCTATTATTTTCGCGATAAAAATCCCTAAAGAATTTCAAAAATTTAATAAAATACTCATAATTCCAATCGTTAATTCATTTAATAAGCAAATAGATCAGGAAATTGAATATAATAATAAAACTTATACTTATGAAAAAGATAAATCATTTAGAGAACTAAAACTAAGTAAAAATTGTATTTTTAAGAAAAATTGTAGATTTATTATTAATAATGAAGAA
The DNA here is from genome assembly GCA_963920725.1 of Rhamphomyia laevipes. Classification (NCBI taxonomy): domain Eukaryota; kingdom Metazoa; phylum Arthropoda; class Insecta; order Diptera; family Empididae; genus Rhamphomyia; species Rhamphomyia laevipes. The sequence goes on from OY987255.1 coordinate 85,975,457, forward strand.
GAATATATAGAAATCGATGACGATATAATATTAACTAATAATATAAAAAATAAAAAAATTAATAGTTCTTGTGATGACAGAAAAATGTCAATTGATGGAAATTATCTTATTCATTTTCAAAATTGTACTATAAATATTGATAATAAGAAATTCAATAATAACATTTTAAAATACATAAATAAATTTATTATTCCAATAACTAATTTGTCAAAAATTAATTACACTAACTTAACTTTCAAAGAAATTGTATTAAATCAAGAAAAAAATATTAAAGAAATTAAATTATTAATATATCATAAATATGTAAGTTACAGTCTGTCATCATCATTAATAATATTTGTAATAGCATTTTTTATATTCATATTTTTGTATTTGAAAAATAGAAACTTTAAAATAAATATTAGTAATAATAAGATTCAGGAGAATCCTAAAACAAATGGTGGAGGAGTTATGTTACCAACCATAAGTCAACTCGAAATAAATAAAATTAATGATATCAATGATATGACTTATGTTAGCAACAAACAAACCCAACATTTTCCTAATAACAATTTTACAAAAGATTTAAAAATTAAAATATAGTAAAGGAAATTCAGATCATATTGTAAATTTAAAAATATTAATATTTAAAATTATTTCTCACACAAAATTTTGCTTACTAAATATTTAATTTAAAATAATTTTTTCACATTAAATAAATAAATTTCAACTACTCAGATTACAATTGTTTTTAGCAACGTGATAAGAGTTGTAATAATTAATAATTTAAGTAGTCAGTCAAAAATTAGCTTTCAAAAAGATAACTTGCTTGTCCGAAATTATAATATTCTTTTATCCAATAAATAAATAAGTTTGTTTTAATTCAAATTGTCTTTCTTTTATTTAAAATACATTTTTTTTTTGACAAATATAAAAAGAAAAAAGCTGCCAAGTTGGAAGAGTGCTTCATATATCTTGTGTTCAATCACCCTTTTGTGGCATATATTCGCATCCCTTTAAATTATACCCCTGTAAAATAGCGGGGGTTGAGGTTAGAGGGTTGATTTTTTCGGTAAAGATTTAAGACTATATTATTAAGAAACTAATTTCTCAGTTTTAAAATCTACCCCTCCGCAGAGGAGGAGTAAGTTATTTTATAAACACCCCCCCTTATCCACCCAAAGGGGGCGGGTGGTAACAAAATGAATTTATTTAGAATGAATCTAATCTGATAGACCTAAGTTAAAACTTAAACCATCCCATCTCTTATAGTTTAGTTTTTATGGACTTTTAAATCTTAAAAAAATCAAATTTAAATAGAAAATGTATGAATTTTCAAAATTATTACTTTGTCCCCCCTGTAAAAAAGCGGAGATTGAGGTTAGAGGGTTGATTTTTTCGGTAAAGATGTAAGACTAGATTATTAACAAAGTATTTTCTCAGTTTTTAAATCTACCCCTTCACAGAGGGGGTGTAACATATTTTATAAACACCCTCCCTTTGCAACCTGAAAGGGGTGAGGGGGTTAATTTCCATATAATTTCGAAATACTTTTATTCTCTCTACCTTATGTAAAAAGTACAATATCCTAGTTTAAATATAGAGGATTTTATTGCTATTTTAAATTTCCAAAATTCAAATTTCAAAGCCCCATAAAAACGTGGGGCTACGTCTGATACCCCCATTTTTTAAAAATTTAATTAGATAGTATGTATGTACGTACTGAGGAAACGGCATTAAAATCCCATAATATATAAGCAGTGTTTTTTCGTGTGCATAAAAAGGGGTGTGTTCGACCCCTTTTTTAAGGGGGTTGCAATTGACTTATTTGAAAATGCACTCCACCACGACATACTTCCAATATTTCTTTACATTTCTGTAAAATTTTGTCAAAATCGGAATTGGTTTACTACTATTTCTAAGCATTGCAAAAAGAGCATTTTTACCCTGCGTACGGCGTACGGCGTACACGTACGGCGTACGGCAGACACAGAAATTTTTATTGCGGATTCGGATTCCCTGATATCGAAAATGGATAAATCCATTAAAACCTCAATTTTTTTTTTTTTTTTTTTTGCATCCCCACCGCAAAGCTTCATATATCTTTAGATATATGAAGCAAAAACAAAAGTCGCACGCTTTCGAAGATGAACTTTTAATATCAATATACTTGAATATTTCAGGTTATATTGAATTTTAACTTATTCAGCATTAATATATTGTTGGACAGTGTTGAATTTATATTTGTGTTTTTTTTTATCAGAATTTCCTTTTCATATAAATTTTGATAAGCGCCATCTATAATAGAAGTTGCATGGCTTTTTTGAGATCACAACATATGTTTAGGCATCGTGGCTTTTTCTGACAACGTCATTTTTAAAAATAATTTCACTTTGTTTGCACAAATATCATAACAAATGTCTCTGTCATAAGAGGCTATTACAAAACTATTTGTGTCCGATTCCATTTTTATTAATATTTTATTTATTTATTTAGTTTTACAATTTAAATTGTAAAATGTCTGAATTGTCAAAGCTCACTACTACATACAGGAAAAAGAAATCAGGTATACATTTCTTTTTTTAGACACCATACAACGCAAAAAACTCCATACAAAACATACATTTCAAAAAAGGAAAGGAGTTTTATCGACGGAAGGAAATTTTTGCTATGGTCGGTACATGTATGGAAATTTTTTTTTTATATACATATATGCAAAAAGGTAACCGCTGTACCAAATATTTTGTATTATAATGTAAGTTTTTATTTTCTTTTGAAAAAAAAAAACAGTAAAATATATAAGAAAAAAATCACTCACCGCATGTGTTCATATATAAATGAATAAAATTACCACCACGTTAGATACCATATAGACTTCCGCAAAATATATATTTTTAGGTTATTTTCTTCTTTTTTCAGCTTCTGAATATATATTTTTTTTATTAGCTCCTTGATAATAGCTTCTTGAAATTAGCTTCTTGATAATAATTTCTTGAAATTAACTTTTTGCTGATAGCTTCTTGAACTTTGCTTCTTGAAATAAGCTTTTAAATACAATCTTCTTTTTGACTCTTTTAGGTTGAGCCCCCAGATATGTGGGATCAGGTACGGTCATACAGTAATAATTAAAACACTTTGGTTAATTTTAATTATTATCTAATTTTATTAACAGGATTTACGTTTTATTTTACTTCGAAACTTAACCTTCCGCGAACAACTCTAGTAGAATTAGAATGGCGGCATCTTTTCAATGAGTTCTCTGTCTTGTCAAAAACAAAGTTGCCATTGCCGTCTTAAGCAATATGTAGGCGCGCCTACATAAATGGTTAGGTAGCCGCGTTTACAAGAGTAGTGTTCCGTTCCAACATAGATTGGTAATAAAAAAGGTATATACGGAGTTGGAATGCTAATAAATAGTAAGCACAAGAAACATATAGATGAAATTCACTTAATAAATGATAGGATAATAGCTTGTGAATTCAAGACTGGAAAAATAAAATTTGCTACTATACAAATATATGCACCAAAATCAAATGAAGCAGAAAAAATAATAGATGATTTTTATGTAAAACTTGATGAAACGCTAGGAAATATAAAAACATAATATTTACATTATAGGAGATTTTAATGCGAAAGTTGGTAAAGCAAGTATGTGAAGATGCAATTCTTGGTAATTATGGAATTGGTAATAGAAATGGGCAAAAATTAATAACATGGTTATGGCAAAACAATATAATTGTAGCAAATACATTTTTCAAAAAAAAAACAAAAAACAAATGGACATGGAAATCACCCAATGGTATTACCAAGAATAAAATAGATTTAATAAATACTAATAGAAAGAAAACTATAGAAGATGTATCTATAATAGCGAATATGGCTTTTGATAGTGATCACCGTTTGGTTAGGGCAAAAATTTTTGTTAAACCACAAAACAACAGAATATCATAATAAAACTGGAAAGCAAGAAATTACAAAATTTGTTTCAAAGAAAAAACTTGATTATAAAATAAAAATTAGAACAAACTTTAAATATAAATAAAATAAAAAGTATTGAAAGTATACAGATAAAATATGATTTTCTAGAAAAAACTATTATTATTATTTCATCATAATTTGTTTACAATTTTAATTTACATTTAGTTATACATTATTATTGTCTGAAAATTAGTACCAACCAGAAAAGGTTTTAATCTAATAAGAAATCTATATCGTTATGAACAAGAATAGTTTTGTGATTTTTTATTTTATTTATACATATTACCATTATTTTGATTTTAATAGGAAAACTTTAAAAACCTATCATTTGACATATTACTTTTGAACTTATATAAAATGACTAACTTAACTTTACTAACTTAATATACTTAAAAACTAAATATATATACATATTCTGTACATTCTGGATTAATTTTTGTTTTTATAATTTTAACTATGAAAAATTAGGTTTTGGTAATTTATGTTTGATACGAAATGTATTATTTTCATAAATATCTTTACCTAGTCTCGTAATTAATTTATTTTTAGATTTATTTAAATTAATATAAAAAGATTTTGTTAACCTTAATATAAATCGGTCAATACGTGGTAATTGAGCTAAATAGTGTAATGTTTCGATTTTTGTTATATATGGCATATTTAAAGCCATTCTCAGACATTTGTTTTGTACTGTTTGTATCTTTTGTTTATGCGTTTGAGCACAATTTGACCACGCTGGACAAGCGTAAATCAGAATAGGTCGTATATAACTTTTGAATATTTTTATTTTATTTACAACACTAACCGCGTTATGTTTAGCTAGGAGTGGATATAGCATTCTAATTACTTTTGATGCTTTTTGTATATTTTGGGCAGTATTATATGCAAAAGTTAATTTTGAATCTAAGAATACACCTAAATATTTGATTTTTTCTTGCCAAGGAATGCAAGAATTGTTAATTGATATATTATTCAAATTGCAAAGATTTTTAGCTATTGGAGAATGAGAAAATATTGCTGCTTCGGTTTTAGAATCATTTGTTTTAATTTTCCATTTTTCAAAGTAATTTTTTAATTCGATTATTTCAGTTTCAAGAATTGATTTTAATTTATCAGCATTATGATTGTCAGTCGCGGTTAAAAGAGCAGTGTCATCAGCATATACTGCAAAGTAGCATAGATTTGAAATTTCTATATCATTTATATAAAAATTAAATAAGTAGGGCGACAATACAGAACCCTGAGGTACGCCTGCAGGAATTTTAAAATCACATGATTTTATATTATCTATTTCCACATAGGAGACACGGTTTGAAACAAACGAAGCTAATATTTTAAGTAAGTTTAAGGGCAACCCAATTTGCTTTAATTTATGTAACAGTCCATTATGCCACACACTATCAAAAGCTTTTTCTATATCTAAGAGGACCATCCCAGTCTTGTTTCTATTGTAATTATACGCTATTTTTTCACATACTCTTAATATCTGGTGACAGGTAGAATGGTGGGGTCTAAAACCAAATTGTTGATTTATAATTATATTATTTGATTTATCGAAGTTAGAAATTCTATTTAAGATTAATTTTTCAAATATTTTGGAAAATGTACAAAGTAGTGTAATTGGTCTGTAATTACCAGGAAGTTGAATATCCTTATTGGGCTTAGGAATAGCAATTATTTTACCTATTTTCCAGGACGTTGGTGAAAAAACTATTATAGAAGCGGCAAAAAACACAATAATGGAAAAAGTCAATAAGAAAAAAGAATAGATTTCAACAAATACAAAAAAGCTAATAGAAGAAAGAGAAAATATTAGAAAAAAATATAATTTGACAGAGACAGATAAAAGTGAGCTTAAATTACTACGGAAACAAATATAAACATCTTTAAAAATTATATAAAACAATATGATGAAGAAATTGTCAAACAAATAGTTGAAGATAAAAAATGTATCAATAAAATGAAAGAACATTTCAAAGAAGGAAAGGATTGGTAATTAACTTAAAAAATATAAATAATAAAATACATAATAGAACACAAATTAATCAAACAGCAACATCATACTATGAAGATTTATATAAATCTGATTTAAAATATGAGCATATTAATGAAATTATTACAGAAAATACTGTTGAAGATTTCCCTATATATTTGAAAAATGAAATTGAAGAAGCAGTAGATGAATTAAAAGTTGGAAAATGTAGTGGAAATGATGGAATAAAAGCGGAAATGATAAAAATTGGTAAAGAAGAACTGTGGGTTAGGTTTAAGTTTTAATGGTTTTATTATAATTATTTAATAAAACACTTTTGCTTTTAACTTATCCACATTTTATTGAATTCTATTTTTATTTAATTTTTAAGTTAACTTAATTTTAAGTTAATGTATTTAGTTTATTTGTTCTATTAAGATCATAAACTTTTATATTTATTATTTATTTTATTAACTTAATATACTAATTAAGCTTAATATTTTAAATGTTCAAAAAAATTATTATTAATTTTTTTATTTTTTACAACTTGTGATATTACGCCATATATCATTACTTTACACGACACGACTTATTCAATTGACTGACTAATTACCAATGTTATTCTCGAGAGATATTTTTCTCATCGTGCCGATTGTTAAAAATAGCGGTACCGTTAGGAAGTCTGGTGATGGAAAATTACCAGCGTTCCTATTGGACCGTCGAAAACGCATTATGACAGACTGCAAAATTTGTAATAGAATTTTTGGTAGGATTGTGGCAATTGACGGCGGCTTGTTCTCAGCGATGTTAATAGCCGCAACCGCCACAGTACTCCCCCTCCAGTGAACCAGTTGAACGATTATAGGTAACGTTGAGGCTTAACAATACGTCTACCACTGCTAGTTCTAGTTGGTTCAAAACTAACATTTTGTTTCAGGTCGAATGAAAAAATCACAACTGTAAGCTTTATACGATTATTTGTATCAAGAGGTGGTTCGATATTTTTAGTTGTTGGTTCATCCGGTTCATGAAAATAAGGTTTTAGTCTACTAACAGAAATATTTGTTTCTTTATTTTTAATGAGTAAAGTATAATAATGTTCGGTTCTACTGATGATTTGAAAAGGCCCCTCGTAAAGAGGTTGCCAAGGCTTTTTAACTGCATCGGTTCGGACGAATGCATGCGAGCAGTTTGAAAGTTCTTTAAAAATAAAAATTTTATCCTTTACATGACGAGAAGCAGGACTAGGAGAAAATTTGGCTATCTGTTCTTTTAATTTTACAACGAATTCGTCTTGGATAATAGGTGTTATTGATGGATTTATGAAATCTCCCGGAAGTCTTAGGGTTTCCCCATACAATAATTCCGCAGAAGATGCTTTGAAATCCTCCCTAAAGCTTGTGCGCAGGCCTAACAAAACAATGGGTAATGGACGAGTCCATTCACTACTATTATGACATCTAATTGCGGTTTTGACCGTGCGATGCCAGCGTTCTATGAAGCCGTTTGCTTGTGGATTATAAGCAGTCGTGCGCTTATTTTAAAATCCTAATAATTTACCCAATTCCTTATACAACTGTGATTCAAATTGCGAACCTTGATCAGAGACAATACTTAGCGGCGTGCCGAATCTGCTTATCCAACCTTGATATAAAGCAAAAGCTACAGTACTAGGTGTAATGTTTGGTATGGGAATTGCTTCTGGCCAGCGGGTATACCGATCAATAAAGCCGTAACCATAATAGGATTAACGACTTAACCTAGTGTCAAATTAGACTTAAGGAAATGAGCGCTTTCATATAAATTGTATGAAGCAAACCATAATAGAATTAACCAACTTTTCGTTAAGTCATTTTTCGGTTTCGTTGACTTCAGAAACTTAAGAAACGGAGCGATCAACGAGCGCTATTTCTCCCTCTTTCTGAAATTTTGACAAATTTCAAATATTTATTCAAAATTTCAAATATTTATTTGAAATTTGTCAAAATTTATAAATTTATATTTGAAATATTTGAAATTTGTCAAATTAAAATATTTATAAATTTATAAACAATAAATTGTTTTTATTTGAAATACAGTTTTCAATTATAATAGTAAAAAAATTGTGCTCATATTAATAATATGTGAATATGTATTTGACGTTAAAATTGACATAAGCAAAAGTCTATTATGGTTTGCTTACGTTATTCCTTAATTTTTGTAAAATTTTCGTTGACTTAACAAATTTTTTTTGACACTAGGTTAAGTCGTTAATCCTATTATGGTTACGGCTTAACTGTCAGACAATAACGTTGGCCTTCTGAGATAGTAAGTGGACCTATTAAATCTATATGGATCTCTTCGAACCTATTGCTAGTCAATGGAAATTTGCCAATCGGTTTTTGCACATGTTTCGAAATTTTATTTTTTTAACACGGTAGACATGCTTGTGCCATGGGTTTTAAATCTCTGTCCATGGATTTCCTTACGTATTTCTGTTTTATTTCCTTGCAAGTTGTTCGAATACCAGGGTGCGATAACCCGTGAACACTATCGAATATAGCTTTGCGGAAACATTTTGGAATAAATGGTGTAGGGATACCCGTAGATGTGTCGCAAAAAATTTCAAGATTCGAGCAAGGCAAAGGCAACTTTTTGAATTTTAAGGATGAATCGGACTGAATCAGTTCTTTTAACTCAATATCAGTTTCTTGAGCTATTAAAATTTCAGTAAAATCGATTGCAGTAGGGATTGAAAATGATTCTATCCGTGATAGAAAATCGGCTACGGAGTTTTCCTTACCTGGTACGTGACGTATATCTGTGGTAAATTGCCCGATAAAGTCTAAATGTCTCAATTGTCGCGGAGATGCTTTTGCTGGGTTTTGCTGAAACGCGTACACGAGTGGTTTATGGTCGGTAAATAATATAAAAGCGCGACCTTCTAGCAAATATCTGAAGTGTTTAAAAGACGAATAGGCTGCTAGTAATTCCCTGTCGTAAGCACTATACCTTCGTTGCGTCTCATTTAGCTTAACTGAAAAAAACCTAGAGGTTGAAACACGTCGTTTACCTTTTGTTGAACGACAGCGCCGATGGCTCTGTCAGACGCGTCTACCATAATAGCAAGCTCAGCGTTAAGAGATGGGTGAACGAGGATACACGCTTGGGCAAGATCAATTTTCGACGTATTAAAAGCTTGAACCGTTTCTTCGGTCCAAGGAATTTTCGATTTATCATTTTTCTTTGAACCTTTTAAAAACTCGTTTAAAACTGCTTGCTTTTCAGCTGCTTTCGGGATAAATCGCCGGTAAAAGTTTAGCATGCCCAAATATCTGCGTAAATCTTTGACGGTTTCCAGTTGCTGAAAATCGGAAATTGCAGTAACGCGTTCCGGAGATGGTCGGATGCTATTCTCGTTTATTATATGTCCTAGAAATTTAACCTCATTTTTCATGAATAAGCATTTTTCGACGTTTATGACGAGACCGTAATTTTCAAAACGTTGAAAGATTTGTTCAAGATGGTTTAGATGATCCTCCTCGGTTTTTGACGCGACGAGAACGTCGTCGATGTACGGAAACGCGAAATTTAGACCTCTAAAGACAGCATGTATGAAGCGTTGGAACGTTTGCGCGGCATTTCTTAGGCCAAACGTCATTCGATTAAATTGAAAAAGCCCGAACGGTGTCGTGATGGCCGTTTTAGGAATATCCGCAGGTTCGACCGGGATTTGGTGGTAAGCTTTTACCAAATCTATTACCGAAAAATATTTACAACCATCTAATTGGTTTGTAAAATCATTTAAGTATGGTAATGGATACCGATCTGGGACGGTAACGCCATTTAAATTACGATAATCACCGCACGGTGTCCACTCACCGTTTTTTTTTACGAGGTGTAACGGACTGGACCATGGACTGTCAGACGTTTCGCAGTAACCCAGTTCGATCAAATGTTCGAATTCTCTTTTTGCTAATAAAAGCTTGTCTTGAGAAAGACGACGAGCTTTGGCCGATATGGGGGGACCTTTCGTCTGGATGTGTTGTGTTACATTATGTAAAACAGGTTTGGCGGTCCTGCCTTCATGAGTAATATCTTTATATTTGTGGAGAAGTGCCTGTATTTTTGTGTTTTCCATTGATTTCGAAATAGTAGTAAGGGCCGTTGAAGGACCTGAGGTTAGTTTATCTGTGCTATTTAAAGAAGTTAATGGATCGATCAGCCTGCGTTTCCTAATATCTACCAAAAGACCGAAGTGGTTTAAAAAATCCGCACCTAATATAGGTTTTGAGACGTCGGCTATTATAAATTGCCACGAGAAGTTTCTTCCTAATCCTAGATTAAGGTTCAAAGATTTCTTACCAAAAGTTTTTATTTTAGTTGAATTCGCTGCGTATAATGGAAAATCGCTATACATCTCACGCTCTGTAACCGTTTTTGGTGGAATTACGGATACGTCGGCACCCGTGTCAATTAAAAATGATAATTTAGTGGACGGATCAAAAATGAACAAGCGACAATTTGTATGCAACTTATCACATGTCGCCAAATGTGATAAGCAGGTTAGTTTTCCGAAACAGAAAATTGACATGGTTTTATGCACTTTTGTGCCTTTTCGCCAAACCGAAAATGATACCAACACTTTTTGCTATTCGAATTACTTTTTGAACGGCTTTTTGATCTAAAACGAGCAGGTGACTTTGATCGAATAAAACTTCTACCGCGAGTCTCTCTAATGTATTCATACGTTTTAAAATTTCATTTAATTGGTGTTGTATATCCGGTTGGATTTGTGTCTTTTCATTGGTTTTGTGTCTTTTCATTGGTTTTAGTGGAAAGCGACCATAATGCTAACGGGTTAAATGTTTCTAAGATTTTGTCGGCCTGTGCCGCTAGTTCATCTAAACTACCTGAACTTATTGCTGAAACCACCTGTGCCTGTTGCGGTAATTGCTGTAACCAGAGATTTTTCAAAACCGAATCTTGCAAATTGAAATCGTTGCTTGATCGCATTTGCCGCAACAATTGGCTGGGCTTTTGGTCTCCTAACTCCATCCCTTGTAAAAGTTTTTTTAACTTCTGACTTTCAGATTCGGACAAACATTTTATTAAGGTATTAAAAAGAGTAGAGTACTTTTCGAAAGTTGATGGTTTTTATACTATGTCACTAACAAGCTTTAACATATCCTCATCCAATGCAGCGACTACATAACAATATTTTGTATCATCAGTTGAAATTCCACTTGTAATAAACTGTGCTTCTAGGTGAGAGAACCATAACGTTGGATTATTTTTCCAAAATGGCGGAGGTTTAATAGAAACTTTTGCAACTTGAGCGCTATATGGACTGTTGGGCATATGAACTGTGGAATTAGTTGCGTTAGCCGACCTAGAACCAGCGGTGGTAACCGATGAAGTTGTTATTAATGGTGTGTAAGGTACACTGTTCGGAGGAGTGGTAGTGACAGGATCAGTCATATTCGTAATCGGTTCAACCGGCAAAATGAGAATCAATAATTTTCGATGAATTTGAAAATTAATTTAATTTAAAAAAAAATAGTTTCGAGATTCGTGTTCAATGATATATGGTGTATGTGATTTTTAAAAATTAAAATTTTGTAACAAAATTTTTTTTTGAAAATAAAATTATTTAATGTTATAACATTTTTTATTCAAGTGAATGTAAATGTAACTATTTAATGTTATATAATATATAATATATTTTATTTAAATGAATTTAATATAATAATATTGTAAAATTTTTATAATTTTATAATGTTAAATTTTATAATTACAGTTTATGATTTTTTATAATCAATTTATTTTTGCTTTACTGTCAACAACAATAAAAAAAAATATCAATAAAAATAAAAAACTTTGTATATTTTATTGCGAAAGAATAGAAAATATATGTAACGCCACTGTCCAAATTTTAGATAATTGTGACAAAAAAATGTTACGCTACAGGTAAAAAAAATTTTTGTGTCAAAATAAATACTGTTTAAATTTTTTGATAAATGCGACAGAAAAATGTTACGCCGCCACTGGTTAAAATTTTAGTGCCAAAATATTCGATGTTTATACTTTAGATAATTGCGACAAAAAAAAATGCTACGCCACTGGTTTAAAAATTTTAGTGCCAAAAAATTTAATATTAATATTTTTTATTGTTGTTTTATTAATTTATTTAAATTATTAATATTTAAATTTACAATTTTGTATGTTATGAATGAATGAATATGATGAAAAATAAAACCTTTTATGATCTATACGTTGTTTTTATTTGTTGCAATATATAATGTTGATTGATGTATGATGTTGATAATTCTTGTTGCCATTATAGTTGTCGAATATTGGTGAAACTTGTTATTTGTTGCATCAAAAATGTTGGATTTGAATGTTGTTGTTGATGCGATATAAAATTTTTGTTGCAAGATAAAATATCCCTCTTGACGTAAAATATATATGTGGTTGTAGTAATGTGGAACCACAAAAACGAAATGCTGATACAACTGAATGTGAATATGTATAATATAATAATGATTTATATTAATCCGTATATATGTATGTATATAAAATGAAATATGAAATATTAATATATGTACATGTAATAATTTTTATATATGTATACGTCACTTTTTTTTAAAAAAAAAAAAAAAAAAATTGAAAGTTTCAACACTTTTAGTTTTTTTTATTTTTTAAATAATGTATATATATATTTATGATCCCAACACTTTATATTTTATATATTTTTTTTTTAAAACATTTTTTGTTTTAAAGTTTTTAACACATTTTTTACGAATTGTTTAAAAATGTTCGGGGTCACCAATTGTGGGTTAGGTTTAAGTTTTAATGGTTTTATTATAATTATTTAATAAAACACTTTTGCTTTTAACTTATCCACATTTTATTGAATTCTATTTTTATTTAATTTTTAAGTTATCTTAATTTTAAGTTAATGTATTTAGTTTATTTGTTCTATTAAGATCATAAACTTTTATATTTATTATTATATTTATTATTTATTTTATTAACTTAATATACTAATTAAGCTTAATATTTTAAATGTTCAAAAATAATAATAATTATTATTAATTTTTTTATTTATTACAACTTGTGATATTACGCCATATATCATTACTTTACACGACACGACTTATTCAATTGACTGACTAATTACCAATGTTATTCTCGAGAGATATTTTTCTCATCGTGCCGATTGTTAAAAATAGCGGTACCGTTAGGAAGTCTGGTGATGGAAAATTACCAGCGTTCCTATTGGACCGTCGAAAACGCATTATGACAGACTGCAAAATTTGTAATAGAATTTTTGGTAGGATTGTGGCAATTGACGGCGGCTTGTTCTCAGCGATGTTAATAGCCGCAACCGCCACAGAACTATCTGAAATAATAACATACTTATTTAATGAAATAATAATATTTGAAATCATCCCAAACCAATGGAAAGAATCTACCATAGTTCTTTTACATAAAAAAGGCGATAAGGCTGAACTGAACAATTATAGACTAATCAGTATTCTGTCGACCATGTATAAAATATTCGCAAAATGTTTATTAAGAAGAATGAAAGTTAACCATAACCAAAACCAACCACGGGAGCAAGCTTATTTCCGATCAGGTTTTTCTACAACGGACCATCTACATGCTATGAATCAAATAATAGAAAAAACTACCGAATATCAAAAAACACTATATTTGTTTCATAGACTTTTACAAGGCCTTCGATTCAATATAACATAGTAAAATATGGGAAGCACTACATAACCAAGGTAATTAATATAAATAAAAAAAATTACAAAAGGTGTGTAGCGAAAATATCAACAGAATATAAAGGTAAAAATTTTAATATTGAAAGAGGTGTGAGACAACGTGACCCGCTTTCACCTTCACTTTTCTGTGCTGTTTTACAGGAAGTGTTTAGAAATATTGATTTTGAAGGTCAGGGTATATATATATAAACGGTGATCAGCTAACTGACACTGCAACAAATTTGGAAATAATGATTCATAGGCTTGCAACTGAATGTGAAAAAGTGAGATTGAAAATGAATAGAACATAAACCAAATTATTATCAAATTCAACAGAAGTAAATATAGAAAATTTAGAATATTGCGAAAATTATATTTACTTAGGGCAAACAATATCGTTTAAAAACAAGGAAGAAAAAGAAATAAATAGAAGAATTACTAATAGTTGGAAACAATTCTGGTCAATGAAAAATATCCTAAATTCCAAAAAAGTAGAAAAGAATTAATCGACATGGCAGTACTGCCGGTAATGTCTTATGGAGCTCAAACTTGGCGTATGTGATCATGGAGAGGTCATTACTACATATTACCAGAAGACATAGAGTTCCAAATGATGAAATTAGAAGTAGAATAGATTTCCAGGATGCAGTACATAAAGCTAAATCTTTGAAATGGAAATGGGCTGGTCATGTAGCAAGGTTACAAGACAACAGATGGACCAAAATTACTACTGAATGGATTCCTAGAGATGGTTTAAGAAGTGTTGGTCGTCCAGGAAAAAGATGGATAGATGACCTAAACGCTATTGATAAGAGTTGGGAAAGGAAAGCGTTGGACAGAATAACTTGGAAGTTATTAGGGGAGGCTTATGTCATTAGCGAATGAAGATGAGAAATTGTTAACAAAAATTATTTATTTCTAGTACAGTAATTAATAATATATAATTGAATTAAATTAAATACTTTAAAATAATTGTTAAATATGTTAAATTAATTCATAAATATAATGAATTTGTTAAATGAATTATAAAATATAATAGAAAAAAGAATATTAAAGCTTGAAATAATAATAATATATAAGAATGATTTTAATTATCAGGTGACGACATAAGGAAGTAGTAGCTTTTTTTTCAGAATTGTGAAGCCTTATGTAACTGGTAGCTTGTTAAATCAAATTTTAATGCTTTGTTGCTTTAATTTTTATATATTTATTTTTATTTTATTATTAAGCAGTAAGTGTCTTATTAAGCAGTACTACTGTTTGTATTAAGCAGTAAGTGTCTAATCTAGTTACATCTGTTTTGTTTTCGGTGGTGGAAACATCAGAGCTTAATCCATTGCGGATAGTTAAATATGTCTCAGCATGTGGGAAAGTGCAAGAAATCAAGATTAAGGATAAAAAGATAATTTCTTTCTATATATATATATGTTTCTTTTTAACATAACATACTAACATTATCTTTCCTTATGCTTGTTTTCGCTGATCCAAACAAATTATCGATCACTTTTTCGGGCCCCATTTTCTTGGTTACGGGAAGATGGAGCTTGGCTCTGAGATTGACGAGGATAGATACTAGATTACAAAAAAAAACACCAACACCAAAAATTTGTATAGTAGCAAAAGAACAGCTTCCCGTTACGAAACCACGACGACTAGTCCCAGCAAGATACGGCGCCGCTAAAAATGAATTTAAAATAATGGTCGAAATGGCAATCTGCCAATCATCGTCTTCACCTGTTTCATCTCCATTACACATGTTGCGAACGAAAAATAACATGGATTGGTGACCGTGCAGAGACTATCGTCGTTAAAACATCGATACAATTCGCGACCGGCAAAATGCTATTTTTTTTCAAAAATTGACTTATTTGAGCGTATCATTTAATCCCAATAGCGGAAGAACATATATATACATAAAACCGTTATACAACGCCTTTCGGTCTTTTCG
Source organism: Rhamphomyia laevipes (assembly GCA_963920725.1). Lineage (NCBI taxonomy): Eukaryota > Metazoa > Arthropoda > Insecta > Diptera > Empididae > Rhamphomyia > Rhamphomyia laevipes. The sequence goes on from OY987255.1 coordinate 85,991,085, forward strand.
AATTTCGACGTATGCCATTTGGACTACGTAATGCGGCACAAACTTCAACGGTTTATCAAGTTTATCGATGATTAGATTTTATCTTCGTTTATATATATCGACGACATCCTTATTGCATCGAATTACCCGCAAAGCATAAAAAGCATCTTAGGCAATTATTTCAAAGATTTCAGAATATGGGATTACGATTAATCCTTCTAAATGCATTTTTGGTGTTACAGAGCTCAGTTTTTTAAGTCATCGAATTACTTCAGAAGGAATTTCGCCTTCGGAAGACCAGATTGAGATTATTAAAAATATCCCTACTCTATTAAGCAAATTCAACGCTTCGTCGGAATGGTAAATTATTACCACGGGTTTATACCTAAGCTAGCCAAATTTATCAGTCCGATTTATGCTTACATAGCACTGGAGTTAAAAACGAAAAGTAAAAATAAAATTTTAATGTGGCCAGACAAATTAAATTCCTCATTACAGAAGTTTACCGGCCACATGATCGAACTGTAACATAAGCACAATTACAAGGGATATGTTATAGCTAAAGAGCTTCAAATAGGAAGAAACAAGAAAACAAAAAACAACATAAACACCCTCGGACGATGTTCGGTTCTTCGCACTGGACGGACCCTGGTGTAACTCTAACGACGAACACCAGGCCAAGAAACGTCAATCAAACAACGGGTCTTACGGATCTCGAGTTGCTACAACAACAACAACAACATAAACAAAAACAATCATAGAAAAGGTAATACAGAACACAATCAGCAAAGAACGGATACAATTTCGTACGCAGAAATGTTAAGAAACAATTCACCAAGCAACACAAATGCGGCAAAAAATACAAAAGATACATAATCACTACTAATAGACATATACACAATAGTTAGAAATTTATCAACTATAGCCTAGACAACCTGGAGTTAAACTATCCTAGATCACAAGTTCAGAAAATGCAGCTATGACTCTGAACTCGTTTAGGATAGCAACTTGGAACGCGAATGGAGTACAATTCAAGACAAGAGAATTAGAAATCTTTCTCAACACTCAAAAAATTGACGCATGTCTTCTATCAGCAACACATCTAACAAATCAAATGCTTATTTCAGTAAAAGGATCTAAAACATACCTGACTAATCATCCAGACAATGTAACAAGAGGAGGAAGTGCAATCCTTATCAAAGAAAACATTAAACATTATCTTGACAATGATATAAAAAAGAAGAAGTTCAACTTACGACAGTAGTAGTATACACAGCCAACCAGAAATTGACGGCAGGAGCAGACTACTTAAAACCAAAACACAACTTAAAAAACCCAGAATATATGGACATCATCAATAGATTAGATAGGAGATAGATTAATGATGGGAGGTAACTTTAATGCAAAGCACGTAGACTGGAGCTCCAGACTTACCACTACAAAAGGCAGAGAACTAAAAGCGGCAATTACAGAACTTAAATGCAACACCCACTCGACAGGTATGGCAACATATTGGCCCAGAGACAGCAACAAGCTACCTGACCTGCTAGACTTTTAACTAAAAATAAAGCCTGTACTTACCAAGTCCACCACTGATTGGGAAAGCTTTAGAATTGACTTGATAACATGATTGACCTGAAAAGGAGAATACAAACCAAATTACAACTAGAAGAAGAAACAGAAAAACTGACTAATAGCATCCAGAACGCGGCGTGGAAAAGCACCAAAATTACATACGTCCGAAACACAACCATCAACTACCCCACAAATATCAAAGCACTTGTGGTGGAAAAGCGAAGAGCAAGACGAAGATGGCAACTCACAACAGATCCTGAAAACAAGAACAACCTGAACAGGAAGACGCAACATCTAATAAGAGAAATAGCAAAATTTAAAGATATATCAATGATCACGTACCTGCAAAACTTGACGCCGCAACTGACTACTCGCTGTGGAAAGCAATAAAATATATACAATCCAATAACAAAAAAAAAATTGGAGAATGGGTCCGAGACAGCCATGAATAATTTGCGGAACATCTAGCCACAGGTTTTCAACCAAATGATAATGCTATAAGTAGTCCTTTAGAAGCACACTCAACAACAAGAATTTCACAAGACATTCAAATAGTGACTCCACCCGAGATCTTAAATAACTTACCAAAAAAAACCATCATTATGCTGACAAATTTAGTAAATGCATCGTTCAGACTAAAACACTTACTTGATATCTAAAAGGTAGCAGAGGTAGTAATGATACAAAAGCCAAGAAAACCAACAAACCACGTCAAATCATACAGACGAATATCATTACTACCAGTTATTTCTAAATTAACAGAACGACTATTTTTAAATAAACTAAAACCTATAATAGACAACAAAAAACTTCTCCCCAGTCGTCAATTCGGCTTCAGACAGAATCATTCCACCAAATTCATCGCATTACGTACGTAGTTGAGAAATCTCTGGAATAAAAAAAAATATTCTCCGCCATTTTTATACGCTTTCGACAAAGTATGACATATAGGACTAATTCACAAATAGAAAAGAATTTTACACATACAATTCGTTGATTTCCTGACATCATATCTAGAAAATGAAGTCATTAGAATTAAGCAAGACAAATCATTCTCAAATGTAACAGGAATAAGAGCAGGAGTCCCGCAAGGTAGTATACTCGGACCCAATTTCTACATATTGTTCACCAGTGACCTCCCAGTGCAAAATGACATCATAACCAGACGACACAGAAATGCTACAATAATCTGCAAAAAGCCACAAATTCCAAAATGCGATCAATAATATTTATGAATGGACAAAAAGATGTAACATAAAAATAAATGCATCGAAATCCCCACACATTAACTTTACGTACAAAAAAATAAATAACAATAACTCAACTGAACGGAAATACTGTCCCCAATGGATCCATGGTGAGATATTCGGGCCTGACAATGGATGAAAAACTGAAATGGAAAGAACATATAAAAACTAAACTAGAGATTAATAGCGGGAATTCGTACGGAATAGAAATGTTTTCATTGCCCTATCTAAAATTTGGATTTATTAAAAAAAAAAATAAAGAACTTTGTGGTATCGTCTCTGGAGGATACGGTTCAACAAAAGACACAATTTATAACGTTTATTATATATATTAAACCAAGAAGTTTTATAGCTCTTCACGAGTCATGAAATGAGAGAAGAATGCATACCTAACCTACTGGCAGACACTGTCAAACCAAAAAGTAACAAGAATGACGCGAACAGTATGAAGTTCAAGCGTAGTATATGGCAACTATAATACTACATGATACAATTAAGGCTGCATTACAACATCCCTTTTTTTAAGTTAAGGTTTTTCTGGTTAAGTCGTTCTTATTATTTTGTATTATTTTACATTATGTATAAAATAAGTATTATGTATAAAATATGTATTATGTATAAAATTGTAATTAATTTTATTTGTACTTTTTTATTTCTTTAATTACATTTTTTTGTTAATTAGTAATAGTATTTTCTTTTTTCTCATATTTGTTATATAGTCTTCCATCCATAAGGGCTTTGTTTTGATTCTTTTAGATCTTATTGAGTGATCAACTTTTGGTATAATTTGTGTTTCTTCAAAAGGTGAACTCTCTGATCTATTCTTTTAATACATTATTTTTATTTGTAACGTTAATTTCATTTGATTTTCATTTATATTTTCATTTGATTCAACATATTCATTTGATTCAACATTTTCATTTATATTTTCGTTTGATACGATATTTTCTTTTACAATGTTATTTGATAAAATATTTTCATTCATAATGTTATCTGATACGTTTTTTTATTTACAATGTTATTTTTATTTTTAAATTCTATTGGATAAGACATGAAAACGATTTTCTTCAAAAGGAGCCGGTATAAGATGCCATCTATTTCTTCTAAATGTACCACGACTAGTTTGTATCAAATACGAACGAGGTTCCGGAAGTTTTTTAACGATACTAACATAAACTGTCACATCAACTACCCATACCATATCCCCTTTTTTAAATTCGGTAAAAAAATTTGTGTTATGACGTGTAAATCAATTTCTTGTTTATTTTTTAAATGTCTTCCCTTTGAAGAACATTTGAACTGTTTTCTATTTTTAACGAGCTTAGAATTGTAGGGAGATGAGATTTCAACTTTCATCCCATCATTAATTCCCCTGGAGAAAATCCATTAGCCAAAGGAGTTGTTCTGTAACTTAATTGCGTTTCATTCTGGTCACTATATTTTTAATTAAATTTTTTACTGTCTTGACAGCTGCTTCAACTGCTCCATTAGTTTGGCTAAAATATGGACTATTAGTGATATGTATAAAATTGTAATTTTTTGTAAATTGGTGATATTTTGAACCGATATGAGTTTGAAATTGACTACCGTTGTCACTTCTAAGAGTGGAACAAATACCATACGTTGCGAAATATTTTTTTAATTTTTGTATAATGACATCTTCCGCCATTGAAAAGAGTGTTATAATTTCAAAAAAAAACGAGAATAATAATCGATTATTATCAAGTACCATTTTTTACATTTAAATAAGTCTATAGAAATTTTTTCCATTGGTCTGGATGGAAATTTACCTTTAATGAACGATTCTTTTGGGTTTTGACGTTCTTCAATACAATTTGGACAATTTCTTATTAAATTTTCAAGTTGTGTACTAAGGCCTACCCACCAGACTGAAATTTGTGCTTTACGACGACATTTTGTAATACCTTGATGTCACATATGAATAAAATCTATAACTTCTTTTTGAAGTACAGGTGGAATTATTATTCGAGTTCCTTTGAGGAGTAAAGTTTCTGTGAATGATATGTCAAAACGATATTGGAAGTATGGTATCATAAAATCCGCGATTTTATTTTTCCGGCCAACCATCTAAACTATATTTTTTTAAATTTTGGCAGATTATATCATTTTTTTGAGCTAGTATAATTTTTTCTAAATAAACGTCTCTAACAGGAAAACATTCAACAATTGAATTTACAAACGCTTGCGCTTCTAAACTTAACTCTTCCGGTTCGTCTGATTTATACGGAATTGACTACGAGATAAAGCGTAGTCACTTAAATACTTTCCGGGAATATATGTTACCGAGTAAGCATAACGCATTAAACGCATTCTAAATCTTTGTAATCGGAGATAGCGAATCTAAATTTGTTGTTTGAAGTATTTGAACTAATGGTTTATGATCCGTTTCAAATACAATGGAAATACCTGTGATATATTCTGAAAACTTTTCAACTGCCCAAGTTAATGGTAAAGTTTCGCGTTCAATTTGAGCGTAATTTTATTCTGTGTCCGTCATGGTACGAGACACATATCCGACTACTTCAAGTTTACCTGATTTGTCTAATTGAAAAAGACAACCTCCTATACCGTAACATGATGCGTCACCACTGACAATTATTTGTTTTGATGAGTCATAATAGGCAAGAGTTGGGGTATTTGTAATAAATCTTTAATTTTTTTAAACGAATTTTCTTGAATTTCAGTCCAACTAAATGGTACATTTCCATTCAAAGCATTAAGAGGTTGTAAAATATGTGATCTGTTATCAATAAATTTTGCCACAAAATTTATCATGCCTAAAAATCGTTGTATTTTCGTTTTATTTACTGGTCGAGGATATTGAGTTATTGCTCTTATTCTTTCTGGATCTACCGATATTCCTTCGGATGATAAAAAAAAGCTGCTAACTAGGGGGAGCAGATAGCTCGTAGTATGTGTAACAGCGATTTATGTCCAAAAGTTTTTTGTAATTAACATTACCTTTGTAACAAACAGTGCCTTGTCCAAAATTGCTCATCTTTATTATTTATTGATTTAAAAATTAATAATTTAATATTTTTATTTCCTTAATAATAAATAATATCATTAAAATAACTATAATAAGTATAAATATGCGTAATCACGCATTTTAAATTTTAGCATGGACCCCCTCAGACTAGTAACTTCTACCTTAGTCTAGACATGCGTAATCACGAATCCAACCTGTGTACAAAATTTCATTGAATTTACCATATGTTCTAGAACATATGAAATATTAATCGGATATTTTAGCATGGACCCCCTAGAGCTACTAACGTCTACAATAGTCTACACATGCGTAATCACGAATCCAACCTATGTACCAAATTTCATTGAAAACTGATAATAATTACTATATGGTATAGAACATATGAAATATTCTTTGGAAACTAAGTTGCTCATATATTAGTTTCCCATGAACACAATGAAGTTACTTGATACAAATTTTTTTACTATATGCTGTAGAACATATTATGAAAAAAAAATTAAAAATTAAATCGGAAATTTAACATGGACCCCCTATTCCTACTAACCTGTAATTTGGTCAACATATGCATAATCACGAACTCAACCTGTGTACTAAATATCATTGAAATCAGATAATAATTACACGCTGTAGAACATAAAGCAAATGTTCTTCGGAAACTAAGTTGCTCATATATTAGTTTCCCATGAACGTACTATACCTACCAACTACAAATTTGTGGAGTATCAACTAGATAATTAAATGAAACTGTGTATGCAATATCATTGAAATTGGGTGAAAGTTACTGTAGATATAGTGAAAAGTAATTACGGATTTTTACATGGAGCCACTGAAGTATCGACTTTAAATTTTACAGGCGCCAAGTACATACGAAAACTATCATATGTATTAAAATTTATGCTAATTAGATAATAATTACTATATGCTCTACTAGAGTATACGAAATTTTAATCGGAAATTTTACCAAGACCCCCTGAAGTTACAGACCTGTATCTAGGTACACTTGTGGACAATCATGATACCAACCTATGTTTTAAATTTCATCCAAATCTGAGACATGAAATTTTTTTTTACATTTTTCCGTAGAACAAAAACACATAGGTTCCCACATAAATGGGGAAATCTAACATGGTCCCACTGAAAGGATCGATCTCATCTTGTAAAGGCGCCTGGGTGAAGTCTGTTAGAGCCTGTGTACGAAATTTCATTAAAAACGGACGAGCGGTTCTAGGAGATGTTGCTGCGTTGTCCTCGTTTAATAATTTTGTCATCGCGTCCTCGTCGATCGCGAAAATTCCTCGTTTTGCCTTTTATTTTTATTTTTTAAAATAAAATTTTATTTATTGAATAATTCCAAAAAAAAAAAAAAAAATATAGCTATTCAAATAATTGTTTGTAGGGAATTTGACATAATTAAAACTATCGATTTATTGAGGCTCTAGTTTTATATTAATGAAAAAATTAATCAAAATATTTCAATGGATTTATTAAAAAAACTTTGGATGCAGAATTTCATTCTTTGATTGTTTTATAGAATTAATTGAAGCATTAGAATTAAATAAAACCATTGATGTTAATATTAATGAACTATTTGTCGAAATTGTATCAGCTAAAATAATTTTTCATAACAATTAATTTAAAAATCTGAGTTATGTTGAGATAATGGTCGAGTTTACTAAAAACAAGAGAGTTACCAAATTTATTTAGTTTTATCTCTTTTTTTAGTATACCAAGTTACCAAGTAGTTCATCTTATGCTGAATGTGTATTCAGCGTATTGAATATTAAATAGCGTGATGATAGGAACAGGGCTCTTCCAGATCTTATCAAGTCTGAACTACTTATATATTTCAATAATAACTTAAGCTGCCATGAATTCTATAATAATATTAAAAATTATAAAATGGTTTTAAAATGTGCTAAATCGACACAAAAATATATATTTAAAAACTGTGCAATGAATGCAAATTTTTGTTACATTATTTTTATGTTTTTAATAACTTTATGAATAAAATTTTATCTTATGTTACATTATTTGCATGTTTTGAAATTACTATTCTGTCTTAATTTAAAAAAATCTGGAAACAAAAACTTATTAAATAATTTCATTTCTATATTGAAATTAAAAAAAATATTTTTAAATAAATGTCCTCGCTAGTCATTTTGAAAAGTTGGCAACCCTGCTGCGCACATAAAAAGCGTACGCGTCCCCCGGACACTTTTTTTTGCATTTTCAGACTCCCCGACCTCGGAAACGCCTAGAAAAAATTTTTGAGCGAACTTTTTTTTTTGACCATCAACCCATCACCAGACTTCATAGTATTTCATACTACTCGTAAAATATCCAAAATATGAAATTTTATTAACACTGAAAACGGATTTTTTTTACTAATGGTTATGCCTTCCTGATCAAGACGAGTTAATACTTTTTTTAAAGCTGAGTCATGTTCATCTTGGGTTGTGCCATAGATCAAAACATCATCTACATGCGACTCTACATTTTTTAATCCGTTTAGGAGTTTTGAAAATTTTGAAACGAAATATTCAGGAGCACAGGATATTCCGAAAGGAAGTCTTTTGAAAATGAATCTTCTAAAAGGACATATAAAACATGTTAAAGGCTGACTTTCCTTTTCAAGTTTTATTTGATAAAAGCCTTTGTTTGCGTCTATTTTTGAAAAATATTTTGCATTTTTTATTTTTGCTAATGTTAATTCAATTTTAGGTAATGGATAGTATGAACGCATTACTGATTTGTTTAATTGTGTATAGTCAACACAAAGTCTTATTTCACCATCTTGTTTCGGTACAACTACAATTGGACTGACCCATTCTGTAATATCAGCTATTGGCTCAATAATATTAATAGCTATTAGTCTGTTTATTTCTATTTCTAGTTAAGGTAACAAAGGAATTAGAACTGGCCTTGGAACAACTTGAACAAAAGGAACTGAATTTGGTTTCAATTTAATTAAAACTTTATTGATTTAATAATATTTGGAAAATCCTTTTCAATGTTATATTTTCCTAGGTATTACAAAATATGTATTATGTATAAAATTGTAATTAATTTTATTTGTACTTTTTTATTTCTTTAATTACATTTTTTTGTTAATTAGTAATAGTATTTTCTTTTCTCCCATTTTTGTTATATAGTCTTTTATCCATAAGGGATTTGTTTTGATTCTTTTAGAGATCTTATTGAGTGATCAACTTTTGGTATAATTTGTGTTTCTTCAAAAGGTGAACTCTCTGATCTAATATTTTAATACATTATTTTTATTTGTAACGTTAATTTCATTTGATTTTCATTTATATTTTCATTTGATTCAACATTTTCATTTGATTCAACATTTTCATTTATATTTTCGTTTGATACGATATTTTCTTTTACAATGTTATTTGATAAAATATTTTCATTTATAATGTTATCTGATACGATATTTTCATTTACAATGTTATTTTTATTTTTAAATTCTATTGGATAAGACATGAAAACGATTTTCTTCAAAAGGAAGCCGGTATAAGATGCCATCTATTTCTTCTAAATGTACCACGACTAGTTTGTATCAAATACGAACGAGGTTCCGGAAGTTTTTTAACGATACTAACATAAACTGTCACATCAACTACCCATACCCTATCCCCTTTTTTAAATTCGGTAAAAATTTTTGTGTTATGACGTGTAAATCAATTTCTTGTTTATTTTTTAAATGTCTTCCCTTTGTAGAACATTTGAACTGTTTTCTATTTTTAACGAGCTTAGAATTGTAGGGAGATGAGATTTCAACTTTCATCCCATCATTAATTCCCCTGGAGAAAATCCATTAGCCAAAGGAGTTGTTCTGTAACTTAATTGCGTTTCATTCTGGTCACTATATTTTTAATTAAATTTTTTACTGTCTTGACAGCTGCTTCAACTGCTCCATTAGTTTGGCTAAAATATGGACTATTAGTGATATGTATAAAATTGTAATTTTTTGTAAATTGGTGATATTTTGAACCGATATGAGTTTGAAATTGACTACCGTTGTCACTTCTAATTGTAATTTTTTGTAAATTGGTGATATTTTGAACCGATATGAGTTTGAAATTGACTACCGTTGTCACTTCTAAGAGTGGAACAAATACCATACGTTGCGAAATATTTTTTTAATTTTTGTATAATGACATCTTCCGCCATTGAAAAGAGTGTTATAATTTCAAAAAAAAACGAGAATAATAATCGATTATTATCAAGTACCATTTTTTACATTTAAATAAGTCTATAGAAATTTTTTCCATTGGTCTGGATGGAAATTTAGCTTTAATGAACGATTCTTTTGGGTTTTGACGTTCTTCAATACAATTTGGACAATTTCTTATTAAATTTTCAAGTTGTGTACTAAGGCGTACCCACCAGACTGAAATTTGTGCTCTACGACGACATTTTGTAATACCTTGATGTCACATATGAATAAAATCTATAACTTGTTTTTGAAGTACAGGTGGAATTATTATTCGAGTTCCTTTGAGTAGTAAAGTTTCTGTGAATGATATGTCAAAACGATATTGGAAGTATGGTATCATAAAATCCGCGATTTTATTTTTCCAGCCAACCATCTAAACTATATTTTTTTAAATTTTGGCAGATTATATCATTTTTTTGAGCTAGTATAATTTTTTCTAAATAAACGTCTCTAACAGGAAAACATTCAACAATTGAATTTACAAACGCTTGCGCTTCTAAACTTAACTCTTCCGGTTCGTCTGATTTATACGGAATTGGACTACGAGATAAAGCGTCAGCTACACTTAAATACAGGGTGTTCGCCGGGAAGGTATACTACTTTGTTTTGCCGCCATTGTGGTAAATGTTAGTCTTGACAGTTCATATTTGGCAGTCGTGAAGTACACACGTGGCAAATTTATTATGGAAAAATATTCGATAAACCAACGTGCCAATAGGATGTTACAGATTTTCATGAAAAAATCATAATGAGTGACGAGGCACATTTTCATTTAAATGGATATGTGAACAAACAGAATAGTCGGTTCTGGGCAATGGAAAACCTTCAAATTATTCATCAGTCACCTTTACATCCATTAAAAGTGACAGTCTGGTGTGCAATTTGGTCAGGAGGAATCATTGGACCTTACTTCTTTGAAAATCAAAACGGCGTAACGGTAACTGTGAATGGGGAGCGATATCGTGATATGATTAAAAACTTTTTAACGCCACAACTGCATGCTTTCGGCTTGATTAACATGTGGTATCAACAAGACGGTGCCACATCGCATACAGCCAGGATTACAATGGAATTACTGCGAGACCTCTTTCCACAACAAGTTATTTCAAAAAATGGTGATGTTGATTGGCCTCCACGGTCGCCTGATTTAACTGCTCCGGACTTCTTTTTGTGGGGATATCTAAAAAGCAAGGCTTATGCAAACAAACCAGAAACGCTTGAGCAACTCAAACAAAATATTCGTGATGAAATTAATGAAATACCGCGTGAAATGTGTGAGAATGTAATGAAAAATGTGCTCAAAAGGGCTCGCATTTGTGAGGCTAACAGAGGCGGACATTTATCTGATATTGTATTCCATACATAATTGCCGACATTAAATAAAACATTTATCAATATAAGATCCATTCTCTTTCATTTAATCAAAAATTATAAACAAACAAAGTAGTATACCTTCCCGGCGGACACCCTGTACTTTCCGGGAATATATGTTACCGAGTAAGCATAACGCATTAAACGCATTCTAAATCTTTGTAATCGTGGAGATAGCGAATCTAAATTTTTTGTTTGAAGTATTTGAACTAATGGTTTATGATCCGTTTCAAATACAATGGAAATACCTGTGATATATTCTGAAAACTTTTCAGCTGCGCAAGTTAATGGTAAAGTTTCGCGTTCAATTTGAGCGTAATTTTATTCTGTGTCCGTCATGGTACGAGACACATATCCGACTACTTCACGTTTACCTGATTTGTCTAATTGAAAAAGACAACCTCCTATACCGTAACATGATGCGTCACCACTGACAATTATTTGTTTTGATGAGTCATAATAGGCAAGAGTTGGGGTATTTGTAATAAATCTTTAATTTTTTTAAACGAATTTTCTTGAATTTCAGTCCAACTAAATGGTACATTTCCATTCAAAGCATTAAGAGGTTGTAAAATAATGTGATCTGTTATCAATAAATTTTGCCACAAAATTTATCATGCCTAAAAATCGTTGTATTTCCGTTTTATTTACTGGTCGAGGATATTGAGTTATTGCTCTTATTCTTTCTGGATCTACCGATATTCCTTCGGATGATAAAAAATATCCAAAATATGAAATTTTATTAACACTGAAAACGGATTTTTTTTTACTAATGGTTATGCCTTCCTGATTAAGACGAGTTAATACATTTTTTAAAGCTGAGTCATGTTCATCTTGGGTTGTACCATAGATCAAAATATCATCTACATGCGACTCTACATTTTTTAATCCGTTTAGGACTTTTGAAAATTTTGAAACGAAATATTCAGGAGCACAGGATATTCCGAAAGGAAGTCTTTTGAAAATGAATATTCTAAAAGGACATATAAAACATGTTAAAGGCTGACTTTCCTTTTCAAGTTTTATTTGATAAAAGCCTTTGTTTGCGTCTATTTTTGAAAAATATTTTGCATTTTTTATTTTTGCTAATGTTAATTCAATTTTAGGTAATGGATAGAATGAACGCATTACTGATTTATTTAATTGTTTATAGTCAACACAAAGTCTTATTTTACCATCTTGTTTCGGTACAACCACAATTGGACTGACCCATTCTGTAATATCATCTATTGGCTCAATGATATTCATAGCTATTAGGCCCATTTGCTGAATCGCATCATAACTATTTATGTTCAACTTAAATGTCTAAGTTGTGCTTACCGGTTTGCACCAACGTAAAAGTACTTAACATAAATCTCGTTAAGTTCCACATAACAGTGGAGGATGTAGTAGATCATAAGTAATTTATGATGAGCTTATAGGTTATGTTGAAGTTGAAGTGACATAGTAATGACATAGTAAATACAAAAATTATTATTTTTCTGGCAATTTTAATTGAAGAATAAAAGGAAACAAAAAAAAAGTTTAAAAAAAATTGAAAAGCCAAAAAAATATTTTATTATTATGGAGTTCGAACTTCCGGATTTGTTAGAAGACGATGTAGAAATATTAGAATTATTAGAAGTAGGAATTCCTAGGAAGATATATAATCGAAATGAATACTTCGAAAATTTTAATAAACTTTCTTTTTACAAAAGATTCCGTCTTACAAAATCTATAACTTTATATGTTTTGGAACAGATTGAACATCATTTAGAATTCCCATATAATAGGTAAGAAATTTATTTTGAAACTTTATCAAAATTGAAAATTATCTACTTCTCAGGAACAATAGTATTGCTCCAATAAATCAACTCTTGGTAACTCTGCTTTTTTATGCTACTGGAACTCATATTCTTAGCATTGCGGATTTCGGAGGAATGTATGTATCTACAGTTTCAAGGGTAATACCAAGAGTTTCGAAAGCAATTGCGGATCTTTTTCGAAAATATGTTAAATTTCCAGAAACTCCTTCTGAAATATCTAAAGCTAAACGTGAATTTTATGAGTTAGCTTCTTTTCCATCTGTAATAGGTGCAGTTGACGGTACTCACATTAAAATTCAATCACCCGGTGGCTCAGATGCAGAAGTATTCCGAAATAGAAAAGGTTACTTTTCTGTTAATGTTCAGAGTACATGTACCGCAAATATGGTGTTAACCGATGTCGTTGCAAGATGGCCAGGGTCAACACATGATGCAACCATTTTCAATAACACAAAATTAAAAGTTATGTTAGAAAACCCAGCATACGCTGATTGTGTAATTTTAGGTACACCTTTTTTTAAATTTCCGTGCTTAAAAATATATTGCTTATTTTTAATTCTTTTTTATATTTTAGGTGACCCGCAAAAAACATATTTAATGACACCGCTTTTGAATCCACGAACAGCTTCTGAGCAGCTGTATAATGAATCTCAAATCCGATCAAGAGGAGTTATTGAAAAATGTTTTGGGATATGGAAAAGAAGATTTCCTATCCTTGCATATGGCTGTCGTTTGAAGTTAAACACATTGCTTATTATTATTGTTGCAACATCTGTTCTGCATAATATATTAAGAAAACATGGTGAACCTGAGAACCCACCAGAAAGTTTAGATTTTGATCTAGAAGACCTTGAAAATGCTATCAGTTTAGGCCAAATTTCTAGTCCAAATTATAGTGCGTCCCAAAATGTTCTTAACACAGCTACTTCAAATGCGGGCATGACAAAACGTGCAAATATAATACATAGTTATTTTGAAAACCTTTAAAATTAAATATCAAAACACGAAATATAAGTTATAATTACTTCAATTCGAATTAAATCATTATATTTATTTCAGGAACATTAAAAATCATTATATTTATTTCAGTACATATCATTACATTCAGTCTCAATATATTTATTTCAGTACGATTAAACCAAAGTTAAAATTAAAAAACAAAACATACTTAATAATATGAAATTAAAATTTTCTTAAATCATGTTCAATTGAATCATTGTATTTTTTCGTAAAAGCTTCTTCTTTGCATGTTTCATATTGTAATTTAGCCAACTCCATTTTTATTTGTGAAAGCTCGGTATACTGTTGAGTAATTTTACTGCTGGGAAGAGATCCAGCTACTGATCTACGTCTGCTGGTCCAGTTATTAGATTTACTCTGATTAATAACATTAGGTATTTCAACAGAATTACCAGTTTCAATTTCGTTTTCTGAATACTCTTTTTCACATAAATCAACTGTTTTTTTTTTTTTTGAAAATGAGTTGTTTTCAATTTTTTATTAATTGGTGTTTTTAAATGTGCTGGTTTATAACTTCCCCAATCAATAGTATAATCCTGCGGCGGTATCTGAAATTATAATTTTTTTAAATTTGTTACTATTGTATAATGTAAGGAAAAAGAAAATGCCTGTAACAGAATTGCATCAAATTTCAATGCAGAAAATATTAATTGCCACAGAATTATGGACTTGTTAAGAAAATTTTATATAAATTACATATATAAAAAAATATACATATATATATAAATATATATATATTTATATAAATATATATATATATAAATATAAATATGTAATATATATTATACATTATAAATGAAATATTTACTTACATTATTATTTTTTGTACCATCTCTTAAATTCTTGTTATTTTCATTTGTGCTAGTAGAATTATTTTCAGGTACATTTTCATTTGTGCCAGTAGAATTATTTTCAGGTACGGCATCGCTGTCAAAATTATTTATTAAACCGTGAACGGTCTTGGAATTCATTATTGAAATTGCTAGGTTAAAATTGGGATCCTTCACTTTATATGGAGCATCGCCTCCTGTTTTCAATGTCAAATGTAATTCATTTATCATATAGTAAAACCATTTGTTTATCATATACCCAAACCTTTATTGATATTTATCATAAATTTTTACCTTTTTCTGAAGCTTTTTCTGAAACCTACCGGGAAAACTATGCAAATGTTTATATGTGTTAGTGTTTTAAAGCTTCCACTTTTTTCCAATTTTTTAAAGCTTGAATGTTTTGAGCTTTTTCCGTTTTCACTTTATGAAAAATGTAAGGGATTGATATAAATTTTAATGGAATGAAAAGCAACAAAACATAATTTTTTGTTACTTTTTGCTGAATGTATTTGAGGCTTTACAAAAAACTTAATTTGATTTGAAATTCGAATTTTAAAGTTTAATTTAATTTAATTTATGGTTCTAATTTGAATATCATTTTCATTAATAATTGTCACATTTAATATAAAAAATATTCAATTCATATAACGATAAATATAAAAATTGTAGTTGGTAAAATTTTAGTTGGTAAAATTGTAGGCCATCGCAGCAGAGGTCGTTAAACGACGTGGTTAAAGAATTTGACGGAGTGGTGTAACATGTCAACAATTAATTTACTAAGATCATTAACTTCCAAACATCAATTGTATTCGTTGGTGAATCACATCCATAGATGATAATTACCACAAGAAGAAGATATTCAAGTAATTGGATTTATTTGAAAAAAAAAAAACTATTATTATAATTTGAAATTTAAATTATAATAATAGTTATACTGCACCGCAGCAATGAGGAAGTTTGTGTATTGTTTCAAACTCTTCAGCCACATTATTTAAATCTCCAGGCCATTGAATATATATTGGCTGCAGAACTTCCCAAATTGCTTGGCACGTTTCAGGAACAATAACTTGAGCAGTAGAGTGTCCAATTAAATATTCTAATGCGATGTTTTCATAATCAATTCCAGTTGCCAAAACTCTTAATGTTACGAGAAGTCTTATTTCAGGAATAATGACAGCTCTAAATAAATCACATTTTTTAATTTTTGGTTCTATCATATTCAGCAAAAACTTAAACTGCCTTTGCGACATTCTGGTATATAAATAAAAAATTTCATCTAAAAAAAAACAAACGGTTAAATAGTATCTATGCAATAATTAAATTATAAAAAAAATAACTTACCAAATTTTTTAATTTCCTCAACAATATTTGCATAAAATCCTTTTGGGACTCTTAAGCTGATTTATTGGATGAACTTGCCACCTACGACGCCTTCCAGAAATTATGGGTGATTCATCAACTTCAAGAGCATTCTCCAGCACCTCTTTTTGTTCCAATGCTTTTTGTATAACCACTGACACCTTCATAATAATATTGTGTTCTTCAGCAAATCTCTCCAGATCTGTCGGAATTCGATTTACATATTGTTTGTAATAACCAAACAATATTCTATTGCCCATTTCTATAATGGCGTTACAGAAATCAATACCATTTGCAGCATCAGCTCCAAAATTTGTGCGAGTTCGGATTTCATCTTGCAATTTTGTAGTTTGGCCTACGACATTAAATTCCATCCAATTTTCACTTTCATCAAAGTTTTTATCAATTAAATAATAATAAATATCACAAATATGTCTTTTATACGCATTAACACTTTCTTCAGGCAACATTTTAATATAATTTATACACAAAACTAATATTACAAATATAATAATAATAAAAATCTTTTTGAAATTAAAAATTTCTAAACAAATAAAAAATCAAATTTTAAATTTGTAAACAAATGTGACATTTAAACCATGGGAAATTTATATCAACCGTGGAAATAGTATGCGTACACGAAATACACTACTACTAAAGAAAAATAATAATTCAAGCTTCAATTAATATCGGAGACTGATTTCCAGACTGATTTTTTCAGTCTAGACTGATTTTTTTCAGTCAGCTATAGATAGGCTGAGTGGGACCATGTTAGATTTCCCCATTTATGTGGGAACCTATGTGTTTTTGTTCTACGGAAAAAAGTAAAAAAAAATTCATGTCTCAAATTTAGATGAAATTTGGCACGTAGATTGGTATTATGATTGTGCACAAGCCTACCTAGATACAGGTCTGTAACATCAGGGCGTCCATGGTAAAATTTCCGATTAAAATTTCGTATGCTCCTAGATCATATAGTAATTATTATCTAATTAGCATAAATTTTGGTACATATGATAGTTTCCGTATGTACTTGTAATTTAAAGTCGATAGTTCAGTGGATCAATGTAAAAATCCGTCATTACTTTTCATAAGTTCAACACTCTATATCATACAGTAACTTTCACTTAATGAAAGTTAAATTTTCTTACTCCAGAAATTTGTAGTTGGTAGGTTTAGTATGTTCATGGGAAACTAATATATGAGCAACTTAGTTTCCGAAGAATATTTTCTTTATGTTCTACAGCATTTAATTATTATCCGATTTCAATGAAATTTGGTGCACAGGTTTAATTCGTGATTATGCATAGGTTGACAAAATTAGAGGTTAGTAGCTTTAGGGGGTCCATGTTAAATTTCCGATTTATATTTTTAAGTATTTTTTCTTCATACAGCATATAGTAATTGTTAACCGATTTCAATGATTTTTTATATATAGGCTAATTTTGTCATCTAGTTGGCTCTCCTGAAATTTGGAGACCTTCAGGGGGTTCCTAGAAAATAGTTTTAGTTTCCGAATTTTATATAATTACGTGTTTTATAGCATGTAATTATCTGATTTGAATAAAATTTGGTACACAGGTAGAATTTCTGATTATGCTTGTGTTGGGCATGGTAGAAGTTAATACCTTCAGGTGGTCCATACTAAAATTTCCGATTAAAATTTCATATGCTTTAGAGCATATGGTATTTATTATTTGATTTGAATTAAATTTGACACATATAGTAGCTTCCCTATGTACTTATTGTCTGCAAAGTTTAAAGCAGGTAATTCAAGGGGTCCATGTTAAAATGTCCTATTATATTTCATAAGTTCAATACTCTACATCTACATCATATAGTAATTGGCACCCAATTACAATTATATTTCAAACACAGGTTGACTTTGTTACCTACTTATTGCTCCGAAAATTTGTATCAGGTAGCGTTATTGTGTTCATAGGAAACTAATATATGAGCAACTTAGTTTCCATAGAATATTTCATATGTTCTACACTATACAGGGTGCCCGCGCTACGTGTGTGTTAATTTCGGGAGGTGACTGGGCATGACGAAAAAGGGGAAAAAATCGTTCTACAGGGTGCCTCTAAAATGCACCGTGACCGAGATACAGGGTGATTAATTTTTATTAATTTTTTTTTTATAGTTTTACATAAATGGCAAAATTTCGCAAACTATTTAATCAAGATTCTTAATTTTTCGACAGGTACTTGTCGTAGCTTTACTTTGATGTATCATTTGATGATATTAAGTGTTGCCAAGGAGCAAATTTAGTATCTCAAAGTTAGAATTTAACTTTTTTGAAATCAAAATTTTTAAAAATGTTACGTAATAAAATATTTTTTTTAAAATTTTAAATTAACTGCCATTTTATTTTCTATTGAAAAACTGACGGTTTGAAAGCTGCACCTTGACTTACAAAAAAAGTTACAAGTCAAAATGTACGTAAATATCGCGTAAATTTTTTTTGTATAAAATTGCAATATTTTTTTTTTAATTTATTTTAATTTATCTAAACTTTAAAACTAATATTATAATAATTGTTTAATGTGGTCTCCATTTAAAGTTTTACAAATTTCGTATCTTCTCTTTATTACTGTAGTGATATTAATAGTTCTTAAATTTTCCTGAAGCTTTGTTGCTGCCATCATTATTCTGTCTTGGAGCTGCTGTCTACTTTGAATTTCCACTTGATATAGTTTTTGTTTCATAAATCTTCAAGCATAAAAATCTAAAGGAGTGAGGTCTGAAGATCTTGCGGGCCACGTTGTGGGTCCGCCTCGTGCAATCCATCGTTCACCGAATTGAGAGGCAAGCCTAGATCGATCAACAATTCGAAAATGAGGAAGAGCACCATCTTGTTGAAAAATCATGTTGCGGCGCACGTTTATTGGAACTAATTCCAATAATTCGGGCAATGTTTTCCAGAAAATCCAAATAACTGTCCCCCGTTAAAGTTACAGGAAGGATGTAAGGTCCAACTAAATAACGTCCTATAATTCTGTAAAATTCTGGAATCTTATATATATATTTTATATATATATACATATATATATATATATATATATATATATATATATATATATATATATATATATATATATATATATATAATCTTCTCGAGTTAGAGATTTGATTTGGAATAGTTTAACTGAATTAAAAATACTTGTTTTGAGGTTTTTGTTAAGACTTCATGTCTTTCTTTATTTAATGCTTGCTTAAGACTGAATTTTGAAAATATATTTATAATAATTATACTTAATATTATTTGTATAATTAGTCAAGTGCTTTTTCCAAATTTATATTACTGACATAAATATCACAATCGATATTTAGGATCTAGTTACATTTAAATTGCACTTATGTTATTGCCCTTTATAGTGCAATAAATTATACTGACCGAAATATCACAATATTGATATTTCGAATCATGTTACGGCCATTACATATATCATTGCATTTGACTAATCATTTACATTTTGTATATTTGTTTATGTGACTAATCATTTACATTTTGTATATTTGTTTATGTTATATATATGTAATATATTTATATTTATAAAGATAAATTAATTTGAAAAATGAAAGATAAATTAGATAAAGAATTTGGAAACAATTTGTGTATATTACACCTCCCTTCATAAAAAAAAATTTTTATTTAATAAAATGAAAATTTGCTTAAAACTAAAATCATAAAAAATCTTTTTTTTTCTTTTTTTTTTTTATTATTATTTTTATATATCTTATAACTTATACAATTGGTAACTTTGAAGAACTAATTTTTATATATTTATGTGCAAAATAGATTATAGGCAATAAAAGAAATATGATAGAAATTTGCTTAAAACTAAAATCATAAAAAATCTTTTTTTTTTTCTTTTTTTTTTTATTATTATTTTTATATATCTTATAACTTATACAATTGGTAACTTTGAAGAACTAATTTTTATATATTTATGTGCAAAATAGATTATAAGCAATAAAAGAAATATGATAGAAATTATTGAGATTGTTTGCTTTATGAAATTTGTTTTATGAGTTTTTTCTTTCAATTGATTTTCATGATATTGTATTTCCGATGGTATATCTTTTCAACTTTTACTATATTCTCTTAGTTTTTCATTTGTATTTATTAAATTATTCTGAATTATAGGAATTTGTATAGTTTCAGAGATATTAACTTCTATTTTTAATGAACTGAGATCTATGAAATTTGATTCTATTATAATATTAGTGAAATTTATTGATTCTATATATTTTGTAATTAACTTAACATTGTTCGTTTCTGCAGTACAACCCGGATTAAGATACAAATAACCGCTAGTACTTAATTTTATAGTTTTGAAAATTTTTTGACAATAAACTTTTAGTACAGTTTGAATTTGAAAAGGTTTTATGAAAATCCATGTAATATTTATTTCATTTAAATTATACCATAATTTATTTTTCAAATTAAAGATTCTAACATCACAAGATGAGTTTAGATCTGATTCACCATGTATAACTTTTGCAATACAGGTGTTACTAGTTTTAACTGGAATATTTGCGTTAGGTTAGGTTAGGTTATAGTGGCGGCAAAGCCTCGCATAGACCACACTGGGTCCATAGCGATACCACTCTTATGGATAACTAACTTTGAGAAGGTGCTGAGGGGTTATCTAGTTAATAGAAGGATTTCGTAATTGCAGCAAATTTGAGGAGTTTCCTAATGCTGCAGTTCGAAACCTCTTTCAGAGTTGGGTAGTAGGGCTCTCCCATAGTATAAGCTCTACGTCTAGTGAGTGCAGGACAGTGGCATAGGAGGTGCTCTAGGGTTTCCAGTGTAAGTCGGGGGAATGTACTGCAGCACCCACTCCCGCTTCCATCTTAGATCCGTCCGTATAGACGTTTATTGAGCCAACTGGGTCAGAGATTCTGGATTCCTAGTATTCTCTTGTTGGAATGTTTATTGAGTATTTTCGATTCAATGACAGTTGGGGGACCATATAATCAGTCTTAACCACGAAAGTTGGGATGATTTTGGTATGGCCAAATTCTCTGTTACTGAGTTGTTGAGATTCTTTTAATCGGAGGGTACACTTAGCTGCCATATTTTGTGCGAAAATGTCAATCGGCGGCAGAAAGAAAGAGTAAAGCGTCTGAGGAGGTGGTTCTAAGCGCACCAGTGCTTCCGACGCTCGCAAGTCGTTGTGTGTGAATTAGTTTCGATCTAAGACCCTTTCTGTCTAAGGCCGGCCACCATACCACGATACCGTATAGCATTATTGGCCGCACTATTGCAGTGTAGATCCATTGAGTAATTTCGGGCTTTAGGCCCCACGATTTACCAAACATTCTTTTACACGCGTAGAATGCACTATTGGCTTTAAGGATACGTTCCTCTACATTAGCCTGCCAGGTCAATTTCCGATCTAGGATTAGACCTAGATATTTTGCCTGTGGTGCGAGAGTGAATGTTGTGTCCCCCAATTTGGGGGTGCGAAAGTCAGGTATTTTGTACTTTCGGGTGAATAGTACTAATTCCGTTTTTTGAGGGTTGACTGAGACCACTAGCTTTAGCCCACTTGCTAATCTTTTCAAGAGCCTTTTCGATAAGTTCGCTAATTGTGTTTAGGTATTTTCCGGACGATAATACCACTACATCATCAGCACATGCAACTATTTTAACACCACAGTTTTGCAGTGCTTTGAGAATTTCGTTAAGAACCAGGGTCCACAGAAGGGGCGACAGGACTCCACCTTGAGGTGTGCCTCGTTTAAGTAGTTTAGTTGCGCTAGCGCTACCCCATTCCGAGGTTACAGATCTGTTTTTTAGTAGTTCAGTGATCCAACTACTGACTACCTTGTTTATACGAGCAAAGTTTAGAGCCTTCACGATCGTATCCATTGTTACGTTGTTGAAGGCTCCTTCAATGTCTAGGAAAGCTCCTAGTGTGTATTCTTTATAGTGGAGGGATTTTTCAATACTGAATACCACTTCGTGTAGCGCGGATTCGACAGATTTTCCTTTAGTGTACGCGTGTTGAGTCTTGGATAGTAGTTTAGGGTCTATGTGCTCTCTAATATACGCATCCAAGATTCTTTCCATGGTTTTAAGCATGAACGATGTGAGACTAATCAGGCGGTAGTCTTTGGGGTTGACATGACTACTCTTACCAGGTTTTGGTATAAAGATAACTCGTGAGTCGTTCCAGGAGCTAGGAACACGGTTAAGTTTGAGACACCCCTTAAAGATCACCATTAGCCACGGGAGAACCAGTCTATCTGCTTTTTGCATCATAGCCGGTATTATCCCGTTAGGCCCTGGAGTATTAAATGGGTGAAATGAGCTTGGGCCCACTGCAACCGGTTCCATGTTACTAGGTCCGGCACGTTTCTATTGCGATTTTTATTGCTTACTATATGCGAGGGGTTTGGAGCTGACATATTCAGGCAGCCAGGAAAGTGGGTGTTCAGTAGCACTTCCAGCGTTTCTTCACTACCTGTTGTCCAGCTACCGTTTGCGTTTTTTAGAAGTGTTTCCTGAGCTTGAGCCCTGGATAACACTTTTCTAAGCCTAGCAGACTCTGAGGTTTTTTCAATGCAGTCTTGTAAGCGTTGTTTAGAGTTTTGGTTAGGTAGTTCACTGATGCTTCTAGAGTTTCTACATTCCAGATAGCTAGCGGACATTTAACTACGAGATTTGTTTCCACCAACCTTGTATAAAGATCCCAATTAGTTTTCATTGGATTTCTAAATACTTTGGTGTCATTTTTAATGTTAAATTCAACATTAAAGCTTATGTACCTGTGGTCGGACATAGACGGTTTATCTAATACCTACCAGTACGTAGATACATCTCCACGATTTCCTATCGATAAGTTGGAACTAAGGATAAATTGTAAAAGGGACTCACCTCTACTATTGATGTCCTTACTACCCCAAATCTTGTGATGAGAGTTGGCGTCGCTACCAATTACAAGGTTGAGCTTCTTCACGGAAGCGTCATCCGCTAGTGTGGTTAGTTCTGTTGGTGGTGCAGATGTGTCATGTGCCATGTAGGTTAATGCTAGCAGTAAAGGCTCCTGCCCAACTCTACCTTCGCAGAGCACCACCGTTTGATCTAGAGTGTTGTAAAGAGACTTTAAGATGATATTAAGATTCTTTTTAGCCAAAATGGCAGAACGTTTCTTACTTTCTAATTGAGAGTGTAGTAGTTTATATTTTCGCGACGCTAGACCCTTTATGTCACCTTTAGAAGAGATCCAGGGTTCCTGGATTAGCGCCACATCGAAGTTCCCTTCATCCAGGGTGAGAAGTAATTCAGCCGAGGCTAAATGCTTTCCATGTCTACCTCCGGCTCGAGAGTGATTTTGGCAGTGGTTTCGGTTATTAAACCAAGGTCTCTTTCAACCTCATGAACCTCAAGTGTGTAGGGATTGTTGTCATTGGGCCTACGCTTCTTTAGACGCAGGTACACGCTGCCACAACCCCAGGCCATCGTACCAAATCGTGGGTAGAGAATGTCTTCAGCCTCCTTGTTAATCTGAAGTACATACTCCTGCCCACCATCTGCAGCGATTGGTTTACTAGCTTTTAAAATCTTCCAGTCTGATGTTGGTACTGAAGGATTTTGAGACTGTAGTAGTTTCAGTGCCTGTTCTTGTTGTACTACTCTTGGAATTAGTACCTTGGCATTTGGGATAGCTGGTATATCCGCCCTGTCTACTATCTCCAGTATCGCGCCGTCCCATAGGTTTTTGAGGAGTGGAACCGTCCTATTGCACCAATCTAGGGTGAACTGGTCGTTGCATTTGATCATTTTGACCTCTTTCAACCAGCCTGCTCCATCAAAAGTGGGCATGACTTGATTAGCATCGGTTTCCATGATTTTGAACATTTGGTCCAGTAGCTTCATCTCCACGATTTTCCACTTCTCCAGCGTCATACGCCCGAGTGGGTCACTACGGTCGATTAAAGCTACCAGTAGATGTTTCTTCAGCATGTCCGCTACCGACGGTTTTGGCTTTGGTAGCGCCGCGCTGGTGCTGGTGATTGTGTACTGGGATTGCTGCGGGTTTTTTTCTGAGTTGCGGGTGGTGTTTCGTCCGCAGATCTCAACCGTTTCTTCCCTTCAGTCAATCTTTCGTTTTGTTTCTCTTCGAGTCGATTATAGAAAGCTGGGTTCTTAGCACCAAAACCTTTTCTGCTATCGAAGTGAGCTCTGCTATCTTTGATTATCTCTTTTTTGCCCATATCAGATCCTGTACCTCTTTCGGGGTAAGGTCCGATTTATGGGCGAGAGTATTTTCATATTTCAGAGCAGCTTTATATTTGGCTAATGCATTGCGTCCTCCTCGGGAAGGCCTGGACCTAGCGGTCATACGCCGGCTAGTATCCTGACCAACCTTCGGAGAACGAAGTAGCTCTTCTTCATCTATGTTGTTGATGGATTTTGCACTTTCCTGATCGGAATCCAGGATTCGATCGGTAGTGTCTTGCGTTTGTATGCCAGTCGCTTGACCACTAGTACAGCCTGACATGCTCACTGTACTGGTTAATAATTTACCTGTATGGCTACTGGCGACACGAGATTTTACTCCCGTGCCTCTGCCGGAGTTCGCAGCCACGACCTCCCCCGACAGTTGTACTGATATCCCAGTACGAGTTTTTTCTTCTTCTTTGTTCATATCCATCTTTTTGTTGGGTCCTCTTGGTTTTCGGTACCATCATCAATCCCTTGACCTTTACGGCATGGTTGGACCTGCCGAGAATGTTGCGTTACACAAAAATGTTTTTAATGAAATTTCTGGTAAATTATTTAAGACTTTACAATTCAATAAATCATCTTGAGCCAAATGAATGAAATTATCGCGTTTCTGATTTATAGCAACTAAATTTTGTTTAAAATCTATATAATAATATGTATTATTTTGTAATGATATTGGTAATGAGAAGATTTTGTTAATGAGTAACTGTTCTCTTTCAACTAATGGTATTGTAATTTCAAATATAATTCGTTTTTGGGTATACTTTGCTTTAATTTCCAGTAATTTTTGGAATTTAATTAATATTTGAGGATGAATTATTGTAAAGTCTATTATATATTATTCATAGCTTTCTTTAAAGAATCTAATACTTTGTCTTGTAATTTTTCAAAGTTTTGGATATCGAAAGTTAGAATAGTTGAAGTTTCATCTAGTTCATGTAAAAATTGCTGATATATAGTAAGATTATTTACTTTAGGTATTAGGCTATGTAATAATTCGTTATTGATTTTAGAAGTTTTTGAATTATTTCCTAGTATTTCAACTAAATTTCCTAAAATTGTACTTTGTTTTTCTATTATGTGAGATATAAATTTATTGGATTCTTTGAGTTCAGAGATTTTGGTTTCTATGTTCTCAGAATCTTCGGCATCCATTACCCTGAATATCTCTTTCAACAGTGTACCACCGACATTTATAAGACCGCGTTTTTTTCTTGTGTGAATAAAAAATTTATCTATTTGTTGTTGGTTATTAATGATTTTTGTTAGACTTATATTTAAAGAATGAAGAGTTAGTGGACAGTGATCTAGAGAAAATATTGATTTAATTTGCTTACATATATCTTGTAAAATATTAAAATTTGATTGAATTTGATCCATCTCTCTTTTCATATTCGAAACATCATAATATAGTATTAATTTCCAACTTGATGTTATGATTCTGTAGTCTCCTAAGGGTTCTAAATATATACCCGGTTTTTCGTCGAGTTCCTTGATTTTAAACATTGTTTGTGCTTTCCCCATAGAAATGAGAAAGCACAAAAATCTACAAAAATGAAAGTAAAATTAAAACTTATCCACTGTAATTAACGGAAATGTAATTTTGGTTAATCAATAAATTCTTTTAATAAATTGTTATGGACCATTTTGGTTTTTCTACCTATTTATGGTAGTATTATTTTCGGGTGAATTTATTTCTATTACTTCATAAGTTCCTAAATAACAAGATGTTAATTTTTTATTTTTTCTAACTTTATCTAGTAATAGTACCTTATCTCCTACATTAATATCTAATATTTTTATATTTTTATCATATAATTTTTTGTTTATTTCTTTTGATTTGATTAAATTACTTCGAGCTTCTTTATAACTATGTTGAAGTCATGATTTGAGTTCTAAAACATAGTCATCCATATTATACAAAGGTTCGATTGATCTAGAGATAGCTAATGGTATTTCAGGTTTCATACCAAAAACAATTTCATAAGGCGTAAATTTAGTGGAAGTATTTGGAGTTGTGTTATGTGCAAAAACTGCGAAATCTAACCATGTGTCCCAGTTATCAGAATCTTTATTTGCATAACAACGCCAATAGTTCCCCAAAGTGCGATGTGCTCGTTCTAGGGATCCGTTAGATTCTGGGTGGTAACTGGTGGTATTTATTTTTTTGATTTTTAACAAAGAACAAGTCCTTTTGAATACTTCGCTCATGAAATTCGTTCCTTGGTCAGTTAAAAGAATTTTTGGTGTACCAAAAATGCAAATAACTTTTCGTACAAAAGCATTGGCTACCGTTACAGCTTCTTGATTTGGAAGCATTGAAAAATATAATTTAAAATTACAACCAAATAAATGCAATAGAAATTTAGAGAGTAAATCTTGAAAAGTTAAAATGTAAATATTTCCGGATTCTGTACTAGGTAGTGGACCTACTATATCTAAAAATATTTTTTCGAAAACTTTTGTTGGGGTATCCGTTATTTTCATTGGGATTTTTGTTTTAATACTTGACTTATATTTTTGACATATTTCACATGAAGCTATATATTTATTTATAGTTGATTTCATGTTTTTTAAATAGAAATTTTGCTTGAGTTTTTGGAAAGTACGATTTACTCCTTGATGTCCTCCGACTGGACTATTATCATATTCTTCTAATATAGTTTTTATTTTAATAGGATCAGTGAGAGTTTTAATAGTTTTTTCTATTGTATCTGGTTGATTTATTTTTGTATCATTTATATTATCTTGGGATGTATCGTTCTTTATAGAATTATTATTTTCAGAATTATTATTTTGACTTATTGAATTTTGATTGAATTTTGCTCTGGTAATTACGTTTATGTTACCTATTTCTAATCTTGAAAGTGCGTCGGCGTTTGTGTTTAAACACAAACTAACAAACTCTATACAGACCATTATATTAGAATACGATTTTTGTCGTTTTTATGCCAGAACAAAATTCAAAAAATCTCTGGCTCCACAAAAATATTACAAATACATACACAATAAAACTCTGTAATGTAATGTAATATGTAAGGCTCTGTTTCTATAGTTACGTTTTACGTTGTGAGAAAACAAAATTGTAATTGTGAAAAGATATGAAGTATGAGCAAATTTGTTTTGCATTGATTTGTTGTTGTTTTAGCAATGATTTTTTATGGATAATTGAGATTGAGAATAGAAAAATATATTTTCAAATTTTGTTATTTCGGATGATTTTTTTTTTTTAAATCATTTGGCTATTTTTTAATGCAAAAGTAGTTATGTACCTATTTAAAAAAGAAAAATATTTATTTTTATTTTGAAAAATATTTTTATTGATCTTTTTCATTTCTTATTTTAGAAACTGGTTGAAAATATTTTAAAACTTAAATGCTAAGCTTTAATAATTTTTAACTTTCTATTATGATTTATTTCATTAGCTTTACTTCTTATTCTTGCGTTTTTTTGTAAAACTCCTGTTTATTAAATTTTTCTACAAGCCATGTAGAATAAAAGTAAAATTCAAGAATATTCTGTCGATGATTTAAACATGGTCCGTCAGAAAACCATTTATGATATTTTTCAGAATTATTTGTTTTTGAATATCAAACATTTTAACATGATATGCAGAAACCTAAGATACAGATACATTTTTTTGTTGTAAAAATATAATTACAAAACCCATAAAATAATTCTGATAGTAGGTACATTTATAACAAAAATTTTGTTTGTGATAATATTTGTTTAAGAGGAACCACTTTGAATTAAGATCATATGTTTGGTTTTTTTTTTATCAAAATATATTTATACAATATTCGCGATTTATTTTATTTAATATTTTAAATAAAAATATTTCAACATATTTCATTGAATTAACTTCAATAATATAGTTTGAAATATTGATTAGTATATTCTAGACTCAACATTAGAATTATCTGAATTTTTGTGAACTGAATCATTAGCTTCGTCTTTATCTTCCGTATCATAACTAATTGAATTTACCATGGAATCAGCTTAAAGTATATTTTACTATTTAAAGCATATTTATATATGTACCTACTTATTCACAAATATGTTAAAATATGACCAAAAAAAATTTAAAATAGTTTTGAATTTTTTTTTTTGGAATTTTAAATTATTTTGTGACTGTGAAAATATCGAAAAATTACTGAAAATTATTTTTATAGGTATAGCTAACCTATAAAAATAATTTTCAGTAATTTTTCGATATTTTCACAGTCACAAAATAATTTAAAATTCCAAAAAAAAAAATTCAAAAAATCATAAAACTTTAGTTTTTTAATTCAAATATCAAAAATGATTGCGCTAAGCCGATAATTTTTTATTTGAAAAATATCAGTGTCGACAGAAATGGTATTCTAATATAATCGTCTGTATAGTTTATTAGTTTGTGGTTGAAATGACCCGATTTATGAATTATACAATAATCCTATTCTTCTAATTTAATGCGCCAGCGCATTATTCTAGAAGTTGGATTATTAATATTGAAAATCCAAACTAAGGGTTTGTGATCTGTAACAACTGTAAATTTTCTACCGTAGAGATATGGACGAAAATAAGTAGTTGCCCAAACTACCGCTAAAGCCTCTTTTTCGATAGTGGAGTAATTACGTTCGGCTTTATTTAAAGTTCTACTTACGTAAGCAATGGGCAGATCCATTACTTTACCGTGTTCTATTGTTTGTTGTGATAAAACGGCACCTAAAGCAGTGTCGCTCGCATCTGTAGTTAAATAAAATTCTTTTTTAAAATTAGGATATTGTAAAACTGGATATTCTGTTATTGCTTTTTTTAAATTGGTAAAAGCTTCATCACAAAATTCATCCCATATGAATTTTACGTCTTTTTTTAATAAATTATTGAGAGGTTGAGCGATTGCTGAAAATTTTGGTATAAATTTTCGATAATATCCAATTAAACCTAGAAATGATTTTATTGCTTTTTGATTTTGCTGCGGAACGATATTTAAAATAGTTTTTATATTGTTTACATCTGGTTTAATACCTTTTTCAGTAATTACATGACCACGATACAAAACTTCTTTGTGTAAGAATTTGCATTTATTTGGTTGTAATTTTAAATTATATTTTTTCAATGCTTCAAGAACTTCAATTAATTTTTGATTATGATCTATAAGATTTTTTCCATATATAACTATATCGTCCAAATATACAAAACAACGTATACCTTGGAGACCAGTTAGAACTATATTCATCAACCTTTGAAAAGTAGGAGGAAAGCAGTTTTTTCGCGATCTTTGCCTTCAACTCCGATTTGGTGGAATCCATGAAAAATATTTTGATTCCCCTAACTGACCAAGTATATCTTCTATATTTGGCAGAGGGTAAGAATCGCATATGGTTATTTCGTTTAATTTCCTATAGTCTACTACGACACGCCATTTTTTGTTACCATTCGCGTCTGGTTTTTTCGGAACTACTAATAAAGGACTATTCCAAGCACTTTTACTATGCTGAACTATTCCTTGAGTTAACATTTCATCAACTTGTTTTTTGATTTCAGTTTTATGTACTTCTGGTAATTTATATGGTTTAATATTAATGCTTGATTTACCAAGTTGTATATTTATTTCATGGTTAATAGTATTAGTACAAGTTAAAATATCACCTTCTAGATAAAATAATTGGTTATATTCTCTACATATATTTAATTGACTCTTTTTCTTCTGAATTTAAGTGAGAAAGGTCTAATTGGTTATTTAGTTTTTCTAAACGATTTTCTATGGTATTTTTTAATTCGTATTCTGTAAAAGAATAAATGTTAAATTTTTTGATAGGAGCAATATTTTTAACTCTTCATTTTGCAATTCGTATGGTTTTTCGTTTACATTAATAATACTAAGGTAAACATAACCATTTTCCGGTTTTACTATAGTATTAGTTATAAATATACCTTTTTCATTTAACTCGTTCGAATTAAGTAAGGTTATGGATTCTTCTTGAATTCAATTATTTTTTCGGTACATGATGGTATCATCACTTTATTATTTTCAACTTGAAATTTTATAGGACATTTGAAATTTTTAAAAATGAATATAGCTTGATTATTTCCATAATCAATAATAGCTTTTGTTTTATGTAAGAAATCTTCCCCGATTATACCATCTTGTGATATAGGAAAATCTGCTGATACTACATGGAAAATAATGGGACATTTTTCTAAATCGTGGCCCGGAAATTTGAGAAATAAATTAGTAGTACCAATAGTTCTTATAGGTTCTTGTGAAATACCTTTTATCTCTATAGAATTTAAATCGACATATGTGTGGCCATGTAAAAGCATTTATTTTTATTATGCTTATATTGGCTCCAGAATCTAACAATAGATTTGTAGTTTGGTTTTCTGTGCCTTCTATTTCTGAGGATAAAATACTTGAAAATGTATTGTTTTTTATTTGATTTATCTGACGGATTTTGTGAGATTTTGAGTATTTGATTTAGTATTTAGATTTTTGTTTGAAATATTTTGTATATGATTTTGAGAATTTATTAAATGATTTTGGGAATTTATTAGATTTTGTAAATTATTTGTAAGAATATGTATTTTGGGAGTTTTATGAGTTTGATTTTCATTTAAATTCTTATGAGTTTGATTTTGTTTTGGATTTGTATGAGTTTGATTTTCATTTAAATTCTCATGAATATGATTTTGTTTTGAAATTGTAAGAATTGGATTTTGTTTTGTATTTGTATGATTTTGATTTGGGTTTGTATGATTTTGATTTATATTTGGATTTTGAAAATTTTGTGAATTTTGTTTTTCGTTTTTAGTGATTGGGCTTTTTATTTCAATTCGTTTGCCAGGATCCTTTGGACCGATGGACCAGGCTGATTGGAGTTTCCCTGGTTCGTATTAGATTCAGAGTTATTGTTACTTCGTTTTCTATTATTATTATACTCGCGTCTACTACATTCCTCTATTGTATGACCTGGTTTCTTACAGTACCGACAGACTTTGTCTTGAATAATTGTAGCGATTTGTGGATTTGAATTTGGAACAGTTATGCGCGGTGTATTATATCTAGGAAAATTATTTTGAAAAAATCTGGGTTTGAAATTTGGATTAAAATTTTGTTTATTTTGTAGATTATTATTTGTCTTACGACACTGCCTAGTGTAATGGGTTTGAGTTTTACAGTTACTACAGTATGGTTTCCTAATATTATTTGATTCATCTGTAGTAGTTTTATTTAATTTTTCTTCATCAATGGCCAGTTCTATTGCTTCATTTAATGAAGTTTTTCTGGCTGATCTGACTATTAATTTTAATGGATCTCGTAATCCATTTACAAAATTATTTAATACTGTTATACCGTTAAGTTCACGAACGGCTTCGCTACCGTCATTGGACAAAGAATCTTTTACACTGGCAATATTTAATTCATCCAGGAGCTTTTCTGCTCTTTCTGAATAAGTTACCACTGATTCTTTAAATCCTTGACATAGTGAGAATACGTCAATTCGAACTAATTCAGTAGATCTAGTTTTAGAATATTTTTCTAGTAGAGAAATTTTCAAATCTTCCCATTTATTGAAACTTTTGTAACGTAAAATTGCATTATACGCGCGACCAGATATTTTCGACACAATGACATCTAGAAAATCTGCCTCCTCATCGTCGTTTACTCTTTTGTATTGAATTTCCGCGAGTTGTAAAAATCTGGGTAATTCAACAGAATTTCCACTGAATTCTGGAATCATTTTTGTAGCTTGATTAATATCGAATCTTATCATCTTATTTTCTATTTGTTTTGCTTGAGTAGAATTCGTTAATTTAATATTAGAATTTGGAGGTGGATTACCTTTGTCACCTGATTTATCTGAGGTCTCGGAGTTCGTAGGTTTATCAGAGGATACTTTAATTTTTGATAAAGAATTTGTATCTAGTTTTTTATTAATATTTCCTTTAGTATAAGAACTAGAAGATTTTTCTTTATTAATATTTTCTTCAAGGCTAGGAGTTTTTGTAATATCTGAGGGATTTGTTTCTGAATTAAGGGTAGTAGGATTTCTAACTTCCGAGGGCGAATGTGTTATGGGCATTAGGTCGGATATGTCTGACTGACTTAATGTTCTAGGAACTTTTTTAGTTCTTAGACTTATGTTCAAATTTAATTTACTCATAAGTCAAACATGCCAAATAATTCTATATGCACATAAAATACAAACGCAATAATAAAAAATTATACCATAATTTATACTTTAATGTATAATAAAAAAAAATTTTGTTTTATATATAAAATTTGTAGAATATAATTATTTCGTTTTATTTTAGTTATATAAAAATGTTAAAATATAATTATTTTGTTATGTACATATTTATTCAAATTTGTGAAATAATTTATTTTATTTATTAGTTATTATTAACAAAAATTAATTGTTATTATTATAGCAGTAATATATATATATTTCTTTTTGTATAATGTTAAGAATTTTAAAAATGATAAGAATTTGTCTGACTTAAAGTTGATAGATTCATAGTTAATGAAATTTTTCTTTGATGAATGTTGATTCTTTTGATGAATGTTGATTTTTGATGAATGTTGATTCTTTGATGAATGTTGATTTTTGATGAATGTTGATTCTTTGATGAATGTTGATTTTTGATGAATGTTGATTCTTTGATGAATGTTGATTTTTGATTCCTTAAGCACTTCTAGTTAAACGGAGCTTTGTGCCTCCGTTTAAAGATTACCTCTATATCTTGTCACTTTCACTTGTTATTGTATTTTATTAAAAGTTGATATTTATGATTTTTGTTATTAAGGTACTGTCTGCCAGACTCAGCAAGACATTAAACAAATTTAGTCTCTTTTCTATTGAAAAGTTGTAATACCTTTTTGAATGTTCTTTTTTTTTCTTTAAAAAAAACTTTTTATATATTTTTTTTTATATATAAATATATTATTTATTCACTGTTGTTATATTGAATGTTATTTTATTATTTTGAGTTAATGGGTTTCACTGGATTTTGGTTCAAATTAAGTAGACAATATAAAGGAATTATTAAATACTTTTCTTCGAACCCCACATCTGACACCAATGTAAAATTCTGGAATCTTATATATATATTTTATATATATATATATATAATCTTCGCGAGTTAGAGATTTGATTTGGAATAGTTTAACTGAATTAAAAATACTTGTTTTGAGGTTTTTGTTAAGACTTCACGTCTTTCTTTATTTAATGCTTGCTTAAGACTGAATTTTGAAAATATATTTATAATAATTATACTTAATATTATTTGTATAATTAGTCAAGTGCTTTTTCCAAATTTATATTACTGACCTAAATATCACAATCGATATTTAGGATCTAGTTACATTTAAATTGCACTTATGTTATTGCCCTTTATAGTTCAATAAATTATACTGACCGAAATATCACAATATTGATATTTCGAATCATGTTACGGCAATTGCATATATCATTGCATTTGACTAATCATTTACATTTTGTATATTTGTTTATGTGACTAATCATTTACATTTTGTATATTTGTTTATGTTATATATATGTAATATATTTATTTAATGTTTAACATATGTATTGCATATTTATTGAAAATCGGTGTTGCGAACTATTCTGTTTTTTTGCAGTGAGGATTTTCCGGGCACCAAAAGTGTAGATTGTGGAAATTTGTTACTCCATCTCTCGTAAATTGAGAATCGTCTGTCCATAAAATTGTTGATAAATACGCTGGATTTTCGATGTTTCTCAAAAGCATAATTTCACAAAATGATTTTCGAAGCACTTTATCTTCCTCGGAAAGTGAGTGAACAGGAGTATAGTGAAGGGGATGTGGACGAT
This sequence comes from Rhamphomyia laevipes, assembly GCA_963920725.1. NCBI lineage: Eukaryota > Metazoa > Arthropoda > Insecta > Diptera > Empididae > Rhamphomyia > Rhamphomyia laevipes. The sequence goes on from OY987255.1 coordinate 86,025,596, forward strand.
CTCTTTTAAGTACATCCCATATTGTACTTTTGGAATTTGTAGCCTTATTTCTAGCATTCTTGTACTTACTGTTGGATTATTTTGCACTTCTCGTAAAATTTTATCTTCAACTAATGCTTGAACTTGGGTTGTCCCTCTTTCTCTTGTTTGTCAGCAAATGTTCCTGTTTCACTAAGTCTGCGATGAATAGCAATAAATATTCTGGCGTTAGGCTGTCTCCTATTGGAATAGCGTACGGCGTATTCTCGCACAGATGCTGCAGCATTTCCATTACAATATCCGTAAATAAAATGCAAATATATTTAATAATAGTTAGTAAAACTTTTATAGCAATACTATAAAAAAAATTAATAAAAATTAATCACCCTGTATCTCGGTAACAATACATTTAAGGGGCCCCCTGTAGAACGATTTTTTTCGTTTTTCGTCATGCGCAATCACCTCCTGAAATTAACACACACGTAGCGAGGGCACCCTATATACCACCACACATAATAAGTTACCTAATTGGCGCTTGTATCATTGTAGTATTATCATTTATAGTAAAGCCTGCATCGTACAGAAGGTAAAAAATGCATTGTTTGAAGCCACCACACTCGCGCATCCACAGCCCAACGAAAAATATTCGATCGCCACCGACGCGTCGGATATCGCTTTAGGCGCCGTACTACAACAATCATCTGGAGCGGGTTGGCAACCGCTTGATTTTATCTCAAGAAAACTTTTATAGGCCGAGAAAAAATATTCAGCGTTTGACCGAGACCTACTTGCTATATACGCACCGGTAAAACACTTCGCGGTAGAAGGTCGTGAGTTCACGATTCTTACCGATCACAAACCGTTAGTCTACGCAATTTGCTCAAAAACTGATCATAATCCCCGTCAGACTAGACATCTCGATTTCATCGCGCAATTCTCGACGAACATTCGCTACGTATTGTTTTTAATAATTTACATACTTGGCGCATCCTGTTATTCTTACAACCAGAAAATTGATTGCATCCAGGTATTTTTGACCAAATATAAATAGTGACACGAATTTGTGCGCTAAGACTTCAATATACCCTCAGGTCGTTTCGAGCATATTCATATGTCCATATCCTGTTTCACAAGGTAATACATATATTTTAACAATAGTAGATCGTTTTACTCGTTGAACAAACAAGAACAAGCCCTTACCATCCGCAATGGAACGGGTTGAACGGTTCCACTGTCAACTAAAAGACACTCTTCGAGCACGTAATAGCAATGAGAATTGGCATAGCGAAATTCAATTCATATTATTAGGAATCGGAGCCGCGGTAAAAGAAGATTTACAGTGTTCTCCAGCCGAACAGTGTTCACAGTCACACTCTAAAGGTTCCGGGAGAATTTTTTATTACTGAAAAGCTTGAACCCAACAACAATTATAACGTCATCGAAAAGCTCCGAGAAACAATGCAAAGCCTTATTCCAAAAGCAACCCGGCTGGGAGATCAAAAATCATTTTTATTCCTAAGAATTTTGTGTTCGGTAGTAATGATAGGATTAAACCGCCTCTTTCACCGACATATGACGGACCATACCGAAGTATTCGAACATTGCGGATGACTTTTATACTTTTAATTCATTTTCAAAATCAATAAAGCATGCATGTATATTGACGTGCAGTTATCTGCATCGTTGTATCATTGTATTAATAATGAATAGAGGGTCTCTAGTCCCCAGAGGGCATCTAAAACCAAATTGGGTTACACTTATCTGTTACTCTTAATTTTTTATGTATTCCGTTGTGAATGATTTTTAGTAATATTTTTAGTGAGTGATTCATCAAGCTGATTGTTCTGTAATCTTTACATTCTGTAGCGTTCACTTTCTTTGGATTTTATTGTTGTGAATGTTGAGGTGAGTCATTGTTGTGGAATAATTCCCGTGTTGTATATTTTATTAAATATATTTGTTAATATTTTTACTCCATTTTCATCTAACAATTTTAAAATTTCATTAGGTATAGCATCAGATCCCTTACTTAAACGATTTTTTGATTTCTGAATTACAATGTCTACTTCTTCTTGCATTATACTTGGCGCGCTTTCATCTTATTCCATATGACTAATGCTTCTATTATCTTTAAATAATTCTTTAATGTATTCGGTACATTGATCTGGTCTTTTTCCTGGATCCAATATTAAGTTGCCATTTGAATCCATGTTTTTTTTGTTTTTGCTTGTATTCGTTATTTGTTTGATCATTTTGTGAGTTTTAAAATGGTCATGTTTATTGTGTAATATTTCCATTTCTTTACATTGGGCTTCCCAGAAATTGTGTTTCTCATCAAAATAATCTCATTTGTCATCCATTCTTTCTTCTGGTTTAGTACTTCATATTACATAGTAAGTTACCTGTTCCATCGTCTCTTCATTCACAATTTGATCTTTTTGCAGAGGCAACTTATTACTGGTGAGATTCATTTATTCATTCTTGATCACAGGATTTTCTAAAAGACTAAATTTAATATTATTTTTTATAGCTTTTTTACTTACAATTTTCAGCTTTATTTTTAGTTTCATCATCAGAAGGTTATGATCTGACTATGTGCGCGCTCGGGTACATTTTCTCCGATTTCACTACATTCTTAAATCTATTAAATAATATAAAATCAATCTGATTTCTTATTTTAAGACCTGTTTCACTTCTAGGATATAGAGTATGTATAGAGCCTATGCTGCGGTATTTCGAACCATGTTTTTGCAACACCAAATATAACCTGTTTATAATACAGTAGTTAGTTAGTTAGTAAAAGGGGGGGGGGTTATATCCCCAACACTAGGCCACTAGTTGGCCCATAGGTATCGCCTTGAATAACAACAATCTTCAAGCCACCCTGCATCCTTTACAAACTTTAGCAGATCCCGGACCGGGATCCCTACCAACTTCTCAAGTCCATCAAACCGATAGTTACCCAAGATACGATATCTACTTCTGCTCAATGCAGGGCAGTCACACAGCAGGTGCCTGATATCTTCCGCTACACCCAAATTATGACACCCTTCACATGAATCCACCGTGGTAAGTCCAGCCTCTTGACCATCTTTCCTAAGAGACAGTGCCCTGTTATTATGCCTATCGACATTCTTAGGTTGCTCCTATTCTGCGATAAAAGCAGCTTTGTTTTACTAAGGTCCCTCTCGGGCCGAAGCTCTTTGATCACCTGACAAGTATCGGTATTTATTGATCCATATCTGCCTTACATTCTTCTCCATAATCCTGTCAATCTCTTTCTTTACAACTCCCAGTGGGACAAGAATAGATTGATCAGCATTCCCTATATCTTCCCCGAACCCTTCTTAGCCAGTTCATCGGCTTGCTCGTTTCCATATATGTCGCTATGAGCAGGTACCCAACACAGTTTTGCCGTACTGATCCTGCAGAGTGTCTGAAGCACTTCTGCACATCGCCTAACCAAGCTCGAATTAACCAATAAAGCGCCCTGATAGCGGCCTGACTGTCGACATAGATTGTGATATCCTCGTTTGGTATCACCTTCATCGTTGCTAGAGAGGACGCATGTTCTATGGTTAGCACCTCCGCCTGAAACACACTGCGGTGGTTCGGCAATCTCACTGATTCTTCTATATTTAGTTTTGCTGAGAAGACACCCGCACCAGTTCCACTGGATATCTTTGATCCGACTCTAAATATAGCAATCCCTCTCTCCAGTATTACCAGATCGCTATCCCATTCATCCCTTGTCGGAATTTGAATGCTGTAGTTTTTCTCAAAGAGCATCTGTGGTACTAGATAGTCTGTTTGTACTCCTCTAGTATCCAATCGGAACCAAGCCCTCGCCGTCTGCCGTAGGCAGAGACGACATTTGTGTTGACATCACAACACGCGATTTATCCTTGTTCATTGTCCATATTGTTACGGATTGTCCTACTTTAATAAGCAAAATTGCCGTATATGGAGTGAGACCTATCCATAAGAGACCCTACAGGTGGAGTCAGAAAAATGCACTGTTTGGTTATTATTTCTTCAAAAAAGAGGTCAGAGCTCGCATTAGGGTCAATGGAGATGTAGGCTATCGGGATCGGTTGATAAAAACAAATGTGTTAAAATGTTGCGGTGGAGCTTCCACCTAAATATATTTTACTTCAGCAGTTGACTTACGAGCTAGAACTTAATAGGTAAAAGAAAATAACTTATTAATATTATATAATTGATGTAAAATATGCGTTATGCGTACCTTGTTACGTTTATCTATTTATTATGTTAATTATTTATTACGAATTGCAATGGCAATTTCAATACTATATATATAAGAGAAATCTTCAAATTTTTTCTTTTGGAATTAGATATATAAAATAAACCCCAAAGTGTTGCTCTAAAAATAAAGTTTTTATTCTTTTTTAATAACTAAAGAACTAATTACACAAATTTTTACCTAAAAATAAAGAAACGACAATTAAAGTCTATTCCTAATTTTTCTAATTCCTGTTAACAATATTTTTTTATATTCTGAAATTTTACTGCACTTCTATTCAGCTTTGACATTTTCCACATGTGCCTTGTGTCAGGTGTTTTGTCTACTCATTTGCCGCCAGAGTGTGTCATATTTCAATTACAGAATTATAAGGCGCCGAATATTTAAATTAAAGAAATATATTTTCTTTACATCTCCCCCCCTGGTGTAAGAGCTGGGATGAGTTTTGTGATATGAAAAATGTTAGATTCTGATTTTTTGTGGCCTGTGTTTATTTTATATATTGATTTTGATATTTTTTCTACAACTTCATACGGTCCAGTTTTTAGTTCGTCCAATTTTTTCCGGTTCAGTTTGTTTCCATTTTCTACATATACCCTATCTCCAATGTTGAATTCGAAATATTTTCGGTTTTTATCAAATAGTTTCTTGTTGTAATTATGAGATTTTCTCGTATTGTCTAATGCTAACTCTTTATCTTTTATCCAATTATCATCTGTTGTTTTTTGTTTAAGTTCACTTGGTAAAATCGTTACATCTGTGCCATATAATAGATATCTTGGTGCAAAACCGGTAACTGAGTGTTCGGTATCGTTGTATTTATTAACACATTCTTTTGCTATTGTGGTCCAGGCTATTTTTTTATTTTTTTCATTTATTTTACATTTGATTTTATTTACCAGAGTTTGATTCAGTCTTTCATTTAGTCCATTTGAAAAAGGTGTATTAACTGCAGTAAAGACCATTGGTATTGATTTTTTATTTAAAAAACTTTTGAATTCCTTCGAGTTTATTCCAGGGTATTGGTCATATCAATATCCTCTGTTTCTGATATATTAGTGACTAGTTTTATAAAATCATTCGAACTCTGGGTTTTTGATGTTAATATAAATGCATATCTCGTGAAATGGTCTACTAGTAGATGCAAATATTTCTTTGTTGATCTTGTACCTCCAAAACCTCCAATGGTATCTATGGAAATTATTTCAAAAGGTCTTGTGGCTGGACCTAAATGAGACATAAGCCCAATTTTGTCGTGTCCTCTAGATTTTTTTTTTTTGCAAATATCACAGTATTTACAAATGTCGCTAATGTTTTTTATCAGATTTTTCGCTGTGTATAGTGGACTAATCTTTTTTTGTAGCTGTTTGATACCAATGTGGCACAAATGTTCATGTATGTTCTTTATTAGTTTAATACTAAATTCTTCTGAAAGAATAATTTTTTCTTTTTTATTATTTTTTTTAAAATATACCTTATATTTTTCAATTAACTTGTCTTTCTTGTTCTGTACTTCTTCATTTTTTTCTTGGTCTGTCCAGATTTCTTTTAGTGTTATTAAATTTACGATTTTAAGTTGTTCTTCTTTATTTTCATTTGTGTTTAATACTGGGTTTCTGCTTAGGCAGTCTGCTTCCAAATTATTTTTTCCTGGAGCATATTTTATTTTGAAATCATATTGTGATAGATAATATGTTAAATCACCCAGCTCTTCATCTGTTCTTGATTTCAAATTCATGTTTTCAAGTAAACCGTAAATGATTTACCTATGAGCCAATATTGCCAATATCTTATTGCTTCTTTGATAGCTAAGCATTCTAAATATACTGCTTTTTTCTTTTTTTGGACATAATTAAGTTTTTTTGAGAAATATGCCACTGGCTTTTCTTCACCGTTAGGTTGTGTTTGTTTGAAAATTGCACCTACTCCTTCCAACGATGCATCTGTGAAAATATTGATTGGTAAATCTGGGTCAAAAATTTTCAGTACTGGTTGTGAACATAATAATTCTTTTATCTTTTCAAATGAATTTTGACAATCTTCAGACCAAATGAATTTCTCATTTTTCCTTAGTAGATTGTGGAGTGGGTCTAAAATTTTTGCCCTCTTTTGTATGTATTCATGATAAAAATTAATTTTTCCTAGAAATTGTCTTATATTTTTCTGGGTTTTTGGAGCCGGAAAATTTCTTATAGAAATCAAGTTGTCCTTTACGGGTCTTATTGAATTATTCTGAATTATGTGACCAAGGTATTTTACCATATCTGATGCAAATATACACTTCTTGAATTTTAACCTGAAGCCTTCTTTCTTTATTGCTTCTAGCTTCTAGCAATATAAGAATGTCATCTATATAATTCACTGCAAAATCTGTAAGTTTATATTTCCTTAATATGTTACTTAGTATTCGCTGAAATATTGCTGGCGACGTTTTTAGCCCAAAAGGGAGGACAGTCCACTGAAAATGTCCCTCTTGTGTTACGAAGCCTGTTTTTTTTCTGTCCTCAATTCGTAGAGGGATTGACCAAAAAGCAGAGTTTATATCCAGTGTTGAAAAAAATTTACAATTTCTTGTCTTTATCATTAGGTCCTCGATCAGTGGAAATGGCTGAGCTTGAGGTATTACAATTTTATTTAAATCTCTGAAATCTATACACAATCTAGATTTTTTATTGTCTTCCTTTTTAAATGCTAAAGTCACTGGTGCAGCAAATGGACTGTAGGATTCTTCTATAAGGTTTTTATCTAATAATTTTGCTATCTGTTCTTCTATCTCTTTTTTATCATCTATTGTGGATCTGTAAGGTCTCTTGCTGCAATATTTATCCATTAATAGGTCTATTCTGGCTTCATATTCCTTAACTGTGCCAATATCATATTTATCTTTTGCGAAAATTGATTTATATTTATCAATTAGTTTATTTATCTCTGATTTTTGATTTTTATCTAGGTGATTAATTTTTATTTCAAAATTCTCTTCTTTTACATGTTCATTAAAATTTATTTCATATTCTTTTAATGTGTTACTTTTTATTTTCATCTTGTTAGAAGTTTCTTCTAGTTTTTTATTATTTGTATTATCATCATAAGGTTCTTCAATTTTTTTTTATTTTTTTGTTGTAAATATGAAATATCTTGCTGAGATATTCTTAGGTCTTCATCTTGCGTTAATCTGAACATCCTTATCATATCTAATCCAATTAAAAAATCATATTGAAACTTTTTATCATTTATAATATAAACATCAACACTCTTTTCTATTTCAAAAATTTTTATCTTTAAAGTTGTCAAACCACTTGTTTTTTTCACACCATTAATTGTTATTAGATTATTTTGATTTGAAATATTTGTTTTTTGGTTTTTTAATTTCAATAATTTTGAGTTTATCAAGGAAACATTAGATCCTGAGTCATATATTTCAAATACTTCTAGTTTATTTTCTAATAATAGTTTGACTTTTATTAATGGTGTAATTAACAGTTTTTTTGATCGGTGTCATTTAATTCAGCTTCAATTACTGAATTATTCACATATTTAATTTGATTTTTATTTCCATGTGTTTTAAACCAACAACTTGATTCAGAATGATAGCGATTTTTCTTGTTTAATCCCTCACAAATTCCACATGGTTTCTTATCTTCAATTTTTCCTTTATAGTCAAACCTAGAATTTTTTTTATTACTAAAACCTTTATTATTCGCTAAATGCTCCAATCTTCCAATATCATTGAATAAATCTTGAGTTTCTAGTATTTCTTCTCTGTCTATTCTGTCAGAAATATAATCTGGTAAACCAGTTGCAATTATGTCAATCAATGTTCCTTGATCTATTGAGCTTCTCTGTTCAAGCATAAGTTTTTCTATTTTTAGCGCATATTCCAATAGAGAACCTGTTTGGTACTTGAATGATAAAGCATATTTAGTACTTGACCAGCCTTTGTTAGCATATGTAGTGTAAAAATTTTCTTTCCACTTGTCCCATTCAGAGTTTACAGTATTTTTTATCATCATAGCGCTGTACCAGTCTAAGCATGATTTTTCCAGAAAAACTTTTAAAATTTCAATGTTTTCTTCATTTCTTGTAATTTCTAATCTTTCACATTCTTTTTCAAAAAATTTTAACCATTCATGAGCATTACCTTTTCCACTGTATTTTTCAATCACAAATTTTTCTGATAATTTCCTTAGACTTGGTCGTTCATTACTTTTTTGGTTGTTCATTATCATTTCAAAAGCCTTTGCCATTTGGTCTGCTATTGAATTTTCTAACATGCTTGTATTATTTTCATTTTCGTTTTCCAAAATAATCTCTTCTGGGTATGTACCTGCAAGCACCACATTTCCATCGGTATCCCAGTATGCTTTTTTTATTTCGTCAGTTACATTAATCCAAACATTTCTTGTTTGATGTCTTCTTTTTAATGTATTTTTGATGTTTGCATAGACTGCAGATCCTATAATACTTGTATGAAGTGTTGCAGGTTGTAATTCTTTTGGTACTTTATAGCTTTTCCCATCTTCCGTGGTGATTGAGCTTATACAAGTCACATTCGTTTTTCCATCAACTGATGCCTTTACTATAAATTTGAAATTTAGTTTTTCCATTTTGTTGACTAAGATTGTCGTTTTATAAGAGAAATCTTCAAATTTTTTCTTTTGGAATTAGATATATAAAATAAACCCCAAAGTGTTGCTCTAAAAATAAAGTTTTTATTCTTTTTTAATAACTAAAGAACTAATTACACAAATTTTTACCTAAAAATAAAGAAACAACAATTAAAGTCTATTCCTAATTTTTCTAATTCCTGTTAACAATATTTTTTTATATTCTGAAATTTTACTACACTTCCCACTGAAGCGCATAAGCCTTACATAAGCCTTATGTATCCCTTATTCGTAAGGCTGACATATACCTTATCCGTCCATAACAAATACATTAGTCATGTCCGCTTAGCATAACGTATACATATAAGGGACATGTCAGGTTACAGCGGAATTTTTATGAAACTTTATCATTGATAACAGATGGCACTTTTTAAATTATTTTATTTTAAAAGCGCCATCTATGATTTATTTTAAAAGCTCCACAATTTTTTTTCGGTTTACTAAATAAAAAATATTCAAAAAAATTTTTTTTAAATGTTTATTTAGTTTTTTTTAAATACTAAAATATATAAAAAAATAAATAAATAAATATATATATTATTTTTAAACTGGTAGATTGCGTTTTTTATTTTGTTGCTGCTGTTTACTCTTTTTTTAGTACATCCGGTTATGCGATGAAGTAATTTGCTTTCTCATGCATAGTTCGTACTCCTGGTATGTACTATATTTCGATTTCCAAGCTTCTGCAAGATACAATTGAAAACATAAATATTTTTTAAATCTTATAGTATTTTATAAAAGTGAAAATTATAACTATCATTGGTTTACGGTTAACATTTTCATTTGCTTTATTACTAATAAAAGTGACCATTTTATTAAAAAGTTTTATTTGAATTGTAATTTATATTAATATAAATAACTTCTGCGAAAAATTTCACATATTTCAATTTCAACAAATATAAAATATTTTTTTAAAATTTTATGTTTCAAAGCCTATGTATTTTTTGTTAATATTATAGGATAAAGTTATTTTTAATAATATTAATTACAATTGAAATAAAAAATTTAATAAAATTTTCACTTTAATTAGATTAAAAAAGCAAAACAAAAATTGTCCGGTTACAAACTAATAACTATAACAGGTCACATAACAAATAATTTCTTACCATAAATAACTTTTTTAAAAATCGCCAAATCTTTCATTGGTAGTTTTTTTTTGTCCATCCCAATTGTACATTGATATCAATTCATCCGTCATTATACAACTGATGCCAGAATTCGACATATATTTGTCTGACGGTTGATATTTTGACAAATATGATATCTATTAAAATAAAAATTGAATTAATTTAGCTACCAAAGCGACTATAATATACATTTTTTAAAGATATATAAATAAAATATATAATAAAAGAAAAGAAGGAATGATTTATTTTTTTGAAATAAAGTAATCACCATTGTGTAAACATGCATTTAAATACACAATGTGTGAACACAGCATAATATTTTGATATTAATATTTTTGACTTTGCCATGTTCTCATTTGTGTTTTTAGGTTTTTTAATGTAATTTTGAAAAATGAAAGTTTGACATTGTAAATAGAAAATAGATAGATAAAAAATTATTTACCAAGTTATTAACGAAGATTTCATCTTTGTGTTCCAAAATTTTATTGTTTAGTTCTGTCTAATTTTCTGTTAAATTTATTTCGTCCATAACATTTTTGGTTCCTTGTTTTTTAGCTAATCTTCGACAATGTCTCTTTGAAAAATGTTCTGCTAAATATTAAAGATTAAATTATTGATAATTAATACAAATTTTTTTTTTTTTTACAATTTATGTATCTACAATAATTGTAGTAAATAGTCAACATGCGGATTAGAAACTAAAAAATAAAATATTGGTTTACGAAACACCAAAACTAATGAAAAAATGAAAATAATTGTGGAATACTGAATTTAACTAAAGTAAATTCAAAAAATTTAGAAAAAAAATAAGATGTATGGAAATAGCAATAGAATATAAAGAATATATACAAGTAATTTAAGGAAAAAAATGTAAAAACAATAACAAAATCTCACCTTTATTAATTATTTTAATAAAATTTAATACAACACTTAATTGTTTATCACTTAATTATATCTTCTCACTTAATATAGTTGTTTATAATGTTTAAATTTAATAAAACACTTAATTGTTTATCAATTAATTATATTTTAATCACTTAAAAGAATTTTTTAATATTTACTATACACAAAACACAAGCCAAGCACAAATCGCAAAATGAAATTTAAAAATGGCGAAAATGCAATTCATTTGGAAATGACAGAGACCAATAATTTTAATATCTATAATATACCGTCAGATGTCATACCAAAATCTCAATTTTTAATTCACAGTGTTACCACCAGCTATCGCATTTTAAGTTTATATGGAAAAATTGCATTTCTTACGAATAAGGGATCCGTCATCCACTTCAAAAAACTCAGTGGGAATTCTTTTCAGCTTTGACATTTTCCACATGTGCCTTGTGTCAGGTGTTTTGTCTACTCATTTGCCGCCAGAGTGTGTCATATTTCAATTACAGAATTATAAGGCGCCGAATATTTAAATTAAAGAAATATATTTTCTTTACATATATACCAAGAATTAAATGGCAATTTCACTATGATACTATTATATTTGACTTTTTCTAAATAATACAATTTTTAATCCTCGGATCTCAACTGACATGTGATTTCCTAGACGTCTCGAAATAAAAAGAAAAAAAGAAGGAAATTGTTACCCGCACCGCATGATATTGTCGGCTGCCATGCGGCTAGGCGCCGAATCCGCTGCTCGCGCCACTTATCACTCTTTTTTCTACGCGTGCTCGCTGCTAACCATTGATTCAGAGTTTCATGCGTTGTGGAACCTATTTATGGTGACAGTTTGACATTAGGTTAAGATCCCTACATCACTACATCACCCTCTTTCCAGCAGAGCGTTCACCATAGAACGACAGTAGCTTTTTATTTTTCAGTTTATTAACTGCGTCGGTAATAAAAGCGGGCTTTAAACGATCAATCGAAATTGACTCGTTTTTATCGTTCCTACTAACGATAAAATATTTTCTTAATCGCTTTATAATTCTGAAAGGTCCTTCGTACGGCGCGTTAAGTGACGGCCTAACTTTATCCACACGAATGAAAACGTATTCGCATGTCACAAGGTCTTTCGGGACGTAGGTGTCTCTCTGCTCCACTCTCGTAGATGTTGGCCGAAGGCGGAGAAAATTATATCGAAGTCGGTTAACAAACTGCGCGGGTGTTATTTCCTTCACCCCTATGATAGAAGTCGACTCGACTCTCGCCGCGCCATTCGACTCGACCGACGAATAATTTGGTATGATGTAAGTCGCCTCGCTATTAGGCGAGTCCAATGTTAAAAAACACGGCAATTCGTTGGTTATTATTTTGCTTCATTGGCAGTACAGCTGTTTTTGACATTAATTTTGAAGTTTTTATTTAAATTTTTTGAATTTTATTTTTATGGTGTAGAATTTAAATTTAAAATAACATAATTTTTATAAAAAAAAATGTGTTACAATATATTATTGTTAAGAAATTTGTGTTGGAGTGCAAATCTTTCTGCCTTACTGTATGGACGTAAAATTAAGCTTAAAAAATTGTGCGAAAGTAATTTTGTATACCAAGTTAATTGGAAATAAAAACAAAGATACATATAGTTTTGGAAAATTAATAATTATGTTAAAGCAAAGACGCTCTAATATCAAGATGGACAGTATTATATTTTTACATTATTTTTCACTAAAAACTGGCGAGGAGCTTTAGCCAAAAAAACAGCTTTGTAATAAATATGGTTTGAGAAGAATAATTTTTATAATTATGGTTTTGATATTAGATAATTCGATGTGCTTTTTAACACAAAATATTTTTTATTTTCGGTAAATTTTTTTCGTTATATATTTTTAGAAAATAAATGAATGAGGATAGTAAGGGATAAAAAACATGTTGAGAAAGAGGAAAGAAATATAAAATATATTTTATAATATTGAACCATATATGCGTCTTTAACCTATATTGTTTCTTCTTGCATTTTTTGTTTTGTTTTTCACAAGAAATTTTCAAGGCCAACTTTTTCAATTTATTTTTGAGAAATTTAATTTTCATATTTTAGAATTTTAAGTTTTTATGGTATCAATTAAGAGTGTTTTGTGACGGACTTTGAAGTAAAAAAAATCGACTTCGATTGTTGAGGTCGGCACTCTATGTGACTACATAGGACCCTGAAATTGTATGGGATTACTTAGGTGAAGAGGGTAAGGTGTAAGATCTCGTTTGTAGTATCAAATTAAAACCCTTATTGGGCAGAGTATGAAATGAATCTGCAAAAATAATTAATTTTGGTAATATAAAACAAACATATCTGATATTTCATATGAAAAACTGAAAATGCCATATTATGCAAAATATTACTAACTAACTACGAGTTATCTGGTACCCCTAATTAGCAGATTGAATGAAATATGAAATAAATATAGAAAACTATTTCGCGCTATACACAAATAAATTTTTGCAATACATACATACAAATTCTATAACTTTATATAAAATTATATAAATTAGGGGTACCAGATAACTCGTAGTTAGTAATATTTTGCATAATTATAATGTTAATAACATTAATGTTATAACAGGGTTACATTTTGTACATTGAGTTCGATAGACGTCATCTTTTCCACAGCCCCAACAAAACAATCTAGGCTTGCATAAGCATTCTGTAAATCGATGACCCTCCTCTTTACAGTTCCAACAAATAAGTTTATTATTTGGTTTACCTGAATTTTTCTTAGCGTTTAACTCAGCTATCTCAATTGTATTATCCGACTCTATTTCTTCATCAACAAATTCTAAATTTACTTCGGAAATGTGCCTCGAACCCACGCCTGAACGAAAATCGCGATTTCTATTTCTAATTTCGTAAACCAATCGTTCACGTTCCGTACATAAATTTCGAAGATGGTCAATACTATAAACTTGTACAAATAAAAGATCTTTACGCACATCATCGCGAAGATTCTTTTTAAGAATAGACAAAAGTTCGCCATCTGAAAGAGGGGTGTTAAGTTTATCGCAAAGACTCATTATATTATCGTGATATTCATCAAACGTTTCATTAGATCTTTGTTTACGTTCACGAATCATTGCAATAAAATCTTCATCTGGCCGGCGATCATGATATTGCATTCTTAAAGCTCGAGGAAGATCTGGCCAATTTATGTATCTATTACGCTTATGATAACGCCAAAACCATACATTTGCTCTACCAGAAAATAATATGTGCACGTTATCACATAACCACGCAAAATTTCCACCAAAAGTTTGGTGAGTAAGGGCCTCAACTCTATAAATAAATTCATCCACGCTCAAGTTAGAATTACTACCATCAAATGAGATATTCCAACTTTTAATAATATTAGCATGCCTCTGAGTATCAAAACCTAAATCATGATTATTATTTCTGCTATTATTATTATTTCTACCATTATAATTGGAATTAGCTTGGTAATTGTTTTGTGGAAAATCTGTAGCACCAGCGGAACCAGTATATACTCGTGAATTCACAGCTGGATTAGGGATAACTAAATTCGGAGGAGCTCTAGTAAAATCAGGAACCGAATTTGGTTCAGGTTGTCTATAATTTTGATTATTATTGAATTGTCTAGGTATGTTACTTTGTATTTGCGGATCAGAATTAGCACTACCAGACGCGGATTGAATTTGGCTGCGTTGTACATTTTCTAAACCGATTTGTATAGTTCTAGTAATTTCTTGCATATTACTCCTAATCAGACTTTGATTAGATTCAAGTATTTCTTTTAGCATATCTTTTATTGATGACATTTCGAAAGTATTATCAACGCGATTTATATTCGGATCAACTACCCTAGCAGCGCTTTCGGTTTCAGCCGGATAGTTAGGTAAAATAAATTCTTGTTGTAAATTACGATTTGATGGTAGTTCGATATTTGAACTAGTAGAAGGCTTTGAAGTTGAACTATGTTCAGATATATTTACATTAGGTTGAAGTCTAGCAGCTTCCGCTCTAGTTACACGTTTCGAAATAGCACCTAGATTACGACTGGGATCAGTTTTCAATGGAGTAAAATGTTTTAACTCAGATAAAGTACATTTTTCACGACAATTTGGACACGTATGTATTAGCTTTACTCAGCCATTGAGATAAACACATCATGTGAAATAGATGTTTGCATTTTGTGGTTACAATTTCATTCAATGGTTGTAATATTTCTGTGCAAATACCACAATTTACATTTGAGTTAATGAACTCTTTATTGATTTGCTCAGAAATTTCGGACATTTTGTAAATCAACCAAATCAAAAAAAAATTGAAATAAAAGTATAATATATTTTATCGCCGATATTAGGATTGTATGATTAATTTTATAAAAATTTAATCAAGATTTGAATATAAATATTTATATATTTATTGTAACGAATAAATTTTCAATAAATTTTGCATGTAAAAATTGATTTTGACAATTTCTTCATGACGGAGCCAACAAACATTTAACTACAAAAACAATAGTGTTACTTTTCTTTTTTTTTTTTTTTTTTTCTTCAACAAACCAGCTTGTAAATAAATTAATTGAAATATAAACTGAAACTAAAATCAAATGAATTTTAAAAGACATAATATCTTTGAAATTAAAGTATGCATTTTTTTTTTCTATCACCCAATTAACCAAAATCTATGCTGACAATTGTAACATTTAATGCCGGTCTGAAGGTAGCTTAATCCTATAGCCAAAATCAGCAAATCCAATGCACAAACATTTCAACCAGACAGCACATACCCTAGAAAATCAAACGAGAAAAAAAAATAATGTAGGTACTGAACAAAAATAAACTGATCAGATAATTAACAGAAGTATTACATTTAACACCTGAAACAAGTCAATAATTGCGCCACTGGACAAATAACTAGCTAAAATTCCAGCCAGATTTTGTATTCCGAGATTAACAATTATTGTATCTTCCAACCTGTATGCAATAAAACTATCAACAAACCCTTAAGTGAAAATAATTTAAACAAAAATAAAAATAAATTGAAATAATTTTAGGGGCCAAAACTCTGTAGCAAAAAAAATATACTTTTAAGCTAATCTTACGAGCGTTGGAGCCCCACGTTGGGCGCCATTTTTGTAATGAAACTTTTTGGTATTGTGGCTTTCGGATAGTTATATCCATGCGCGGCACGCCTAGCGATGCTCTTGCTTAGCTCAGAGAGATGTGGGGAGGTTCTTATGCGCTGCCATGTCATCACAAAAAAAATAATTGCGTGCATTAATTAAATAACAACAAAAACAAATTAAACTGGTAAACTACTGAATCTAAATCAAAATCCCGGGTAATACTTCGGTTCCCCAAACAAATTTCACACCAAAACTCTATGTTTGTTGAAGAAAAACAAATAAATTAAATCAAATTGGCTAAAAGCTGGAAATTAGCGAACAACTATTGCTTTTGGAAGATATATAGATGACATATATCTATTCTGCCCACCCTACCATGAATCTATATTTTGTTCCAACAACATATATAATATAAGATTCCCTAAATAAAATTTAAATGTTGTTCAATAAAATTGATTTACATTATTTACATTTAAAAAAAAATTTGCAAAAAACTACTTTTTAATTTTAAAATTTTACTTATTATTTTACTTAATAAAAAAATTACAAAAAAAAATTTAATCAATTAACCAAAATTTAGCAAACAAAAAAAAATCTTCGTGGAAGCTAGCTTTTGTCCCACACTGTAGATATTCTGCTTTTTTTTGTTCGATTTATATTTTGTACGATGACAAAAAAAATTATTTCGTCGTACAATGTATTTATTTATAATTCTGTGATATATTTTTGTAATAAATTTTGATAAAATATTTTAAATATTACGAAATTTTTAGACAATTTGTGTCATGATATATTTATATATATTGAATCATGATACAACTTTAATTCCCGAACTGTGATATATTTATTTATATAGTTTATTTCTTCATATATTTAAATATTAAGACAAATTTGAAATAATTGATTTTTTTTTTTTTTTTTTTTTTTTTTTTATTATAGTTATTAACAAAAAAATTGTGATTTAAATTTTATATAGATGTAATTAACCATATTTTAAAATTATATTTTTTTTTTTTAAAAAAAACCACTGTGATATACGATTCAAATGGATAATCTGTGATATACACTTTTATTAGAAAATTAAGTTTTATAATTTTAAAATATTTCCACCATTTTATTTTTATATATATATTTTCACAAAAAAAAATTAATTTTGGAGGGTTTTTTTTTTTCTCACTTGATATGCGAATTTCTAAAATAATAATTATTTAATTTTAAGCATTTAATATTTAATAGCTATTTCAATTTTTACTTATTTATTTAATATTATAGCTTATTTTTATTTTATTCTTTCTCCGTTTGGTAAATTATTATTTTTTTTAAGATAGTTTTAAACTTAAGTTTTTATTATTAATATATATAGCATATTTTACTATTTTAACTTATTTATTATAAAATATTTATTGGATAGTCAGTTTTTATTTATTTATTAATATTTTACATTATTTATCAATTTTAAATAAAGATTTTTAACTTTTATCTTAAAAAAAATATCAAATCAAAAAAATCTAATCGACCTACTCTGTACTAGAGTTAACTTTCGAGTCCCAAAAAAAAACTTTCTCTCATCCCGCGCAGATCATACTTAATCAAAAAAAAAATCAATACCATTCTCCTATCGATATCGGACCATATTCTATACCAAAAACTTAATATTATGTTCAAATTGAACATGTTGCCATTCAAGAAATTTAATACCCCAATTCAGATATGTTGGTAATGATTCACCGTTTCTTACAGCTAGTAATAAAACCTTATCACCAAATTCTGGAGTTGCCCAAATCTCTAACACAGAACCAAATATTTTTACATTAACTATTTTAAAGGATTTCCATTTCCTAATGCAAACACAATATTTATGTGCATGGTATATATTTTCACACCAAAACATCTTTACGATACCTCTATCAATTATTTACTGTTCATTTATAGTAAATTACTTTGATATTTATAATAATCCATTGAGGTATAGGTTTATACTTAAATTAGTAAAAAAATTACCTTAATATCTAAAATCTTATAGTAAAAATGACCTTGATCTAAACTCTGATAGCAAAACATAAAATATAATTTCTTAAAAAAAAAACACACTAACAACATTCATTCATTCATAAACCACAACTTTTATTATTACTGATAAGAAAAATAATTTATTCATAAACTCTAACATTTTAAAAAAATGTTCTAATAAAATTAGCCAACATGTTTCAACATGTTTCAGCTACAACCACAGACCCAAACCCTCACACCACTACCAAAAAAAAACCCCACACCAACCCACACACCCAACCCACCACACATCACCCTCCCCCAATATCCAATTAACGTCACCCAAACATCTCGACACACTAAAACGTGCTAATAAAATAAAACGTGCTCATTAAATTCACAAAAACAAGCATTTTTAACAAATTATGGGGTTTGTTGGAAGGTGGAGTAGAACCCGCTTTGTTTACCTACTGCTCTGGACAAATTTCGTGGTCTTTTCGGTTCATTTTTCTCTTCGTCTAGTGACCGTATTCTCTTTTTCTGAGTCACCTCGGCAGAACTTTGTCCGGCGGGGGGATGTTCAGCTAGAAAAGTCCTCGCCCACTCGAGCCTCTTCTTTTCTTCAGGTTTCAAGTCTGTCGGATTCTTGGATCCAAAAGACTTAATTGCTCTTCTAGACAGCTTTCGATTATTTCGAATTCGTTCCGCCTTGGTGCGCTTGCTAACCACTTCTTTAAACGGTGCATTATTTACTAACGCACCATATATCGAAGTAGTTTTAGCAGTCACACCACTGCCAACTTCATTCTCGTTTCGAATGGTTGCAACAATGTTCTCCGAGGATGTAGAAATAGATTCCACAGCCTTTGACATCGCTGAAACCACCGTAACGTTGAGATCGTCAGCTTCTTCTAGTAGTTGGTCCTCCTCAAAATCGTCCGAATCAATGTTGATCCGGTCAATATCCAGTTGAGAGCTTATGGTCTCAACTGAGTGTGAGGGTGACGAAGGATTTTCGGATAAGGTAGGGGATACAGATAAGGAAGACGGTTTTAAAAACAATGAAGATTTCTCTTCAGCGGATAATAGTTTGGATGGGGTAGACGTAGAGGGTACGGACAGGAAGGACGACATTAAACATGGTGAGGAATTTTCCTCAACGGATTTTTTCTTTTTATTATTATTGAAATTGTTGCTCATTTTTGAACCCACGAGTATGGCGAGAAAGAAGGGTCAGCAACCGCAGAGCTCCCTTGCGGAAGTAAGGCTGGTTACCGTAGGGGGTCGCCTGGTACCCTACGGAGATCGCTTGCGATACCACTTTTATACATCTGGTACCATGCAGCCATCAGCACGATGCTTGTACCTTGGCTTGAGTGTTTTTGAATCTCTTTAGTCTGACAACTCCTCCTAGGCCAATTCGGCATGGTTGGACCTACCGGTAGCAAGCTACCGCCGACACGCGCCCTAGGTTTCATCGATGCGCGCAAACCCCTCCGCCACGTTAAGGCAGAGATCCCGGAGGGGGAAATTGACAATAATAATATTAATAATCAAGGGAAAAAATACAAAATACCACCGATCATAATTTATGACCAAGATATTCAAGTGACATATCAATGTTATTCAAAATTAGAAAATTAAACTACCAATTTATAACATGGGAAAAATTAAAAAAAAACTGAAATCCCCCAGTGTAAAAGATGTCAGAGATTAGGACATACTGCAAGCAATTGCAATATGGAATATCGCTGCGTTAAATGTGATCAAAATCATGAGATTGGAAAATGTAGAATTAAAGAACAAGGACATAAAAGTATACTTTACTGTGCAATACCAAGGGTCACCCAGCAAGTTATAGAGGATGTCCTGAATACATTTAAAAACTAAAAAATATTGAACTAAAAAAAAATTTAACAATCGTAGAATTGAAGCCAAGATAAAAATGACCAACAACTACGTGCAGCCGGAAATGTCATATGCTGGTATTGCAGGTAGTAATATTAATAATAATAATAATAAGAATAATGTTAGTAATGAGCTTAGATTTACAAATAATAATAACTTAACAAATGTAATACAAAATCACGAAAATAGTAATATTTTATTAGAACTAAAAAAAACTTTACAAATAACTAGCACACAAGTAAATAATATAGAAAATAAATTAAATGAGCATGCAAAAAAAATAGATCTCTATGAAACTTTACCAATGAATAATTATTATGATTAGTACAATAAATAGTTTAAAAATTATCTCAATTAATGTTAATTCGATAATATCGAATAATAAAAGAGCGTACCTTATACATTTCTTAGAAACTTATAATCCAGATATAATGTTGCTGAATGAAACTAAATTAAATCCTAAACACAAATTACAATTTAAAAATTACAACTTTATTAGAAACGACAGATTAAAATCCACCCAGGGAGGAGGAACGGCAATATTAATAAAAAACAAATATAAGTATTCCTTAGAATTCAAATATAATATTGGTAGTTTCAAATGTATAGAAATTAGCATAGTAGAGCTAAAACTGTCACATAATAAAACATTAAAAATTGTAGCATTATATCAGGACAAAAAATAACGATAAATTTGAATATGAAGTAAATAAATTATTTGAGACATTAAAATTAAATAGAATAGATACATATTTTTTAATTGCAGGTGATTTCAATACGAAACATTCAGAATGGTATAATGTGACTCAGAATAATAGGGGAAATATTTTAAAAAAATGGTTAGATAATAATGAAATAATTTATAAAGCTAAGCTATATGGTACTAAATACCCTACCTACCCAAGAACTAATTCCTATTTAGATATTTGTATATTAGATACTAGACTCAACATACAGGTGAACAATGAAAATAAAGTTGATACACTAACATATGATAGTGACCACAATGCTATAGTTATTAATTTAAAGCTAGAAAATAATGATAAAATTATAATAGATACAAATAGTAAAAAAATTAAATATAATTTTAAAATGACGAATTGGACAACATTTAGAAAGATATTAGATGATGAAACAAAACGAACAATAACGAATGACAGTATTGAAATACCTAACAACAAAAATTTAGAAAATAGAGAGATAGACAGTTACTTAGACGAAATAGATAATTTAATAAAAGATACAGTAGAGAAATGTGTTCCAAAAATTAAAAAAGAAAATAGCATAGAAAAATACATAAATTTCAAAATTACAAAAACACAAAAGTATAATACTGACAGCTATAAAAAACACATATAGAAAAAATTAACATCAAAATAATAACAGAATTATCAGATTAAAATCACAACATTAATTCACTTATAACCCAAAATTTAAATATTAATAAAAATAAGAGATGGGAAATCACATTAAAAAAAATTCATCCGTCAAATTCAAGAAATATGTTTCCTATTATAAACAAAATTTTCAGAAGCAAAGGCATGACAAATATTAATGAACTAAAAATAGAAGAAATAGATAAACAATTAATTGAAAATTCAGAGATTAATATTAATCAATTGCAAACAGATGAGCAGAGTAGATATATTATAAGAAATCACATAGATATATTAAATATTATTGGGAATTATGTTGAAAAAACACACAACTAAATTGATATAGGAAGTAATGAGGAAAACTCAATAAAAGTAAGAAATGACATTTTAGAATTTAATAATCAAATAAAATTAGATGAAGAAAACAATATTAAAATACTGTCATTTAGTGAAAATTGTAGAGCCAATGAATTGAAAAAAAGTCAAACGCATAATAATTATTTCATCACTATTAGAAAGTTAAAAAACATATTTAGAAATTTAAATAATAAAACTTCAACAGGAATAGATGGTATCCCAAACATAGTTTTAAAAAATTTACCGGAGCATATAATAAAATGTTATTGTACATTATTTAATAATTTATTAAACAATAGTCTTTTCCCACACAAATGGAAAAAAGCGAAAGTGATTCCTATAGCAAAACCAGGAAAAGAAAAGACAAACCCCAAAAATCTTAGACCAATTAATTTGCTTCCAAATATTAGTAAAATATTTGAAACAGTAGCTAATAAATCAATTAGAAAAATAGTTAAACTAAAAAATATTATTCCCGAAAATCTATTTGGTTTTAGGAAAAAACAAACATTCGGCAATACATGCGTTTAATAAATTGACATCGGACGTATGTTGGGCGATAAATAAAAAAGAATGTATGGGGGCATGCCTTATAGATTTAAAAGAAGCGTTCAATTCAATCTGGAATGACAGCTTAATTTATAAATTAATAAAATATAATTTCCCAAAGGAGATGGTAAAAATGATAAAGAAATGATATCTGAAAAAACATTTATTGTGGAGGATGGAGACAGAAAAAGTAATAAAATATTTAAAATAGTTTATGGATTACAACAGGGCACAGTTAATGCACCAAATTTATTTAATATTTATATAAGTGAACTTCTTGAAAGATTTAACCATAATCAGAAGATAAGTTTAGCATTCGCAGATGATCTCATTATTTACAATGTAAATAAAAAGGCATCAAAAGGCATACGGACATTAGAAAAAATTGGAAAGAATTCCACATTAGCACAAATGACAATACTATAATTACAAACCAGAAAACAGTTAAATATCTAGGTGTAAATTTAACCCATAATTTAAATTATAAACACCACATTAAAACACAGATAGAAAAGACTCGTAAAGCATTTATGGCATCAAAAAAGCTGTTGTATACAAAAGATATAGCAACTAGAATAAATATCATAGGATATCAAGCATTAGTGAGACCAATTCTTACTCATGCTTGTCCAATATGGTACAATATTAGCCCGTCATGTATGGAAATATTAAGAAAATGGGAAAGGAAATGTATAAGGTACTGCACAGGAAAATTTAGAAAACCTGAAAGTGACTATAAGCACTTTTATTCAAATAAAACTATTTATGAAAATAGCAAAATAAGTAAAATAGATCATTTTATATTAAATTTAATAAGAAAACATTTTTCTAGAGTATATTTAGTAAAAGAGAATAGCTTAATTGCGCATTCTATATATCCAAATGATAATTATATTCAATATACAATGCAAACAGGATTTATACCACCTGAAGCGTTTATATACTTACATAAAAATAAATATATACAACATGATGAGAAAGTACCAATATTATATCACATATTCAGAAGAGCAACAAATAAATAAATTGAATTTGAACCCAATTTAAAATTCCTCAATAACAGCGAAAAATTTAGATTTGATAAATATGTACCAATAAGAAACGCAAAAGAAATGTATAAATATTGGTGGCAAACAGAAAATGATCTAATTCATTAAAGTATTTGTAGTATATAAGTAGAATAAGTTATAGAGTTAGATAGTTATAAGTATAGTATAAGTAAAAAAAAAATAGTAAGTATAATATTTCTTCTTCTTAAAATGCCGATCCGTTACGGATATTGGTCATCATCAATTTTATTTGTTGTTTTGACTTCACCATGTTGAACAAATTTGTTGTGTTCATATTGAACCAAACATCTAAATTTTTCAGCCACGTAGTTCTCCTTCTTCCTCTACTTCTCGTCCCTAATATTTTTCCTTGTAGGATTAGTTGTTGTAGTCTGTATTTGTCGTTTCTTAGAATATGACCGAGATAACTCAATTTTTTAATTTTAATATTGGCGAATAGCTGTCTTGGTGTTTTCATTCTTCTTTGAACTTCAACGTTTGTAATTCGGTCGCTCCATTTAATTTTTAAAATGTTCCTGTATAGCCACATCTCGAACGCTTCAATTTTTTTTACGTTTTCTTGCGTTAATGTCCATGTTTCAGAGCCGTATAGTAATTTGGGCCAAATATAACATTTTAATAATTTTTTTTTCAGCTCTAAATTAATATCGTTTTTGCAGAATATGTTACGCATATTTTTGAACGCTGCTTTCGCTAATATAATTCTGTAGTTTATTTCAGTTTTACAGCTGGCTGAATTTTCTACTGTAGTTCCAAGATATTTGATGGATTTTACTTTTTCTAGTTCTTGGTTGTCTAGCAATAGTTTACAATTGTCTAACGTTTCTTTACTGAATATCATATGTTTAGTTTTTTTAACGTTCATTTTTAATCCATAATTTTTGCAGCTAATATTTAGGTTATTTAACATTATTTGTAGATCATCTTCGTTTGATGCCATTATGACCGCATCATCAGCAAATTTTATATTATTAATCAATTCACCATTTACCTTTATACCAGTTTCCAATTCGCTAATAGATTCATTGAAAATACACTCTGCATAAGCATTAAATATAGATGGTGATAATATACACCCCTGTCTTACTCCTTTTTTAATAGCTAACTCTTCTGATAGTCCGTCGGGCGTGCTGATTGTTGCGGATTGTTTCCAGTATAAGTTTTCTATAATTCTGATGTCTTTTCCATCTAATCCTTTGTTCTTTAATATTTCTACCATTTTATTGTGTTTGACGTTATCAAACGCTTTCTCAAAATCAATGAAACAGCAGTGGACATCGACGTTCATTTCTCTGCATCTTTGCGTTAGCGTATTAAATGTAAACAATGCATCGCGTGTACCCAGTACATTCCTAAAACCAAACTGACTATCGCTAATATCGGTTTCTAATTTTTTGAAAATTCTGTTGTGAATGATTTTTAGGAATAATTTGAGACTATGGCACATCAAGCTAATTGTTCTATATTCATTGCAACAAGATGCGTTGCTTTTCTTTGGCATCGTAATAAAAGTAGATTTTAAACATTCAGTTGGAATAATACCAGTATCGTAAATATGGTTAAAAATACCTGTTAATGTTATTATGCTGTTTTCATCTAAGAGTTTTATCAATTCGTTCGCTATGTTATCCGGGCCAGTTGCTAGTCTTACTTTTGATTTTTTAATTACGTTTTTTACTTCTTCGACTAGTATGCTTGGTCCATTAACTTCATTATTGATTTGTAATTCCGATCTTTGGTCTGCAATAGGTCTGTTATATATTCGCTCCATCTACTTATTCTTTGTTCGGGGTACATAATGATTTTTCCATTTTTGTCTTTTAAAATGCCAGAATTTCTTTTTTTTTGTTTTACCTATTACTTGTTTGATCTTTTTGTGCATTTTAAACGAATTTTGATTTTTTTCTAATTCTTCAATTTCTATACATTGACGCTCCCAAAAGTTTTGTTTTGCTTCTCTAATTTTTATTCTTATTATACTATTGACAGCATTGTACATCACTCTGCTTTTATTTCTGTGCTTTTTTCTTTCTAGCATTAGGGCTAGGATTTCATCAGTCATCCAACTATTCTTTTGATTTTGGTTATTGCATCCAGATTGTTGCGCTAATTCATTTGTAATGTTCGTAAGCGGTTGTTTAAAAATGTTCCATTTATTGTTGATATCTATTTCATTTATAATTCCTGACCTAGCTTGATTTAATTCGGTATTAATAATTCTACTATATTTCTTTTTATTTTCGGGCAATTCTAAAACTGAGAAATTAGGTTTAGGGTTAATTTTTTGCTTACCTAATTTTATAAGTCTTATTTCTATTTTTGCAGCAAGTAGTACATGGTTCGATTGAATGTCTGCACTTGGATACGTCTTCACCGCCTTTATAGAGTTTTTAAATCTTTGGTTGACTATGATATAATCAATTTGATTACGTATTAATCTATTATTGTTATTTTTAGGTGACGTCCATGTGTATCTTCTTCTTTTAGGTAGGTCGAACCAAGTATTCATTATAGTTAGATCGTTGTCCATGCAAAATTCTATTAGTTTACCACCTCTCGAGTTTGTCGTACCTAGACCAAAGCTGCCTGTTATGTTTTGTACTGGTAAATGACCTACCTTTGCATTAAAATCGCCTAGTATTACTGTTGTATCTTCTTTTCTTAGAGATCTTAAAATTTCTTCTATTTCATTGTAGAATTCATCCGCAACTAGGTCATCACAGTCGGCAGTGGGTGCATAAACTTGGATAAGATTTATATGGTTGTTTTTTCCCTTTAGTTGTATTAACATTAATCTTGGACTTTTCCTTACCACGCTGGAAATGTATTTTTTTAATTTCAATGAAATTAAAAATCCCACTCCGTTCCTATGTTCTTCCTATGTTCTTCGTCTATTGCTATTAACGTTGTTGTTGTTTCTGTTGTTATATCTGGTATTGTTATAATTGTTGATATTTCTGTTGTTACTGATGTTGATACTATTGGTATTACAATTGATGTTATAATTATTGTTATTAATGTTGCTATTATTGTTCATATTGATATTATTATTGTTGTTGTTGTAAATTGATGATGTACTAGGGAATCTGTTAATGAGGTGGTTTCCCGTTGCCTTCCTCATGATAAGTGTTTTGGTATAGCGACCAAATTGGTTTACTTGACCGCTGTGTAGAGTAGTAGGATTGCTTACCGTGGGTCGGGGCAGATCGCTGACTACTTTGTTCAATGTTTAGAGCTTAGCTTACCTTGGGTAGGGGCTAAGTCTGATTGTACCTGTAAAAGCTTAGAAATAAACTAGTTGGATTCTGTTTTTAGAATGAATTTAATTGCTCTAATTCCAGGCTATTTATACAATAATTTTTTGGATAATCTTATGAGAATGCTTAAAATTCTATGGAATTTTAATAGTCAAATTGCAATCCTTGCAAATTCATGAGGTAAATAATTAATTTAATAATTAAGTTATTTTCTAATCCCATGGCTTTGCAATAGTAAAAAAGTGCAAGTCTTGCAAAACCATGAGATAAATATTCAAATTAATAATAAAATTATTTTACTAAATTCTTAATTCCTCATATTACAAATATTTTTACTGAAGGTAATTATACAATATAGGTGCAATCTTTTAATTATTTAATAGGTAATTCTATGATAAGTGAAACTTATAATTTAATGCAAAACTTAAATCTAAACATCCTCCCCCTCATTGAGGGGTACCCTCAATTACATAAGTGCGTCTGGGTTGATGTTGAATTCAAAATCTCCGGCTGGTGGAGTAGGTTGCCTCTTCTGTCGTCTTCGTATCAACCATATAGTCCCTATGATTATGCTTATGATGATGAAGATGAAGGATGTGTAACTGATGGTATATTGATGTACGTCATGATTGGTTAGTTGTTCTTCGTTTTTGATGCTATCTATCATTTGTTTGATGGCGTCAATCTCATCACTTTGGTTTAGTCTCTTTGAATCAAATTCTAGATGTTGCATGGGGTTGGATGAATTTAGGATGTAGTCAGTAATGTTCATCTTTGGTATTATTGGAATTACTTCTTGAGTTTGTTGTTTGCCAACTGATCGGAGTATCACTGAGTCTTCTCTTATTGAGCATGAATCTTGTAACGTTAAGATACCTGCTCCGTGTATAGTTTTTTGTATGATTTGTTTGTCACATACGATGTTAAGTGTGTTTGGCGATTGAAACGAGAATAACCATTGATTTTTATTAGTCAGTTGGTGCCACCAATGTGTTGATAGTGATTGTAAGAACCTTGGTTTACATCTGTGCACATTTTTAAGTTCATGGCGGAAGATTGCTAATTCACATTGAAACTCAGTTGATGATTTGGTAAATACTGGATATTTTTGGTGACATATATAGCCTTCTTCTGACGTCAGATGACAATTTTGCAGCTCGTTTTCTGTCATTGTAAAAAACTGGTATTGATGTAAATCGGTAATTAAGTATTGCATGGTAGTGCCTATAAGGTCTCTAGTCTTTCCTATAGCAAATGGCATAGAGATTACCTTATAAAGAACATTGACTTCAGTTGACTTCAGTGGAAGCTTTATTGTCATGATTAGGTGCTGTTGAGTCACACACCCCTGAGCATTCATTAGGCTATAAAGCTTGTGCAAATTGTGTTGGTCATATGGAAGTCTTGTATTTGTAGGTAGGTTTTCTCTTATTTTATGTAGTTGCTTTTCGAGCTGCTTCGGTGTTATGAGGAATGGACTAATGTTGCCGTTGTGAGTGTCCGTCATCATATCAATGATAGTGTCTTGTAGGTTTTGGTAATCCACCATTATTAGGTGGATTTGAATTACCAATGCGTTAAGCTCTTGTAGTTTGTGGGCGGATTCCAAGTTCGTGGAAACGTAATCTGCAAGGTGTTGTATGTGCGTCTTCATGGTTGTGAATTGAGCGTTTGTGTATTCTTCATTTTTCTTCAATATATTGGCTGTTGCGTCTAATACTGATGTTTGGTTTTTTATGAGTGCTAGCAAATGGTTCTGATCTCTGTTAGTATTTTGAATTGTGTTCTCTATTTTATCAGCATATTCTTGATCTAACACTCCAAATAGTTTGTTGGCACTTGTTCCAATAATGTCTAGCGGTGATCTTTTTGGCCGCGAGTAATAATCCTTTTTGCTGCGAGGCAACAGAAGTCCGTTAATGTTTTCGATCTTAATCAGTTGATGGTTTAACAAACTTATAACGTTTGTACAAAATACTTTAGTTTCCGTCATATTTGAACAAATTTCCGACAGCCTGCTTACATAGTGGCTTAAGTATAGAAATTCATCCCAGTACCCCTGCAACTTATAGTATATTATTATTGTCCAGTCTTCGTTGATTAGGTTGACCGCTCCTAGATTTTCAAAATATAGGCCTGGATGATCTTTAAATATATTAACGCTAATGTCAGCTTGAGCTTGCGAGGTACATAATGGTACTATCATTACCATCATTGTGAGCAGCAGTGCTTTGCACATGTTTGGTTTTGAACTCGACTTGGTTTGTTTAACTTGGTCAGTTCGTTGAGACCAGTGTGAGGTGGGATCCGCACCGATTCGTTTATTTCGTTTGAGACCTGGATTTGTCTGAGCATGTGGTGGCGTTGAACTTGGTTTTGGTGCTGGTTGTGTGTCTTCGATTTCCTGCTCTTTTATTGGTACCAGACAGAGATTGTGTATTGCTCTTCGATAAGTTCCCTTGGCGGTTCTTACGTCTGCTACTCGAGTTAGGCCATCGTCGCCTTTTATCGGTGTTATAATTCTTCCGTGTTGCCATTGTAAGGGTGGTAAGTTGTCTTCCTTGAGTAGCACTAGACTTCCGGGTTTTATTTCTTCCGTTCCTTCTAACCACTTTGATCGAATTTGCAACCCTGTTAAATATTCCTTTGACCAGCGGCGCCAAAATTCTTGATGGATGTTCTGAACCACCTCCCACCGGTTTAATAAGCTGATTTTTCTCTCCTTTTGGTTCGGCTCTACTATGGTGGTGAGAGGTTCTCCGATGAGAAAGTGTGCAGGAGTAAGAGTTTGGAGGTCATTAGGATCATTTGATAGTGGTGTCAGCGGTCTTGAATTTAATATAGCTTCTATTTGCACTGTTATCGTAGATAGTTCTTCAAATGTGACCGAAGCTGCATTCATGATTCGCCGCATGTGGTATTTTGCTGCTTTAACTGCTGCTTCCCACAGCCCTCCAAAGTGCGGTGATCTAGGTGGTATGTGAAACCATTGAATGCCTTGTTCAGAACATGTTTTCAACACCTCATTTTTGTGGGCTGTTGTTGAAAAAAGCCTTTGCAGTTCCTCAAGATTGGCTCTAGCGCCAACAAAATTTGTCGCGTTGTCGCAGTAGATTTTTGCTGGATGGCCTCGTCTGGCAATAAATCTTTTTAGAGATCCTATAAATGCTTGAGTTGTTAGGTCTGATACTACTTCAAGATGTATTGCTTTGGTTGTAAAGCAGACAAATACAGCTATGTATGCTTTTGTGGGTCTCTTTCCTCGAAGCTTATAGTGTATTTGTACTGGTCCAGCGAAATCTATTCCTACATGAATGAAAGGGCGTGCTGGTTCCACCCGGTCTGCTGGCAGATTACCCATCATTTGATACAAGGACTTTGGTTTTGTGAGGAAGCATCGAAAACACTCATGGCATATACGTTGGATTAATTTTCTGCCTTGAACTGGCCAAAAACGTTGACGCGTAATTGCTAATAGAGCCTGGGGCCCGGCGTGAAAATTGTCCCAATGTAATTTTTCTATTAAGAGTTTTGTGTAAGCGTGTTTGTTTGGTAGCACTACGGGGTGTTTGGCATCTGTAGATAAGCTGGATGCTTGTAGTCTCCCCCCGACACGAATTATCCCTTGTGAATCAAGAAATGGTGATAGATATTTTAACTTGCTATTTTTCGCCACTAATTTGCCCTTCCGCAGTTGGTTGATCTCCTCTGCAAAGTTTTCTAATTGCATTTTTTGTAATATTATCAAAAGTGCACTATCCATCTCTTCTGCATCTGGAAACATGTCTTTCTTTTTATGTAAGGTGTTTGGTTTACAATTATACCCGAAGCGAAGTATAAATGCCACAGTTCTTTGCAGAAATATGAACGAATTTCGATGGTTAATGACTTTCCATATTTCTTGTGAGTCATTGTTTTCTTGTTGAATTACTAGAGCTACCTTTGTTTGTCCTATAAGACTAGATTCTTGTAGGTGTTCGGTTGTGAGTTGACGTGGCCACTCCGCTGGTGGCTGTAACAAGAACCTTGGTCCAGTCGACCAAGTTTTTGAGTTGATTAGTTCATCGGGTGTCATTCCGCGTGAAATGTAATCTGCTGGGTTGTCCTTGGTACCAACATGTCGCCATTGGTCTGATGGTATAATTCGTTGAATTGCTGAGATCCGATTTGCCAAGAAGACGTCCTTGGGAGATGCTGTCATAGCGATCCAAGCCAGCGTGATCATGGAATCAGTCCAGCATGTTGTCTTAGTTATATTTACCTTAATAGCTTGACACACCTTTGTTATCAATTCACTTAATAGCTTAGCAGCGCATAGTTCCAGTCGAGCTATGGATATTGTTTTCTTTGGAGCAACTCTTGATTTGGCACACATCAAGTGAACTTCTACAGCTCCTTTGAAATCGATTGTTCTTACATACACAACTGCACCGTAAGCCTTTGTGGAAGCGTCCGAAAAACCATGTAGTTGTATGGTTTTGTATGTGTCTGCGACTACTCTTCGTGGTATTGAGAATTCTGCGAGTCGTGGTAGCTGCGAACGGATAGTTAACCAGTATGTGTGTTGTTGCTGCGGCAGCGCTTCGTCCCAATCCAATCCCAAATGCCAAAGTTCCTGAAGAAATATTTTGGCAACTACGACTACTGGATTGATTACTCCGAGTGGATCGTATATTTGAGATATTTCTGCCAGTACAGTTCGTTTGGTGACTGTTTTTGGCTTCTTCCATGAAGTTTGAAGCAAAAATCGATCGTTTGGGGGGTTCCAAATTAAACCCAATGTTTTTATCGTATGATCCTCGGTAAATGCACATTTCGCTTCTCTATGTTCTACTGGTATGGATTCCAATAGTTTTGGGTGATTCGCACACCATTTACGAAGTTGAAAACCTGCCCCTTTTAACATTTCGATTAATTCGTTTTGGGTCTTTTTTGCTAAATCGATGCTATTACATCCTGTCATTACGTCGTCAACGTAGAAATCTTGGTCTGTTACCTTTGAGGCGAGTGGGTATCGAAATTGCTCTTCGTTTGCTAGTTGCTTTAGACATCTTGTTGCAAGAAACGGTGCTGATGTTGTTCCATACGTTACTGTACGAAGTTCGAAAAAACGGAGTTCTTCATTTGGGTTACTTCTCCATACGATTAGTTGAAATTTAGTATCTTGATCGTCCACTGTGATCTGTCGATACATTTTAGCTATGTCGGCTGTGAAAGCATATTTTGGTAAACGAAATCTTAACAGGATGGTGAATATGTCATCCTGTACTGTAGGGCCAGTCATCATGATGTCATTCAAAGATTTGTTTGATGTTGTCTTAGCAGAAGCGTCGAAAACTACTCGAAGCTTTGTTGTAGTACTGTCAGGTTTTATTACTGCGTGGTGAGGTAGAAAATAGTGATTTGTTTGGACATCTTCTGGCTTAATTTCTCTCATGTGTCCGAGTTCAAGATATTCCCTTAAAAAATCTGTATATTTAGCTTTTAATTCAGGCTCTTTAATGAAACGTTTTTCTAAATTTTTGAATCGCACTTCAGCTAAATTTTTGGAATTACCTAGCACCGAAGGATTTGTCTTGAATGGAATTCTCACACAGAACCTACCTTGAATTCTTTGTGTTGTGTTTTTAAAAAATTCTTCACACTTTCGTTCTTCAGCCGTCATTGGTTGTGTTGGTTCACACACTTCTTCCATTTCCCAGAATTTATGCATTTGTTTTGTAAGTCCCAGAGTACTTATTCCACAAAACGCACCCGTACTGCTACTTCCCTTCATTTTTCCTAGTACAATCCATCCAAATTGCGTGTTCTGAAGAGTGGGTAAGGTTTCGTGTAGCCGAATTTGTCCAACACACATTAAGTCTGCGTAAATTTCTGCACCAATGAGTATGTCTATTTGATGTGGTTTATTGAAGCCTGGGTCTGCAAGTTGTATGTTCTTAGGAATGTTCCAGTTGTCTTTATTGATGATTTCCCTTGGTTGATAAGTGGTGATCTGTGGAAGAATTACTGCTTCAAGTTGAGTGTTGAATTTTCTATTCATTGATGATATTGTTATATTGGCTCTTTCATGAGTCTCTGATTTCTTGGAGCCAATACCGATTATGTTCAATTTTTCAGCGTGACTTCGTAGACCAAGCTTACGCTGTAGTTTTTCAGTAATAAAATTCACTTGTGATCCTGAATCCAGTAACGCTCTGCATTCTACAAGCTGTCCATTGGTGCTTTGAGCATGTATAAGCACCGTAGCTAAAAAGACATAACTATTAACGCTTTTTTTACCTTCTTTTTTCGTGAGTAGTCCTACAGTTGCTGACCCAAAATTGTTTGCAGTGTTACTTGTTTTTTGATCAGCTGAACCATGCAGCATGGTGTGGTGTTTTTTCTGGCACTTTAAACAGCATCTTGACGTGCAAGATGCAGCAAAGTGACCTGATCTTAGACAGTTGCAGCATAATTTGTAAGTTTTCACGTTGGTCCATTTATCATTCGTAGATAATTGGTCAAAGTGTTTGCATGAGTGCAAAACACAAAGTGTTTGCATGGCTTTGCACATAACACATTCTGTTGGTGTGTTGGTTGATGTTTTTGTGACTAGAGAAGCAGTCCGTTGATTGTTATGTGGATTTCTTTGGCTATTATTTCTGGGATGTCTTCCTAATGACTCTAGTGCTTGAAATCGTAACTCTAAAAATTTCAAAAATTCCTCGATGGTGGGTAACTCTCGTGGTGATGTCAATGATGATTCAAACAGGTTGTGCGTGGTCCTATCAAGTTTTTTCAATAGCAAATGTATTATAATAGGGTCCCAGGTATTGATATCCATTTCAAGTCCTCTTAAGCCCAGAAGACACTCTTGAGTAATGTCATGCAGCCCTTTTAATGCAGCTGCAGACTCTACTTGATGCACATGCTGTTGCAGTAGCTTATCTAGTATTGATGTTACCAGTAAGCGTTTGTTATCAAACCTTTGTTGGATCGTCTGCCAAGCCGGTCCATAATTTGCATCAGAGATCGGCATATGTTTTATAAGTGCCTCTGCTTCACCGCTCAAATTAGTTTTAAGAAACCACATCTTTTGTGCTGCTCCAATGGCCTGTTTGTCGATTACTTCTATAAACAAATTCCGGAATTCCATCCACCGTAAATAATTCCCATCAAATTTTGGCATCGTAATCTTTGGTAACTTTAATTGTGAGCTGGCATTGATATCAGTGGGAGCTCTAGTCCGTTCGCCTGGATCTAACCTTGTCTTCTTCATAGTTAAATTGATGATAGTCTCTTCTACCCAATCTTGCATACCTAAATAAATATCAATAGTGTATCCAAGAGGAGCAGACTCATCATCAAAAACCTCCCAGATTGCTTGATTTTGAATAGTTATTTTATTCCATTGTGCATTAATATTCTCTATCATTATTTGGTAGTATTCATATGCGTGTGTGTCAGCCATTCCTTGATCTGTTCGTTCTAACATATGTTTTAAAAGACGCAGTGCAACCTTCTGACCCTTTATTAATTTTTTAGTGTCTTCTTGTATAGGGTGGGTTGTGCTTCTAGCTTTAGGCTCTGGTTTTTCAAATATATCGCTGAGGCTACCATTAGGAGCAAACGTGAATTCCAGGTTCTCTGCTGGATTGTTCTGACCCAGTACTTGATCATGTGGCTCATTGGGTAAATGGTTTTCCTCATCTCCACCGGCGTCATGTTGAAGAATTAATTTTTGCTCTTCTGTTGATGGACCAGCCTTTGCCTCCTGTGGAGCTAATTTTTGCTGTGCAATTGTAATGGCGTCTCTCATTTTTTCATAACCAACCTTAACATTGGTAAAATAATGGTTTATAAAATATGGATGGTCTTGCATTTCAACTTCCAATTCTTCTAATTTTGCATGGTTTGCTTCAAATTGGTGCCATAGTTCGTCCAGTTTTTTGTCCAAATAGATTGCATTTTTTCTACTTGGCCCGTCTTTAGAGTAATTGGTTACTAGGGTTTGGATACTTGTCCCTAGCTCCTGCTGCTGTTGGAATACTTCTTCCATTTTGGCGTCGTATTTTATTGTATATAAAAAGGTCGTTCCAACCTTGTATGATACCGTATTTGCCTAGAGACTTCCGTGAATCCGAAATCTCGTCGGGGCCTCCAAAATGTTTTGGTATAGCGACCAAATTGGTTTACTTGACCGCTGTGTAGAGTAGTAGGATTGCTTACCGTGGGTCGGGGCAGATCGCTGACTACTTTGTTCAATGTTTAGAGCTTAGCTTACCTTGGGTAGGGGCTAAGTCTGATTGTACCTGTAAAAGCTTAGAAATAAACTAGTTGGATTCTGTTTTTAGAATGAATTTAATTGCTCTAATTCCAGGCTATTTATACAATAATTTTTTGGATAATCTTATGAGAATGCTTAAAATTCTATGGAATTTTAATAGTCAAATTGCAATCCTTGCAAATTCATGAGGTAAATAATTAATTTAATAATTAAGTTATTTTCTAATCCCATGGCTTTGCAATAGTAAAAAAGTGCAAGTCTTGCAAAACCATGAGATAAATATTCAAATTAATAATAAAATTATTTTACTAAATTCTTAATTCCTCATATTACAAATATTTTTACTGAAGGTAATTATACAATATAGGTGCAATCTTTTAATTATTTAATAGGTAATTCTATGATAAGTGAAACTTATAATTTAATGCAAAACTTAAATCTAAACAATAAGTTAGTTTCGTTTAATTGTTAATCGTTGTCCTTAAAACGTGTCTAGGTCGTTGCCAGTATGTTCTAGTATATTATTAGTATTTAATGATTATCTAGGACTTTATTGTTGATGTTTATTTCGCTCTGATTTATAGCTTTATTACTTTTTGTATCGCTATCGGAAGTGATTGAAGAAGAATAGTTTTTACTTTCTGATCTTGTTTTAGAGAGAATTCTATGATTTTTTTTTTTATTTCTTGTTGGGCGTTGTTTGGTGATCTACCTCTTTTTTTCTGATTATCTTTAGTTTCAGTATTTAATTGTTTTTCTACTATAGACAACTCTACTATTTTATTATCAACTATTAAATTATTTTTCTTAATCACAACTTGTTTCCCTTCTTTTTCTAGTTTTTTAGCAGCTTCAATTAATTTCGATCTATTTTCTCTTTCGTTTACGGTAAAATCGTTTCTGATTGAATAAATAGAATCTTTCAGTTGTTTACTTGTAACGTGACATCATATAAAAATAATAATTATCTGTAAATAAAAAGAAAATAAATAAACAAAAATTGAAAATAAAAAAACAATATACTTATCAAAATGGACGACACGACATCTGACCTGACTGAATTGTTGACGACTTTTGACATTCCAATTAGGAAGGCGGAAGTGGACAGATTTTGACAAAGCTTTGTAGAATATAGATAGCGCATGCCATCATGCAATTTTATTTGCGCATGTTGGTAATAGATTATAGGCGCCGAAGAATAATAATTAGATTCAAATAGGAAATAGGAAATAGGAAATAGGAAAAGGTATAGGGTTAGGGTAAACTGAACTACTTCCTTCTTCTTAATTGGAACTTCAAACAAGCAAGACAGCAGAAAAATTAAATTAATGTCGAATTTTTTTTAACAATTTTTGATAAAATAAATTATAGTAACGTGTATAAAATATTATATAAATACATAGATAATATTAATTATCAACATAAATTGGAATACATATATCTCCAGTAGAAAAATTAAAAGATAAAAATTCGTGAAAATTGGACATAAGTCCAAATCTACGAATAAGACCAGGACAGGAGTAGTTAAGTGTCAGGATTCCATTAGAAATTGTTAGCAGTAATCAAAAAAATAAAAGAAACAAAATAGAAAATAGACATAATTCAAGCCATCACCGCAAATCAGAACATCAAATTTTTCCAGTTTTTTTATTGAGTTGAATCTTGTATTATATAGTACAAGAAATATTATTAGAAAAAAAAAACGTATACTTATGTATACATATATATAATATTTTTTTTATTCAATTTCGTAAAATAATAAACGACATATAAATTTAGTTTTGGAATTTATTTGCAATTTTTTTTATATACATATTTAAAATATAATTAATTCTATTGTAAAATTGTTGAAAACTATTTTAATTAATGTAAAAATTGAAAGAATATAAAATTATAATATTGTAAAATTTAATAGAATTTTAAAAAAAAAAAAAAATAGTCGCTAAAAAGTAAAATAATATTATAAAACTAAAAAAAAAATAATAATCAAGAATCAGCTCCTGTTTGCGCAATCAGCTACGCTGGAAAGTTTATGTAAGTACAAATAAAAATTTAAATAAAAAAAATACAAATAATTCTATTAAATATTATAAAATATTATATACAATTAAAATTTCAAATACATATATATGTATGAATAGTAATCAGTGAATTTAAAAATACAAAAAAAAAAAAAAAATTAATTCAAATTAGATTCATTTTAAATTAAAATTGAAATAAAATAATTAGTAAAATAAAAGTCTAAAAACTTAATGAATAGAATAAAAATAAATTAAAAAGTAAAATTGAATTATAGAAATCAAATCAAAATTAAAATTGAATTAAAATAAAAAAAAAAAAAATTAAAGTATATTCCTAGAGATATAAAATTGTAAAATTCAATTTACATTGTAATTCAAAAAAAAAAAAATGATTATGATTAATATTCAAATTTAAATCGATAAAAATTGGTGAATTCAAATTCCAATAAGGATATTCAAAATTCAAATAAAAAATTATTAAAATTTAAAGATACACTTTAAATAAAATTCCAAAAAGATTATAAAAGTAAATAAAATTTATTAAAATTCAAAATTAAATGAAATCAATTAAAATAAAAAAGAATTATTAAAATTCAAATCATATAAAATTATTATTCAATTTAAATAAGAATTATTAAAATTCAAATCATATAAAATTATTATTCAATTTAAATAAGAATTAATAAAATTCAAATAAAATAAAAATATTATTCAATTTAAATAAGAATTAATAAAATTCAAATAAAATAAAAATATTATTCAATTCAAATAAGAGTTAATAAAATTCAAATAAAATAAAAATATTATTCAATTCAAATAAGAATTAATAAAATTCAAATAAAATAAAAATATTATTCAATTCATATAAGAATTATTAAAAATACAAATTCAAATAAATTATTAAATTAAAGTTTACTTTAAAAAGCAAATTAAATTCCAAGAAAAATTCAAAACAAATATTATATGAAATTAAAATAAAATCAAATAAGAATTACCAAATATAATTATAATAAAATTTAAACTTTAAAAAAATTTATTCAAATTAAAATCTAAAGATTTAAATTAGTTTATTTTTGGCTATACCAGATTCAATTCAAATCTGATCTTCATTAAAAATAAAATTTATTAATTATGAAAGATAAAATTTAATTCAAATTATTAATAACAGAAAATAAAATCAATAATTATTGCAATTTAATATTAAAAATAAAAATTAAAATTCCAAAAAAAATTTATAAAAATAAAATGATTTAGGAATATTTTATAAATAAAATTTGATAGTATGTATTATATTTCTTTATGAGTATTTATTTATTTAGAGGATGAGTCAATAAGTGAAAGTTATTCGGTGGGGAACTTCTGAAACAGTTCCGAAATGAAGCATGGCGATATAATCGAGTTTATAGGTTTATATTAGTTTTTGCTATCGATGTCACGAAAGGGACAATACATTTAAAGTTCGCGCCGAGTATTGTCAAGGCAGTTTATTTATTAAAATAAACTTGACTAGGGGTGGGTAACGCGATGAGCTAAAACAACATCATTAGCTCAATATTCTTGTCGATTGCTGGGAAGACATTACAACGATTATATATTTTTTTTTAAATTAATTTCAAGTTGAGTTAAGTTAAATTAATTGATAAATTTACAAAGAATCATTTATTTAGAACTCGGGAGTTAAAATCAAAAAAAAAAAAAAAAATATATAAATAAATTAATGTCGTCTCAGTGTGACTAACCTTTGTTTATTTAATGTTGTTGAAGTTTTTATAGGTTCAAGTCTGGTTATTTATTCCGGAGTCGCAAATACAGGTGAAGTAGTTACACACTTCGTCTCCAGCCTGTAAACTCCTCCTGACATGCAAAAAAAAATGTTAATAATGTGCCTCTCATAAAAACAACAAACCCCCCCAATCCGGCGAGCTAAGCTGTGCTTAATGCAAGGCATGTCAAAAAGTTGCTATGAGGGTACAACAAGCGCTTGACGTAGGTTATTCCGGATGTAACCCTATGTGTTAAGCGGTTCTATTAGAACTATACGTTTCTGAACGCTGGCGTAAATGTCAGTCTTGTGCTTTTTTTTTCGGGAAATGACAGTACATAAGCAATTATTAACAAAATGGCGCCCAACGTGGGGCTCAATAAACCGATCACTCAATGGAAAGGAAATCCTATACGGAACTTGAGCCCAGAAAAATAAATTTAAATTCTTATAAGCTTTGTCTTATAAATATATATATTTCTATTATTTTTTTTAGTTATTTTGTTTTTTTGTTTTGTTTTTATTGAGTAAAGTAGAGTAAATAATAGTAGAGTAAAACTAATAAATATTTTAAAGCTAACGTAAAATTTAATTTTCAAAACATTTTTAATTTTTTTTTATCATTTTTATTAATTTTTTTTTTGTAAAATGTAAAGTAAAATCAAATATTATCACTATTAAAAACTGAACAGCATTTATAATTGAGGTTGGAATTGATTTGAAGAATTGTATTTTATTCGTAACAAATCCGCAACTGTAGGCTCAGCTAGCAGTAAAGCGTTGTTTGTGGGGTAATCACAATGTTTCAAAATCAATTCTTAACCAAGATGATTTTTGTAAATGATCAGGAAAATTACCCGATTAGTTGGATCTCTATGCCACCAAACGGAAGTTTTTTCTGATGATTTATTATTAGTTATTTGGGTCATATCGAAGGTTAAATAAATTTCGAAAAATTCAAATATTCATCGTATTTAATAAATCTTATAGATAATTAATACATGTTGAATATTTGAGAGTAGAAATTTAAAACAAATAATCTTCGACGTCGGCAGGAATATAGTAAAAATAAGTAATTTGGAAGCAGAATTAATATAAAATTTATAAAATAGAAAAAGAAAACACAGATATAGATCGAAATATCGAACAAGCCATGTTTCATTAGGGATTTGTTGATTTAGGGAACCACCGGTTAGTCAATCTAATCAGAATCCATTATTTAGTAGTGTTTTTATTAGTACAACTAATTAACACTAGGTAGAAAAGTTATTTTGAAGTTAGGTAGAACTTTTATATTATAGTGAATTTTTTTTATTATATTAAAATATAAAAACAATATTATATTATATTGAAGTTTTTAGAACAAAATTTAAATACAATTTTCAGATATATTTTTTTTTACATATATTTTTCCAATATAAATAACATTGACAGTGACTGACTACATAAAAAGTATAGTTTTCAAGACTGAAACTTTAATTTTTTTATTCCTATCGCGTAAGTTTATTCTCGGTAAAAATGGGTAAATCTACGAATACTAATGCCCAAAAAGTTAAAACTCGTAGTGATACGACTCGCGAAGCGCTGGAGAAACAATTAGCAGGGAGGAATATGCCATCGACGAGTGGAGTAAGTGATGTAAATACCAACCAACGGAAAGAGTCAGAAAGTAGTATGTCCATTAAATCGTTTGATTGCCAAGACAATCAAGAATTAAGTAGTGTAGAAGACTGGGATAAGGAACTACGAAAAGAAGTTGAAGGAAAAAAATTGCAGAACGAAGCTAAGCTTCAAAATCAAGCCCAAAGGTATCGTTCGGAAAATGATATAAATTATAAAAAATTAAGCAAAGATGCAAACCAAAATATCGAGAAAAATGAGATCGATACTATTAGATCAAGTATTGCCCAACAAGCAAATATTATTAATCAAATTCAAGATGTAATGGTAAATGTTACAGATCGATTGAAATTATTAGATGCCGATTCAGTCGAAACTAAGACGGGAATAGCGCAAATACTCCAACAGCTGTCATTAGTAACATCTACGAATGTACAAAGAGACGTTAATGGACGTAGCCAAACATCAAATAATACGTCAGACTCGGTGACAACACAAACGGTTATTGACAGAACAAATAGAAAACAAACCACAAACAATACCGAAATTTTGGACAATGACAGACAAAATAATTCAATTTCAGTTCACAAAAATAGATATCAAACACCATTAGGCGACTTGAATTCATCCAATTTTCGACAAGACGAAACTAATATACGCAGAATCGAATATAGTGATAACACTCCGACATCAAGTAATGACAGAGAGCGACCATACATGACAGTACAACCGCCATTACAACAAATCAGACAACAATTTACGGAACAACCCAGACAACAATTTACGGAACAACCCAGACAACAATTTACTGAACAACCCAGACAACAATTTACGGAACAACCTAGACAGCAAGTACAAGTAGATTCCAATATAGACGGACAATCAGGAAATGACAGATTTGCCAGGTTGGAAAAGATGATGTCAGACCTTATGATATCTAACCAAGAGCTAAGATTAGAACAGAATAATCGGAGACTTCAAACAAATCCAAGACAACAGTTATATACAGACAGAAAATCACCAATGTTTGATTGGGGTATTATGTTTGACGGAAAAGGACCGATGTCAGTTATAGATTTTGTAGACCGTATCGAAAAAATGACGAGAGATGACAATTTAGACTGGACGCACGTAACGAACAAACTATATATATTACTTAGAGGACAGGCTAAAACGTGGTACTTTCAATACGTTACACGACACAATAATATTGACTGGACGACATTAAAATCAGCATTAGTTAACCAGTACCGAATCTTAGAATCTGACAGCGAAATTTTTATGACTATGATGAGTAGGAAACAGCAACCCGGAGAGACATTTGACGAATTTTGTACCGACATGACAGCATGGAGTTTACAGTTCAAAACACCCATGAGCGAGGCACAATTGGTTGATATTCTGCGAAACAATTTAAACCTACGAATTCAGCAAATGATTCTAACAGCTGAAATATTTTCCGTAGATCATTTACGAAGTATAGTAAGGAAAGCAGAGCGCGTGCTGAATAAGTCAAAACAGCCGGCTAGATTCGTTCATGAAGTAAATGAGTATGCAGAGCACGACGATGAAATTGCGGAAATGGAACTCGAAGAAATAAAGTATCAGAAAAATGAGAACAGAAACACATCAAAATATATATGTTGGAACTGCGATAAACAGGGTCACAGCTTTCAAGATTGCGGCGAGGTTCAACGCAAACTATTTTGTTACAAGTGCGGAACAAAAGAAGTAGCGAAGCCGTTCTGTCCAAAGTGTTCTCCGGAAAACGCCAAGAAACACGCGATGATCTCGGAGTCAGCGCGTGTAAAATTCGAAACTCCGAAACAGTAATGAACTCGAAACTGACAAAACAATCGCCACAATTATTTAAAGAAGCCAGACATAGTAAAATAGAACAGACTAAACATCATAACAAACAATCACCACCAAAAGAAATAGAGACAAAATTAGAACAAGAAGACCAAATTAAAATTTTACCCAGGCAACAAATATCAGTAGAACCGACAGTAAATAAAATCAAGACATACGAACAGAGACTTAATGAATACGTAACAAAACGGAACGAAATATTTAAAGACTTTTCACCAACAAATTCAAATAAGACCAAGAAACAAAAACAAATAGACAAGTGTAGATTACGACATAGAACGGAAAGAAAATGCAGAAAATGTATAGCGTCAACAATTTTAGAGACGAACGGTAAAGATCCTCGTTGGTATTTGACAGTACAGATTAAGGACGAAAACATACGCGGACTTTTGGACAGCGGAGCAAATGTCAGTATTTTAGGTACAGGGTGTATGCAATTAGTTGAAAAACTAAACTTGTCATACACGACAATGTCAACAACAGTACGGACAGCTGACGGGACACCACAAAACATTATAGGACATGTTTTTATTCCGATTGCGTGTAACAATATCGTACGAGACGTAAGACTATACTTATGCCCTGCGCTGCAACAGGAGTTATATTTAGGGACAGATTTTTGGAAGGCATTTGATTTAAAACCATCATTTGAAAACCAAGTAACAAATTCAGCACAAGGTCGACATGAACTGACTAAAGACGAAGAAAAACAAATTAACGCAATAATCGCCAAATTTCCGTCAATAAAAACTTGTGGACTTGGA
This sequence comes from Rhamphomyia laevipes, assembly GCA_963920725.1. NCBI lineage: Eukaryota > Metazoa > Arthropoda > Insecta > Diptera > Empididae > Rhamphomyia > Rhamphomyia laevipes. The sequence continues at coordinate 86,068,476 of OY987255.1, forward strand.
CTGACTGATATGGACGAACATAAAATAGACTTGATTGAAGACGATTCAAATCAGACAGTAACGGAAACAGACGATAAACTGAAACATCAATACGTACTTTCGAACACGGACCAAAACCAACTAGACACAATAAAAACTAAATTTCCATCGTGTGAAACTCAAGGACTGGGAAAAACACAAATCGAAACCCATATAATCGACACCGGTAATGCAGAGCCGATTAAAAGCAGGCATTGGCCAGTTTCACCGGCTATTGAAAAAATGATGTATGACGAAGTAGATAGGATGATTAGTCTAGGAGTTATAGAAGAGAGCAATAGTCCATGGAACTCACCAGTTGTGTTGGTACGTAAACCAAATAAAATCAGGCTGTGTTTGGACTCAAGAGCGGTAAATGCAGTCACAAAAAAGGACGCTTATCCGTTGCCACACATCGAAGGATTATTGAGCAGGTTACAAGATACGCGGTACATTAGTAGTATAGATCTGAAAGATGCTTTCTGGCAGATACCGCTGGAAGAAAAATCTCGAGAAAAAACTGCATTTACAATACCTGGTAGACCATTATATCAGTTCAGAGTAATGCCGTTTGGACTTTGTAATGCCGCGCAAAGAATGTGTCGATTAATGGACAAGGTTATACCACTACAACTACGTGACAGAGTTTTTGTATATTTGGACGACTTACTAATAATTTCACCGGACTTAAAATCACACTTAGACACTTTGAACGCAGTAGCGATACAATTACGTAAATCTGGACTGACAATTAACGTTGACAAAAGCAAATTCTGTTTTCAAGAACTGAAATATTTAGGCTATATAGTATCGAACGGAAGTCTGAAACCCGATCCGTCGAAAGTAGAAGCGATCAGTAATTTCGCGACTCCGAAAACGCTGAAGCAGGTTAGAAGATTTTTGGGAATGGCGGGATGGTACAGACGCTTTATTAATAACTTTGCTATATTAGCGTCAGCAATTTCTGATACACTTAAAACTACAGATAAAACAAACAAAAAATTTATGTGGACATCGGCAGCACAAGAATCGTTTGAAAAGTTAAAAGCAGCACTGACATCAGCACCAGTGTTGGTAAACCCTGATTTTACGAAAAGATTCTATGTTCAGTGTGACGCGTGTACATCAGGAGTTGGAAGTGTATTATTTCAAATGTCTGACGATGGAAAAGAAAATCCAATTGCATTTTTTTCGAAAAAATTAAATTCGGCGCAACGCAACTACAGCATTACAGAACTAGAATGTCTGGCTGCAGTGCTAAGCGTCAAAAGATTCAGACCATACATAGAGGGATTACCATTTACGATCATAACCGACCACGCAAGCTTAAAATGGCTGATGGGACAAAAGGATTTAAGTGGACGCTTAGCACGGTGGAGCTTAAAATTACAAAGTTTTGACTTCAATATTGAGCACCGGAAAGGCAGCCAGAATGTAGTTGCGGACACTTTATCACGTGCCGAATGTGTAGATGAAATCGTGATGATGGTGACAGAACTAGACATTGAAAACAGTGACAATTTTTCGGACCCTGAATACTTGGAAATTATAAAGACAGTAGTAGACAATACGGAACGACTCCCTGACTTAAAAGTAATTGACGGACGAGTGTACAAACGGACGGAAAGACGGATCGGAGACGCAGACCAAGACGCGAATACGTGGAAATTGTGGATACCGAACGGACTGACTAAATCCATAATTCAGAACTTTCATGATCCACCCAATGCAGCTCACGGCGGGGTGAGCAAGACAATTTATAGGGTAAAACAATTATTTTATTGGCCAGGAATGGCGAAACAAATACAAAATTATATTATGAACTGCGATGCATGTAAAGAATCGAAAGCACCGAACGTTGTTTTACGTCCGGAAATGGGCCAACAAATCCTTGTAGAACGCCCGTGGCAGCGTCTTTACATAGACTTGTTAGGACCATATCCCAGGTCGAAAAGAGGATACACATCGATACTTATAGTATTGGACCAATTTTCTAAATATGTCTTGTTAAAACCATTCGGTAGTCCAACGTCTCTAAATGTTTGTAGATATTTAGAAGAGGACGTCTTCAATGTATTCGGTGTTCCACAGTCAATCTATTCAGACAACGGCGTACAATTTACCGCGAAAAATTTTCAAAATCTGCTGAGAGATTATGAGATAAAACATTTAAAAACACCAATTTATTCACCCCAATCAAATCAGTCTGAGCGTGTGAACAGATCCATTTTAGCTGCAATACGAACCTACATTACAAACGATCATCGTGACTGGGATCTGAACCTCCAGAAAATAGCTTGTTCACTTCGTAATTCAGTGCATGAATCCATAGGAACATCACCATATTACGTGTTATTTGGTTGCAACATGGTCACTCATGGATCCATGTACCCAATTTTGAAGCGTCTTGATAGTTTGAATGAAAATATTGACGTTTTACCAAAAGAAGAAAAGATAAGGTTAATCAGAGATAAAGTTTTAAAAATGTTGGAGAAAGCTCATAAGAAACATGAGAAAATATATAATCTGAGATCGAAGCAGCGTAAATTTGTAGTTGGCCAAATTGTTTTTAGGAGGAATTTTATCCAAAGTAATTTCGCTGCGAAAATAAATGCAAAATTGGCGAAAAAGTTCCTAAAAAGTAAAATTTCGAAAATAGTTGGACAAAATCGTTATGAATTGACCGACATGGATGGCAAAAAAATAATTGGTGTCTTCCATGCAAAAGATTTAAAATAATAAACACACTGATATGACGATCTCAGGGTTTCATGTGGGTCGATTTCATAAATAAAACAAACTGCAAATCGTATTTTTTGTTTTTGGCCAAATTTGTCATTATTTTTGCAAATACAAAATTGAATATCATTATAATCCATAATTTGCAAATACAAAATTGAATATCATTATAATCCATGATTTCTTCTATCAGCGTAAAATTGTAATGTACATCCTAAAATAAAAATAAATACGTTAAAATTAAGATAGTTAACTTCCACAATATATTATATGTTATACTATTTCTAGGAAGAACTCCTCGTGATTCCGAACAACAATTAATTTTTTTATCGTAGAGAAACTTTAAATATATTAAAATATTGGATAATATAGTAAATAATTGGTCACGAATTTTCAGATCCTTTGGTACAACGGGTGGTACATTTGACCAAAGTACCTGCTTTGTAACGTGACATCATATAAAAATAATAATTATCTGTAAATAAAAAGAAAATAAATAAACAAAAATTGAAAATAAAAAAACAATATACTTATCAAAATGGACGACACGACATCTGACCTGACTGAATTGTTGACGACTTTTGACATTCCAATTAGGAAGGCGGAAGTGGACAGATTTTGACAAAGCTTTGTAGAATATAGATAGCGCATGCCATCATGCAATTTTATTTGCGCATGTTGGTAATAGATTATAGGCGCCGAAGAATAATAATTAGATTCAAATAGGAAATAGGAAATAGGAAATAGGAAAAGGTATAGGGTTAGGGTAAACTGAACTACTTCCTTCTTCTTAATTGGAACTTCAAACAAGCAAGACAGCAGAAAAATTAAATTAATGTCGAATTTTTTTTAACAATTTTTGATAAAATAAATTATAGTAACGTGTATAAAATATTATATAAATACATAGATAATATTAATTATCAACATAAATTGGAATACATATATCTCCAGTAGAAAAATTAAAAGATAAAAATTCGTGAAAATTGGACATAAGTCCAAATCTACGAATAAGACCAGGACAGGAGTAGTTAAGTGTCAGGATTCCATTAGAAATTGTTAGCAGTAATCAAAAAAATAAAAGAAACAAAATAGAAAATAGACATAATTCAAGCCATCACCGCAAATCAGAACATCAAATTTTTCCAGTTTTTTTATTGAGTTGAATCTTGTATTATATAGTACAAGAAATATTATTAGAAAAAAAAAACGTATACTTATGTATACATATATATAATATTTTTTTTATTCAATTTCGTAAAATAATAAACGACATATAAATTTAGTTTTGGAATTTATTTGCAATTTTTTTTATATACATATTTAAAATATAATTAATTCTATTGTAAAATTGTTGAAAACTATTTTAATTAATGTAAAAATTGAAAGAATATAAAATTATAATATTGTAAAATTTAATAGAATTTTAAAAAAAAAAAAAAATAGTCGCTAAAAAGTAAAATAATATTATAAAACTAAAAAAAAAATAATAATCAAGAATCAGCTCCTGTTTGCGCAATCAGCTACGCTGGAAAGTTTATGTAAGTACAAATAAAAATTTAAATAAAAAAAATACAAATAATTCTATTAAATATTATAAAATATTATATACAATTAAAATTTCAAATACATATATATGTATGAATAGTAATCAGTGAATTTAAAAATACAAAAAAAAAAAAAAAATTAATTCAAATTAGATTCATTTTAAATTAAAATTGAAATAAAATAATTAGTAAAATAAAAGTCTAAAAACTTAATGAATAGAATAAAAATAAATTAAAAAGTAAAATTGAATTATAGAAATCAAATCAAAATTAAAATTGAATTAAAATAAAAAAAAAAAAAATTAAAGTATATTCCTAGAGATATAAAATTGTAAAATTCAATTTACATTGTAATTCAAAAAAAAAAAAATGATTATGATTAATATTCAAATTTAAATCGATAAAAATTGGTGAATTCAAATTCCAATAAGGATATTCAAAATTCAAATAAAAAATTATTAAAATTTAAAGATACACTTTAAATAAAATTCCAAAAAGATTATAAAAGTAAATAAAATTTATTAAAATTCAAAATTAAATGAAATCAATTAAAATAAAAAAGAATTATTAAAATTCAAATCATATAAAATTATTATTCAATTTAAATAAGAATTATTAAAATTCAAATCATATAAAATTATTATTCAATTTAAATAAGAATTAATAAAATTCAAATAAAATAAAAATATTATTCAATTTAAATAAGAATTAATAAAATTCAAATAAAATAAAAATATTATTCAATTCAAATAAGAGTTAATAAAATTCAAATAAAATAAAAATATTATTCAATTCAAATAAGAATTAATAAAATTCAAATAAAATAAAAATATTATTCAATTCATATAAGAATTATTAAAAATACAAATTCAAATAAATTATTAAATTAAAGTTTACTTTAAAAAGCAAATTAAATTCCAAGAAAAATTCAAAACAAATATTATATGAAATTAAAATAAAATCAAATAAGAATTACCAAATATAATTATAATAAAATTTAAACTTTAAAAAAATTTATTCAAATTAAAATCTAAAGATTTAAATTAGTTTATTTTTGGCTATACCAGATTCAATTCAAATCTGATCTTCATTAAAAATAAAATTTATTAATTATGAAAGATAAAATTTAATTCAAATTATTAATAACAGAAAATAAAATCAATAATTATTGCAATTTAATATTAAAAATAAAAATTAAAATTCCAAAAAAAATTTATAAAAATAAAATGATTTAGGAATATTTTATAAATAAAATTTGATAGTATGTATTATATTTCTTTATGAGTATTTATTTATTTAGAGGATGAGTCAATAAGTGAAAGTTATTCGGTGGGGAACTTCTGAAACAGTTCCGAAATGAAGCATGGCGATATAATCGAGTTTATAGGTTTATATTAGTTTTTGCTATCGATGTCACGAAAGGGACAATACATTTAAAGTTCGCGCCGAGTATTGTCAAGGCAGTTTATTTATTAAAATAAACTTGACTAGGGGTGGGTAACGCGATGAGCTAAAACAACATCATTAGCTCAATATTCTTGTCGATTGCTGGGAAGACATTACAACGATTATATATTTTTTTTTAAATTAATTTCAAGTTGAGTTAAGTTAAATTAATTGATAAATTTACAAAGAATCATTTATTTAGAACTCGGGAGTTAAAATCAAAAAAAAAAAAAAAAATATATAAATAAATTAATGTCGTCTCAGTGTGACTAACCTTTGTTTATTTAATGTTGTTGAAGTTTTTATAGGTTCAAGTCTGGTTATTTATTCCGGAGTCGCAAATACAGGTGAAGTAGTTACACACTTCGTCTCCAGCCTGTAAACTCCTCCTGACATGCAAAAAAAAATGTTAATAATGTGCCTCTCATAAAAACAACAAACCCCCCCAATCCGGCGAGCTAAGCTGTGCTTAATGCAAGGCATGTCAAAAAGTTGCTATGAGGGTACAACAAGCGCTTGACGTAGGTTATTCCGGATGTAACCCTATGTGTTAAGCGGTTCTATTAGAACTATACGTTTCTGAACGCTGGCGTAAATGTCAGTCTTGTGCTTTTTTTTTCGGGAAATGACAGTACATAAGCAATTATTAACATACTATTTTTTTAAATTTGTTCTTTTCTCTGTAGATTGTTTAGATTTACCAAAATAGGACGTGTAGAATTTTCTTTAGGCTTACCAATTCTATATGCGCTGTTTATATCGAGGATATTTATATCTACTTTAAGCTTTGATAGAATAAAATGAACAATCAGTTCAGGTATTTTTTCTGCTTCTGGTACTTCCTTTATTCCAAAAACTATTATATTATTTTTTTTATGGAGCTTTTCGAATTTTTCGTTAATTATAGCTTGTTGTACTCGTTCATCAGCTAGTTGGGATTTTAGTAAACTTACTTCAGATTCTAGCGATTGTATTTTTTCATTCGTTGCCGTAGATATTAAATTCAGTTCGTTAAAGATTTTTTGATGAGCTATATTATTTTCCTCTTTGTGCTTTCCTAATTGTACAGTGAGTTCATTCTTGAACAGCTCGAAAACGGCTTTTAGGTCTTTATTTGAATTATCAGACGCCATTTAATTGCACTAACAATTACAAAATTGTTGTAAACACAATGGTTAATTTTTCGGTTGTAAACCAGACAATTGTATTTTAAACCAATAATATTTTTATCGATGTTAGCTCTTTTAATACTGTTTACCTTTTTTAATTATTAGATTAATTAAATACTGTATTGAATAAATGAATAGATTTAAATTATTGATTTTTACTATTAATTTTATTTATTATTGTTATTATTTTCTAGTTGAATATAGTTTACTTCTTATATCTACGTAAGTGATTCGTAATTAACTATTTCCTGTAGGGTTCCACAATGTAGACTTTATTATAAATGATAATACTATAGTGCTACAAGCGTCAATTACTTAACTTCTTATGTGTGGACCTATATATCAATTTTTCGATAACTAGACGATTACACGCAGTTGGAATGACATAATTATTGTTATTATTGTTCACCTACTAGTTATATTTCACAGAATCTAATTAATTAATTTCAAAGAAATACCTGGAGATTTTATTATTTTACCATCCGTGTTTGTTACCTCTGATTCTTCAATTAGTTTTGTATTATATAGTTATAGAACTATACAATCACTAGGTTCCACCAGATTTTGGTTTATAAATTTACGACCAGATAAATTAAATTGTATAGTCGATGATTTTTTTTTTTTTTTTTTAATTGCCTTGACGATAATTTTTGAACGTCTTATTTCAATAATTTAATCGATTAATCAATTCAATAATTGAATATATATTTATATTATTTATATTTTCAAATTAACACGAATTATGAATTTCAATTTTCTAAATCGTACTTAAAGCAAACATTAAATTTTCAAGATAAAATAACAGTATGTAATTTAGCGATTTTCATTTCTATTATCAAGATTATGGATTTTAAAACTCCCGTTTTATAACAAAATTATTTTTATTCTGTTATAAACATTTATTATATTTATTTTGATTGCTTAGAAATTGACTAATATTTTCCGACTTAATATTATATAAATATTTTTATGTACTTTTCTATAATTACACTTACATATTTTAAAATTTAATATTTAACAAAACAATTTCTATAAAAAACTATAAAATCTCACTCAACAATTATTTAAAATTCAATATAATTTTTTTATAATAACTTAAAAATCACTTTAAAAAAAATTCAAACTTCTTTTTTATATATATTTGTACCAGTCGCCCAAAAATTTCTGGTTGGCGTAGTCGCCAAAAAGCGAGACGAGAGCGAGTTACATCATACCGAATATGCGCTAAAACTCTCGCCTGCAAGTGTTTGGGCGACTTATATCATATCGAACTGTGAAAGTCGAGACGAGGCGAGAGTCGAGTCGCGAGTCGACTTCTATCATAGGGGTGATTGTCAGGAATGTCGGTTATGATGTCACCTGGCAGAACAATATTTTGTCTATACACCATCTCAGCTGGTGTGCAACATAAATCGTGCTTGATTGACGCGCGCAAACCTAGCAAAATAATTGGTAATTCTTCGGACCACTTCGCGTTACCACAAGCAATTATCGCAGTTTTTAGTGTTCCATTCGCTTGTGGGTGATATGAGGACGTGCGTATCCGATGCATACCCAACAGCCTACACAATTCTTTAAATAAACGCGATTCGAACTGCGTTCCCCTATTGCTCGATATGCCCAAAGGCCCCCCGAAACGCGCTAAAAATTCGCGAACTAATGTCTGGACACATGTTTCTGCTAGTATGTCGGAAATGGGGTACGCCTAGGGCCACCTCGTGTACCTATCGATGACAGTGAGTAAATACCGTTTACTTTCCGACGGCGGTAATGGTCTCACAATGTCAATGTGAACGTGCTCGAGACGATTACCAGGAAATTAAAATTTTTCAAAAGGTGTCTTCGTGCGCTTACTAATTTTTGCGCGCTGACATTTTATACATCCGCAGTTCCGGGTCCCAACATCTCTATTCACAGACGACCAGAAATATCGATCGTCGGTCAATCTTTTTGATCCACGAATTCCAGGGTGGGCGATATTGTGGAACTGATCGAACATCTTACGACGAAGTGCTAGCGGAACGTAGGGTCGGTTTCTCGTGGATGACGTTTTACACCACAATTTAATGGTTGTACCCGGGATCGTGATTTGTTCCACGTGTATGAGCATTTCGTACCCACAATTTTTTTTAATTCGTCGTCATTTGTTGGTGTTCGAAAAGTGATTGTATCGTATTCGTCGTCGTTTCTAACGACACGTCTTCTAATCGCGACAACAGGTCAGCTACAACGTTTTCTTTACCTTTCACATGTTGTATATCTGTGGAGAATTGTGAAATAAAATCTCAGTGTCTAGACTGCCGCGGGTTTCTTTCACATTTTGAATTTATGGCGTTTACCAACGGCTTGTGGTCAGTGTAAATTGTAAATTCGCGACCTGCTAAAATGTATCGAAAACGTTTTATCGCCAGATAAACTCCGAGCAATTATCTGTCGAACGCGGAATATTGCGTTTCCGCTGGTTGCAATTTCTTCGAAAAGAATCCTAACGGTTGCCACGTAGTTTCAACGACGGCACCCACAGCTGTATTGGACGCGTCAGTGGTAACGCTGAACTTATAATTGTTTACCGGGTGTACTAAAAGGGTAGCGTCAGTTAGCCAGCGTTTTGATTGCTCGAAATGGGACTGACACGCATGAAAAGTCGTTTTTGTTTTTACCTCGTTTTCGGTTTGTTAGTTCGGCTACATGTGAATGGATTGGTGCTAATACATCAGCCAAATTTTAGGTATGAAACGATGGTAATAGTTAATCATACCAAGGAATCTTTGCACTTGCTTCACATTGGTAGGGATCGGAAAATCCATAATGGCACTTCGATGGTTTAATCGTTAAACCATATTCCGATAAAAGTTTAAACAACATGTCTAAATCGCGAAGATGTTGTTCTTCAGTTTCGCTTCCGACCAGAATGTCGTCGATATATACAAAAGCAAAATCGAGGTCGGCACAAACCTCGTTCATGAAGCGCTTGAAGGTTTGTGCCGCATTACGTAAACCGAACGGCATCCTGACAAACTCATATAACCCATAAGGCGTCGTAATAGCCGTTTTATATACATCTTAAGCTACCGGTATTTGGTTATACGCTCTGAATAAATCGATCTTCGAGAAAATCTTGCAACCCGCCAACTTCATGCTGAAGTCTACGCCGGTAGTCGCCGCAAGGTCTCCAATCTTTATCCTTTTTCTCTACACATGTAGCGGAAACGCGCATTGGGACTTGGAAGCTCGACAAATCCCCAAATCTACCATATTTTGGAATTCATTTTTAGCAGCTTTATAACTTGCCGGATCTACCCGCCTGGGACACGAAAATGGAAGCCTACCGTTTGTTTCGATGTAATGAACGATCGTGTGATTTACCGGTTGATCGTAACGCGGATTTTGTGTTAGTGACGGATATTTTTTAAGTAAATTTGTTATATTATCTTGTGGAACGCTAAAAATGTTGATTGTCGGTTCATTTGTGTTACGCACCATTGCGTTAACTGCTAATGACGTTTCCCGATCGTGTAATTGTCGACGCGATAAATCTACCAGCAAACCATATTTTTGCAGGAAATCGGCGCCTATGATTGGTCGTAAACCGAGGTTTAATTTTAATAATTTTTCACCAAACGTTGCGATGTTGGACCAGTTTGCCGCTGTTAAACGCGGAAATTCGTCAGGTTTTGCATTTGGAAAGCGATTGCGGGGTAAAACCGAAAGATCCGCGCCAGTGTCTATTAAAAAGTTTAGTTTGCTAGAATCGTCGAAAATAAATAGACGGCGTGACCTTGGATGACTACTGAACGCCGCATTTTCAGTAGGTTTTACTAGTTTTTTGAAAGGTGGTCTGGAATTGTGGTTATCGCCTTTTGGAAACTACATGGTTGTCTGCACTTTGCAGCATTGGAACCGTGTTTGTGATGGTACCAACAATAAGCATGTTGCTCCCTAGGTGGCCTCGATGTACTTCGACTAAAACTACGATTCCGTAAACGTGACGGACTACGATATTGCGAACGACCACGTGAAACGTTATTTTGTTTTAATTCGGCAATCTCGTTTTTTAAAAATTGAATTTGCTGGCACATTTCTCTCACACCAGCACACAATACTGCCATAGGGTGCACCGATTTTGTTGCGTTCGGTTGCGTCTGTATAGCGCAAATGGAATCTTTGGCTAAGGTGGTCCATATCCTATCAGCCATTGCAATTAGTGCTGCGTGGTCGGTCAAATTTGAAGCTATCAATGCCACATTCAGCGTACTCGGCAAACGTCTCATCCACAATTTCAATCGGCCAATTGGTTCAAGTGACGGAAGAAATGGGCGGCGGTCTCCATTACTGTGTTAGCTTCACTAAGCAAAGAACTCAACCGCTGTTCTTCAGTTAATGAGTTTACTACTACTAGAGCTGTTTTTAAATCATCGTACGTCTAAAACCGACATGACAATATGTTGAGGTAGTGCAGCCAAGGTATATTGAAATTTACCTGACTCTGCTTTTACGTCTCTCAACTGAAAAATGTTTTCTACCGTGATAAACCATGCTTGCGGACTTTTATCCCAAAATTCAGGAATTTTAACCGTGCTGGTCGCTGCCAGCTCACGTGATTCGTGTTTTTCACCATTGTTGGATTCAGACATTTTAAATTACGAAAAATAAAAATAATGACAACGCCGAGAGATTCACACTAATTCTGATAACGAAATACGGTAATAAATTGAAATTGAGACGTCTAGCAATGGTAATTTTTATTTTATTTATTTATTTTGATAAACTTTATTTAAAATAGAAAAAAATGTTTTAATATTATTAATATTAGTATATTCAAAATTGTATTAATAATATTAAATAAATAGAAATTTTGAAATTCGAGAATTTGTTTGAATTTGTTGTATAAGCTTTATTTTTATGTTAATTAATGTTTTTAAATATTTAATTCTATATTTAGAAATTTAGATATTGGGAACAAGGCACGTTGAATCTATAACAAAATATTTTTATTTAGAATGTAATTTGTTTTACAATTTAATAAAATGTTTACAATTTTGTAATTTTTTTTATTTTTTTAAATTAAACGTACTTATTTCTTGTACGTGTATTTTCTTTAATTCAACGTATGATAAAATACGTATATTTTTAATTTTTTTGTGTTGATTTTACGTTATACTTTAATTTAATTGTCAGTTTTGAATGTAAACTAAAACAAAAAATCTAATCTCTATGATATGATAAAAATATTTATGATTTGTAATTTATCAAAGGTGCATTCATATGCAATTAATATAGAATATTCGATTATTTTAGTCGTAAGAACGGTTTTTCAAAACATTTTCGTTATACCTTAATAAAAAAAAAATATTATTTCAATTGAAAAACAACCAAAATTTATGAAATTCACAATTCATTTATACAACCACTTTTCATGAAATTAAATTTCTCACCTTGAAATTTTTACTTTTAGGTATAAATTTTTTTTAGAATAACAAATTTTAATAAAATTTGGGCCAAATAACGTGCTTTTACATTGACTAATTTTTGTGTTTTTTTTTATTTATGTATATAGATAATTTAAAATAACAATAATTAAAAAAAAAAAAACTAAGGCCAAAATTTTACAAAAATATTCCTTTTTGGATGACAATAATGTTATAAATTTTTGTCAGAATTTTAGCAAATAAAAATATGTTAAAACACAAGCTGTTATTGATTGTTGATTTTCTTGAATTTATGTTGAATTTGCCTCTTCGATGGCGTGATTTAACCCAAATTTGTTAGTATTATTTTCTTATATATTATTACTCACTGATTTTCTGCTTATACTTTAATAAATTTTATATTGATCAACGGCTCCAAGTTCTTGATTTTCGCTGCTGGTACTGCAGGTCACGTTTTGCCTATCGATTTCTCGTAGAATTATAGGTTGACTCTGCTCTGCCGATGATAAGATATGATAACGATGCATGGTATTCAACGGCACAAAATGAACCACATGGTGCGATGACTTTCCCACGCCGGCTGCTGCATAATCACGTCGGGGTCACCACTTGTAGGCTATCGGGATCGGTTGATAAAAACAAATGTGTTAAAATGTTGTGGTGGTGCTTCCACCCAAATATATTTTACTTCAGCAGTTGACTTAGGAGCTAGAACTTAATAGGTAAAAGAAAATAACTTATTAATATTATATAATTGATGTGAAATATGCGTTATGCGTGCGTACCTTGTTCCGTTTATCTATTTATTATGTCAATTATTTATTACGGATTGCAATGGCAATTTCAATACTACATATACCAAGAATTAAATGGCAATTTCACTATGATACTATTATATTTGACTTTTTCTAAATAAAACAATTTTTAATCCTCGGATCTCAACTGACATTTGATTCCCTAGACGTCTCGAAAGAAAAAGAAAAAAAGAAGGAAATTGTTACCCTCAGCGCATGATATTGTCGGCTACCATGGTTGAAAAATGGTTGAAATTTAATTTTTGATTTATTTTTTACAATTTCACATTCTATCGGGTTTAAAAAAAACACCTTTTATATTTTACTTTTTAAATCCAACTATTGTATTGCTACTTATTATACTTTTTTCTAGATTTTCTCTAAAACTTGAATTTTAAACATACTATGTAAAAAGGTCATTACAATGGATGCTCTTCTGTAGTTTTTTGTATATTAAATATCAGAAAAAGTTTAATAAATATATGTATTACATATATTTTATGTATTACATAGAAAAATAAATATTTTCATTATTTATCTCTTATTTTTGTTTCAGTTTTTTGAATAAACCCAAAGTTAGTGCTAATCGCAGTAGGAGCTTCTAGTTTGATTATCATATTTTTATATATTTATTCAATTGCTGAGAGCTATTTTTTTATTATTTATTCGAAATTTTTCCAAAAAGAAAATTAAATAGATTTTTTAATTGATAATTTTTACAATTAAACAGATTTTATATATTTTTTTCAGTTGTAATGTAATCAATTATGTTCATAAAGTTATGGCTAAACCAAATGCATTGTACGCTGCCGGGCTTACAAGTCTAGCTTTTTTGTGTTTTGCAATTGCGTCAACAGCTGTTGCAGTACCTGTATGGGGTCACTTTGAAAATCCATCAGGTTGGCTTATTGTAATTCTAAATTTAGTTTTCAATACATTCTTTTAAAATATTTAAGGTGGATGGGACACTGATAGAGGATATTTTGGACCCTGGAAAGTTTGCAAAACATTGAATTACTATCGAGAAAAATGTGGTATAGATGTTTCGAGTTTTAAACCATCAAGTAAGCTAAATTTCTAGTAATTTATATAAAATAATCACATTGAAGTTTACCAAACACTGCTAAATCTAGGTATAAAAGGAAAAAAAATCACTAATTTTGTGTACAAAATCAAAAAAATAAAAAGCAAGAAATTATAAGTAAAGTGAAACAAAGAAATGTATATTTCGACGGAGGTATTGAATCTGACGGACACCGGAAGGTTTTAAATTACAGCTACAGGACGTACGGATTTAAATGTCAAAGACAATGTAAATTATGTCGAAAATGTCTGATATTATATTAATGACCAGATCAAAAAATTTGAGATTTTATGTGTTCAAAGAAATTTGCGACGAGATTGATTTTTTTTTGTGTTTGTGTGGTTTGACAGTTAAATTTAAGTTGAAGAAGAAGCAAATATTTCAGATAAGGCACATTCCATAACTTTATTCAGTTAATTTATAATTTAATATTAAATACTTTTCTGGACAAACACTAATTTCAAAATAAATATTTTTTTTTAACTATACCTGCTGACAATTGAACCTTCAAAAATACCAAAAGTATATTGGTATTGGTAAATGAAGGGGTAAATCTTGCTAAAAATCGAGATTTTTTAAAATTGATCTAGATAAAAAAAAAGATTGATTTTTTTGGTCAAAGAAATTCAACATAAGTGCTATTTTGTTAAAAATTTCATATATTTTATATAATTCGGAATTGATACCATCGACTACAAACCTATTTTGCGTGTCAAAATTCATGGGTTGTAGCAGCATGTTCCATGAACATTTTAATTGATTGACACAATCACCCCTATGATAGAAGTCGACTCGACTTTCGACTCGTCTCGACTTTGGACAGTTTGGTATGATATATTTTTGGGCGACTGGTACAAATATATATATAAAAAAGTTTAAATTTTTTTTAAGTGATTTTTAAGTTATTATAAAAAAATTATATTGAATTTTAAATAATTGTGGAGTGAGATTTTATAGTTTTTATTACTTTCCTTTTATTGAATTTACAATTCATGTTTTCCTCACCTGGGCATCGCTCCTAAACGGCTTTACAGATTTAACTGAAATTTGGAACTTAAACTCATGCTATGACCCATTTGGCGCCACATAATTTATATGGCCGGGTGGTGGGGCGTGTGAGGGGGCTTAATTTCAAAAGAGTCATGTGGGGTATCAAATTAAAGGTATTGATGAGTACATCGGGTAACGAGTACCATGTGGGGTCCCAAAAAATGGTGCCAAAAATAAAAAAAAATCATATGGGGTATCAAATTAAAGGTCTGGCAGAACAGATATTTTTGGGGCAAGTAATTGTAGTAAATAGGGCAAAAAGAGTCATGTGGGGGCCTGGAAAATGGGGCCAAAAATAATGTAATGTATATATGGTATGGGTGGTTATTGATGGATACCATACACATATATCTTACTCGTTGAACCGTCCGTATTATCTTATAGAATACCGTTGACTATAGTGTATTATCCAAATAATACCGTGGACTCTATATTGAAGCACTAGGTAACCCAAGATAAAGCTATTGGTTAAACTACAACTCGGCGATTTGCCACTTGTTGCTAGTGTTCAACTTTGTTCTAATCTAAAGCAAGCGAATAGCTAAAAGTATAAATGAGAACAACTGATTCTGAGTTTAGAATGACTTTATTTTTTCAATTGCTGCTTATTTTATACCCTAAAATTCTAAGTACATCTTACAAAATTTTAGGTACTATTGGGAAAACTATTAGCTGACCTTAGCAAAAATACCCTTGAAAATATTATAATAAATATTTAATATAATTTCCATTGAATTCCATATGCTGAAATATGAACCCTTAAATATTTCGTTTGTTTTACTCTTATTCTTATGCACTAATTTTACGTTGCATAAGAATGTGCATAGAGATATATTTATGTGTATAAGTATAAATATATCTCTAATGATTATGCGCGGGTGGCCTTGAATTCCAAATATTTCAGCATATGTGTGACAATGACTTTTATAAAAAACAGATAAAAGTGTATACAATATATTTTGTGCATACAAAATATATTTGGTATTTTTGCTAAGGGGTTTGTGCGAGGGTCTTATTTCTCGCTCCTTCACACCACCCCTCCCGGCGGAAAAGGAGGAATCTTAAGGTAAGGAAGATTCCTTCTTTGGTTCAGCCGATACTTTTCCAATTTTACATTTATACATATAAGTTTTCCTTTATATTGATATTTAGTTAGTTTACATTTCGTTGCATTTAGATATTTTTTTTTCTTTCTAGTTTGTTTTAATTTACTAGTTTATATTTTATTTTTATTTATTATACATATTTTTTTTTATTATTATTGTTTCTTAATTAATTATATGTATAAAGGAAAATTTATATTTATATTATTATAATTTTTTTTTTTTTTTACATTTATTTTAATTTCTTATAATTTATTTTAATGTTTTATTTCCAATTTTTTTCCATTGTACTTAATTACATTTCTTTTATACATTATAATTTGTTTTGTTTTTTATTTTTCAAACAATTTTATTACATTTTTTTTTTATACATTATAATTTGTTTTGTTTTTTATTTTTCAAACAATGTTATTACATTTTTTTTTATACATTATAATTTGTTTTGTTTTTTATTTTTCAACCTCTTTTAATACATTTCTTTTATACATTATAATTTTTTTTTTTTTCAAACAATTCTAATACATTTCTTTTATACATTCTAATTTCTTTTTCCTACTTCTAATTATTCTTAACTTCTAGCTATTCTAACCTTAATTTCTAGTATTCGTTAAATCTGCTATCATCCCTAATCCTAAATGTTTCAATTCTTATTTTAATTCGGTTAATACCTATTCTATTTCTATCTATTGTAAACCTTATTCTAGTTATCCCTAAATTATTGTGCGTTATATTCCCCTATCATTTTACATTTATACAGTAGTTATTTGCCTAAGGCTTCTGGGTATGCATACCCTTCCCCCTTGGTTGCAAAATAGTAGTGTTATAATAATTTATGTTGATGAAAAGTTTTAACATAAACGAAAAGTATTTAAAAAAATGATTTCATTGCATAATTAAATCTGAGTAAATGCTTCAAAATTTATGAATTGGTTTTGTGACATTATCATAATGTACACGTAGTACGGTTTCAATCTGTTTTTATGTACGAGTATTTTTCGCTTATCTGTTTTGATCTCGCAATTAACTCCATCATTTCGTGTTACTTCGTACGGTCCGATATAAATGGGATCTAATTTCTTTCTGTTTTCATTTTTTAATAATACTAAACTTCCTACTTCGTACGTACTATCCCTAACTTCGTCGAATCTGGTTTTTCTTTCTAATTTTTTTCTTCCTAAAATTTCTCTAGAGTCCCTATGCGCTACTTGTAACTTATTCTTTAAATCGATTTTGTAGTCTTCGTAGTTATAAAGTGGTTGAACTCCTTTTGTGAGGTTTGAACGTAGATTACACTGCTTTCCATAGATTAATTCATATGGCGTATATTCGGTTTCTGAGTGTACAGCGGTGTTGTAACAGAACGTGTAATACGGTAGCCATTCTGTATGGTTTTCAGTAACGTATGTTCTTAAATACGCTCCTAGTACCTTGTGCGAATTCTCTAATGCTCCTATGCTCTCATGATGATATGCAGTAGAAAATATTTGTTCGATTTTTAGCAGCTTACACATGTCTTTGAATACGTTGGTCATGAATTCAGTTCCTTGATCCGAAGGAACCTCTTCCTCTTTACTTTTCTTTGATCTAGTCATAACTAGTATCTTTAAATCATCCGATGATATTCTAATCCTGCTTAAAGCGTCAGCAGTACAGTTCTCCTTTCCCGGTGAGTATTCAACATAGAAGTTGTACTCTTCTAACAGTAGTCTAAACTTTGTCAGTCGTGACGATGGTTCTTTGAGTGAAAATAGGGAGACTAACGGTCTATGGTCTGTTAGAATCTTGAAACGTCTTCCGAAAAGGTAAGTTCGGTAATGCTTAATAGCCCATACTATGGCTAGTAGCTCTTTTTCTATAGTGCTGTAAATACATTCTGCACTGTTTAGCGTTTTGCTAGCAAATGCAATAGGTCTGTCATCATTGTTTCCTAAAGCGAAACCTGATGCGTCTGTACGCAAAATAAATTCTCCCTCGAAATTTGGAAATTGCAGTATTTTAGGACTTGTTAAAATTTCTTTGATTGTGTTAAATGCTTCTACACAGACTGTGTTAAAATTGAATTTACCGTCTTTTTTACTTTCCTTTTATTGAATTTACAATTCATGTTTTCCTCACCTGGGCATAGCTCCTAAACGGCTTTACCGATTTAACTCAAATTTGAAACTTAAGCTCGTGCTATTAACCACTCGGTACTTTAAAAACTTTCATGGCCCTTCGAGGGGGGCGGGGGGTTGGGCCTATTTTCAAAAAAGTCATGTGGGGTATCAAATTAAAGGTATTGATGAGTACATCTCGTTCAGTAGTGCTTCGGGAAGCGAGGGCCATGTGTGGCCTCAAAAAATGTGGCCTATTTTCAAAGAAGTCATGTGGGGTATCAAATTAAAGGTCTTGATGAGTACATCTCGTTGGGTAGTGTTTCTAGTAATGAGGGCCATGTGGGGCCCCAAAAAATTGGGCCAAAAATAATAAACATCATGTGGGGTATCAAATTAAAGATCTGGAAGAACAGGTATCTTTGGGGCAAGTAATGGTAGCGTTTCGGGCAACAAGGTTCATGTGGGGGCCTGATAAATGGGGGCAAAAATAATAAAAATCATGTGGGTATGAAATTAAAGGTCTCAATGAGTACATCTCGTTGGGTAATGTTTCAGGTTTTTTATTTTTCATATATAATTTTAGTATTCTTATTTATTAGTTTTTAGTCGCATATTACTATTTATAAAGGAAAGTATTTTTAAAAAATGTTTTTTTTATTTATTTTTCAATAATTTATTTCGGAATGAATTTCCTATAATAATTGGTGAAAGCTACAATTCGTCTAACTTCGTCAGCATTAATTGGCTGCGGATAATTTTTAATTGCTATGGATTTGGATGGATCGGGCAAAATGCCGTTTTCCGAAATAACATGTATAAAACCTCCTTTCTATGAAAATTGCACTTTCCAGGGTGAATTTTCAAATTTACCTCTCTTAGTGTTGAAAAAACTTCTATTAAGTTTTTGTTATGTTTAACTGTCTAAACTGTCACCGAAAATAATTAAGTCGTATAAATAAACGAAGCATCTTGAATATGTTATCCCTGACATTGCTATAGACATCATTCTGGAGAATATGGTAGGTGATATTTTAAGCCCCAGGTGATATTTTAAGGCGTGTTAATTGGTAATGCCCGTTTTCTGTTGAGAAAGAGGTGCACGGCCTACTTTATTTGTCTAATTCCATTTGGTAATATCCTTGGCTTAAATCAATACATGAAAAATATCTTGCACCTCCTACCATATCGTAAATATCCGTGATATTTGGTAGTGTAAATTTATCATCTTCGATGTTATCATTTACTTTTCGATAATCTATTACCATTCTAAAATTTTGTAGACCTGTTATCGGGTCTTTTTTCTTTGGTACGATTAGTACTGGTGAATTCCACGCTGATACAGATGGTTCGACAATCTTTTGGTCGATCATCTTTTGTAATTCTTCCTGTAGTCCTTGTTTTTGTGTATGTGGAATTCTATATGGTTTTGAATATGTTGGTGATATGTTCTTTTTTAATTGGATATCTGCTTTAGCAGTATTTGTCACAGTCAGTTCGTCACCATCTAAATGAAATATGCCATTAAATTTGGTACATATCTTCTGTACACATTCTTTCTCTTCACTATTAAGTGTATCATAATTTAATTCTTTGAGTAATTTTTCAACTCTATAAGTCGTTTTTTGTTAAGGCTTTTCATAATTAAGTATATAATGGTCGTTTAGACTATACGATTCTGGTTCAATCCAGTTTAATTTAACCTCTTTTCCTCTTGTATTTAAGATTTTTACAGATATCTTATTATTAATAGGCTTGGATATAGATCCAGCCATGAAAACTCCTTCGCAAAGTTCTGTCTGATAGATAATTCGTTCGTCTTTTGATTTAGTGTCGACCCAATATGTTGCTTCACAACGTGATGCAATTGTAATAACATTTGAATGGGTTTTATTTAATATAGGTAATACTATATTTTCATTATTGATGGTTAATTCCAAAGTAAAATTTTCTAAATTTATTTTAACTTGGAAATCTTTTAAAAAGTTAGCCCCTAAAATACCATCAACTGGTACTGGAAAGTCGTCGGGTACGACATGAAAGTCGTATGGGATATTTGTGAATTCAAAATTCAATTGTTTAGTACAGGTACCTAATGTTTCAAGCTAACCTGAGATACCTTGTATTGTGGAAATATTATTTTTATTTAATTTGTCGTCCAAAAGTTTTGATTTTATTGTGCAAATAGAAGCACCAGTATCTACTAAGAATGTAGTAGTTTCTGCTTCGTTGATTTTAATGTCTACGTATAGTCCGTTTGTGAATCCTGCTGTGAAAATTATATCCTTTATTTCGCCTAATTGTGGTAATCCCCTACCGATTGGTTGGGCTCCCCGTCGGTGGGTTGTTCGTTTCCCTTTTCTGTGATGGCCAATACTCTTGGATTGGGTACATTTATGTTGTTGGTATTCGCTCTCTGGTTATACAGAGTTTTTCATCTTTATAACGCAAGTTTTCATTTTTATAAATCGAGTTTTCATTTTTATAAATTTTATTTTCATTTTTATAAATTTTCATTTTAAATGAGAACTCGATTTATACAAATGAAAATAAAATTTATAAAAATGAAAACTCGATTTATAAAAATGAAAACTCGATTTATACAAATGAAAACTTGCGTTATAAAGATGAAAAACTCTGTATTTATTATTGTTATGATTTATATTGTTATTACGATTATTCGGATTATAATTTCTATTATTATTATAATTATTACTATTGTTATTATTGTAATTATTATTATTGTTATAATTGTTACTGTTATTATAGTTATTATTATTTCGATTTGTGTTCCTACTTGGCGTTTAGGTTCGATTTCTGGATAGATAGTTAGAATGTTGATTATGATTTTCGAATTACTATTATAATTATTTGGTTTATTATTGAAATTCTGATTTCCGAAATTATTATTTCTATTATTGTTCCGATTATTATTAAAATTTCTATTACTACTAAAATTTCGATTATTGTTAAAATTTAGATTATTTGTAATATTATTATTATTATAGTTATTTCTATTGGGATTATTATTATATCGATTATTATCAGCGTACCTAACAACTTCGTTGGTTTTTTCGGTACCTGGATCCAATTCCAATAAATGCTGTATTGTGTCCTTAAAATCTTTATGACGAGCGCTATCCAAGATTATTCTGTACCTTTCATTCACTCCTTTTTTCAAAAACGCTAACCCTCTACGGTTATTAGCGGTTGTTAACGCTGCTCGTTCGGTTTCACTTTGCGCATTGACTTCTAAATCTGTCATTCGTGCTATAAGGTTTTCGATCTCATTAGTGAATTCTCGTAATGGTCGATTATTTTGTCGTGTGTTGCTTAATTTGGTTTGTATTATTTCCATCGAATCTTTGCACCCGCATTTGGTTCTTAATAATTTCTTTAGTTCGTTGAAATTTTCAGGAATGGCATTTCCTAGCTCTGTCAAGGCTTTTCCTTGAATCTTACACTTGACAAGGAACTTTACTAAGATTGTTTGATCCTCCGGTTTTAATATATCGTGGTAGAATTCGATACTATTTACAAAGTCTCGAATCTTCTCTTCTCTTGTTTCTTCTTTGTCTATGATTAAAGTGGGCAACTTTTGCGCCACATTAAAATCAAAACTTGTCATATTGGTAATTTCTATATTATTTCAATTGTTATTGTTTATTAGTGGTTCTTCCGTTCCCACTCCTATTTCTTTAGTATCCTCTTCGTCTTCGGTAATATCTGTTAACGTAGTATTCAGAAAATGTGCCGATTTTCGATCCAAAATATCATTTACTTCGTTTTATACTAAATCGAATTTACTTTTATACCGTGATGCTAATTCTTTATCCGTTTTATATAATGCTTGCCAAACCTCTGAAAAATTTGACTTTGATTCTTTAACATAAGCTAGTTTTCCTAGTATATTCTGAGATGTATAAGTTCTGTGTGGGGTTTTCTTAAATTTTTTGACTAAATCTACTAAATTCTTTAATTCATTCTCTAGTACTTGTATCATACTTTAAATTATGCATATAAAATAGGTTTTCAATATACATTTTTTATTTTAAATTATGATTATATTTATTAATTTGTAGTGCATAATTTATATATGCTTTTACCCTACCTAACTTATCCCGTAATAATAATTTTTTCTCCTATCTAAACCAATCTTATCTAGTATCTAAACCTACTTACTTTCCTATAAAAATGTGCTTAAGTAAATTTCCCATAAAAATAATAAAATAATTATGCCAATTATGTAGTTCGATTGGATTTTATCGAAAGGCTTCGATCGGTCTTCGATTGGATTTTATTTTCCTATTATGCAGTTCGATTAAATCGAATCGAAGGGTGACAGCTAGTTCTGTTAGTACTGCCAAAGTAAATGAGGGATAAGTAAACTAAGATTGTTTATATCTTAGTTGCCTTAGATATAAACAAGTATATTTTCTAATTTTTTATGTCAAATAAATAAACTAAGTGTTAAATAAACAAAGTGGTTTGGTAATAATAAAATGGATTCAATTGATATATGATCTGATTCAAGCGATAGTGAATAAGAATGTTCTTATCCAAATTATTTTAGAATTTCGTATAATTATAACACGAATTACTAATAAATTTCAATAAAATAAATAATTAAGTGGGTAAACTAAATAAATATTCTAGAAAGCTAATTCAAATATTTTAATTTAAATGATTTATATAATTTAGTATATTTGTTGCATCTAAATGATGCTTCAATGAAAAAAGTAGGAAAATCAATGAATTATTTTTTAACTACTTCAAAGTAGCTGAAAAATCGACTTTAATTTTTTCTGCATAAGTTTATCTATAATTTTCAAGTTAATTATATTTCATTTGTTATACTTATATTTTATTTGGTTTATAATTTTAAAAAATCAAAAAACTTTTTAATAAAACCAAAAAAAATGCTTAAAATTTTGAAAAAACTACTATTCGATCAAAAAAAATACATCCAAAGAATATTCGATTATTTTTTTGGCAGTTCGATAAAATCGAACTGTATATTGACTAAATTTTATCCAATCGAACTGCATAATAGACTACGTTCGATTTTATCGAAACGATTCGATAAAATCGAATCCAATCGAACTACATAATTGGCATGATTAACTCGACTAAGAAGTGTCCTGACTAAGACTATGGTGAGAAACTAAGTGTACTTACTAACTACTAACAAGGTGGGGAAATATATCGTATATGAGAATATTTTTATATGAGAGACTTTTTTTTCACTGTCATTATGAAAAATAAAAAATATTTTGATTCTATATGAAAATATTACTATGTATATGTATTTATTTATACGCTAGTGATATATAAAAAAATGAATTATATGTGGGTTATAAATGTGTAACCTTCAAAAAAGTTTTAATATGAATTCTTTATTACTACCCTACCTCAATAAATTTAATACATATTATAGTATATGGTATAATTCATTTTTATAAATTTTCATTTTATTTTCATTTTAAATGAGAACTCGATTTATACAAATGAAAATAAAATTTATAAAAATGAAAACTCGATTTATAAAAATGAAAACTCGATTTATACAAATGAAAACTTGCGTTATAAAGATGAAAAACTCTGTATTTATTATTGTTATGATTTATATTGTTATTACGATTATTCGGATTATAATTTCTATTATTATTATAATTATTACTATTGTTATTATTGTAATTATTATTATTGTTATAATTGTTACTGCTATTATAGTTATTATTATTTCGATTTGTGTTCCTACTTGGCGTGTAGGTTCGATTTCTGGATAGATAGTTAGAATTTTGATTATGATTTTCGAATTATTATTATAATTATTTGGATTATTATTGAAATTCTGATTTCCGAAATTATTATTTCTATTATTGTTCCGATTATTATTAAAATTTCGATTACTACTAAAATTTCGATTATTGTTAAAACTTAGATTATTTGTAAAATTATTATTATTATAGTTATTTCTATTGGGATTATTATTATATCGATTATTATCAGCGTACCTAACAACTTCGTTGGTTTTTTCGGTACCTGGATCCAATTCCAGTAAATGCTGTATTGCGTCCTTAAAATCTTTATGACGAGCGCTATCCAAGATTATTCTGTACCTTTCATTCACTCCTTTTTTCAAAAACGCTAACCCTCTACGGTTATTAGCGGTTGTTAACGCTGCTCGCTCGGTTTAACTTTGCGCATTGACTTCTAAATCTGTCATTCGTGCTATAAGGTTTACGATCTCATTAGTGAATTCTCGTAATGGTCGATTATTTTGTCGTGTGTTGCTTAATTTGGTTTGTATTATTTCCATCGAATCTTTGCACCCGCATTTGGTTCTTAATAATTTCTTTAGTTCGTTGAAATTTTCAGGAATGGCATTTCCTAGCTCTGTCAAGGCTTTTCCTTGAATCTTACACTTGACAAGGAACTTTACTAAGATTGTTTGATCCTCCGGTTTTAATATATCGTGGTAGAATTCGATACTATTTACAAAGTCTCGAATCTTCTCTTCTCTTGTTTCTTCTTTGTCTATGATTAAAGTGGGCAGCTTTTGCGCCACATTAAAATCAAAACTTGTCATATTGGTAATTTCTATATTATTTCAATTGTTATTGTTTATTAGTGGTTCTTCCGTTCCCACTCCTATTTCTTTAGTATCCTCTTCGTCTTCGGTAATATCTGTTAACGTAGTATTCAGAAAATGTGCCGATTTTCGATCCAAAATATCATTTACTTCGTTATATACTAAATCGAATTTACTTTTATACCGTGATGCTAATTCTTTATCCGTTTTATATAATGCTTGCCAAACCTCTGAAAAATTTGACTTTGATTCTTTAACATAAGCTAGTTTTCCTAGTATATTCTGAGATGTATAAGTTCTGTGTGGGGTTTTCTTAAATTTTTTGACTAAATCTACTAAATTCTTTAATTAATTCTCTAGTACTTGTATCATACTTTAAATTATGCATATAAAATTGATTTTCAATATACATTTTTTATTTTAAATTATGATTATATTTATTAATTTGTAGTGCATAATTTATATATGCTTTTACCCTACCTAACTTATCCCGTAAAAATAATTTTTTCTCCTATCTAAACCAATCTTATCTAGTATCTAAACCTACTTACTTTCCTATAAAAATGTGCTAAAGTAAATTTCCCATAAAAATAATAAAATAATTATGCCAATTATGTAGTTCGATTGGATTTTATCGAAAGGCTTCGATCGGTCTTCGATTGGATTTTATTTTCCTATTATGCAGTTCGATTAAATCGAATCGAAGGGTGACAGCTAGTTCTGTTAGTACTGCCAAAGTAAATGAGGGATATAATCAAGTATATTTTCTAATTTTTTATGTCAAATAAATAAACTAAGTGTTAAATAAACAAAGTGGTTTGGTAATAATAAAATGGATTCAATTGATATATGATCTGATTCAAGCGATAGTGAATAAGAATGTTCTTATCCAAATTATTTTAGAATTTCGTATAATTATAACACGAATTACTAATAAATTTCAATAAAATAAATAATTAAGTGGATAAACTAAATAAAAATTCTAGAAAGCTAATTCAAATATTTTAATTTAAATGATTTATATAATTTAGTATATTTGTTGCATCTAAATGATGCTTCAATGAAAAAAGTAGGAAAATCAATGAATTATTTTTTAACTACTTCAAAGTAGCTGAAAAATCGACTTTAATTTTTCTGCGTAAGTTTATCTATAATTTTCAAGTTAATTATATTTCATTTGTTATACTTATATTTTATTTGGTTTATAATTTAATAAAAATAAAAAAACTTTTTAATAAAACCAAAAAAAATGCTTAAAATTTTGAAAAAACTACTATTCGATCAAAAAAAATACATCCAAAGAATATTCGATTATTTTTTTGGCAGTTCGATAAAATCGAACTGTATATTGACTAAATTTTATCCAATCGAACTGCACAATAGACTACGTTCGATTTTATCGAAACGATTCGATAAAATCGAATCCAATCGAACTACATAATTGGCATGATTAACTCGACTAAGAAGTGTCTTGACTAAGACTATTAGGGCCCATACACGACACATGCATGCATGCGCAATCACGTGATTGCGCATGCAGATTGACCGTGTATGGTGTTGATTGTGTGGTTGCACATGCTGATTGTGTGATTTCAAAAATTTTTGATATTTTTTTGTTTGTGCATGCATGCATGTATAATGTGTGGTGAAATAACTCATTTAAAATTTATTTTCGTGTGGTAAACTAGTAGCTAGTGTGTACAAAAAAATGCCGAAAGTTGTAAACATGAAATTTTGGAACGAATGCTTGGAACTATAAAAAAGTTTTCCAGTTTTGTGGAAAGTGAAGGGATTATAAGCGATTATAATTGCAATACACGCAGCGTCTTACATGATTGAAATTTCAAATTAAATGAAGAATGTGCAATTTGCATGTGTCGTGTGTAGAGAAACTATGATTGCGCAATCAATGATTGTACATGCATGCATGTGTGGTATATGGGCCCCATATGGTGAGAAACTAAGTGTACTTACTAACTACTAACAAGGTGGGGAAATATATCGTATATGAGAATATTTTTATATGAGAGACTTTTTTTTCACTGTCATTATGAAAAATAAAAAATATTTTGATTCTATATGAAAATATTACTATGTATTTATTTATACGCTAGTGATATATAAAAAAATGAATTATATGTGGGTTATAAATGTGTAACCTTCAAAAAAGTTTTAATATGAATTCTTTATTACTACCCTACCTCAATAAATTTAATACATAATATAGTATATGGTATAATTCATTTTTATAAATTTTCATTTTATTTTCATTTTAAATGAGAACTCGATTTATACAAATGAAAATAAAATTTATAAAAATGAAAACTCGATTTATAAAAATGAAAACTCGATTTATACAAATGAAAACTTGCGTTATAAAGATGAAAAACTCTGTATTTATTATTGTTATGATTTATATTGTTATTACGATTATTCGGATTATAATTTCTATTATTATTATAATTATTACTATTGTTATTATTGTAATTATTATTATTGTTATAATTGTTACTGTTATTATAGTTATTATTATTTCGATTTGTGTTCCTACTTGGCGTGTAGGTTCGATTTCTGGATAGATAGTTAGAATTTTGATTATGATTTTCGAATTATTATTATAATTATTTGGATTATTATTGAAATTCTGATTTCCGAAATTATTATTTCTATTATTGTTCCGATTATTATTAAAATTTCGATTACTACTAAAATTTCGATTATTGTTAAAATTTAGATTGTTTGTAAAATTATTATTATTATAGTTATTTCTATTGGGATTATTATTATATCGATTATTATCAGCGTACCTAACAACTTAGTTGGTTTTTTCGGTACCTGGATCCAATTCCAGTAAATGCTGTATTGTGTCCTTAAAATCTTTATGACGAGCGCTATCCAAGATTATTCTGTACCTTTCATTCACTCCTTTTTTCAAAAACGCTAACCCTCTACGGTTATTAGCGGTTGTTAACGCTGCTCGCTCGGTTTAACTTTGCGCATTGACTTCTAAATCTGTCATTCGTGCTATAAGGTTTACGATCTCATTAGTGAATTCTCGTAATGGTCGATTATTTTGTCGTGTGTTGCTTAATTTGGTTTGTATTATTTCCATCGAATCTTTGCACCCGCATTTGGTTCTTAATAATTTCTTTAGTTCGTTGAAATTTTCAGGAATGGCATTTCCTAGCTCTGTCAAGGTGTAAGATTCAAGTTACACTTGACAAGGAACTTTACTAAGATTGTTTGATCCTCCGGTTTTAATATATCGTGGTAGAATTCGATACTATTTACAAAGTCTCGAATCTTCTCTTCTCTTGTTTCTTCTTTGTCTATGATTAAAGTGGGCAGCTTTTGCGCCACATTAAAATCAAAACTTGTCATATTGGTAATTTCTATATTATTTCAATTGTTATTGTTTATTAGTGGTTCTTCCGTTCCCACTCCTATTTCTTTAGTATCCTCTTCGTCTTCGGTAATATCTGTTAACGTAGTATTCAGAAAATGTGCCGATTTTCGATCCAAAATATCATTTACTTCGTTATATACTAAATCGAATTTACTTTTATACCGTGATGCTAATTCTTTATCCGTTTTATATAATGCTTTTTATATAATGCAGTATATTCTGAGATGTATAAGTTCTGTGTGGGGTTTTCTTAAATTTTTTGACTAAATCTCCTAAATTCTTTAATTCATTCTCTAGTACTTGTATCATACTTTAAATTATGCATATAAAATTGATTTTCAATATACATTTTTTATTTTAAATTATGATTATATTTATTAATTTGTAGTGCATAATTTATATATGCTTTTACCCTACCTAACTTATCCCGTAAAAATAATTTTTTCTCCTATCTAAACCAATCTTATCTAGTATCTAAACCTACTAACTTTCCTATAAAAATGTGCTAAAGTAAATTTCCCATAAAAATAATAAAATAATTATGCCAATTATGTAGTTCGATTGGATTTTATCGAAAGGCTTCGATCGGTCTTCGATTGGATTTTATTTTCCTATTATGCAGTTCGATTAAATCGAATCGAAGGGTGACAGCTAGTTCTGTTAGTACTGCCAAAGTAAATGAGGGATAAGGAAACTAAGATTGTTTATATCTTAGTTGCCTTAGATATAAACAAGTATATTTTCTAATTTTTTATGTCAAATAAATAAATTAAGTGTTAAATAAACAAAGTGGTTTGGTAATAATAAAATGGATTCAATTGATATATGATCTGATTCAAGCGATAGTGAATAAGAATGTTCTTATCCAAATTATTTTAGAATTTCGTATAATTATAACACGAATTACTAATAAATTTCAATAAAATAAATAATTAAGTGGGTAAACTAAATAAAAATTCTAGAAAGCTAATTCAAATATTTTAATTTAAATGATTTATATAATTTAGTATATTTGTTGCATCTAAATGATGCTTCAATGAAAAAAGTAGGAAAATCAATGAATTATTTTTTAACTACTTCAAAGTAGCTGAAAAATCGACTTTAATTTTTTCTGCGTAAGTTTATCTATAATTTTCAAGTTAATTATATTTCATTTGTTATACTTATATTTTATTTGGTTTATAATTTAATAAAAATCAAAAAACTTTTTAATAAAACCAAAAAAAATGCTTAAAATTTTGAAAAAACTACTATTCGATCAAAAAAAATACATCCAAAGAATATTCGATTATTTTTTTGGCAGTTCGATAAAATCGAACTGTATATTGACTAAATTTTATCCAATCGAACTGCATAATAGACTACGTTCGATTTTATCGAAACGATTCGATAAAATCGAATCCAATCGAACTACATAATTGGCATGATTAACTCGACTAAGAAGTGTCCTGACTAAGACTATGGTGAGAAACTAAGTGTACTTACTAACTACTAACAAGGTGGGGAAATATATCGTATATGAGAATATTTTTATATGAGAGACTTTTTTTTCACTGTCATTATGAAAAATAAAAAATATTTTGATTCTATATAAAAATATTACTATGTATATGTATTTATTTATACGCTAGTGATATATAAAAAAAAATGAATTATATGTGGGTTATAAATGTGTAACCTTCAAAAAAGTTTTAATATGAATTCTTTATTACTACCCCACCTCAATAAATTTAATACATAATATATTATATGGTATAATCTTTTTCTTGCAAATTAAAGAAATTGAATGCTTTTATGTTATACAATTTATAATTTTTTTTTTTTTTATACTATTTTCAATATTTTAAAACCCTTTCTTACATTTATTAATTATTTCTTTATTAGTATTTTTACGAAGAAATATATTAAAGATTATTTATAATTTTAAATTTCATTTAAATGAAAAAACTTAACTGAATATTTAAACTAAGCCTTTTAAATTCTTTATTTATCTTAGTCTATATATTTTTTTGAATAAATCAACTACTTCTGGTTTTAAAATAAAATTTAGCACGGCTATAAATTTAATAGCATATTTAATCTCGATGGTACTCCTTTTAGGATTTATTATTCTTTCTCCTGGGTTTGCTATCGTAAAACCTGCCATTATATGGTTAATT
This sequence comes from Rhamphomyia laevipes, assembly GCA_963920725.1. Classification (NCBI taxonomy): domain Eukaryota; kingdom Metazoa; phylum Arthropoda; class Insecta; order Diptera; family Empididae; genus Rhamphomyia; species Rhamphomyia laevipes. The sequence goes on from OY987255.1 coordinate 86,099,108, forward strand.
AATAATACCAGATAATGATTTGAGTTTTACTTGAATTTTTTTTTTATATAAATTTTTTTTTTTCTTATATCGCGGGAATTGCGATCTGCCGACTGATTTTTCTCTCTAAATATGATTGGATTTTAACCCAGGCAACGCGAACAACGATCATTATAGCAATGATCACGAGAATCAATTGAAGGTCGGTAAACAGCCGTTTCTCGAGTTTCGGAGTACTGACCGTGTTTACACCGGCGTTGTTGTTAATGAAGATTTCCTCTTCTTTCGTTGTTGTTTGCCCCATGAATTATCGTATCTATATTTTCTTTTTGTAGTAGCTTAGGAATTTTAGTGAAATTTAAAAACAATTTTTGTTAATAAATTTGATTTTATATGGTTATATTCATTTATTATGATTTTTTTTTTTGACATATATATATTTAATTTAATGTAATTTAATTTTTATGTATATATTTGTTTTGTTTTAAACTAAAATAACCCTTCATGTTTATGTAATTTATAATGAATTATATATAAATATATTTATATATTTAATTTGAGAAATGATTTATATGTATATTGATATATATATATATATATATATATATATATATATATATATATATATATATATAAAAATATATATATATATAAATATATATATATATATATATATATATATATATTTAATTTAAGGAATATAGCATAATAATGATTTATAATGATGCACTGAAATTCATCTCTCTATATTGAAATTCTATATTTCAAATTTTCCTCTATGTCAAAAAATAATTCAATCAAAAATCCATGTAAAATAAATTCTCTAATTCAAAATGCGGAAAAGAAGTTTAAATATTTTATCTGTTCGCGAAAAATTGAAAATTATTGGAGAAATAGACAATGGAAAAAGAAAAATAGATGTAACAGACTACTACCACCCCAAAATACGCCAAACGAGGTATTTGATTGCTTTTATAAAATTGACTCTTTTATAAACAAAAAATAATTTTTAATTAATTTTAACTATGTTACTAATTTTTAACGTTCAATTTTAACTACAACTTTTTATTTTTAATAAATTAATAATAAATAATTAAAAAAAACATTTTTTAAAAATACTTTCCCTTATAAATAGTAATATGTGACTAAAAACTAATAAATAAGAATACTAAAATTATATAATCTTACTTTCTTCTATCTAGAGTTTCAGTAATGTTCAATTGTAGTAGGGTCAATTATAATAGGGTTAACTGGAAATGTACTAGATTAGAGATTCAGTAAAGGTAAAGCATAGTAAAAGGGAAGTAGACCTCTTATAACTGATCAAAATTAATGGTAGCAAATCTGATCAGAATTAATAGTATGTAAAGAGACCTTATGAGACTTAATAGAATTTATCAGAATCAATGATATTTACAAGGGGTTTACTTCCCTTTTACTATACTTGGCTCTGGTTGCCCCAAACACTCCCATTACATGCCCAAAGATATCTTCTATTCCCGGCCCTTAAATTGATACCCCACGTGATTTTTGTTAATTTTCGCTCCATTTTTAGGTACCCCACATGGCCCTATTTACCTGAAACATTACCCAACGAGATGTACTCATTGAGACCTTTAATTTCATACCCCACTAGATTTTTATTATTTTTGGCCCCATTTATTGGCCCCATTTATCCATTTATGAACCTTGTTGCACGAAACGCTACCATTACTTGCCCCAAAGATACCTGTCCTTCCAGATCTTTAATTTGATACTGTTCTTCCAGATCTTTAATTTTATAAATTACATGATGTTTATTATTTTTGGCCTAATTTTTTGGGGCCCCACATGGTCTTTGTTACTAGAAACACTACCCAACGTGATGTACTCATCAAGACCTTTAATTTGATACCCCACATGACTTCTTTGAAAATAGGCCCCATTTTTTGAGGCCCCACATGGCCCTCGTTGCCCGAAACACTACTGAACGAGATGTACTCATCAATACCTTTAATTTGATACCCCACATGACTTTTTTGAAAATAGGTCCAACCCCCCGCCGGGCTATGAAAATTATGTGGCATGGGTAAACGCTGGAGCTTAAGTTCCAAATTTGAGTTAAATCGGTTAAGCCGTTTAGGAGCTATGCCCAGGTGAGGAAAATATGAATTGTAAATTTAATAAAAGGAAATTAATAATAATTTCAGGCCCCACATGACCCGCGTTGCCCCAAAACACTTCTATTACTTGCCCCAAAGATATCTACTCTTCCAGACCTTTAATTTGATACCCTACATGATTTTTTTTCATTTGTGGCCCCATTTTTTGCGGGCCCCACATGGTCCTAGTTGCCCGAAACACTACCCAACGAGATGTACTCATCAAGACCTTTCATTTGATACCCCATGTAGGCATTTCGCGATTTGACACTTGACACTTGTATGACATAAAGGTCAAAATATGAAACAATTAATTAATGAAACAGTTGTCATATGAAATATAACATATGAAATATAATGAGAAGAAAACAAAGGAGTTGAATTAGAAATGTGAACGGGTTTGGACGTATATTTTTGAAAAACCGAAATTCGAAATATATATTTGATAAAAAATAAATAAATTGTGTTTTCTTTAAAAAATAAATTAAATATATACGGAAAACTAAATATTAGATGCCTACAAAATATCAGAAGTGGGATCAAAATTAAGTTTGTCGGGAAGTGAAAAATTTTTTCCCTTAAAAATTAAAGTTTCTTAATATATATATATAAAAAAAAACGTGTTTGGACACGTTTATAATATAAAATTAAAAATATATAAATTTTAAAAATAATTTTGATACATTTTTGAAAATTAGTGAAATAGTGAAAAATATTTTGATATTTGAAAATTAGAAAAAAAGAATTTTTAGAATTATAAAATTCTTAATATAAAAAATTCTTAATATAAAAAATTTTTTTTTGAAAAAAAGTTAGTTATATATAATTTTAGCATCATTACGGTATTTTGCAATTCTGTGAAAAAAAAAAATCAATTGTACAAATACATATTAAATATAACATACATAAAATTAAAATTTGTGTTGTATTTTTTTTGTATTTTGAATATTGGCGTTGTTAAATTATTTTGAAAATTCGAGTATCGAATATTGATTTTGATGTCTATTCATTTTGGGACAAATTGGATTTGGAATTGGAATATCGATTATTAATCAATTTTGATGTCACTTTTGCTTTGAAAAAAAATTGAATTTGGAATTGGAAATTGGAATATCGATTAATATAATCGATTTTGATGTCACTTTTGCTTTGAAAAAAATTGGATTTGGAATTGGAAATTGGAATATCGTTAATATAATCGATTTTGATGTCACTTTTGCTTTGGAAAAAATTGGATTTGGAATTGGAAATTGGAATATCGATTAATATAATCGATTTTGATGTCACTTTTGCTTTGAAAAAAATTGGATTTGGAATTGGAAATTGGAATATCGATTAATATAATCGATTTTGATCATCACACTGCTTTAAAAAAAAAAAAATGGATTTGACATTTTGGAAAAAATATTAGAAAATTTGTTTGTATTGGAACAGAAAAAAAAGCTAAAAACTAAATAGAGGTTCTGCAATTAATGAAAATTTTTGGTGAAATATTTGTTTTGTTTTGGTAATATTTGATTTGTTTTGATTTTTGTTTGGAAAAAATAGTACAAATAAATTGGAAATATATATGTATGTATATTAAATTGGAAAAATAAATAAAAATGAATAATATAAAAAATTTAAAAGTTAACGAATTAAAATCATTTTTAGTTTCGAAAAATTTATCGGTTTTGGGGAAAAAAGTGTTTTGGCGGCACGGTGTGAAACTGTTTTAAATCTTATGAATGAAGAAGATAGAAATATTGCGTTAAAAGATTTACATGGTGAAAAATGTAATTATGAAGATGAAAGTAATAGTTTAAAAAATGATACTGATGTTGATTTTATGAAGAATTTAAATAGTACTCAATACAAATCAGCTATAAATTTATCTGAAAAAGAAAATTTACTTCAAAAAGAAAATCAATTATTGGAAAGAGAAAAAAAATTATTAGAAAGGGAATTGGAATTTATTAAAAGTGAACGAGTGAATAAAAATGATTTAAATTTACATCCTGAAGATATTAATAAAATAATTCCATTATTTGTTCCTGGAAAACGGTTTTCAATTTCTGCATATGATTTTATTAACAAATTGGAACAATTTGGAAAAATATATTGTTGGAGTGATGTTCATAAGTTACATTATGCACGAATTAGATGTGAAGGAGCTGCTAAAGCTTGGATACAAAATAACATTGATTTGGATTGGAACAATTTTAAAATAAAATTAGTAGCAGATTTTCCTATTTTTGAAGACGATACAGAAATTCATGGTTTATTATCACGTCGTAAGAAAAGAGTTGAAGAGACTTTTGAAGATTATATTTATTTTATGAAGAATTTGGCAGATAAAATTAATTTGAGTGAACAATCAACTATTAAATATATAATCAGAGGAATTGATGATCCTTCAATTCAAAATATTTTATCGCTTGGATATTTTCATACTGTTTTGGATTTGTTAGCACAGCTAAAACAATACAACTGTATTGTTACAAGAAAAAATTATCAAAGGCCATTTCAAGCTAAACCTTTTGTACCTAGAGGAAATTTTATCAAGAAACCTGAAATTAAGAATGAAATAAAAACGCAAAAAACAGAAACTGGCAAATGTTTCAATTGTGGAGAAAGTGGTCATTGGTCAACAACCTGTAAGAAAGAAAGACGTCCATGGGGAGCTTGTTTCAAATGTGGTAATTCTGATCATATAGCTTTTGAATGTAAGTTAAATAAATCTTGTAACTTTATAAATAATTCTGAATATTATATAACTTTTAATTGTGTACAATTAAACAATATTAAAATTATAGGGACTTTAGATTGTGGAAGTCCTATTTCTATAATAAAAAATAAATATATTAACAATATTTTATTAAAAAAATATATTGGTATTGATATTTGTGGAGCTGGTGGTGCAAAATTGGATATTTTAGGAATAGTAGTCTTAGATATTAGTATTTCGAATTGTACTTTACCAATTAAATTTTTTGTAGTTCCCGAAAATACTTTTAAAGGTAATTGCCTATTAGGAAGAGATTTTATAAAATCTAAAAAATTTAAAATTACTTTTGAATCAGATAAGCTGACAGTTGCACCAGTTGATTTACCAATAATAGAAAATGAAGTTTTAGAAATTTTAAATATTAATATTGACGATGAAAATAAATTAGAATCTAAACTTTTAGACATTTCTGAATCGGTTGATTATGAAACCAAAGTAAAAATTAATGATTTGTACAATAATTACAATATTTTAAAAGAAAAATCTTTAGATATTGATAATTTTGAAATGAATATTGAATTAAAAAATTCTCAACCATTTTATTATAAACCTAGAAGGTTATTTATAAGTGATCGGAATGAAACTCAATTTATTATAAATGACTTATTAGATAAAAAAATAATTAGGCCCAGTCGATCTCCATATAGTAGTCCAATAGTATTAGTAAGGAAAAAATCTGGTCAATTTAGAATGTGCGTTGATTTTCGGAATTTGAATAAATTAACAATTAAAGACCATTTTCCTTTACCCCTCATTGAGGATTTAATCGATCAATTGGACCAAAAGAATTATTTTACATCATTAGATTTGAAAAGTGCATTCCATCATGTTTGAATGTCAGAAAAGTCAATTCCATAACATCATTTGTTACACCTTTTGGACAGTACGAATACTTAAAAATGCCTTTTGGTTTGGCGAATTCAGCATCTGCCTTTCAAAGGTATATAATGGATATTTTTAGGGAATTATTGGAGAATGGTAAAATACAAATATATTTGGATGATATATTTATTGCCACTAATACATTGGAAGAACATTTAGAAATTTTAGAAAAAGTTTTTGAAATTTTAGCTAAATATAGATTGGAACTTCGATTGGAGAAATGTCATTTTCTACAATCAACCATTACATATTTAGGGTATATAATTAACTCTCAGGGAATACAACCAAACCCTGAAAGTATTGAAGTAATTAAAAATTATCCATGTCCAACCGATGTTAAGAAAGTTCATAGTTTTCTTGGTTTATGTTTGTACTTTCGAAAATTTATAGAAAATTTTTCTTTGATAGCAAAACCGCTATATGATTTAATTAGAAAAAATGCTATTTTTGAATTTGGAAAAACTCAATTAGCATGTTTCGAACATTTGAAAGAGAAATTAATAGCTACACCAATTTTGTCTATTTTTAACTTCAATGATGAAACAGAACTACACTGTGATGCAAGTAAAGATGGTTTTGGAGCAATCTTAGTTCAGAAAAAATGTGATCAAAAATTTCATCCAGTTTTTTATTTTAGTGCCGTACTACTCCTACGGAATCCAAATATCACAGCTATGAGTTAGAAACACTTGCTATAATATACGCTTTAAAAAGAATTCGTACATATTTACAAGGTATCAAATTTAAAATAGTAACAGATTGCAACTCATTAACTTTAACCATTAATAAAAAAGAAATTTGTCCTAGAATCTCTCGTTGGGTGTTAGAATTAGAAAATTATCATTACACTATTGAGCATAGACAAAATTGTAAAATGCGTCATGTAGATTGTTTAAGTAGAATAACAAATATATTGGTATTATCGGATAATTCTTTAGAAAAAACTTTAGCTATCTGTCAAAATACAGATAATCAAATTGAAAATATTAGGAAAGAGTTAGAAAATAGTGAAAACTCTCTTTTTGAACTACGTGATGGATTAGTATATAGAAAAATTAAAGATAGTCTTGCATTCTATGTTCCTGAAAGATTGAGAAACAATGTAATTAGAACTTGTCATGATAATTTTGGTCATTGTGGAAAAGAAAAAACTTTAGATTTGCTACGTAAAACGTATTGGTTTCCCAATATGTCAGAGGTTGTAGTTGATTACATTAAAAATTGTTTGAAGTGTATTTGCTTTAATCCACAAAGTGGCAAAAAAGAGGGTGATTTACATAGCATTCCGAAAGGAGATGCACCATTTGAATCAATACATATTGATCATATGGGTCCTTTGAGTCGTACAAAAAAAGGTAATAAATTTGTATTTGTGATTATTGATGCGTTTTCGCGTTTTGTAAAATTATACCCGGTTAAGTCTACTGATTCGGAAGGTTCAATTAGTTCATTAAAATTTTACTTTGATTATTATAGTAAACCTAAGCATTTAATTTCTGATCGTGGATCAGCATTTACTTCTCATAGTTTTAAACAATTTCTTGAAAACAATAATATAAAGTATACGCTAATTGCTACGGCTTCTCCACAGTCTAATGGGGCTGTTGAAAGAATAAATCGTTCAATTAAACCCATGTTATCGAAACTTGTTAGCTCAGATTTAGAATGGGATGAAGCTTTAGATGAGGTACAATTTGCTTTGAATAATATTAAAAATAGGTCAATTGGTGAAACTCCAGCAAAAATGTTTTTTGGTATTGAACAACGTGGAAAAAATATTGATAATTTAAAAGATTTTTTAGAATGTAATGTTTTTGATGAACAATCTAGAAATTTGTCGGTTATTAGAGATCAAGCTAAAACAAAAAATTTAAAAACAAAAGAGTATAATGCGAAGTATTATAATTTGAGGCATAAAAAACCTACTTGCTATAACGAAAAAGATTTAATTATGATAAAAAACTTTGATACCACTCCAGGTCAAATAAAGAAATTAATTCCACAATTTAAAGGACCATATATCGTAAAAAAGATTCTTGGTAATGATAGATATTTAATTTGTGATGTAGAAAATAATCAAATTACAAGTAGACCTTTTGAAGGTGTGTTTAGTTCAACTAATATGAGAAGATATTTATTGCCAAATGATGAAAATTAATGTAAAAAAAAAAAATATATATTTAATAAATATGTTCATTTTTAGTATTAAAAAAAAAAAAAGATTAAACTATAAATATAAAATTATATAATGTATTAAAGGTAATAAAAAAAATATATACCTTTTTAAATTAATTTTAATTTAACATAAAAATTTTTTTTATTTTTAAAAATAAAAAACAAAAAGTTGTTATTTTTCATCATATATAAAAAAATGTACTTATGTATGTTTAAAAAAAAAAAAAAAAAAACATATATTAAACATTATTTTTGATAATCAAATTTATGTATTAATCTTAAAATGAATTATCTTGTTCTTTATTTAAAGAATCATTGAATTGATAATGTTATGTGGAAAATTTTGCATTTTATTTATGTTGATTTAAAAAAAAAAATTAATTAAAAAATTAAAAATTTGGTAATGAAAAAAAAATTAAGATTTGATTAAATTCGTGAAAATTAAAAGCTATATATCATAGTTATATTAAAGTGTAATTTTAAATATTAATATTATTAATATGTAATTATTTATATTAATAAATAAAATAAAAAAAAATTAATTAAAAAATTAATTTAAATATGACATATATAAAAAAAAAAAAAAAAAAATTAATTAAAAATTTAAAAAAAAAAAATTTGTAACGAAAAATTAACATTTGATTAAATTTCAGAAAAGTAAAAAGTATTAAATTAAAGAAATTATATTAAGTATTGTTTTGAACGGTCGAGCCGACCTTATGTCAGGGCTGGCCGAATTGTAGGCATTTCACCATTTGACACTTGACACTTGTATGACATAAAGGTCAAAATATGAAACAATTAATTAATGAAACAGTTGTCATATGAAATATAACATATGAAATATAATGAGAAGAAAACAAAGGAGTTGAATTAGAAATGTGAACGGGTTTGGACGTATATTTTTGAGAAACCGAAATTCGAAATATATATTTGATAAAAAATAAATAAATTGTGTTTTCTTTAAAAAATAAATTAAATATATACGGAAAACTAAATATTAGATGCCTACACCCACATGACTTGGAATTTATATATCCAAATTAATATTATGGGAATTATATTATAGTATATTATGTGAATTATATTTTGGTAGTATTAAGTGCCAGCTTGCAATTTTAGGATATAAAAGAAACAAAATTTTTAATTAATAAATCATTCTATTTAGAACTGTTCCAAGACTTACTTATTGTTTTATTTCTGTCTTTGAGTCTGAAGACAGACAGTTCTACAGTTTTCTTAAACTTTACAGGTCCGACCGCGACAAGTATAATTTATCTAAGTTCCTAGTAAGAACCAATTTATTCATCAACGAATATTCACGCGGTAGAACAAAAGAGTTCTATCGCTCTACAAAAAAACAAATTCAAAATATAATAATAATAAAAAGAAAAAATACGTTGAGGAAAATTCCTCACCATGTTTAATGTTGTCCTTCCTGTCCGTACCCTCTACCTCTATCCCATCCACCAAACTATTATCCGCTGAAGAGAAATTATCATTGTTTTTAAAACCGTCTTCCTTATCTGTATCCCCTACCTTAATCCCAAAATCCTTCGTCACCCTCACACTCAGTTGAAACCATAAGCTCTCAACTGGATATTGACCGGATCAACATTGATTCGGACGATTTTGAGGAGGACGAATTACTAGAAGAAGCTGACGATCTCAACGTAACGGTGGTTCCAGCGATGTCAAAGGCTGTGGAATCTACTTCTACTCCCTCGGAGAACATTGTTGCAACCATTCGAAACGAGAATGAAGTTCGCAGTGGTATGACTGCAAAAAAATACTTCGGTAGATAGTACATTAGCAAATAATGCACCGTTTACAGAAAAGTGGTTAGCAAGCGCACCAAGGCGGAACGAATTCGAAATAACCGAAAGCTGTCTAGAAGAGCAATTCAGTCTTTCGGATCCAAGAATCCGACAGACTTGAAACCTGAAGAAAAGAAAAGGCTCGAGTGGGCGAGGACTTTTTTAGCTGAACATCCCCCCGCCGGACAAAGTTCTGCCGAGGTGACTCAGAAAAACAGAATCCGCTCACTAGATGAAGAGAAAAATGAACCGAAAAGACCACGAAATTTATCCAAATCACCAATAGTTGCCCTAGACAAGTTACATGTGGCAGTTAGAGATCTGAGTGTCCCAGATCACAAGATCTCGCCAGAACGCTGGTTGTTGGTGGAAGCTGCAATAACTGATCATCTCATTGCAGATCCAACAAGCTTTACGGAAGTAAATTCATTTACTATCCTTGCGAGAGGCTGGTACAAAGAGGTGCAGACCATGGTCTGCAAGAATGAATCTACACTCAAGAGGCTGGAGTGTTATACCTACCAGATAGGTGAATTGTGGGCAGGAGCTCGGTTTGACGTGGTGCTATGCTTTACGCTTGTCAAAGCACAGACCTGGGTTTTTATACCGGACCCTGTCTACGAGGACCATAAGATCCTCGAATTGCTAAGAAAGCAAAATTCAGGAGTTCCGATGGTTGGACTTGCTATAGAGAAGAAAGATCTACCGGTAAAAGGAGGGCAACGCTTCTTTTTATCGTGGGACCGAGAGGTGATTCCATCCCTCAAAGAAAGAATGTTTAAGCTATTTCTAGGCTGTGGCTTCATCACTGTGAAGATGCCACAAATAGAAATAGAAGATATTATAGAGAAGAAATGATGAAGGTTATTCATATTAATCTTCATCATTGCAAGGCTGCATCAGCCAACCTGCTGCGTTTACTGGTGGACAAGCAGATAAATGTAGCCCTGCTACAAGAACTATGGATCAACAACAACAAGATCCAGGGTTTAAAAACATGAGAAAACAGGTTGTTTTATTCAGACATAGGTAAGATTAGAACTTGTATTTTAACTAAAAAGACTATTTATATGCTTCTATTGAGTAATTTCAGCAATGGAGACCAGACAACGATAAGAAGCGAGGGGACTGACGGTAACAGTCTTATCTTCACGTCCGCATACTTCGCATCGGACTCTGATGAACCACCACCTCCAATCGGGTTCATAAACTTGATTAGGATTGTTAAAGATGCTAAACTTGATATAATTGTAGGGTGCTATGCTAATGCTCATCACTCACAATGGGCTAGCACAGATACAAATGCAAGGGGTGAGTCTTTATTTGGATTTCTATGCACTACTAACCTACTAATATGTAACAAAGGTGTCGAACCTACTTTTGTCATTAGAAGTAGTAGAGAAGTCTTAGATATTACTTTAATATCAGACTCGGCCAAATTTAAAGTAGAAAATTGGTTACTTTCGCATCTAGAATCTTTTTCTGACCATAGAATAATCCTCTTTGATGTAAACTTAAGCTTACATCAAGGAACCCTTTTTGGAACATTAAAAGAACCAACTGGAATAACTTTGTCAAAATAGTTGGCGATGAAATTAAGACGCCTGTTAGAGGCGTATTAAGTCACGCGTCAGATATTGACGAAGAGGTTGAAGGTTTAACGAAAATATTCACGAAATCGTACGAATCGTGCTGCCCTGTGGTCCAAAGATCTCGAGATTCTGAGCACGAAGGCAAGATGGCTTTTTAAAAAAGCGAAACGAACTAATACAGGAACAGACTGGGACGAATATCGTCTCAGTCAAAAACAATTTAAATTATCCCTTGGCCACGCTAAACGAAGCTCATGGAGACGTCTCTGTGAGGATATTGAAAATACGAACGAAGCTTCTAGGTTGCGGAAAATCTTAGCGAAGGATCCTGAAGTGCCAGGTTATCTTCAAAAAGATGACGGAACTTGGACGGAAAGCAGTCAAGAAAGTCTTGATTTGCTGATAAAGACTCATTTTCCAGGGAGTATCGCGCAAAATAGGAACGATAACCCACAAGCGACTACTCTGAACTTAGAAAATGATTTTCCGTTACAGATCGTGACTTTGGAAAAAGTAAAGCAGTCGCTTTTATGTCGTTCGCCCCCTATAAGTCACCAGGGCCTGATGGTGTGATGCCAATCATGCAACAGAAGCCCATGCCACTAATTGGTCCTTCTCTAGTGAGGATCTTTAAAAGTTGCTTAATTTTGGGACATATCCCGAAATTGTGGCGAGAGGTTAGAGTTACCTATATTCATAAGGCATGTAAGCCAAGTCATAACAATGGAACGACTAATGGAAACATTGCTGAAAACTATGGAACGACTAATGGATTACCATCTTAGAACAGTTCTAGAAAAGAAATTTTTTTCGAGAGCTCAGTACGCTTATGTTAAAGGAAAATCATGAGGTTAAAGGCCTTACATGAGGTAGTTTCCACTGTGGAACAATCTCTCCTACTTAAAGAATACACCTTGCCAGCGTTCCTAGATATTGAGGGTGCCTTCAATAATCGAGAACGCTCTTTCAAGAATGGATATTAATCCATTCGTGACAAGATGCATTGCATCAATGCTTCGGTCGAGAACTGTTAATTCGTTGTTGGAAACAGGGAAGATAAAAATAACTACCACCAGAGTCACTCCTCAGGGTGGGGTTCTATCCCCACTTCTTTGGCTTCTGGTGGTTGACGAAATTAACCAGGCGCTGCCGGGCTTCGGCGTAAAGCTAGGTGCATACGCGGACAAAATAACAATTTTTGTGTGTGGAAAATTTCTAGATACATTAAGCGACATCTTAGAGTCTGGACTAAAGGCTCTAGGAAAATGGACCAAGAAATGTGGATTAAACATTAATCCACAAAAGACAGAACTTGTGCTTTTCACAAAGAAAAGGGAGAAACTGTTTCCATGCCTAAATGGAGTATTTCTTCCCTCGTTGGCAGGTGCCAAATATCTGGGACTGTTTCTAGATCCCAAGTTGAACTGGAAACATACTATCGCGGATAGAGTAAAGAAGACCTCTAATGCTTACTTCGCATTTAAGAAAATGATAGGAAAAACGTGGGGACTCACTCCAAAAATGTAAACGTCCATAATAAGACCTGTTCTTACTTATGGTTCGTTAGTGTGGTGGCATGCTTTGGAAATTAAGTCGAATCTCGCGCATATGACGAAAATATAAAGAATTGTTTGTATCGGAATAACTGGAGCCATCAGAACTACGGCCACTAGAGCTCTAGAAATGATACTTCATATACTTCCGATGAATTGTATGTTAAATCCATGGCAATTAAAAGTGCCCACAGACTAAGAGTCTGGGCAATATAAATTATCTAGAAAAGGACACGGTAGGGTACTAGTCGACACCATGGCGTCGGCGATACCCAACCTTACTGATTATGTAGCTCCAGCTTTCAATTTTGACCTATCCTATAAGATAGCAATACCGCGGAGAGAACATTGGGACAGCAATAGTGTCACGACAAGCTCCGAGGTGGCTGTTTATACGGATGGGTCAAAAATGGAAGCAGGAACGGGAGCGGGTGTATACTCGCTTGAATCTCAGTGAACCGTTTACCCGATAATTCGAGTATTTTTCAGGGTGAGATCCTAGCTATTCTGAAAGCGGCGCAAAAGCTGCTTGATAGGAACCTGAACGCCCACAGAATATCTATATATGTGGATAGCCAAGCTGCTATCAAAGCAGTTGGATCCTATTTAAGGAAATCTAGACTGGTGCGACAGTGCCAAGGGTTGCTCAATCCTTTGGCACAAGGGCATCGGGTGAGAAAATGCTGGGTTCCAGGACACCACGGCATTGAGGGAAATGAAAATGCGGATTCACTTGCTCGGAAAGGCATTGTAATATCTCTCGAGCATATTTCCACGCAAGTTAGCTGTCCAATCGAATCTGCGAAACTATCTATCGATTTGGCAGCGTACAATATTGTCAACGAAATTTGGAATCAATATCCTCAGTGTCGTCAAACCAAACTATGTTGGCCGCGCCTATCCAAGAAGAAATCTGAGATTGTTCCTTCCACAGATAGAAATATCTGTAGGAAACTGATTGGTCTCCTTACTGGTCACTGTGGGATCGGTAAACACGGTACTCACCTTGGAATTCCCATGGACAGCTTATGCCGCTGTGGGGATGAAACTATAGAACCCACACTGGAACATCTAGTATGTGAATGTGAAAGACTTGCGCGCATCAGGTATTAATGCTTCGGACGTGACGTACTACACGGTTGGATGTCTCTTTCAACACTACCTTTATGGAGAACTATTCTCTTCATAAAGGTAAGTAGAATTTTTGATAGGATTGGTGCTTAGTTTTTGAACCTTGCATAGGGGGACCACAATGGATCCATCGAGATCTCTCGTGATGCGTGTTGAACTTGTATCTTCACGCGCCCTTCTTAACCTAACCTAATCTACTACACCCCTTATTTTTTCACTCATTTTAGCTTTAACGTACTGTTCTTTATTGCTAAAATTTTTTTTTTATTTATTTCGTATATTATTTATTTATTGGAGAAAAACGCATAAATTTGAGTTTGTTTATTTTTATCTTTATTTTCAGCTCTTACTGCAGCTGTTTAATTATTGTAATAATTCAGTAGATAAAAAAAATAATAGAATAAAATTGTATTTATTTTGTTTTATTTATCAAAAAAAAAAATATAATATATATAGTTGACAAAACAATTTGATTTTTATTGTATTTTAATTATTACGTAGATATCGTTGAATATATTGTAGTTGTGTACGTATGTCTTTATCAGCTACTTCTGAATTGCATGACAATTTTAAAACCCGTACGAAGTTTAATTTTAATATACTTTATAATTAAAACAATATAGAATAAATTATTTGTTTATTTTATAATTAAGACGGCAATTTATTTAATAGTTATATCAAATGGTTTATTATTTTATTTATTTTACTGCTAATTCACTGTTTATTTCTTAAATTTTAATTCTAACTATTTTTTTTTATTATAATAGAAATAAAATAAAAACTTTCAATAAAATTCATGCTAACAGAAATTGTTTTATAATTTTACTTATTTCGAAATCACTGTTTCACCCGATTTAGTATACTATTTTTAAGAAAGTTTTACCAACAAAAAAAATTGTATATTTAGCTTTGTTCTTTATTTATAAAAATTATTTTTATATGTCGTATGGTTTTTGCTTTGATCCTAGTTACCCGAAACACTACCCAACGTGATGTACTTATCAATGCCTTTAATTTGATACCCCACATAACTTTTATTTTATCAATTAAATTAATTTCATACAAACGTATAAAAAATTGAACGAAACATGTACCAACTTTTGATTTATCGTCGTTAAATTCTTGAATTACCCTGTCTTTTTGCAACTGCTTGTTGGAACAGCAAAAAAAAAACGTTTTTCGATATGATTTGTGTGTACGGGAATATTTGTAAAAATTCTTTTTTTTTCAGGAACTTTGCGAGGTACTATGATATTAAAAAGTACGTAACTGTACTTTTATTGTATTATACTTAGCTGTACTTTTTACTTTTTATTGTACAGTAAAACGTATGACAAAATGCCGGGGAAACTGATTTTTTTTTACGATTTTCTTTTACCAGCACGTGTAAAATTATATTTTTTTTTTAAAAAAAAAACATGATTTCAGTAAACTCACCAGATTTATTCGATTTTTTATTTATTGTATAAATATAATTACCACCTGTTGACGTACTGTATCATACAATACCCAATACCATTAATAATTTTCACGTGCTTTTCTTGATGATTATTTATTTTGGTGATTCTTTTTCTTAATGATATATTTGATGATTCAGTTGAATTATCCGGCGGTTTTTTTACTGCTTCTTGATCTTTCCGTTTCTTCTCGTCGGTTGAGCCCCTAATTTGTGGGCTTTGGAATAAAACGACCGTGTTTCGATTTAATTATGTACTAATTATAGTGAAATGAAAGATTTTTTAATTACTAATTGACTTTTACTTCGATCTTAATATTATACCGAGCTAACAGAAATTAATTTTACGACTTTAGAGAATTTATGCCTTGTATCCTACAGAACATTCCACAGAATGACGATTTAGAAAAATTCAAGATGGTTGTCTGCATTTTTCTGGAGTATCGAAGATTGATGTATAATTTCTCTTAGGTTGGTGCCATCTATATTAGTGTTGCCGCCTGCGCAACCCTATATATATATATATATATATATATATATATTTAAGCGGTTAATAATAAATAGCTCTTCTAACTCATGTTTCGCGAAAAGTTAGGTTAGGTTAGGTTATAGTGGCGGCAAGGCCTCGCATAGACCACACTGGGTCCATAGCGATACCACTTTTATGGATAACTAACTTTGAGAAGGTGCTGAGGGGTTATCTAGTAATTCGAAGGATTTCGTAATTGCAGCAAACTTTAGGAGTTTCCTAATGCTGCAGTTCGAAACCTCTTTCAGAGTTGGGTAGTAGTGCTCTCCCAGAGTATAAGCTCTGCGTCTAGTGAGTGCTGGACAGTGGCATAGGAGGTGCTCTAGGGTTTCCACTTGCCCTGGATCGCCGCAGTTTCTGCATTGATCGCTCGCGATTAGTCCCAGCCTACGCGCATGATTGCCGATCAAGCAGTGTCCAGTGAGGAGGCCGACTGCTGTCTTGCATTGCGAGCGCGGTAGGTTTATTAGTGTTTTCGTTTTTTTGACGTTGTAGGTACCCCACATAAGTTTAGTTATTGAACACGTGGATAACTCATTCCAGCGCTTTCTTGACTGCGCTAAGGTTTTATTATCCAGTATATTTTTTAGTGATTTCAGTGGCAAAAGAACCTGCTCGGAGGGTTCCTGCTCTAGGTTTGCTCCTCTTCTAGCAAGTTCATCCGCTACTTCGTTACCCTTAATGTTACAGTGGCCCGGTACCCAGCATAACTCTACATTCCTGTTTGTGCACAGGTTTTGCAGTGCCATGTGGCATTCGTTTACTGCTTTGGATTTGATGTAGGCTGCCGCAAGGGCTTTGATGGCAGCCTGACTATCAATGTAAATGGTTATTGTTGAGTTGGCAGTTACTGGGGTGCAAGCAATTTCCGCCGCTTTTCGTATCGCCGTGATTTCAGCTTGGAATATGCTGCATGAGTTAGGGAGTTTGTAGCTCGTATCTATGTGTAAGTCGGGGGAATGTACTGCAGCACCCACTCCCGCTTCCATCTTAGATCCGTCCGTATAGACGTTTATTGAGCCAACTGGGTCGGAGATTCTGGATTCCCAGTAATCTCTTGTTGGGATGTTTATTGAGTATTTTCGATTCAATGACAGTTGGGGGACCATATAATCAGTCTTAACCACGAAAGTTGGGATGATTTTGGTATGGCCAAATTCTCTGTTACTGAATTGTTGAGATTCTTTTAATCGGAGGGTACACTTAGCTGCCATATTTTTTGCAAAAAGGTCAATCGGCGGCAGAAAGAGTAAGGTGTTCAGAGCGTCTGAGGAGGTGGTTCTAAGCGCACCAGTACTTCCGACGCCCGCTAGTCGTTGTGTGTGAATTAGTTTCGATCTAAGACCCTTTCGGTCTAAGGCCGGCCACCATACCACGATACCGTATAGCATTATTGGCCGCACTATTGCAGTGTAGATCCATTGAGTAATTTCGGGCTTTAGGCCCCACGATTTACCAAACATTCTTTTACACGCGTAGAATGCACTATTGGCTTTAAGAATACGTTCCTCTACATTAGCCTGCCAGGTCAACTTCCGATCTAGGATTAGACCTAAATATTTTGCCTGTGGTGCGAGAGTGAGTGTTGTGTCCCTCAATTTGGGGGTGCGAAAGTCAGGTATTTTGTACTTTCGGGTGAATAATACTAATTCCGTTTTTTGAGGGTTGACTCTGAGACCGCTAGCTTTAGCCCACTTGCTAATCTTTTCAAGAGCCTTTTCGATAAGTTCGCTAATTGTGTTAAGGTATTTTCCTGACGATAATACCACTACATCATCAGCATATGCAACTATTTTAACACCACAGTTTTGCAGTGCTTTGAGAATTTCGTTAACAACCAGGGTCCACAGAAGGGGCGACAGGACTCCACCTTGAGGTGTGCCTCGTTTCACTAGTTTAGTTGCGCTAGCGCTACCCCATTCCGAGGTTACCGATCTGTTTTTTAGTAGTTCAGTGATCCAACCACTGACTACCTTGTTTATACGAGCAGAGTTTAGAGCCTTCACGATCGTATCCATTGTTACGTTGTTGAAGGCTCCTTCAATGTCTAGGAAAGCTCCTAGTGTGTATTCTTTATAGTGGAGGGATTTTTCAATACTGAATACCACTTCGTGTAGCGCGGATTCAACAGATTTTCCTTTAGTGTACGCGTGTTGAGTCTTGGATAGTAGTTTAGGGTCTATGTGCTCTCTAATATACGCATCCAAGATTCTTTCCATGGTTTTAAGCATGAAAGATGTGAGACTAATCGGGCGGTAGTCCTTGGGGTTGACATGACTACTCTTACCAGGTTTTGGTATAAAGATAACTCGTGAGTCGTTCCAGGAGCTAGGAACATGGTTAAGTTTGAGACACCCCTTAAAGATCACCTTTAGCCACGGGAGAACCAGTCTATCTGCTTTTTGCATCATAGCCGGTATTATCCCGTCAGGCCCTGGAGTTTTAAATGGGTCGAATGAGCTTAGGGCCCACTGCAACCGGTTCCATGTTACTAGGTCCGGCACGTTTCTATTGCGATTCTTATTGCTTACTATATGCGAGGGGTTTGGAGCTGGCATATTCAGACAGTCAGGAAAGTGGGTGTTCAGTAGCACTTCCAGCGTTTCTTCACTACCTGTTGTCCAGCTACCGTTTGCGTTTTTTAAAAGTGTTTCCTGAGCTTGAGCCCTGGATAACACTTTTCTAAGCCTCGCAGACTCTGAGGTTTTTTCAATATCATCACAGAATTTCCTCCAGCTATTTCTTTTAGCTGTTCTCAATTCTTTCTTGAATACTTTCATCTTGTTTCTATACTCGAGCCACGCACTAGGGTCCCCCGTGCGTTTAGCCCGGTAGAAGCATTTGTGCACGGTAACACGTGTAGTTTTAAGGTCTTTGTTCCACCAGGGTGGCTGAGATCTATTGGGAGGTCTGCTGCGTGGACACGCAGTCTTGTAAGCGTTGTTTAGGGTTTTGGTTAGGTAGTTCACTGATGCTTCTAGAGTTTCTACATTCCAGATAGCTAGCGGACATTTACCTACGAGATTTGTTTCCACCAACCTTGTATAAAGATCCCAATTAGTTTTCATTGGATTTCTAAATACTTTGGTGTCATTTTTAATGTTAAATTCAACATTAAAGCTTATGTACCTGTGGTCGGACATAGACGGTTTATCTAATACCTGCCAGTTGTCCAGGGCACATGAGTTCGTGTCTGTATAGAGAGTAATATCTAGAACGTTTTGACTAGTCGGGCCGATGTACGTAGGTACATCTCCACGATTTCCTATCGATAAGTTGGAGCTAAGGATAAATTGTAAAAGGGACTCACCTCTACTGTTGATGTCCTTACTACCCCAAATCTTGTGATGAGAGTTGGCGTCGCTACCAATTACCAGGTTGAGCTTCTTCACGGAAGCGTCATCCGCTAGTGTGGTTAGTTCTGTTGGTGGTGCAGATGTGTCATGTGCCATGTAGGTTGATGCTAGCAGTAAAGGCTCCTGCCCAACTCTACCTTCGCAGAGCACCACCGTTTGATCTAGAGTGCTGTAAAGAGACTTTAAGAAGATATTAAGATTCTTTTTAGCCAAAATGGCAGAACGTTTCTTACCTTCTAATTGAGAGTGTAGTAGTTTATATTTTCGTGACGCTAGACCCTTTATGTCACCTTTAGAAGAGATCCAGGGTTCCTGGATTAGCGCCACATCGAAGTTCCCTTCATCCAGGGTGAGAAGTAATTCAGCCGAGGCTGAACTACTGTGGTGTAGATTTATTTGAATCACCCGCAACATCTATCGTTGTTGCAGACTGATTCGTTGGAGCTGGGGTAGCATCGAGTTTAGTAATGCTTTCCATGTCTACCTCCGGCTCGAGAGTGATTTTGGCAGTGGTTTCGGTTATTAAACCAAGGTCTCTTTCAACCTCATGAACCTCAAGTGTGTTGGGATTGTTGTCATTGGGCCTACGCTTCTTTAGACGCAGGTACACGCTGCCACAACCCCAGGCCATCTTACCAAATCGTGGGTAGAGAATGTCTTCAGCCTCCTTGTTAATCTGAAGTACATACTCCTGCCCACCATCTGCAGCGATTGGTTTACTAGCTTTTAAAATCTTCCAGTCAGATGTTGGTACTGAAGGATTTTGAGACTGTAGTAGTTTCAGAGCCTGTTCTTGTTGTACTACTCTTGGAATTAGTACCTTGGCATTTGGGATAGCTGGTATATCCGCCCTGTCTACTATCTCCAGTATCGCGCCGTCCCATAGGTTTTTGAGGAGTGGAACCGTCCTCTTGCACCAATCTAGGGTGAACTGGTCGTTGCATTTGATCATTTTGACCTCTTTCAACCAGCCTGCTCCATCAAAAGTGGGCATGACTTGATTAGCATCGGTTTCCATGATTTTGAACATTTCGTCCAGTAGCTTCATCTCCACGATTTTCCACTTCTCCAGCGTCATACGCCCGAGTGGGTCACTACGGTCGATTAAAGCTACCAGTAGATGTTTCTTCAGCATGTCCGCTACCGACGGTTTTGGTTTTGGTAGCGCCGCGCTGGTGCTTGGTGATTGTGTACTTGAATTGCTGCGGGTTTTTTTCTGAGTTGCGGGTGGTGTTTCGTCCGCAGATCTCAACCGTTTCTTCCCTTCAGTCAATTTTTCGTTTTGTTTCTCTTCGAGTCGATTACAGAAAGCTGGGTTCTTAGCACCAAAACCTTTTCTGCTATCGAAGTGAGCTCTGCTATCTTTGATTATCTCTTTTGCCCACATCAGATCCTGTACCTCTTTCGGGGTAAGGTCTGATTTATGGGCGAGAGTATTTTCATATTTCAGAGCAGCTTTATATTTGGCTAATGCATTGCGTCCTCCTCGGGAAGGCCTGGACCTAGCGGTCGTACGCCGGCTAGTATCCTGACCAACCTTCGGAGAACGAAGTAGCTCTTCTTCATCTATGTTGTTGATGGATTTTGCACTTTCCTGATCGGAATCCAGGATTCGATCGGTAGTGTCTTGCGTATGTATGCCAGTCGCTTGACCACTAGTACAGCCTGACAAGCTCACTGTACTGGTTGATAATTTACCTGTATGGCTACTGGCGACACGAGATTTTACTCCCGTGCCTCTGCCGGAGTTCGCAGCCACGACCTCCCCCGACAGTTGTACTGATATCCCAGTACGAGTTTTTTCTTCTTCTTTGTTCATTTCCATCTTTTTGTTGGGTCCTCTTGGTTTTCGGTACCATCATCAATCCCTTGACCTTTACGGCATGGTTGGACCTGCCGAGAATGTTGCCATTCCCCCCGTCATAGCTCAAGAGATCTCCGGCCCCTACTCAAGCCTCCTCACCACGTCAAGGTGGGACCCCTCGAGGGGTTCGCGAAAAGTTACTTATGCCACTTGCAAAATTAACGGCTCATATACATATATATATATATTTATATATATGTACATATATATATTTTGTTATTGTTGGCCCCATTTTTGGAGGCCCCATATGGCCCTCTTTACCTGAAACATTACCCAACGAGATGTACTCATCGAGACCTTTAATTTCATACCCCACATGATTTTTATTTTTGTGAAGGAGCGAGAAATAAGGCCTTCGCACAAACCCCTTAGCAAAAATACCAAATATATTTTATATGCACAAAATATATTGTATACACTTTTATCTGTTTTTTATAAAAGTCATTGTCACACATATGCTGAAATATTTGGAATTCAAGGCCACCCGCGCATAATCATTAGAGATATATTTATACTTATACACATAAATATATCTCAATGCACATTCTTATGCAACGTAAAATTAGTGCATAAGAATAAGAATAAAACAAACGAAATATTTAAGGGTTCATATTTCAGCATATGGAATTCAATGGAAATTATATTAAATATTTATTATAATATTTTCAAGGGTATTTTTGCTAAGGTCAGCTAATAGTTTTCCCAATAGTACCTAAAATTTTGTAAGATGTACTTAGAATTTTAGGGTATAAAATAAGCAGCAATTGAAAAAATAAAGTCATTCTAAACTCAGAATCAGTTGTTCTCATTTATACTTTTAGCTATTCGCTTGCTTTAGATTAGAACAAAGTTGAACACTAGCAACAAGTGGCAAATCGCCGAGTTGTAGTTTAACCAATAGTGCTTCAATATAGAGTCCACGGTATTATTTGGATAATACACTATAGTCAACGGTATTCGAAAAGATAATACGAGTAAGATATATGTGTATGGTATCCACCAATAATCACCCATACCATATATACATTACACTTATAAGAGCAAGAAGTGTTTGAGGTCCGGCATGCATGTGTTTCGTATGATAAGCATTCGTGGTCAACCTCGACACTTTATGGTTTTTTGGCAAAAGTATTTGATGCTTGGCATCAAAAGGTATATTTGAATAAACCAGCCGACCGCCGCCACGGATGATTCCGAATTGATAATTAAATGGATTTAAAACACCGAAGCTGGCTAGATTTATCTACTCCTAAGTCATTATTGGGTTTCTTGTATTCAGTGTTGAACGTTGTGATTTGAATATGTCGAATTAACAGGTGATGCCCCGCTTCCATTTCAATTATAGTTCTTCTTCTTCTTAGTGTTCCTCTCCGTTCCGGAGGTTGAACAACATTTCATTTATTTTCTCCTTTCTCTTGTCTAAATCGAATATCTTGTTTACAGGTAATTCAAACCATTCGACCAGATTACTTAACCATAATATTCTTCTCCTCCCCAACTTCTTCTTCCAATTATTTTACCTTGTAAAGTGAGTTGAAGAATTCTATATTCGGAATTGCGCATTATATGACCTAGATATTTTAGTTTGCGACTTTTTAAAGCGTATACCAATTGAGATTTGCTGTTTTTTTTTCTAAAGACCTCGATATTGGTAATTCTGTCAATCCAACTAATTCGCAGTATTTTCCTATAGCACCACATTTCGAAAGCTTCGATCTCTTTTTATTAATGCTTTTGTTAGTGTCCACGTTTCCACCTCATACAATGCAACTGGCCAAACATAACATCTTAAAGTTTTTATTTTTATAACATCATGTTTGCATAGTACGTTAGACATTTTTATAAAAGTTGATCTAGCTTGTTCTATCCTACAATTAATTTCCGATTGGATGCTGGTATTTGATGATATTGTTGTACCTAGGTGTTTTATTTTTTCAACTTTCTGGATCGAATTACCCTCTATCAA
This sequence comes from Rhamphomyia laevipes, assembly GCA_963920725.1. Lineage (NCBI taxonomy): Eukaryota > Metazoa > Arthropoda > Insecta > Diptera > Empididae > Rhamphomyia > Rhamphomyia laevipes. The sequence continues at coordinate 86,122,316 of OY987255.1, forward strand.
TAAGTTGTGGTTTTGATTTGCTGTTATATTCTTGTCGATAATCATATATTTGGTTTTGCTGATATTCATTTTTAATCCATAATTCTAACAGCTCACGTTTAGCTCATTCAGCAATAATTGTAGGTTATCTTCGTTTTCTACTAATAAAGCTGCATCGTCAGCAAATCTAATATTATTTACGGCCTCGCCATTTATTTTTATACCAATCTCGTGAACATCTATTTTATACAAAGCAGCATTTAGCATTTCTACGGCATAAGCATTAAATAGGCTTGGTGATAAGATGTACCCCTGTCGAACTCCACGTTTAATTTTGATATCATCAGATAAACCATCGTTTGTTTTGATTCTAGCCGTCTGATTCCAATACAACTTGCCGATAATTCTTATGTCTTTACGATCTAAGTTTTTGTTTTTCATAACCTCAAGTAATTTGTCCTGGCGTCCTTTGTCGAAAGCCTTTTCGAAGTCGATAAAGCATATGTGTACTGGTACGTTCATTTCTCTGCACCTTTGTGTTAATGTGTTGAACATGAACAGGGCCTCTCTGGTACCCATTGCTTTTCTGAAGCCAAACTGCGATTCATCAATATCTTGTTCCAACTTACTGTAAATTCTTTTGTGTATTACCTTCAGAAATATTTTAATTGAATGACTCATCAAGCTAATGGTCCTGTAGTCCTTGTGTTGGAGAATGCCCGAAAAAAAAGACCTTTAGAAATGAAACACTCAATTTTAAACTTTGTAATTAAAATTATAGAACAAATTTGATCTTTTTATTTTTATTAAAATACTAAAGTATGTATATTGGAAAAAAATATAAATGTAATGAATTTTAATATATAATAAGAATTGGTTACAATTAAAGTTATATCTATTTTAATTTATTTGATATATATATTAATATTAATGTTAATATGTTTTATGATAGAATGATTTAAATGACGATTTATAGTAGTTTGATTCTACCAATTTGAACTAAGATTATTTTGAACAATTAATTTATAACGATTTGTGTTAGTTTGATTCTAACAATTTGAACTAGGATTTTAAGCACTACAATTTTACTTTTTAATCTTTAATGATTTTACTTTTAATAATTTTAATGTTTAATGATTTTACTTTAAATAATTTTAATGTTTAATGATTTTACTTTAAATAATTTTAATGTTTAATGATTTTACTTTTAATAATTTTAATGTTTAATGATTTTACTTTTTAATGGACTGTAATTACAATTTTTAGATTAATACCGCACGAGTCTACTCACAATTTACAAGTGCCCTAGTTTATATTAAAATTAATTAAAATGATCTATCGAGTACACGCCGCACTCTCTCAAACTGCAGCAGTTGAGTAAAAATATACATTGGTGTGTGTAACATTTAATTAGAGTGTAATTAAATGTATTCGTACGCGTTTTAATTATTAAAAATTGGCGGTAATTACCAAGACCAAATAACATGATGTAATTTATTACACACAACAACTGCAGCAGCTTGAGAGAGAGCGTAGTGTATCCCAAGTAGTTAAGATGAACCATTTCTGAACATCCCGGAGGACCCTGAAAGATATTAGAATTTAATTAAAAATGCACATATATTGTATAATATATAAAGATGATTAAAGATTTTATTTAATGTGACTTTACTTTATGACATACAAATGATAAGTGAAGTTAAAAAGAATATTGAAATATTAAATTACACACAGCTTAATAAGTATGATAACAATGAAAGTAGTTTTGTAGTTACGCTGTGATTTTATTGCAGTAGTTTACACCAATTGATATTTGAGTGTGTTGCGTTAGCGAATGCGTTTCCAATACTCCTCCTCAATCAAATATCAAATGACTCCACACAAAATTCTTAACTTCTTTATTCGAGGACCAGCCAATGGTTTTGTTAATAAATCTGCCGCCATATTTTCTGTTGAACAATATTTACAGATGACAATGCCTTTATTAACATAATCTTTAACGAATGCTTCACGTATTGCTATGTGTTTTGTCCTTGATGATAATTTTTCTTCCTTGATGAATTTTAAACAGCTTTGGTTATCTTCGTTCATTACAACAGGTTGATATACGTTTTGACCAAAGTCGTTTAATAATCTGCGAATCCAATGCGCTTCTTTGCATGCTTCTGACAAAGCAATACACTCAGCTTCGGTAGATGATAATGCTACACAATCTTGCCTTTTGCTGCACCAACTTAATACGCCATTGAGATATCTAAAAACATACCCACTATTCGATTTTCTGGTAGCGATGTCGTCTGCCCAACTTGCGTCTGCGTAACCGACTAATTGATGTTTATCACCGTCTTTACCTAACGAAAGTTTTAATGAAATGGTACCCTTTAAATATTTCAATACACGTTTTAATTCGTTCCAATCCTCTTGATTCGGACTTGACATCTTTTGAGCCAAAATTGCAACTGCAGCCGATATATCAGGTCTTGTATTAACCGAAACATACAATAAGCTTCCAAGCAATTTACGATATTTTTCATTTGTCAGCAGCAAATCTGTTTCACCAATTTTATTATAGTTTACTGACACAGGAATAGGAGATTCTTTAGCATCAGACAAGCCAAAATCCTTTAAAATTTTATTTATATAATTAGTTTGATTTAATGTATAATTACCACTCGCTTCTTTAATAGTTTGTAGTCCTAAAAATTCCTTTATTTCACCCAGATTCTTTATTGTAAATTTCGACCTTAAAACATTTTCGAATTTCTCAATTGTATCTTCATGTTCACTAGCTACAATAATGTCATCAACATAAATCAATATATAACAGCTTTTAACACCATTTCTGTATATGTATAAACATGGATCATTTTTACTTTGATAAAAACCAGCATCTACAAGTATTTGATGAACTGCTTGATTCCAATTCCGTGCAGACTGTCGTAACCCATACAAACTTTTTGACAATAAACAAACTAAATTTTCCTTGCCTTCAACTTTAAAACCTGGAGGTTGTTGCATATAAATCTTTTCTTCTAATTTACCATTGAGAAAAGCTGTTTTTGCGTCTAAATGAATAACTTTCATACCTTTATTTGCAGCAACTGTAAGTAAAATTCGAACCGTAGTCTGACGCACCACTGGAGCGAAGATTTCATCTTAGTCCGTTCCGTATTTTTGAGAAAATCCTTGTGCAACAAGTCTAGCCTTATGACGGACAATTTCACCTTCAGAACTATATTTTAATTTATAAATCCATTTGCAACCAACTAGATTTGCACCATCAGGAAGTTCTACAAGCTCCCATGTATTATTTTCCATTAAAGAAATCATTTCATCTTTCATGGCTTGAATCCATAATTCTTTATTATCACAATTAATAGCTTCTTTATAAGTCTTTGGCTCTTGAACTACAGAATTTGCTTCTTCAATCAGTCTTCTTGGTTTAATACCTTTATTTGCACGATGGGATCTTCTTAATTGTTGAATTTCAGTTTCATCATTATTGAAATTATTTGGAATATCTGTGATATAATTATTTAAATTTTCTGGAACGTCTGTGATATTATTATTTAAATTTTCTGTATTTGCACGATTTATTACCACGATTTATTACCACCGTTTGCTCCTCCTTAATTAGTGCTTTATTTTGAACTGATGGAATTTTATCAATAAACTGAACATTTCGACTTATTTTAACTTTATTAGTAGCTGGGACATAGCATCTGTAAGCCTTTGATTCAAAATCATAACCAACTAATATTGCACGTTCTCCTTTCGAATCTAATTTACGTCTCAGCTCTTTTGGTGTATGAACAAAACAATCTGAACCAAATCGTCTAAAATATTGAATATTTGGTTTCTTACCAAACCATGCCTCATATGGTGTAGTTTCAATACTTTTAGTTGGTAAACGATTTTGAACGAAGTTGGCCATCATAACTGCTTCACCCCAAAACTTTTTCTCTAGATTAGCATCTATTAACATACATCGTAACATACATTTCGATTAGCGTTCTGTTTTTACGCTCAGCAACGCCGTTCTGTTCAGGTGTATATGGAGCTGTGCGCTGTATGTTTATACCATTTTGATTTAAATAATTGACAAATTCTTGATTAATGTATTCTCCTCCTCTATCAGTACGAATACATTTTAATGTCTTTCCAAATTGCACTTTTGTCATCTCCATATACTCCTTAAATTTTCTGAAAACATCATTTTTATTTTTGATTAAGTAGCACACTGTATATTTTGAACAATCATCAATTAAAGTTAAAATGTACACTTTACCTGATGGTGTGGCCGTTTGCATGGGGCCACATACATCCGAATGTACCAAATCTAATACATTTACAGCTTTATTTTCAGATTTCTTAGGAAACTTCATTCTTGTAATTTTTCCCTCTAGACAAACTTCACAATTGATGTTGACAGGGCAATTTGATGAACATTCGCTGAACTGCATACCATCTACTAAATTATTCTCAGCCAACGACTTTACAACTGCAATGTCACGATGACCCAAAGTTCTATGACATTGATGAACGCAACCATTTTCATTATTTTCAGCTAAATATACTTTATTTGATTCACGCAGTTTATATAATTTACCTTTATCACCACGACCTTTATCTTTATCACCACGATCTAATCTTCTTTTATATTCGGAAATAATTTTAGATCGCACTAAACTGAAATTTAATTCTTCATTTGCTCTAGCTTCTAATGCTGTAACCAAACTATCGTAGCTTTCCGGTAATGAAGCTAACAACGTTGCACTCATGAAAAATTCTGGGTCAATTTCACCACCTAATGCTAATAATTTCTGAAACAATTCATTTAAAGTATTTACATGTTTTTCAGCATCACCACCGTCATCAAGTCTTTGTCTCATTATTATACGTAAAATTTGCACACGATTACTTGGAGAATTTAATTCGTACAAATCCTTTAAAATTATCCAAGCTTCTTTAGCGTAAGTGCAATTTCTTATATAATGAATTTGGTCATCTTCAATATGCAGAGCAATCGTTGTGTGAGCCTTTTCATCAAGAGCTGACCACGCAAGTGTAACTTCATTAGGCAATTCATCTTTAATGACAGACCAGACTCCTTTTTCTTTTAATAACATTTCCATTTTAAATTTCCATATAAAATAATTATTACTATTTAATCTAGAATTACTGTAGCGACTTTCAACTGATGCCATCACGTGTTTTTAATGTACTTTAATCTTTATTTAATTTTTCAACAATCTTTAATCGCAGTTAACGAATTAACAAATATGTGCTTAATTATGTGCCTGGGCCCATAACCTATTAGAATTTAATTAAAAATGCACATATATTGTATAATATATAAAGATGATTAAAGATTTTATTTAATGTGACTTTACTTTATGACATACAAATGATAAGTGAAGTTAAAAAGAATATTGAAATATTAAATTACACACAGCTTAATAAGTATGATAACAATGAAAGTAGTTTTGTAGTTACGCTGTGATTTTATTGCAGTAGTTTACACCAATTGATATTTGAGTGTGTTGCGTTAGCGAATGCGTTTCCAATAAAAGATTCCTTTCAGCAAAAGGCAAAACAGCAATTTTCGTTATTGGTCGCTCGTAGACACCCTTTTCGGTTTGTACAGTTACAATTCTGACATGGCCATCACTTCCAGCAACGACATTGATTATTCTACCCATAATCCACTTTGATGCTGGCAAATTCGACTCATACAACAATACTACATCACCAACTTCAACGTTGGTTTTTGATAACTGCCATTTTGGACGTTGTTGAAGTGATGTGACATATTCACGATGCCAACGTTTCCAGAATCCTTGGCTCAAATGACGTAAAAGTAACCAATTAGCGCGTAGAGAAATTTGATGTGGAGCCACGTCGGGTTCGGGAATTGATGTGTATGGTCCACCAACTAAGAAATGAGCTGGGGTCAGCACATCTACGTCGATGTCTGAAACAGCCATTAGCGGGCGTGAGTTGAGAATTCCTTCAATTCTAGTTAAAAGAGTATACATTTCTTCGTAGGTAAGAATGTGTGTTCCAATAACGCGTTTAATATGGTTTTTGACGGATTTAACACCTGCTTCCCACAGACCGCCAAAGTGTGGTGAAGCAGGAGGTATGAAATGCCATGTAATGTTATCTTTCGTTAGATGATCTATGATTGTAGCGTTGTGGGTATTCGAAAGTAATAATTGATACATTTCGTCGAGTTTTCGATTTGCGCCTTGAAAATTGGTACCATTATCGCTGTAGATATCGCACGGCTTGCCACGACGGGCACAAAATCGATCAAGCGCAGCAATAAATGTATCAGTTGATAAATCCGATGCGAGTTCTAAATGGATTGCTTTTGTGGTAAAGCAAACAAACAAACAGATGTAACCCTTGGAATATCTAGGATTACGTCCGCGAAATGCTCGAAGATTAATAGGCCCAGCATAATCAACACCAACACGATTAAATGGTTTAGCAAATCGGATTCTTTCTTCAGGTAGTTCACCCATCAACTGGGTTAATGTTGCTTTCCGTTGTTTGAAACAAGTGATACAGTCGTGCACCAACTTGCGAGTTAAATTTCGACAACCGAAAATTCAATATTGTTGCCGAAGAATGGCGAATAAACCAGAAGCGCCAACATGTAGATATTGGTGATGTGCATCTCTGATGATAAGTAATGTAATAGCACTGCTTTTCGGTATAATTATCGGATGTTTTGCTGCATACGATAATGTAGAGTGAGTAATACGTCCACCAACTCGTAGTAATTTATCAGCATCGAGAAATGGTGTGAGTGAAAGTAGTGGACTATTGGATGGCAAATGTTGACGGTTCGCTAGCAAATCAATTTCTTTTTTATAGGATGAATATTGTACAAATTGTAGACAAAAAGATTTGGCTCGGTTAATTTCCGCTGTAGATAGCGGTTGCGTGTTGCGATGATGTTGATTTTTAAAGTTGAAGCAGGCTCGATAGCAATACACAACAACTCGATATAATTGCATCCATGATGAACTTCTAGCTGCCAACTTCGTGAGAAAGTCGTTATCGTTCACCACCAGATGATGTGATAAAACATTTTTCGTAGATTTACGTTCTTCTAACATAGTTTGATTGATATATGATTCGTCAATGTCGACTGGCCAATCTGTACGTTCTTTTTTTAACCAAATGGGTCCATCCCACCATAGCTTCGAATGAATTAGTTCAGATGGTAAAAGACCACGTGACGCACAATCAGCTGGGTTATGCGCTGACTTGACATGTGACCAATTGGAGCGAGGAGCAACACTAAGTATTTCAGCAGTTCTATTGGCGATAAAAGTAGACCAGCGTCGTGGAGGTGATGATAACCAATGTAGAACTAGTTGCGAATCTGTCCAAGCAAAAAATGATACTTGTTTCATCTGAAACGAGAGAAAAATTTTATTAAAAAGTCTAGACAATAAAACTGCTCCACATAATTCAAGTCTTGGTAAGCTGATTTGTTTTAACGGTGCAGATTTGGTTTTAGCGGTAACCCGCACAGTTTGAATTCGGTCAAACTCATCGCGACTGCGACAGTAAATTACCGCGGCGTATGCTTTTTCGGAAGCGTCGCAGAACCCGTGAAACTCGACCCCAGTAACCGAACACCATATGCGACGTGGTATTTTTAAATTTTGAAATTTCGATATCTCTGACCGTAATAAGCGCCATTGATTATCTAGGTCATCAGGAAGCGAATCATCCCAATCAAGTTTTCGACACCAGAGTTCTTGAAATAGAAGCTTGATTAGCACGATAGCAGGTGCTAAAAACCCTAGTGGATCGAAGACTCGAGCAGCTTCAGATAGCATAGTACGTTTTGTAAACGGAGCTGGTTCTGGTAGCACGATATTATACAAAAATGAATCGTCGGCTGGACACCAACGTAAACCTAATATTTTTATTGATGATGAATCTTGCAGCGCTAAAGGTGATAATTCACGTTGATCATCTGGTATAGATAATAATAACTGCAAACTATTCGTGCTCCATTTCCGTAAGTTGAAACCAGCTGATGATAATACATTTAATAAACCGTTTCGTAAGCTGATAATCTCTTCTACTGTGTCAGCGCCCGATAGAATATCGTCTACATAAAAATCTTTCAATATCATATTAGTGATTTCAGGATTAGTTGTTTCATTGTCTTTGGCTAGTTGAACTAAGGTACGAACTGATAAAAACGGTGCTGGTGACGTACCATAAGTAACGGTATTTAGACGATAATGTGTCAGCGGTTTTGTAGGGTCACCTCTCCAGACAATCCTCTGAAAGTCTCGGTGTTTATCTGCCACCCAAATTTGTCTGAACATTTGCTGAATATCCGCTGAAAAACAATATTTGTGACGTCGAAATCTAGTGCACACCGAAAACAGATCACGTTGTATAGGAGGGCCAATTGAAAGTGTGACATTGAGGGAAATTCCAGTACCGTATTTTGATGACCCATCGAACACGACACGTAACTTTGTGGTACTACTATCTTCCTTGAAAACGGCGTGATGCGGTAGATAGTAACAAGTATTCATAGGTCTTTCGATTTCATTTGGAGCGATAGGTGACATGTGACCTAGCGCGAGATATTCAGTCATGAATTCAGAGTATTTTTGCTTTAACGTAGAATTCTGTGCGAATTTACGTTCCATGGATTTCTGACGAGATATCGCGGCAGCTAAAGAGTTTCCGAAATTCCAGCTTCCATCTTTGAATGGAAGTTCGACGACATATTTTCCATCAGTGGCGCGACAGTGCGTCGATGCGAAATGTGATTCAGTGCGTTGTTCATCTTCGGAAAGATGCGAATGCGAATTGATTTCCTCTAACTCCCAGAACTTTTTTAAATCAAAATCGGTTTCCATTGTGGTATGTAGAGAGGTGAGTAACGCACAACAGTTTTCAGTAGAGTTTGCTTTTGTAGTAGCTTCCCCTGCAATTACCCACCCAAACATAGTGAGAATTGCACTTGGCGACCCAGGCGGGCCGCGTAGAATTTGGTTTTCCATGATTACAAATGTTTTATCGGCTCCAATAATCATGTCAATTGGACCGGGTCGAGTATACTCAGGATCAGCGAGTTTGATGAGCTTGTGTGATAGATTTTCCATGTTAGTTCCAACAAAATTTGGCAATAGATTAGTTAACTGTGACATAACATACGCGGTTATATCCAATGATTTATCGCTGAGTCGCGACTGCAGCGTGAGTGTAACAGAACCTCGTGTTGTACCAGCTCCTGTGGATGACAATCCTGAGACTGGTATTTTCGCTGGTGAGCGAGTGAGACTGAGCTTTTGTACACAAGTTTCCGAAATAAAAGAGCATTGCGATCCCGAGTCTAACAAAATTCGTATAGAGTGTACAGTTCCAAAACGATCACGAGTGTGTACTACCGCAGTATAGGCAAATTTGTTTTGGATTGAGAATTTGATTCAACGGAATGAGCATTAACTAACGAATTTTGTAAATTGATGAGCGAGTGATTTGATTGTATTGGCGTAGACGTTTTCACTTGTGTACCGACTTTAGAGAGCGGCGTTTGCGGTGTGAATTGCTTATTTGATGTAGCCGGCGTACGGGGTATTGTTGTTCCTGTGTGAAGTAAAGTGTGATGTCTGCTATGACATTGACGACATGAGTTGATTGATCTACAGCTTGATGATCTATGGCCTGATCGCAGGCAATTAAAACATAGTGAGTTTGATTGAATGAACGTACGCCGAAGTTGTGGAGACATGTTTGTAAATTGTGAGCATTGATAAAGTTCGTGTGCGGAATTGCATTTAAGACATGATGAAACAGTGGTATGAAAACTTTTGAAAGGAGTTGAGTTGCGTGAAATTTTAGTCGAACCGTGGGTAGGTGTCCTTACACCCTTTTCAGCTGAGTATCTAGGAGTGAGTATGTCACACCGTTTTTCGAGAAAGAGGAGAAATTCATTAATAGTTGGAAATGGCGCATCTGTGATATTTTCAGCCCAAGCATTTTGTGTTTCGGAATCAAGGTTTTTAATCAATAGATATATTAGCCAAATATCACGAGATTCAGCGTCTTTCCCCAATGCTCTTAAACCTCTCAGAATTTCGTCAGCCCCATCAACTAATTTTCTCAAGCTAACATACCCTGAAGACGTAACATTTGCTATATTAATAAATTTCTCAATAAGCGCATTAGCGATATGACCCTTTTTGTCATATCGTTTGTTTAATTTATCCCATGCTTCGATATAATTGGTGTCTGTAACCGAAATATGAGTTAACAGATTAGCAGGTTCATCGACTAAAAATCCCTTTAAGTAATAGAACTTTTGACATGGCGTGAGATTATGATTATTGTGCACCGTACTTTCGTATAAATCCCGAAAGGTATTCCAAGTTGTAAAATCACCCGAGAATGATTTAATTTGAATTTTAGGCAATTGGGTTTCTGTACGTATATTCGGATTAGATACATTGTGGGTGGCTACAGTACATGAACTATGATTTGGATTACTTTGCGATTCATTTTGATGATTTACGTTATCTTCATGTGAAAGTTCTTGTACTTTGATGTTTAATAATCGCATAGTTGAATAGTAATTATTTTCAAACTCAATAAAATCTGTATCGGAAATCTCTGTCTGTGCTTCAGTTGCCAATTCAATCATCTGATTGTCAATATTTCGATAATCTAACCAGAATTCCGCAACCTTTTCACGTTTCAGATCGATATCTAATGACGAAGCATCAGATGGAATGTTTAATGCGTAATTATGAATGCGAGTTAAGGCTCCTTTCACACGACCGCGTTTTGATATAAGACTTTCGATAGACATGTTTAAATGTAACAAGTAATGTAGCGATTATTGTGAAAAACAATTCAATTTAATTATTAAACTAATGATGAAACGAAACAATGTTAAATGTCTTTAATTTATAATACAAATGTAATATTTTGTTCACAAAATATGTGTATTACGTTATTATTTTATTCGAGATAATTAAATTTTGCGATAACCGTTCTTCAAATATTTTTAAAAAAATTACTTCAAAATTTACTGAAGCACCCGGTACTTATTTTACTTTATAGTTTAATTAATTCAACCGATAGTTTTCGTATAAATGTCTGTTAGTTTAAATTTGAGTTTGTTTATTAGAATTTTCTTCACAATTTGTATAAAACTGAGTTACCCAGTACCGCTAATAAATATTGATGATAGTTAATATTCATTAATGTTACCACCACAATAATCAAGAAAGAACTATTTTTTTTTTTGTGAGAAAAAACTATTTAACAACACAAATAAGTTGATAATTTGATAAATTATTGTATAATTAAAGTTTATTTTAAATGTTTTTGATATATCTTTTTTTTTTTCTCAGAACAATAAATTACTTTCTACCAAACATAAAGATTTTTATTTATTTTCAAAAAATCCTCAATGTATTTATTTATCAAAATATTCAATTTAATTTTATTTGTTTTTATATGTTCACTTAAATTTGTTTTTTGCCCTTTATTTAAAATTCTTTAATTTATTATAAAAAAAATTTTTGTTCGATAATTTTAAATAAATGTGTATTATATAAAATTGCCTGATGCACCCTGTAATTAAATTTCTAGTTAATTACAATTACCAACATTTAAATTTTTTTTTCTTTTTTGCTGAGCGAATTCAAAGGCTTTTGAGTACACTATTAATTTGTTGTTGTAAATCTGTACAAATTTAAATTTTTGTTGTTGTAATTGTAACAATATGATTTTCTTTTTACTGAAATTTTCTATAAATTTTATATATAAAATGCCGGTAATTTGATAAATTTAATAAATAATTTAATGACACAATTTTTTTTTTTTATTATTTGTTAATTTTATTGTAGTAATATTATAGGTTTTTTAAACGATAATATAGTTAATATATAATATATTAAAAATTTGATTTATTTATTATTGATACAATTACCACTTTATGATGATGATGATGATGATGATGAAGCTATAATTGCTGCTAAATGCTCTAGATTTCATATTGATACAATTACCACTTTATGATGATGATGATGATGAAGCTATAATTGCTGCTAAATGCTCTAGATTTCAGCTAACAACCAAATTATTGAATTTTCTATCAATTTTTTTCTCTAGAATTATTAATAGTTTGGTGAAATTTTGAATTTTCTTGAGGATTATATCACTACCGAATTTATGATGATATTTTTCTTTTTAAATATACAACTTTGGTTTTAACGTTTTTTGTCTTTTTGTTTTATATATCACTTTTCACTTTGATCCGGTTTCGAATTAGGACCAACAAATGTTGGAGAATGCCCGAAAAAAAAGACCTTTAGAAATGAAACACTCAATTTTAAACTTTGTAATTAAAATTATAGAACAAATTTGATCTTTTTATTTTTATTAAAATACTAAAGTATGTATATTGGAAAAAAATATAAATGTAATGAATTTTAATATATAATAAGAATTGGTTACAATTAAAGTTATATCTATTTTAATTTATTTGATATATATATTAATATTAATGTTAATATGTTTTATGATAGAATGATTTAAATGACGATTTATAGTAGTTTGATTCTACCAATTTGAACTAAGATTATTTTGAACAATTAATTTATAACGATTTGTGTTAGTTTGATTCTAACAATTTGAACTAGGATTTTAAGCACTACAATTTTACTTTTTAATCTTTAATGATTTTACTTTTAATAATTTTAATGTTTAATGATTTTACTTTAAATAATTTTAATTTTTAATGATTTTACTTTAAATAATTTTAATGTTTAATGATTTTACTTTTAATAATTTTAATGTTTAATGATTTTACTTTTTAATGGACTGTAATTACAATTTTTAGATTAATACCGCACGAGTCTACTCACAATTTACAAGTGCCCTAGTTTATATTAAAATTAATTAAAATGATCTATCGAGTACACGCCGCACTCTCTCAAACTGCAGCAGTTGAGTAAAAATATACATTGGTGTGTGTAACATTTAATTAGAGTGTAATTAAATGTATTCGTACGCGTTTTAATTATTAAAAATTGGCGGTAATTACCAAGACCAAATAACATGATGTAATTTACTTACACACAACAACTGCAGCAGCTTGAGAGAGAGCGTAGTGTATCCCAAGTAGTTAAGATGAACCATTTCTGAACACCTTGCAATCGGAGGCATTTTTTTTCCGGTAACGTAACGAATGCTGAACTAAGGCAGTCCCGAGGTAAAGTACCTGTATCATATATGTTGTTAAATAATTGTTAATACCTTCGTTGTCTAATAGTTTTATTATTTCATTTGGAATGCTGTCCGGACCTGCTGCAAATCTATCCTTCGACTTTTTGATTACCATAGCCACTTCGTCAAACATTATTGGTGGACCACTCAATTCAACATCTGTTTCGATCAGATCTTCTTTGTTGTCCTCGAAGAGATCCTTGACGTACTCTGTCCATCTCTCCAGCCTTTTATCCGGATCTAATATAATTTTACCATTGCTGTCTTTCAATAACCCAATCTTTTTTTTCTATTATTTTCTATAATTTTCAGGGTTGTTTTTGTGTTTTCTTCGTGTATGCATTAGTTGTAGTATTTCGTTCGCCATCCATTTATTATTGTGTTTCGTTCGGAGTTTCGTCTGTGACTTGATCCATTGATGATTTCAATATGTTCCACTTGCCCTCAACGCTCTGCTCACTATTAATTGCGTCTTTCATTTCAGTTAATATTTGGGTTGACTTTATTTCTATTTCTTTTTTGATTGAAGGTACCTTTAAGAGAATATAATTTATGTTAGCGGTTTTTATTTTTTAACTCACTCTTTTCATTTTTATTTTTAGTTTCGCTGCGACAGGATTGGGATCCGATTGTATATCAGCACCAGGATACGTATAGACTGATTTTATTGAGTTTCTGAAACGCATGTTTACTAATATATAGTCTATTTGGTTTCTTATTTTTGGTCCATCAATACTGCGCGGTGCTTCCCATGTATACAATCTTCTAAGAGGTAGTTCAAACCATGTATTTGCAACTCCGAAATTGTGGTCTATACAAAAGTTGATTAGTTTCGAGCCTCTGTCATTTCTTTTACCTAAACCGTGCTTTCCAATAATGTTTTCAACTCTTTCGTTACCCACTTTGGCATTAAAATCGCCAAGAATTATTGTCACGTCTTTTGCTTTTGTCAACTTTAGCATTTCTTCGATATCGCTATAAAAATTATCGATTTCCCTTTCATCGCTGTCGGTTGTAGGTGCATAGACTTGGAGTAAGTTGACTAACCTTCTATTATTTTTGAGTTGCAACATAATAATTCTATCCGATTTTTGGACTACCGTTGTAACTGCTGGCAATAATTCATTAACCACCATAAATCCCACACCTTTTCTATGGTGTTGGTCTACGTTTGAACCTGAGCAAAAGAAAGTATTATTTTCGGTGCGAATTTCGCCACTATCTTTCCAGGGTGTCTCGGTCACACCAACAATATCCAGTTGTAATCTCTTTTTTTCCACTTCTAAATTTTTTAATTTGCCAGCATGGAGAAAACTTCTAACATTCCAGGTTGCTAATGATAATTGTTTGTATTTCTGGTTTTAGTTGTTGTTGTTGTAACGAATCCAGGCCTGAAAATAGATTAAAAGAATCTCCCCCTCATTATAATGTTACGACCCATTAAATTTCTATATTGCAAAATTATTAATTAAAGCAGCTATTTCTACAGAAGCACTAACTACAATAAGCAATAGATTAAGCAACTAATACTACCTTACTTACTAAAGGTGTTGTATGTAAGTTAAAAAGATTGTCGAGTCAACTCGGGAGGCCTAGAAAGGTGGCCACTTTGGTGAGCTGTGTCCACAAGTCAGAGGCTACGAGGTCTGTAGGCTTCGCTGAGCAGTTGAAAAGGTGGTTGGAATCGTGAGTGCCTTGTTGACAATCCGGGCAGAGGTCATCTGTGCTGGGGATAATGCGTGCTTTATAGCACTGAATCATATTGCACCATCCTGATCTCAGTTGAGCCAGGGTGGTTCTTGTTTCCCGTGTCAACGTTTTTTCACAACGTTTATGTGCTGCACGAATTGAAACAGCATTCCAGGTGGTCGGAATGGCTGATGCAACTACGGATTCAAACGTTCTGATATCTTACGGTAAGGCAGCTCACTGAGGGTTATATCGTGGATGGGATGTGAAGGATTATGACATGATTGCTTTAATAGCAATTCGTTATGCTGCCTGACGGGGAGAAGAGAGGTTTCGTGGTGAAGTGAAGGTGGTCTGGACAGGAGATGGAGTGGCACCCAGTTGCAATTCGTAATGCAGTGTTTTGTCTAGCCTGGAGTTTATTCCATTGAGTGTCACTAACGTATGACGTCCAAACCGGAGCGGCATAATTTATGATGGAGCGACCAATCGCTTTATACGTTGTGATAAAGACTTCCTTGAGTTCCCTGTTTCTGCTGCTTACTTTATTACAAATGGACTTGGAGTGTTTCGAGAAGGTCAGAAGATTGTCAAAAGTGACTCCCAGAATGTTTGGGTAATTGACAGTCGTGATGGATTCTCCATTAATATTAATGTTCAACTGGAGTCAGACTTCTTTGGTCCATGACGTAAACAGCGTAGCAGACGGTTTGTGCGAGGCAAGTTGGAGTTTCCTCGCATTGAAGAATAATTCGAGTTCTGAGAGATAGTTGTTAATTCTTTCAGTAACTTCATCTACGTCTACGCCGGTAGCTGCGACTGAGCAGTCATCGGCATACGTAATCAATTTGACACCCATAGGTGGTGGGGGTATCATTGATAAGTATAAATTGAAAAGAATTGGAGAAAGAACTCCCCCTTGTGGTACTCCCATTTTCAGTATCCTGCGCTTAGAACGTGAGTTTCTGAACTCAACATATGCTGTCCTGCCATGGATGTAGGATGACAGGAATCTTTTGGTGGAATTGGTCAACGTTGAGTTCAGAATGTCGTTAAGGAGAATGTAATGAGAGACCGTGTCAAAAGCTTTAGAGAGATATAGTGCCTCGACAACCGTGCGCCAGTGCGGTCGACGGTGGTTGATGCCATCCGCAATTGCCGTAGTGAGCTCCGTGAGCGCAGTTGTTGTGCTCCTCTGTTTCCTAAAGCCATGTTGGTGTGAGGATAACGCAAACTGACTCTGTAGCTGTGGAAGGAGTAATCCTTCCAAAATTTTAGCTACAGGAGAAAGCAACGAAATTGGTCTGAAAGCCGAACCTTCATTAGATGGTTTGCCAGGTTTGAGAATTGGAAATATCCTGGCAACTTTCCATACACTAGGTATGGTGAAATCATTTAGCGTGAAATTTATAACTTTGGCTAAGTACTCGAGGCTGAAGGTGTTTACATTTTTCAGCATGATCATCGAGATGCCATCTGGCCCAAGTGCCTTAGAAGGTTTGGCTTTCCTTATGGCTTCATGTACATCTGAAGTACAGAAGGAAGCAATGTTATCATCCAATTTCAGAGCTTTCAGCTTGCGCAGGACAGGACGGATGGATTTATCCTGAGTTATTGGGTGCTCAACAAACTGTCGGCAAAACTGGTCTGCGCATTTCTTAGGGTTGTCGAATTGGTGGTTGTTGAAAGTGATTGCCGTTTTAGTTTGAGGCTGATGTTTGCCTGAAAGACCACTAATTGTGGACCAGAGCTTCTTAGATCCAGGTGTGCACTGTTCGAGGTGGCTCAACCACTTGGACCGCCGGTGATCGGCAACCAACTTGTGGATGTGCTGTGTGAGTTGAGCAATACGTGCATCACTTGGATTCGTAGAACGCAGGTGGTCGCATTGCTCTGCTAGCTTTAAGGCTGCTGATGGAAAATTCGGAATCACTTTCTTAATTCTACCCATAGGAATGAATCTTTTGGTACTTACGACTGCTTCACGAAAAGCTTTCTCACCGGTAATAGCATTTGGAGAACCGGTGAGAACAGGTAGAGAACCGAGTCTTTCGTCAATGAAGTTCGCGAACTCAGGCCAATTGGCTTTCTTGTCGTTCAAATAAGTTCGCTGTTCAGAGACGATGAAGTTGTCAGGCTCTTCTACCGTTACGATTACTGGAATGTGATTGGAACTTAATGCGGGTTCGGCTCGCCATGACACTTTACTCAATAGAGATGTGCTAACTAGCGTGATGTCAGGTAAGCTTGAACAGGTGGTAGTGATTCTGGTGGGAGTCTTCATTGATGGTAACGCAGTCGGAAGATTCTATTTGTTCGACAAAGCAGTTTCCACGGTTATCATCCGGTAGAATAGAGTACCAAAGAGGGTGGTGTGCATTGAAGTCACCTAGCACAACTAAATTGTCACCATGAAGGAGGTGCTCAATGGAGGGTTGGTATTGTGAGCAAACACTGTTTACTGGTGGTATGTAAACATTACTGATGGTGATCTCTCAAGTCGCCAGACTTTACTGCAATACTCAATGTTTCTAGGTGGGGATCTGGGAAGGTTGGTTGTGGGGACATGACGGGTCTAAATGAGACGTCTTGATGGAGGATGAAAGCAACACCGCCTCCTCTGTCAGACCTATCGCATCGGATGATTTGGTATCCGGCAAAGGAAGAAAGTGGATGGGATTTAGGTATCTTGCTCTCCTGTACAGCAGCAATGATTATATCATTGCGGAACATGAAATTGGTGACCTCTTTTAATTTGTTCCTGAGGCCATTGCAGTTCCATTGCAGGATCTTAAATGCGCTGACCAGAGAGTCACATGGCAAGCTGCACTGAGTGGGAGGCCGAGCGGGAGTGGAAGTTGATGGGGTGGAGGGGGGTTGGTGATGAGGCGGTGGTAGGAGATGTTGAGGAGGTGGTATGAGATGTTGAGAAAGTGAGGGATGTTGAGGGTGTTGGTGATGCGGTTGGGAACGGGGATGTTGAGGGGTTTGAGGATGTGAAGTGGGAATGATGGTGGGAGGAGGTGCATTGTTAGCTCTTGGAGCGCAGCAACTACCCACGAAAGAAGGTGAATAGTCACCAGTGCTGCGGAGCCCGGAACACTTCTGGAAATGGCACCAGTTGTGACAGCCATTACAGCGAACCGAAAAAACTGACTTCTTGATAGGAAGATTACAGATCGAGCATAACCAGATTCTAGGACCCGGGTTAGACTCGACGCCGGCTATTAAAAGTAGTATTGAGAGCAGATCAGCCGGAAGGATCCACTCCAGTATAGAAAAGAATAAGTCAGGAACAGTGTCTGAAAAGAAAACTCAAATAATCTAAAATCAAACCTGTTTTCGATGTGTCGATCCTTGGCCTGGTGTCCAACAGTTGTTGTGTGCCAGGGTCTCTCCGGTACGTAGAACCGATCGGCAGAGGAGAGTCTGGTTTTAGTTGTTGTTTTTGCTGTTTTTGTTTAATATTGTTCATATTGTTAATAATATTTTTATTATGAAATGTTGAATTTCTAGGGATAATATTCATTGAGTAGTTTCTCGTTGTTTTCTCCATGTTAATCTATTTTTTTAATCGTTTAGTCAAAATCGTAGGCCTTTAGAGATCTCCAGTTTGTGCCGTGTATCAATCAATAATTGTTAAATTAATATATATCAGTCTTTTTTTGTGTTATTAGTAACTATTGTAACAAGATCTTTATCTTTTTCTGAGATTGGGTTAGGTCTTCTGCCAATGGAATTTTTCCTTGCTCTGTTTACACTATTCGACCTTGGTTTAGTATTGGTGGTCTTTGTTACTTTTGATGTACCTTCAATCGCTTCAGATGGTGACCTATCTCTTTTTGAATTTTCGTTATTGACTGTTATGTTGAAATTTCCAATTTCTTCAATATTACCTTCTTTACCATCTACAAGTAAAATATTATTTTTAATTTCAGCTTTTTTACCTGCAGTTTCTAATATCTTCTTTGCTGCTATTTGCCTTGCTCGTAATCTCCTTTGTGTGAAAGTAAAATCACCTTTAATCGAATAATCGCTGCCTTCTAATAATTTTATATTGTTGAAAATTTCCGCTTTTTTCCAGTTAGTAACCAATCCAACTAGAATAGGTCTCGGCGAATCTTTGTTGGTTTTTTTTTCCAATTCTTCTAGCAAAGTTTATTTCATGGATTGAAATTTTGACATTCAATCTTGCTGAAATAAAATGATTAACTAAATGCAAAATTTTTCACCTTCTGATTCCTTTACATTAAAAATAATGAAATTATTTTTTCTGGTAAGTACTTCCAGTTTGTTGATTGTTTTTTGTTGGTCTGCAATTATCACTGTGTTTTGTTCTACTTGGTTTTGTACTGATTTGATTTTCACCTCTAGTGTGGTGTTCACTTCGGCTACAAGCTCAGTTTTGACTTAAACCATTTCCGATTTGATTTTATCAACTGCTTCTAGTATTTCAGTTTTAAAGGACTGCAAATCTTCTTTTCGCGACGAATCGCTATCTTTTTTAAGTTCAGTTTTGAATTTGTCAAACTGTGACTGAATTTGCTCAAGAATGATTTTTATATCCATTTAATTGCAATTTTATTTTTTCCAACTCACAATAGAATATCAACTTTGCAGGTTATGTTGAACAGATGAATAAGAATTATTTGTAGAATTTATAAATTTTTGGAGTACACCAATACCAATTATTGCAATTCAGAAAATTCTGGTAATTTTAATTGGAGTTCGATGACCGCAAAACTTTGAATAGTGAGAGAGATTAAAAAAAAAACTTAATTGTTGACTATCGATCCAAAAAAAAAAAACAACAAATCGATTAATTTTGGGCAACTTAACCAATTTCCTTACATAATAAATAAATTTAATAAGAATTAAATATAACAAATAAATATAGATTTACCATAAGATTTAAATACAAAATAAATAAATAAAAAAAACATTTTTTAAAAATACTTTCCTTTATAAATAGTAATATGCGACTAAAAACTAATAAATAAGAATACTAAAATTATATAATCGTACTTTCTTCTATCTAGAGTTTCAGTAATTGTCAATTGTAGTAGGGTCAATTGTAATAGGGTTAACTGCAAATGTACTAGATTAGAGATTCAGTAAAGGTAAAGTATAGTAAAAGGGAAATAGACCCCTTATAAACGGAAGTAGAACTGATCAAAATTAATGGTAGCAAATCTGATCAGAATTAATAATATGTAAAGAGAGCTTATGAGAATTAATAGAATTTATCAGAATCAATGATATTTACAAGGGGTCTACTTCCCTTTTACTATACTTTACCTTTACTGAATCTCTAATCTAGTACATTTGCAGTTAACCCTAACCCTATATAGTATATATTATATATATATATAGGCGCCTAACATTTATCACAACTGCCCTACAGAAATACGTTCGACTGACAGCTCGTGGTGTGGTGAAATTCGGCTGATGGTTTTAGACAGAATATTTTTGCTGTTCCAGATCATTCTGCCGTAATCTCTGCTGATGTCAAGAAGTCTTTTTTTTATGCTCATATAATTATTTAAAGTAACGTTAAGTCAAGCTTAGTTAATATTGTATCTCATTACTTTCCTTTTATTGAATTCACAATTCATGTTTTCCTCACCTGGGCATAGCTCCTAAACGGCTTTACCGATTTAACTCAAATTTGAAACTTAAGCTCGTGTTATTAATCACTCGGTACTTTAATAACTTTTATGGCCTTCGAGGGGGCGGGGGGTTGGACCTATTTTCAAAAAAGTCATGTGGGGTATCAAATTAAAGGTCTTGATGAGTACA
Organism: Rhamphomyia laevipes; assembly: GCA_963920725.1. Taxonomy (NCBI): domain Eukaryota; kingdom Metazoa; phylum Arthropoda; class Insecta; order Diptera; family Empididae; genus Rhamphomyia; species Rhamphomyia laevipes. The sequence continues at coordinate 86,143,070 of OY987255.1, forward strand.
TCTCGATGGGTAGTGTTTCGGGTAACTAGGACCATGTGGGGTTCCCAAAAAAATGGGGCCTATTTTTAAAGAAGTCATGTGGGGTATCAAATTAAAGGTATTAATGAGTACCTCACGTTGGGTAATGTTTCGGGTAACTGGGACCAAGTAGGCCCCCAAAAAATGGGGTCAAAAATGGAAAAAAATCATATGGGCATCAAATTAAAGGTCTGGAAGAACAGATATTTTTGGGGCAAGTCATTGTAGTATTTGGGGCAACAAGAACCATGTGGGGGCCTGGCAAATGGGGCTCAAAAAAATCATGTGGGGTATGAAATTAAAGGTCTCGATGAGTACATCTGGTTGGGTAATGTTTCAGGTAAAGAGCGCCATACGGGGCCAAAAAATAAAAAAATATACATATGTATATATAAAAATATATATATATGAGCCGTTAATTTTCCAAGTGACTTTTCGCGAAACATGAGTTAGAGCTATTTATTATTAACCGCTCAAATATATATTTTTTACTATAATATGTTATATTATAGTAAAACTATATAAACAATATAAAAATTCTACAGTTTTTAGTCGAACAAATATATTGTGTAAAACTTAAAATATTTGACCAACTAAAAAGTATGAAATAATAAATAAATAAAAAAAACATTTTTTAAAAATACTTTCCTTTATAAATAGTAATATGCGACTAAAAACTAATAAATAATACTAAAATTATATAATCTTTCATTCTTGTATCTAGAGTTTCAGTAATGGTCAATTGTAGTAGGGTTAACTGCAAACGTACTAGATTAGAGATTCAGTAAAGGTAAAGTATAGTAAAAGGGAAGTAGACCCCTTATAAATATCATTCTGATAAATTCTATTAATTCTCATAATTAATTTTGATCAGTTATACTTCCCTTTATAAAGGGTCTACTTCCTTTTTACTATACTTTACCTTTACTGAATCTCTAATCTAGTACGTTTGCAGTTAACCCTACTACAATTGACCATTACTGAAACTCTAGATACAAGAATGAAAGATTATATAATTTTAGTATTATTTATTAGTTTTTAGTCGCATATTACTATTTATAAAGGAAAGTATTTTTAAAAAATGTTTTTTTTATTTATTTATTTTTTTAAAGTAAAGTAAATTAAAGTATTGTTTCACATTTTCAAACAAATTGACTCGAATATCATTAATAATTAATAGACATCAAATATAAGTTTTATAACGATTAAACGTTGATGTTTTTTATTTATAAACCAAACCTACATTTGGGGGCTCAACCACGCGGTCGGTTATTTTGTTTGAAGAGTGTATATGATATATTTAAATAGTGAAAAATAAGACAATAAAACGCGGTTAATTGTTAAAAATAGACATTTTAATTATAAAAAAGTAAATTGTGATGAATGCCGAGTCGCTTTTAGGGCTAACACTTGAAGAATTAAAAGCTGAATTGGACACATTAAATTTGGTTACAACTGGGTCAAAAGACGAGTTAACTTCAAGAGTAGCTGAAGCGTTACAAATAGATTTACCAGGACATATTTCACAAATTATTGGTAAAACTAAGGAATCAGGTAACAAACAAAATATAGTAAAATTAAATTCTGTTTCTGAAAACATTGTTGAAATGACTCCAACACCACGTGTTTTATTAAAAGACATGGATTTTTTGATATCAAATTTTTCGGGCGATGATGATATTACGGTAAACGCTTGTTTAACGGAATTTGACGAAATCACAGGTGACGGTGTCGTGTCCGATATAGAAAAATTGTTGCTAGCGAGAAAAAAATTAACGGGATCAGCTAAATCTTTCATAAAAACGTGCTCGGTAAAAACATTTGAACAATTAAAAACGAATTTAGTAGCGGAATTTGAAAAAACTGTGTGTAAAGCTGATATATACAATAAATTAAATAATACCAAAATAAATAAAAATGAATCATTTCGTGAATATATATACAAAATGCAAGGAATTGGTCAATTAGCCGACGTCGATGAAAATTCTTTAATTCAATATATAATAAACGGTGTTCCGGGTCGGGAAGAGCACAAAGTTTTACGAATAGTATGAAATACCATGAAGTCTGGTGATGGGTTGGATGGTCAAAAAAAAAAGTTCGCTCAAATTTTTTTTCTAGGCGTTTCCGAGGTCGGGGAGTCCGAAAATGCAAAAAAAAAAAGTGTCCGGGGGACGCGTACGCGTACGCTTTTTATGTGCGCAGCAACATCTCCTAGAACCGCTTGTCCGATTTTAATGAAATTTGGCACACAGGCTCTAACATACTTCGCGCAGGTGCCGGTACAAGATGAGATCGATCCTTTCAGTGGGACCATGTTAGATTTCCCCATTTATGTGGCAACCTACGTGTTTTTGTTCTACGGGAAAATGTAAAAAAAAATTTCATTTCTCAGATTTGGATGAAATTTAAAACATAGGTTGGTATCATGATTGTCCACAAGCATACCAAGATACAGGTCTGTAACTTCAGGGGGTCCATGGTAAAATTTGCGATTAAAATTTCGTATACTCTAGAGCATATAGTAATTTTTATCTAATTAGCATAAATTTTGGTACACATGATAGTTTCCGTATGTAAAATTTGAAGTCAATACTTCAGTGGGTCCATGTAAAAATCCGTAATTACTTTTCATAAGTTCAACTATCTATATCTACAGTACTTTTCACCCAATTTTAATGATATTGAACACACAGTTTCATTTAGTTATCTATTTGATACTCCACAAATTTGTAGTTGGTAGGTACAGTACGTTCATGGGAAACTAATATATGAGCAACTTAGTTTCCGAAGAATATTTTCTTTATGCTCTACAGCTTGTAATTATTATCCGATTTCAATGAAATTTGGTACACAGGTTGAGTTCATGATTTTGCATAGGGTGACCAAATTACAGGTTAGTAGGATTAGGAGGTCCATGTTAAATTTCCGATTTAATTTTTAATTTTTTTTTTTCATATGTTCTACAGCATATAGTAATTGTTAACCTTTTTCAAAGATATTTTATATATAGGCTAATTTTGTGATCTAGTTGGCTCTCCTGAAATTTGGAGACCTTCAGGGGGTTCCTAAAAAACAGTTTTAGTTTCCGAATTTTATATAATTACGTGTTTTATAGCATGAAATTATTATCTGATTTTAATGAAATTTGGTACAAAGGTAGACCTTCTGATTATGCATGTGTTGGCCATGATAGAAGTTAATACCTTCAGGGGGTCCATGCTAAAATTTCCGATTAATATTTCATATGTTCTAGAACATATGGTAAATATTATTCAATTTCAATGAAATTTTGTACACAGGTTGGATTCGTGATTACGCATGTGTAGACTAAGGTAGATGCTTAAATTTCCGATTAATATTTCATATGTTCTAGAACATATGGTAAATATTATTCAATTTCAATGAAATTTTGTACACAGGTTGCATTCGTGATTACGCATGTGTAGACTAAGGTAGAAGTTAGTAGCCTGAGGGGGTCCATGCTAAAATTTCCGATTAATATTTCATATGTTCTAGAACATATGGTAAATATTATTCAATTTCAATGAAATTTTGTACACAGGTTGGATTCGTGATTACGCATGTGTAGACTAAGGTAGAAGTTAGTAGCCTGAGGGAGTCCATGCTTAAATTTCCGATTAATATTTCATATGTTCTAGAACATATGGTAAATATTATTCAATTTCAATGAAATTTTGTACACAGGTTGCATTCGTGATTACGCATGTGTAGACTAAGGTAGAAGTTAGTAGCCTGAGGGGGTCCATGCTAAAATTTCCGATTAATATTTCATATGTTCTAGAACATATGGTAAATATTATTCAATTTCAATGAAATTTTGTACACAGGTTGGACTCGTGATTACGCATATTTATACTTATTATAGTTATTTTAATAATATTATTTATTATTAAACAAATAAAAATATAAAATTAAATCAATAAATAATAAAGATGAGCAATTTTTGAAGAAACCACTGTTTGTTACAAAGATAATGTTAATTACAAAAAACTTTTGGACATAAATCGCTGTTAAACAACATACTATGAGTTATCTGCTCCCCCTAGTTAGCAGCTTTTTATTGTATGGTGCTGAAAATTTAAAACATCTAAAATTAAAATTTGTTGAATTCGAAAAATACAAAATAAAATGTTATGAAAATTTTAATAAACAAAAATCAATGCTGAAAAATAAGAATTATGCTGAAAATAATGCTGATGGTAAAAAAAAAATGTATGCTGAAAATGGTAATAATAAAAATTTGGCTGAAAACAATAAAATTATTAATACAAATAATAAAATCTATTGTTTTAATTGTGGTTCTACTGACCATAAAAGAAAGGATTGTAAGGCTGCAACAAAGTGTTTTAATTGTAATGGTATTGGGCATATGTCGCCACAATGTCCACAAAATAATACTACAAATTTAGAAATAAACAATGTAAATGTTAATAACAAAACTAGTATCTTAATTAATGACATATTTTTCCAGGCATTAATAGACACAGGTGCTGACGTTTCGCTTATCAAAGAATCAACTTTTAAAAGGTTAAAAACTGTTCGTATGAAAAAAACAAATATAAATTTAATTGGTCTCGGCGCCGGTAAAGCAACAACGATGGGATCGTGTGAATGCAACATAAAAATTGATGAAGTAGAATTTTACAATCAACAGTTAATGGTGCTACCTGACGATTCAATACGTGTGGACGTTGTAATTGGAAATGATCTAATTTCGAAAGCTAAAGTTGTAATAGATGCAAATGGGCCGAAATTTTATAGAATTGATGATGAGCATTTCATTATGCAAATTCAACTGGAAGAAACTGCTGAACTTGATGTGCCGCTGAAACATAAAGCTGAAATTGAAAATTTAATTAATAATTACAAACCGATAAGGGTTAAAAATTGTCCGGTAGAAATGAAAATAATTTTAAATGACGAAACGCCAATTTATCATTAACCAAGAAGATTACCAATTAAAGAAAGAGAAGCTGTTAAGAGTCAAGTTGATGTATGGTTAAAAGAGAACATAGTGAAGCAGTCTACGTCATTATTTGCTAGCCAAGTTGTGGTGGTGAAGAAAAAAGACGGTACACCAAGGATTTGTATTGATTTCAGAAAATTAAATAATAAAACCGTTAAGGAAAGATTTCCAGTTCCAAATATGGAAGATGTCTTAGATAAATTGGAAGATAATATGATATTTACTACGTTAGATTTGAAAAACGGTTATTTTCATGTTCCAATTGAAGAATCCTCAAAAAAATATACAGCTTTTGTAACTAATGAGGGACAATTTGAATTTAACTATGTACCTTTTGGATTGTCAAACGCGCCGTCTGTATTTTTACGATTTATTTATATTATTTTCAGGAATTTGATTAACGAGAAAATTTTAGATACGTAAATGGATGATCTCATACTTGCATCAAAAAATGAAGAGGATAACATTAAAAAATTAGAAATTGTGCTGAAAGTTGCTGCTGGGAATGGTTTACGTTTCAATTGGAAAAAATGTAAATTTTTAAAACACGAAGTCGAGTTTTTGGGACATATTGTATCAAAGGGTAAAATAAAGCCGTCTGAAAGTAAAATAATTGCTGTGAAAAATTTCCCACAGCCGAAATATGTTAAAGACATTCAAGCTTTTCTTGGATTAACAGGGTTTTTTAGGAAGTTTATAAATTCTTATTCTATAATTGCTAAACCACTTACAGAGCTGTTGAAAAATAATGCAGTTTTTACAATTTCAGTTAAAGAAAAACAGGCAATTGCAGCGCTGAAACAAGCCTTAATGCAGAATCCGGTATTGGCAATTTATAGACAAAATGAACCAGTTGAAATTCACACAGACGCTTCAAAAATTGGAATAGCTGCAATAATGTTTCAAAAAGACGAAAATCAATCATTACACCCTGTACAATATTACAGCCGTAAAAATAATCCTACGGAAGAAAAATGGCATAGCTTTGTTCTAGAAACGTATGCGGTATTCAAAGCGCTGGAAAAATTTCGATTTTATATTCTAGGAACGAAATTTAAAGTTGTAACAGATTGCGTAGCTTTTCGCCAAACGATGAATAAAAAGGACTTACCAAATTCGGTGCAAAGGTGGATAATGTATATGCAGGAATATGATTTTGTAGTAGAACATAGAACCGCAAAAAGAATGGTACATGTTGATACGTTAAGCAGAGCACCAATAATATGTATTATTGAAAACGAAGTACTGGTGAGAATCCGTAAAGCACAAGAAACAGACGAATATATCAAATCTATTAAAATATTGTTGAATCAAAATGGTAATTATGACAATTTTTTAATGAAAGGTAATATTTTATTCAAGGAGCAAAATGGATTCCAATTAATAGTTGTTCCGAGAAATATGGAAAAAGGAATAATCAAATTAAAACATGATGAAGGACATTTTGGGGTAACTAAGACTTTACATTTAATTTCCCAGGAATTTTACATTTTTAGATTAAAAAATAAAATTGAAAACTGTATCAGGAATTGCGTGAAATGTATCTTGGCCAATCGAAAGCAAGGGAAAAATGAAGGATTGCTGCATAGTATTAACAAAGGTGAGAAACCGCTGGAAACTTATCATTTAGACCACATTGGTCCAATGAATGCCACAGTAAAACAATATAAATACATATTAACTATAGTGGATGGATTTACCTTACAAGAACATTGGAAACTATGGAAGTAATACAGAAATTACAAATACAACAACAAAATTTCGGGAATCCAACAAGAATTATAACAGATCGTGGTACACCTTTTACTGCTAATGCTTTTGCTGATTATTGTGCTGAAGAAAACATACAGCATATTTTAATAACAACTGGTGTACCAAGAGCAAATGGACAGGCAGAACGTACAAATCTTATTATTTGTGAAGTGTTAAAAAGACTTTCCGTTGATTCACCTGAAAAATGGTATAAACTGGTACCAAGAGTACAAATTTCCATTAACAGTACTTTTCAAAGAGCGATTCAAAGAACTCCTTTTGAAGTACTATTTGGTTTTAAAATTAATAAAAAATCTGACTTACACATTATAGATATGATTAAAGAAGAACTTGTAAATGAATTAGATGAAGAACGTGAAAATACAAGATTTGAAGTTAAACAACAAATAGAAAAAATTCAAGCTGAAAATAAAAAAACATATAATTTAAGACGTAAAATCGCGACTGATTACAGGACTGGTGACCTAGTCGCCATTAAAAAAACACAATTTTCTAATGGTAATAAATTTTCCAATCTTTTCTTAGGTCCGTATGAAGTTGAATCGAAAGGCCGTGGTGAAAGATATATCGTCAGAAAAGTTGGTACAACAGATGGCCCAAAGATCACAACAACTAGCTGTGACAACATGAAAAAATGGGTTAATAATAGTGCATCAGAAGATGAAGATGGTGTTGTATCATCCGGGTCGGATGATGTTTCTTCAGGAGGGCCGAATGTAGGCGCCTAACATTTATCACAACTGCCCTACAGAAATACGTTCGACTGACAGCTCGTGGTGTTGTGAAATTCGGCTGATGGTTTTAGACAGAATATTTTTGCTGTTCCAGATCATTCTGCCGTAATCTCTGCTGATGTCAAGAAGTCTTTTTTTTATGCTCATATAATTATTTAAAGTAACGTTAAGTCAAGCTTAGTTAATATTGTATCTCATTTTTAAAGTAAAGTAAATTAAAGTATTGTTTCACGTTTTCAAACAAATTGACTCGAATATCATTAATAATTAATAGACATCAAATATAAGTTTTATAACGATTAAACGTTGATGTTTTTTATTTATAAACCAAACCTACATATATATATAAGAATATCTTCCCTATAAGAATACCGAACCGTAAGCGAACCGCCGGCGAAGTCGTTTCTTCATACAAGTTCTTTTACGAACCGCTTTTGCAGTTCGTAAACGGACCGTAAACGTAAATGTTAGCATATGAGAATTAAAATAAAAAAGGAACCGTAAAACGCACCGCAAAACGTGATTCGTTTTGGATTCACCAAATTCAGAGCGTTTACGTACCGCCTTGGGCGGTTCGTTTTGGGTTCGCCAAATTCGGTCCGCTTACGAACTGCCTTGTCAATTAAAATAAAATTTAAATAAATTTTGGTTTTGGTTGAAATAAAAAAATTAACAAATTTTAAATTTCTTTTTTCATCACATTTTTTATTTATCACAATTTATATACATTATGTTATAATTTTTTTTAAATTATGTATTAGTCGTATATAAAAATAAATATATTACATACTTATATTCTATTGTAAAAAAAATCATCTGACTAATTTTCCAGATGCACAGGCCCATTTTTAGCAGCTTTCCTTAGCCGATCTTTGGCATACTGGAGCCACTTCTTAATGATATGAATAATATCACTAATTCTGGCAATTGGAAATTTAAGAAGAGCACATTCTGAAAGAAAAATTTATTAATAATTGTAATCTTTATATTGAAAATAACATTTTAATTTACCTTTGATAATATTCATTACTGTGAATGTTTCAACAGGCATATTTTCATGGTGGCCAAACCAGGAACAACTACAGGCAGCTGCATCTGTTAACACTGCCTTTAAGCAGGCTCGCACGTATTTTTCCAGCGATGCATCTGGTAAATTAGTCAATGTTTTTTTTCTGAAAAATGAAAGCATATTGAAAATATTTATATATTTTTTTATATTATGATATTTATATTGGTGTTACTTTAATTATTTAATTTAAACTTACTTTAATTATTTAATTTCAATAAAATTGTAAACAGCAAAAAATACGTCTAGCTTCCATACTTTTTTCTTTGTTTTGTGTGTTTGTGAAATTGTTTATTGAAATATGACACGACATACCGTCTTTAAAAATAAAAAAAAAAAAAAACCGAGTTCGCTTTTAGCGAACTTAAAGCGGCACGCTAGCGAACTTGTTTTTATGTAGAGAATAAAATAAATTTTTTATTAATGTGTTCAGAAGCGGTATATTTTGGGTTCGCTAAAAGCGAATTCGCATTTTTTTCTCAAAGGGTTTGTAAATGAAACTGTCCATTATGCCACTTATTTTATGAATTTGCCCGATTTCATGGCCAGAAAAACATTCCTAGATCATTACGTTGCCTCCCCGTGCTTTATGGCGCCTTTCAAAGCAGTCTCCTTTTGGTATGCGCACTAATCCCAATCCGTCGGAACCAATCATGTTGAACTTTGATTCATCAGAAAAAACATTGTTCTCCATTTGGCAACAGTGCAGTTTATATGCGTCTTTGCAAATTTAACATTGCCCGTCGATTCTTTTTCGAAATAAATGGCTTTTTAATGCTTTTGTATGTTGGTAGACCCCTCCACAGTTCGGCGTTGGATGGTCATAGAACTTGTTAATATAAAAAGATGCTTTTTTGCAATAGGTTGTTTTGTGCGGTCTACCACCTCCATGTATTGTATTTAATGAGCCAGAAGAGCGAAAACGCTTACAATTCGATTTTTTTGATTTATATATATATATATATATATATATATATATATATGTAAAGAAAATATATTTCTTTAATTTAAATATTCGGCGCCTTATAATTCTGTAATTGAAATATGACACACTCTGGCGGCAAATGAGTTGACAAAACACCTGACATAAGGCACATGTGGAAAATGTCAAAGCTGAATAGAAGTGCAGTAAAATTTCAGAATATAAAAAAATATTGTTAACAGGAATTAGAAAAATTAGGAATAGACTTTAATTGTCGTTTCTTTATTTTTAGGTAAAAATTTGTGTAATTAGTTCTTTAGTTATTAAAAAAGAATAAAAACTTTATTTTTAGAGCAACACTTTGGGGTTTATTTTATATATCTAATTCCAAAAGAAAAAATTTGAAGATTTCTCTTATAAAACGACAATCTTAGTCAACAAAATGGAAAAACTAAATTTCAAATTTATAGTAAAGGCATCAGATGATGGAAAAACGAATGTGACTTGTATAAGCTCAATCACCACGGAAGATGGCAAAAGCTATAAAGTACCAAAAGAATTACAACCTGCAACACTTCATACAAGTATTATGGGATCTGCAGTCTATGCAAACATCAAAAATACATTAAAAAGAAGACATCAAACAAGAAATGTTTGGATTAATGTAACTGACGAAATAAAAAAAGCATACTGGGATACCGATGGAAATGTGGTGCTTGCAGGTACATACCCAGAAGAGATTATTTTGGAAAACGAAAATGAAAATAATACAAGCATGTTAGAAAATTCAATAGCAGACCAAATGGCAAAGGCTTTTGAAATGATAATGAACAACCAAAAAAGTAATGAACGACCAAGTCTAAGGAAATTATCAGAAAAATTTGTGATTGAAAAATACAGTGGAAAAGGTAATGCTCATGAATGGTTAAAAAATTTTGAAAAAGAATGTGAAAGATTAGAAATTACAAGAAATGAAGAAAAAATTGAAATTTTAAAAGTTTTTCTGGAAAAATCATGCTTAGACTGGTACAGCGCTATGATGATAAAAAATACTGTAAACTCTGAATGGGACAAGTGGAAAGAAATTTTTTGCACTACATATGCTAACAAAGGCTGGTCAAGTACTAAATATGCTTTATCATTTAAGTACCAAACAGGTTCTCTATTGGAATATGCGCTAAAAAAAGAAAAACTTATGCTTGAACTGAGAAGCTCAATAGATCAAGGAACATTGATTGACATAATTGCAACTGGTTTACCAGATTATATTTCTGACAGAATAGACAGAGAAGAAATACTAGAAACTCAAGATTTATTCAATGATATTGGAAGATTGGAGCATTTAGCGAATAATAAAGGTTTTAGTAATAAAAAAAATTCTAGGTTTGACTATAAAGGAAAAATTGAAGATAAGAAACCATGTGGAATTTGTGAGGGATTAAACAAGAAAAATCGCTATCATTCTGAATCAAGTTGTTGGTTTAAAACACATGGAAATAAAAATCAAATTAAATATGTGAATAATTCAGTAATTGAAGCTGAATTAAATGACACCGATCAAAAAAACTGTTAATTACACCATTAATAAAAGTCAAACTATTATTAGAAAATAAACTAGAAGTATTTGGAATATATGACTCAGGATCTAATGTTTCCTTGATAAACTCAAAATTATTGAAATTAAAAAACCAAAAAACAAATATTTCAAATCAAAATAATCTAATAACAATTAATGGTGTGAAAAAAACAAGTGGTTTGACAACTTTAAAGATAAAAATTTTTGAAATAGAAAAGAGTGTTGATGTTTATATTATAAATGATAAAAAGTTTCAATATGATTTTTTAATTGGATTAGATATGATAAGGATGTTCAGATTAACGCAAGATGAAGACCTAAGAATATCTCAGCAAGATATTTCATATTTACAACAAAAAAATAAAAAAAAAATTGAAGAACCTTATGATGATAATACAAATAATAAAAAACTAGAAGAAACTTCTAACAAGATGAAAATAAAAAGTAACACATTAAAAGAATATGAAATAAATTTTAATGAACATGTAAAAGAAGAGAATTTTGAAATAAAAATTAATCACCTAGATAAAAATCAAAAATCAGAGATAAATAAACTAATTGATAAATATAAATCAATTTTCGCAAAAGATAAATATGATATTGGCACAGTTAAGGAATATGAAGCCAGAATAGACCTATTAATGGATAAATATTGCAGCAAGAGACCTTACAGATGCACAATAGATGATAAAAAAGAGATAGAAGAACAGATAGCAAAATTATTAGATAAAAACCTTATAGAAGAATCCTACAGTCCATTTGCTGCACCAGTGACTTTAGCATTTAAAAAGGAAGACAATAAAAAATCTAGATTGTGTATAGATTTCAGAGATTTAAATAAAATTGTAATACCTCAAGCTCAGCCGTTTCCACTGATCGAGGACCTAATGATAAAGACAAGAAATTGTAAATTTTTTTCAACACTGGATATAAACTCTGCTTTTTGGTCAATCCCTCTACGAATTGAGGACAGAAAAAAAACGGGCTTCGTAACACAAGAGGGACATTTTCAGTGGACTGTCCTCCCTTTTGGGCTAAAAACGTCGCCAGCAATATTTCAGCGAATACTAAGTAACATATTAAGGAAATATAAACTTACAGATTTTGCAGTGAATTATATAGATGACATTCTTATATTTTCAAAATCTTTTTCTGAACACATGAACCATCTAACAAGGTTGCTAGAAGCAATAAAGAAAGAAGGCTTCAGGTTAAAATTCAAGAAGTGTACATTTGCATCAGATATGGTAAAATACCTTGGTCACATAATTCAGAATAATTCAATAAGACCCGTAAAGGACAACTTGATTTCTATAAGAAATTTTCCGGCTCCAAAAACCCAGAAAAATATAAGACAATTTCTAGGAAAAATTAATTTGTATCATGAATACATACAAAAGAGGGCAATAATTTTAGACCCACTCCACAATCTACTAAGGAAAAATCAGAAATTCATTTGGTCTGAAGATTGTCAAAATTCATTTGAAAAGATAAAAGAATTATTATGTTCACAACCAGTACTGAAATTTTTTGACCCAGATTTACCAATCAATATTTTCACAGATGCATCGTTGGAAGGAGTAGGTGCAATTTTCAAACAAACACAACCTAACGGTGAAGAAAAGCCAGTGGCATATTTCTCAAAAAAACTTAATGATGTACAAAAAAAGAAAAAAGCAGTATATTTAGAATGCTTAGCTATCAAAGAAGCAATAAGATATTGGCAATATTGGCAATATTGGCTCATAGGTTTACGGTTTACTCAGACCACAAACCACTTGAAAACATGAATTTTAAATCAAGAACAGATGAAGAGCTGGGTGATTTAACATATTATCTATCACAATATGATTTCAAAATAAAATATGCTCCAGGAAAAAATAATTTGGAAGCAGACTGCCTAAGCAGAAACCCAGTATTAAACACAAATGAAAATAAAGAACTTAAAATCGTAAATTTAATAACACTAAAAGAAATCTGGACAGACCAAGAAAAAAATTAAGAAGTACAGAAACATTAGCGACATTTGTAAATACTGTGATATTTGCAAAAAAAAAATCTAGAGGACACGACAAAATTGGGCTTATGTCTCATTTAGGTCCAGCCACAAGACCTTTTGAAATAATTTCCATAGATACCATTGGAGGTTTTGGAGGTACAAGATCAACAAAGAAATATTTGCATCTACTAGTAGACCATTTCACGAGATATGCATTTATATTAACATCAAAAACCCAGAGTTCGAATGATTTTATAAAACTAGTCACTAATATATCAGAAACAGAGGATATTGATATGTTACTCACTGACCAATACCCTGGAATAAACTCGAAAGAATTCAAAAGTTTTTTAAATAAAAAATCAATACCAATGGTCTTTACTGCAGTTAATGCACCTTTTTCAAATGGACTAAATGAAAGACTGAATCAAACTCTGGTAAATAAAATCAAATGTAAAATAAATGAAAAAAATAAAAAAATAGCCTGGACCACAATAGCAAAAGAATGTGTTAATAAATACAACGATACCGAACACTCAGTTACCGGTTTTGCACCAAGATATCTATTATATGGCACAGATGTAACGATTTTACCAAGTGAACTTAAACAAAAAACAACAGATGATAATTGGATAAAAGATAAAGAGTTAGCATTAGACAATACGAGAAAATCTCATAATTACAACAAGAAACTATTTGATAAAAACCGAAAATATTTCGAATTCAACATTGGAGATAGGGTATATGTAGAAAATGGAAACAAACTGAACCGGAAAAAATTGGACGAACTAAAAACTGGACCGTATGAAGTTGTAGAAAAAATATCAAAATCAATATATAAAATAAACACAGGCCACAAAAAATCAGAATCTAACATTTTTCATATCACAAAACTCATCCCAGCTCTTACACCAGGGGGGGGAGATGTAAAGAAAATATATTTCTTTAATTTAAATATTCGGCGCCTTATAATTCTGTAATTGAAATATGACACACTCTGGCGGCAAATGAGTAGACAAAACACCTGACACAAGGCACATGTGGAAAATGTCAAAGCTGAATAGAAGTGCAGTAAAATTTCAGAATATAAAAAAATATTGTTAACAGGAATTAGAAAAATTAGGAATAGACTTTAATTGTCGTTTCTTTATTTTTAGGTAAAAATTTGTGTAATTAGTTCTTTAGTTATTAAAAAAGAATAAAAACTTTATTTTTAGAGCAACACTTTGGGGTTTATTGCCCTCTTCACTTGAAACATTACCCAACGAGATGTACTCATTGAGACCTTTAATTTCATACCCCACATGATTTTTATTATTTTTGGCCCCATTTATCAGGCCCCCACATGAACCTTGTTGCCCGAAACGCTACCATTACTTGCCCCAAAGATACCTGTGGTTCTTCCAGATCTTTAATTTGATACCCCACATGATGTTTATTATTTTTGGCCCATTTTTTGGGGCCCTACATGGCCCTCGTTACTAGAAACACTACCCAACGAGGTGTACTCATCAAGACCTTTAATTTGATACCCCACATGACTTCTTTGAAATGGGCCAATACCCCACATGACTTCTTGTTGATCTTTATCGGGTCGGTTGTGTTTTTGTGATTTTTACTAATTATATTTATTTAATTTGCATGTGATTAATTTATTTTCATTTAATCTAAATAATTTGTTTTATTTTGTGCATATTTATTTATATTTATATATTTTTTTTGATTTCTGTCTGTTTTTAATTAATTTTAAAGAAATATTTAATATTATATTTTTTTCTTGTAAAATAACAAAAATCAAAAATATCAAAATATACAAAAAAAAAAAAAAAAACTTGTTTCTAGTGACGTAGTGTTACAGTTTTGTTTTAACTCGATATATATTTCTCAAGAGAATTTAATTTATTGTGTTCTTTTTTGTTGTTGTTTTTGGTCTGTTACTAATTTCAATTTCATATGGTCGTATTCAATTGTGAGTATTATTTATAATTTTATTGTTGCTGTCTTTTTAGTCATTTTTTGGGTTGAAGTCAAATTTCCGAATTTATTCTTTCTTTTGACCGACTGACTGCCATTTGACCTAATTTATTAAATTTATTAAAAATTTTTAAGTTTTTAAGTTTTATTTTTTCAAACATTCTAATTATTTTAATTTTATAATTTTGTAGTACATTTTGTTTAATATGGAATCGGTTATTTGTTGTATTTGTAATACTGCCATTGATACTTCTAAGATAGTTAAATTAAGAAGCGATTGTTTCAAAAATTTTAATTTTATTTGCGCAGATTGTAAATCCACCAATTTTTGTGGACTTATACAAAAAAATAATATAATAATGGAAGATTTTTCTGCTAATTTAGCCTCTATCAAGAGCATTGTTGAAAATAATTGTGAATTTTCATATAACTTCCAACGAAAATTTGATTTGCTTCAGAAGCACGTTACTGATTTGAGTAGTGAGGTGGAAAATATTAGTAATAATATTAACACAAATACTCAGATTATGAACCGTGTTTTATTCGGTAATGAAAAGAATTTTCCGAAGATTCTCAAATTGTTTTCAAAACTTGAAAACATTGATTTATCATTTATTGATAATTTTAAAGATAAATTAGACTTGATCCAACGTGAAATTTTTACAAACTCTCAAAATTATTCGCTGGCTCGTGACTATATTAATATTAATACTGTCAAGCTCAATAATTTTGAAAAAGTAGTTGATACTAACATTGAGTCGATATTGAAATCAATCAGTAAACTTTCTACTGATTTCAATAATGCCAATTCAGCGCAAGATACACATTTTGATGAAATTTTAATTAATTTCGAACGCGTTGAAACTGAATTGACATCAACAAACAAAATCGTTAGCGAACTTTTGGCCAAGTCAATTATTTATCACCAACCTGATCAATCATCAACTACTGAGCAATTGCTTGTTGAAATTCTATCTGATACATCGAGTAATGTTATTCCTAAAAACTCTGCTATTAACAACTTAATGGACGAGTTATCATCCTCAGAACAGGGTGATAATAACAATGCTACCGCTCAGCAGTCAACATCAGATATTTCGAATGTTATAAGTGGTACTTCAAGTGTAATTGATGCTAATAATAATAATAGTGTAGTCAATGATATGGTTAATATACCTAGCGGTAAAATAAAAAAGGCGGGGAAAAAAACTAGAAAATCTAGAGCTAAAAAAAATAATAATATTAATAAAAAAAAAACTACTAATTCAAATATTGCACTAGATACTATTAGTATTACAAATTGCAATAATAATAGTGCATTTACTAACAATAACACTATTTGTCCATCCTCATTAGATTCTTCTGTGTCGTTAGAACCCTTATCACCTCCTCCTACTTTACGTGTTGTTTCGCGTCCAAAAATTATTTTTAGTTCACGGTTCCACCCTGAAACTACGTCTGAAGCAGTTCTAACATTTATAAAAAATAATTTTATAAATATTAATATAGATCATATTAAATGCCAAAAAATTAGTAAACAAGATGCTCATGTTGCGTCGTTTAAGATAACCGTTCCTGCAGAATACTTTTCCGTGCTTTTAAAATCTGATACGTGGCCTTTAAGATAACCGTTCCTGCAGAATACTTTTCCGTGCTTTTAAAATCTGATACGTGGCCTAGCGGTATATTTATTAAGGAATTTACATCATCTCGAGCACCGGGTTCTATACTTCATTTAAATACTCCGGTTTCGGTGCCAAAAAACTAAAGTGCTTGTCCCTTTATTATCAAAATGTAAGGGGACTTCGAACTAAAGCGGCTGAAGTTTTTTTAAAATCGCAAATGCTTCCTTTCGACATTTTTGCTTTAACTGAAACTAATTTAACTGATTCCTTCCGCGACAATGAACTTTTTACTTCAGACTTTAGCGTCTTTCGGAAAGATGGGTTTAATTCTTCAGGGCGTGGGGTTCTTATTGCGGTTCGTTCTAATCTAGATGCTTCCTTTTTCAATGTTCCTAATACTATTAATGTTGAATTAATATGTGTTAGAATTTCTGTTAGTCGTCGTAGTATTTATGTGTTAAATTGTTATATTCATCCTGTTAGTCCCATTGAATGTTACCAACTTTTCTTAAATGCTGTTGATTTCTTGCATTGTACTATGGATGATTGCGATGATCTGTTGATTGTTGGTGATTTTAATTTTCCTAGGCTGGTTTGGGTTGAATCGGATGATGAATCACATTACGTTGCTTCTAATGCAACTTCTTTAGTTGAAACATCTTTTATTGATAATTTATCTGATTGTAGCCTTTTCCAGGTTAGTAATGTTAAAAATAGCTTAAATCGTCAACTCGATCTGGTTTTTACAACTGATATACAAAACTGTATTGTTATAGAAAGTACTCAATGTCTGTCTGTTATGGATGCCTACCATCCTCCACTTTCCTTAACTTTTGCTTATGAGAACGGTAATTGTAATAGTAATGATAATAATAATAATAATAATAATGGTAATCCTTATCGTTTCAATTTTCGTAAAACTGATTTTGATAAATTAAATTTTTTACTTAGTAATGTCAATTTTGATATAATTTTTAATTCTAATGATAACATTGATTTAATGATTTCTAATTTTTATGCTTTAATTTTTGAGTGCATAGAACTATCAGTTCCAATTTACATCCAAAAAAACCTTGTTTTTTCGCCTCCATGGTACAATAATGAACTTCGCTCATTACGAAACAATAGGAATAAATTATGGCGTAAGTTTCTAACAACTAGGTCGGACTGTGCTTTTTCGGAATATGTTAGCGTATCTGACGAATTTTCTGTGTTATCTAAAGATCTATATGATAATTATATAAGTCAAATGCAGTTTGACATTATTTCAGATCCGAAAAAATTCTGGAAATTTATTAATATTAAAAGGAAATCTGACGGGTACCCTTCCACATTAAAATATGATAATCATTCATCAAATGATCCCGAGGTTGTTTGTAATCACTTCGCTGATTTTTTTAATAAAGCTTTTATTGATAATGTTTTTGTGCCAGACGTTAATTACTTTTCTTATTTAAATAATAATGCTCAGACATCTTTAGTAAGTGTAAATATTAATTTAGAAACGGTGGTTGATAAAATTAGAAATTTAAAAGAGGATTATTCATCTGGTCCTGACGGTCTGCCAGCAATTGTTTTAAAGAAATGTAGTGATAGCCTTGCACAGCCTCTCACAGCACTTTTCAATAAATCTATGTCAGTGGGGATATTTCCAAGTTTTTGGAAGGATTCTTTTATTATCCCCGTACATAAAAAGGGCTGTAAAGCTGAAATTTGTAACTATAGGCCCATAGCCAAGCTATCCTGCGTTCCTAAACTTTTTGAGAGTATTGTTTATGATACCCTCTTCTTTCACTGTAAATCCCTGATTTCACCTAAACAACACGGGTTTTTGAAGGGCAGATCGACGACCACTAATTTAACGGAATTCGTGTCTAGCAGTCTTAATGCAATGGAAGTTGGTCATGACGTCGATGCTATCACTACTGACTTTAGTAAAGCTTTTGACAAACTTTCGCATGAGATTATTCTGTTCAAATTTCAAGCACTTGGGTTTCCACCTTCTTTTTTACTTTGGTTAGAATCGTATTTAATAAATCGTCAATATAGGGTACTTTTTAGGTCAGCTACTTCGATCTCATTTACGGCTAAGTCTGGAGTGCCTCAGGGCAGCCACCTTGGTCCACTAATTTTTATTTTATCCATAAACGATGTTACTTTAATTATAAAAAAGTCAGAATCCAATATTTATGCGGATGATATGAAAATTTCTAAAATAATTTCATCTCCCTCTGATAGTACTGTCCTTCAGGAGGATTTAAATAAATTTTCAATTTGGTGTCAAAAGAACCATCTGGAGCTCAATGTTAACAAATGCCAAGCTATTACGTTTTCCCGTAAACGCATTCGCCATCCACCTCGTGATTATTATCTTAATGGTGCGCTTGTTCCAAGAGTCACGGCTATTCGTGACTTAGGAATTCTCTGTGACAGTAACTTAAACTTCCACTCCCATTTCGATAATATAGTTAGTAGGGCTAACTCTATGCTTGGCTTTGTTAAACGGTGGTCTAAGGAGTTTTCTGACCCTTACGTTACTAGGGCTTTATATATGACTTATGTTAGGCCGATACTGGAATACGCTAGTCAAGTTTGGTCACCATATCAACTGGTACATATACAAAGAGTTGAGGCGGTCCAACGTAGATTTGTAAGGTTTGCTCTCCGTGGGCTTCCTTGGGTAGACACTTTCAACTTACCTCCTTATGTAGATCGTCTCAAACTTATAGATTTGCAAACGCTTCAAAGGCGTCGTCAAATAGCTGCTATCGTGTTTGTGCACCAAGTAATTGCTGGTGCTATTGATTCTCCATTTCTCTTAGAACGGATGAATCTTAATATTAATTTTCGCTCGCTTAGATCTGTGTCGCTTTTTAAAATACAATTTCATAGCACAGATTATGGGAAAAATGAACCCATTTCGAGAATGTTACGCGAAGTTAATAATAGTGGCGGGAAATTTGACTTTAATAACAGCAAACTTCAGCTTAAAAGGATCTTGAGTCAATGAGTTTTTTTTTATGTATTTGTCTTATATGTATATGTATATTTGTGCTATATGTATATTTATATTATATGTTTTACTTAATTATAAGTATGTATGTATATGTTATTTTTTATGTTTAAAATATAAAATAAATATATAGTATTTGACGATTTTCGATTTCATTAAATTCGATTTTTATAACAAACTGCTATTTGCAATTCTCATGATTTGTTATTATATTTCATTTATAATTTTTTAAATTCTCAAATTAATGGGTGACAGTGGAGGGAAGTAGTAGCGTTCTTCCTAGATCGATGAAGCCCGAAGCTAGTGGTAACCCTTTTAATTTGTTTGTTTTTATACACATATTTAATATTTATTTTGACGAATGGTTTTTTCATGATTTTTGATTATTACAAACTGCTAATTGCAATCTAGCACGCTTTTTTTTATTTTTTATTTTATATTTTTATTTTAAATTTTTAAGCCTCAAATTGGCAGGTGACAGTGGAGGGGAGTAGTAGCGTTCTTTACAGAATTGCGAAGCCTAAAGCTAGTGGTAACTTGTTAATTTGGTTGGTTGTTGACGCTGGTACGTGATTTCAGTTCTTCCTTAGCGAATTATTATTTTTATTTTTATTTTTTACTTATAGTTTTAGAACTACTTTAGTTCTATCAATTTTACTTTTTAATTTTTTAATGATTTGAATTAGCAGGTGACGACATAGAGAAGTAGTAGCTTTTTTTCGGAATTGTGAAGCCCTATGTAAGTGGTAGCTTGTTAATTCAAATTTTAATGTTGTGATGCTTTAATTTTTATATATTTATTTTTTATTTTATTTATTTAACTGTTTGTATTAAGCAGTAAGTGTCTAATCTAGTAATATCTGCTTTGTTTTCGGTGGTGGAAACATCAGAGCTTAATCCATTGCGGATAGTAAATTATTTCTCAGCATGTGAGAAAGTGCAAGAAAGCAAGCTTAAGGATAAAAAGATAATTTCTTTCTATATATATGTTTCTCTTTAACATAACATACTAACATTATCTCTCCTTATGCTTGTTTTCGCTGATCCAAACAAATTATCAGTCACTTTTTCGGGCCCCATTTTCTTTCCTACGAGAAGATGGAGTTTGGCTCTGAGATTGATGAGGATTAGATACTCGATTACTAATTTGAAAATAGGCCCAACCCCCACCTCCTCGAAGGGCCATGAAAGTTTTTAAAGTACCGAGTGGTTAATAACACGAGCTTAAGTTTCAAATTTGAGTTAAATCGGTAAAGCCGTTTAGGAGCTACATATTCCCAGGTGAGGAAAACATGAATTGTAAATTCAATAAAAGGAAAGTAAAAAAAAATATAAATATACATAAATTATTAGTTATGGTCCATCGATGATCCGTTGATGGGATGTTGAATTTTCCATATTTTTTTTTATTGCTGAACTAAGATGTTCTTTAGGATTCTGAACTATGATTGATGAACTAAGATGTTCTTAATAATGCTAGATATTTGGGTTTTCGGAAGGTTCAAATAAAACGCCAATATTTATCTTATTTGAACTTTTTTTTTTTTTTGTTGTAATTTTGATATATACAATACAATATAACAATTTTTAATTTTAATAATGTCTCATAAATTTTTGATATCAATTTATCTCAGTGTTTATTTAATTATATGTAAAATATGTAACTATGTAATTTTTTTTATGTGAAAATGTTATATATGGTTTTTTTTTTATATATATTTTTTTGTTATAATAAAAATAGTGCATAAGTACCACACATTTTATTTTAAAATTTACTATTACTACAAATACTTAACAATTTCACTTTTTAAATAATTTTGTATTATAAACATTAAGTAAGGATTTATTAGAAATAATCCATTTAAATTTTAACGATTTTTAAATTTTATAATATGTTTATTAACATTAATTTTATGTCCATAATTAAATTTTGATATTTACACATAATGTATTGTCTGATTTTTTTTTTATATATATTATTTATTTATTAAATATTCAATTTTACACAATTTTATTAAATTTATCATAAATATCTTAAAAGACACAAAACTTATCTTTTTATGAAAATTTGGTTAACTTGTCAAAAAAAAAAAAAAAAAAATTAATACAAAAAAAAAAACAAAATACAAAAATATCGACTATCACCGATCAGAGTTTTCAATATTCTCCTCTTATCAAAATTTTTCTCCAACTCTTTAACTCATCATTCGACTATCAAAATTAATCACGCGAAATTACCAACAAATCAGAATTAATTTTGATATCGAACGATATTTGAAATTAAGAGTAAATAATAGATCAATTATTATAATTAATAATTGATATATTAAAATTAAAATAACAACAAAATAAAATCGTATGACCGCTCTAATAAATATGGTCTCTAGCAAAATTATATAGTATTTGTAAATTATAACAAATATTAATATGTGTGTGTTATACGTATAACACTTTTACTAAAATAATGTAATATGTACTATATAATTTTTTTTAAAATAATACTCGAATTTTTAATTACATATGTTAAATTCATAAATATAATTTAACAAAAAAAAAGACTAAATTTATGCTACCATTACAGGACAGTTAATTTGGTAAATACAGCAACCAAAGGAACTGAAGAAATAAAATGGTAATTAAAGCTAAAGTAACCTTAAATTAACTATAATAGAAAAATAAATATAATCGAAACTAAACTAAAGCAAAAATATGACTTAAAAATAAGCATTAGTATAGTTGACTTATGAAAAATAATTTATCCTAAAACAAAAAAAATATCTGACAAAACTAACAAAAAAATGACTTATATACAAAAAAAAATAATTAATAAATTAAATTCTAATCCTAACCCATTATAATTATTTTTTATATATGAATATCTTTCGAATGAAATATACCAATCTTTTTACATTTCATATTTTATTCTAATTCGAATAACGAATTACCGAATTTCTTTAAATCGTTTAGTATGCATTTTTGTCGACAATTTGGACACATAGATGATTCATCGAGCCATTTTCTTATGCACTGAACATGAAAGTTGTGCTGACACTTCGTAGATACTATTTCATCTAGAGGTATTACAACCTCTGTGAAAACTCCACAGGACATATCTAAATCGATGTGTTTATCAACAGACAATGGACTATGATGTACAGCTTTTATGTACAAATTTGTAGACACAACTCAGAAAAAAAATCAATAAATAATAATTTAAACGAAGAACAAAATTAAATTACAAAATTTATACAAATTCTACAAAAAAAACTATTCAAGAACGAAGATTGTTGGTAAATAATTATTTTACTTAACAGTGCTAATAGTAATTTATATATATAAAATAAAATCTTTGGTATTTTTCACCAAAATTCAAATTATTTTAGCCTAAGTTTAATAAAAAATTCACTAAATAACTACAAAAATAATAATAATCTTATATATATAATAGAAAAAATAGAGTTTGATTATCGTGATCGTTCTCTGTATTATTTACTTAATTAACAAATAAACAGAAAAACTAGATAATTATACTACTACGAATATTAATTAATGCATAATAACCCATTCAAGCAGAGTGATGACATAACAAAATTAAATTTAATATCATTTGTATTTACAAATTTATGTACTTTAAAAGAAATTGTATTATGTGTCTATAAACGGAAATATTTGAAATTTTAAATTAATTGAATGCAAAGAAAATTTAAAAAGAATTTTCTATCATAAATATATGTTTAACAAATGAGACTTGCAATTTTAATTCAAAATTAATTGAAAATTTAACCGGTCAAGTATTAGCTCATTAGCCGAATAACTTGCAATCCATTGAAAAATTCACAAAATAATAATAAATTAAGAACAAGCACATTATGTTAAAAAACTGACAAAACTACTAAAATTAATATCACAGTATAAAATTCGATTGAAATAATCTGCAAAATAAAGTTATTAAAAATATAACTTAGGTCGATCACCAGCTCTCAGCCAAATGTCGCAGGTCCAAACGTTAATTAATAATGTATTATCTGCAAAACATTTGTCACAAAAATGAACAATGAAATTAATTTATCAAAAAACTACTAGGCAACATCTTTCGGGTCCCTGCTCGGGCGCCATTTTCTGTAATATGCGATATTCGTTATATTTATACATAAATAATTTAACATAAAACAACTATAACTATAACGAACAAGGAGGTGTTTCGCCCTTGTATTGTATACATTGTAAATACAAATGACATTAAATTGAATTTTGTTATGTCATCACTCTGCTTGAATGGGTTATTATGCATTAATTAATATTCGTAGTAGTATAATTATCTAGTTTTTCTGTTTATTAAGTTATAGATATTCCGCTTGCACGTCTTTTTGGGTAGCTTAAGTCGGAAAATAGGGGGGTTGACAAAACAAAAATTGCGGAATAGACATACAGAAAAATTTTCGTGCAAAATAGATATTAAATAAATCTTGAAATAAAAAAATAAATGGACGAAAAAAAACTGAAACTGCAATAAGTACTTAGTTTAGACACAAGTTCTTTAAAATTCGGTGGTAGAAATCAATAAATTTTTATTTAAATATATTTTATATAAATAAACGCAAAAATACAAATAAATTCGTGGAACATGGATGGTGTGTTCCAACTATTGCCCTCCCGACCATGATTGACCATATGTACCAAAAAAACAATCCCTTTATTAGCTTAATGAATTATAATAATTTACATCATTATTATGTGATCATCACCACTCTGCAATCATGGGTAAATTAGAAGCTTTTACCACATCTTCATTTTACAAAAACATTAAACTAAACATTTTCTCCTAACTAACAAAACAAAATATCACTAGCAAAAAAATTTAGGCATTAATAAATAAGTATAAATTTAACATATGTTTTCGACCGAATTACTCTTAATTTCTGGTAATTTTAATTGAAGTTCGATGACCGCAAAACTTTGAATAGTGAGAGAGATTAAAAAAAAACTTAATTGTCGACTATCGATACAAAAAAAAACAAATCGATTAATTTTGGGCGACTTAACCAATTTCCTTACATAATAAATAAATTTAATAAGAATTAAATATAACAAATAAATATAGATTTAAACATAAGATTTAAATATAAAAAAAAATATAAATACATAAATTATTAGTTATGTTCCATCGATGATCCGTTGATGGGATGTTGAATTTTCCATATTTTTTTTTATTGCTGAACTAAGATGTTCTTTAGGATTCTGAACTATGATTGCTGAACTAAGATGTTCTTAATAATGCTAGATATTTGGGTTTTCGGAAGGTTCAAATAAAACGCCAATATTTATCTTATTTGAACTTTTTTTTTTTTTTTGTAATTTTGATATATACAATACAATATAACAATTTTTAATTTTAATAATGTCTCATAAATTTTTGATATCAATTTATCTCAGTGTTTATTTAATTATATGTAAAATATGTAACTATGTAATTTTTTTTATGTGAAAATGTTATATATGGTTTTTTTTTTATATATATTTTTTTGTTATAATAAAAATAGAGCATAAGTACCACACATTTTATTTTAAAATTTACTATTACTACAAATACTTAACAATTTCACTTTTTAAATAATTTTGTATTATAAACATTAAGTAAGGATTTATTAGAAATAATCCATTTAAATTTTAACGATTTTTAAATTTTATAATATGTTTATTAACATTAATTTTATGTCCATAATTAAATTTTGATATTTACACATAATGTATTGTCTGATTTTTTTTTTATATATATTATTTATTTATTAAATATTCAATTTTACACAATTTTATTAAATTTATCATAAATATCTTAAAAGACACAAAACTTATCTTTTTATGAAAATTTGGTTAACTTGTCAAAAAAAAAAAAAAAAAAATTAATACAAAAAAAAAAACAAAATACAAAAATATCGACTATCACCGATCAGAGTTTTCAATATTCTCCTCTTATCAAAATTTTTCTCCAACTCTTTAACTCATCATTCGACTATCAAAATTAATCACGCGAAATTACCAACAAATCAGAATTAATTTTGATATCGAACGATATTTGAAATTAAGAGTAAATAATAGATCAATTATTATAATTAATAATTGATATATTAAAATTAAAATAACAACAAAATAAAATCGTATTTGTAAATTATAACAAATATTAATATGTGTGTGTTATACGTATAACACTTTTACTAAAATAATGTAATATGTACTATATAATTTTTTTAAAATAATACTCGAATTTTCAATTACATATGTTAAATTCATAAATATAATTTAACAAAAAAATGACTAAATTTATGCTACCATTACAGGACAGTTAATTTGGTAAATACAGCAACCAAAGAAACTGAAGAAATAAAATGGTAATTAAAGCTAAAGTAACCTTAAGTTAAGAAAAATAAATATAATCGAAACTAAACTAAAGCAAAAATATGACTTAAAAATAAGCATTAGTATAGTTGACTTATGAAAAATAATTTATCCTAAAACAAAAAAAATATCTGACAAAACTAACAAAAAAATGACTTATATACAAAAAAAATAATAATTAATAAATTAAATTCTAATCCTAACCCATTATAATTATTTTTTATATATGAATATCTTTCGAATGAAATATACCAATCTTTCTACATTTCATATCTTATTCTAATTCGAATAACGAATTACCGAATTTCTTTAAATCGTTTGATTTTTTTTGATTTTTAAATGCTTTATTGAGCCAAAAAAAATTATAATTAATTACAATAACTTAAAGCTAGCTATTCACTTATTATCTAATTAATTTTTATGACATTTACATAATGTACGAAAAATTATTTTTTATCTTTTATACTTTTTAAATATCGTTACATATTCTTATTTAATTTAATTATGTTTTAATTTCTTTCAATTTAGGTTTTTTTTTTTTGTTGAAAATGGCTGAAAACAACAATATATTTTATTTTATTTATTATTAAAATACTTAAAGCTAGACTTAAAACTAAAACTAATACTAAAGAGGAGGAATTACATAAGCCACCATATTTTTTTGATATATCTTAACATATTTTTTTTATCAATTTCTGGTATATTCTTTAAATCGTTTAGTATGCATTTTTGTCGACAATTTGGACACATATATGATTCATCGAGCCATTTTCTTATGCATTGAACATGAAAGTTGTTCTGACACTTCGTAGATACTATTTCATCTAGAGGTATTATAACCTCTGTGAAAACTCCACAGGACATATCTAAATCGATGTGTTTATCAACAGACAATGGACTATGATGTACAGCTTTTATGTACAAATTTGTAGACACAACTCAGAAAAAAAATCAATAAATAATAATTTAAACGAAGAACAAAATTAAATTACAAAATTTATACAAATTCTACAAAAAAAACTATTCAAGAACGAAGATTGTTGGTAAATAATTATTTTACTTAACAGTGCTAATAGTAATTTATATATATAAAATAAAATCTTTGGTATTTTTCACCAAAATTCAAATTATTTTAGCCTAAGTTTAATAAAAAATTCACTAAATAACTACAAAAATAATAATAATCTTATATATATAATAGAAAAAATAGAGTTTGATTATCGTGATCGTTCTCTGTATTATTTACTTAATTAACAAATAAACAGAAAAACTAGATAATTATACTACTACGAATATTAATTAATGCATAATAACCCATTCAAGCAGAGTGATGACATAACAAAATTAAATTTAATATCATTTGTATTTACAAATTTATGTACTTTAAAAGAAATTGTATTATGTGTCTATAAACGGAAATATTTGAAATTTTAAATTAATTGAATGCAAAGAAAATTTAAAAAGAATTTTCTATCATAAATATATGTTTAACAAATGAGACTTGCAATTTTAATTCAAAATTAATTGAAAATTTAACCGGTCAAGTCTTAGCTCATTAGCCGAATAACTTGCAATCCATTGAAAAATTCACAAAATAATAATAAATTAAGAACAAGCACATTATGTTAAAAAACTGACAAAACTACTAAAATTAATATCACAGTATAAAATTCGATTGAAATAATCTGCAAAATAAAGTTATTAAAAATATAACTTAGGTCGATCACCAGCTCTCAGCCAAATGTCGCAGGTCCAAACGTTAATTAATAATGTATTATCTGCAAAACATTTGTCACAAAAATGAACAATGAAATTAATTTATCAAAAAACTACTAGGCAACATCTTTCGGGTCCCTGCTCGGGCGCCATTTTCTGTAATATGCGATATTCGTTATATTTATACATAAATAATTTAACATAAAACAACTATAACTATAACGAACAAGGAGGTGTTTAGCCCTTGTATTGTATACATTGTAAATACAAATGACATTAAATTGAATTTTGTTATGTCATCACTCTGCTTGAATGGGTTATTATGCATTAATTAATATTCGTAGTAGTATAATTATCTAGTTTTTCTGTTTATTAAGTTATAGATATTCCGCTTGCACGTCTTTTTGGGTAGCTTAAGTCGGAAAATAGGGGGGTTGACAAAACAAAAATTGCGGAATAGACATACAGAAAAATTTTCGTGCAAAATAGATATTAAATAAATCTTGAAATAAAAAAATAAATGGACGAAAAAAAACTGAAACTGCAATAAGTACTTAGTTTAGACACATAAGGACAAGTTCTTTAAAATTCGGTGGTAGAAATCAATAAATTTTTATTTAAATATATTTTATATAAATAAACGCAAAAATACAAATAAATTCGTGGAACATGGATGGTGTGTTCCAACTATTGCCCTCCCGACCATGATTGACCATATGTACCAAAAAAACAATCCCTTTATTAGCTTAATGAATTATAATAATTTACATCATTATTATGTGATCATCACCACTCTGCAATCATGGGTAAATTAGAAGCTTTTACCACATCTTCATTTTACAAAAACATTAAACTAAACATTTTCTCCTAACTAACAAAACAAAATATCACTAGCAAAAAAATTTAGGCATTAATAAATAAGTATAAATTTAACATATGTTTTCGACCGAATTACTTTTAATTTCTGGTAATTTTAATTGAAGTTCGATGACCGCAAAACTTTGAATAGTGAGAGAGATTAAAAAAAAACTTAATTGTCGACTATCGATACAAAAAAAAACAAATCGATTAATTTTGGGCGACTTAACCAATTTCCTTACATAATAAATAAATTTAATAAGAATTAAATATAACAAATAAATATAGATTTAAACATAAGATTTAAATATAAAAAAAAATATAAATACATAAATTATTAGTTATGTTCCATCGATGATCCGTTGATGGGATGTTGAATTTTCCATATTTTTTTTTATTGCTGAACTAAGATGTTCTTTAGGATTCTGAACTATGATTGCTGAACTAAGATGTTCTTAATAATGCTAGATATTTGGGTTTTCGGAAGGTTCAAATAAAACGCCAATATTTATCTTATTTGAACTTTTTTTTTTTTTGTTGTAATTTTGATATATACAATACAATATAACAATTTTTAATTTTAATAATGTCTCATAAATTTTTGATATCAATTTATCTCAGTGTTTATTTAATTATATGTAAAATATGTAACTATGTAATTTTTTTTATGTGAAAATGTTATATATGGTTTTTTTTTTATATATATTTTTTTGTTATAATAAAAATAGTGCATAAGTACCACACATTTTATTTTAAAATTTACTATTACTACAAATACTTAACAATTTCACTTTTTAAATAATTTTGTATTATAAACATTAAGTAAGGATTTATTAGAAATAATCCATTTAAATTTTAACGATTTTTAAATTTTATAATATGTTTATTAACATTAATTTTATGTCCATAATTAAATTTTGATATTTACACATAATGTATTGTCTGATTTTTTTTTTATATATATTATTTATTTATTAAATATTCAATTTTACACAATTTTATTAAATTTATCATAAATATCTTAAAAGACACAAAACTTATCTTTTTATGAAAATTTGGTTAACTTGTCAAAAAAAAAAAAAAAATTAATACAAAAAAAAAAACAAAATACAAAAATATCGACTATCACCGATCAGAGTTTTCAATATTCTCCTCTTATCAAAATTTTTCTCCAACTCTTTAACTCATCATTCGACTATCAAAATTAATCACGCGAAATTACCAACAAATCAGAATTAATTTTGATATCGAACGATATTTGAAATTAAGAGTAAATAATAGATCAATTATTATAATTAATAATTGATATATTAAAATTAAAATAACAACAAAATAAAATCGTATTTGTAAATTATAACAAATATTAATATGTGTGTGTTATACGTATAACACTTTTACTAAAATAATGTAATATGTACTATATAATTTTTTTAAAATAATACTCGAATTTTCAATTACATATGTTAAATTCATAAATATAATTTAACAAAAAAATGACTAAATTTATGCTACCATTACAGGACAGTTAATTTGGTAAATACAGCAACCAAAGAAACTGAAGAAATAAAATGGTAATTAAAGCTAAAGTAACCTTAAGTTAAGAAAAATAAATATAATCGAAACTAAACTAAAGCAAAAATATGACTTAAAAATAAGCATTAGTATATTTGACTTATGAAAAATAATTTATCCTAAAACAAAAAAAATATCTGACAAAACTAACAAAAAAATGACTTATATACAAAAAAAATAATAATTAATAAATTAAATTCTAATCCTAACCCATTATAATTATTTTTTATATATGAATATCTTTCGAATGAAATATACCAATCTTTCTACATTTCATATCTTATTCTAATTCGAATAACGAATTACCGAATTTCTTTAAATCGTTTGATTTTTTTTGATTTTTAAATGCTTTATTGAGCCAAAAAAAATTATAATTAATTACAATAACTTAAAGCTAGCTATTCACTTATTATCTAATTAATTTTTATGACATTTACATAATGTACGAAAAATTATTTTTTATCTTTTATACTTTTTAAATATCGTTACATATTCTTATTTAATTTAATTATGTTTTAATTTCTTTCAATTTAGGTTTTTTTTTTTTGTTGAAAATGGCTGAAAACAACAATATATTTTATTTTATTTATTATTAAAATACTTAAAGCTAGACTTAAAACTAAAACTAATACTAAAGAGGAGGAATTACATAAGCCACCATATTTTTTTGATATATCTTAACATATTTTTTTTATCAATTTCTGGTATATTCTTTAAATCGTTTAGTATGCATTTTTGTCGACAATTTGGACACATATATGATTCATCGAGCCATTTTCTTATGCATTGAACATGAAAGTTGTTCTGACACTTCGTAGATACTATTTCATCTAGAGGTATTATAACCTCTGTGAAAACTCCACAGGACATATCTAAATCGATGTGTTTATCAACAGACAATGGACTATGATGTACAGCTTTTATATACAAATTTGTAGACACAACTCAGAAAAAAAATCAATAAATAATAATTTAAACGAAGAACAAAATTAAATTACAAAATTTATACAAATTCTACAAAAAAAACTATTCAAAAACGAAGATTGTTGGTAAATAATTATTTTACTTAACAGTGCTAATAGTAATTTATATATATAAAATAAAATCTTTGGTATTTTTTACCAAAATTCAAATTATTTTAGCCTAAGTTTAATAAAAAAAACTCACTAAATAACTACAAAAATAATAATAATCTTATATATATAATAGAAAAAATAGAGTTTGATTATCGTGATCGTTCTCTGTATTATTTACTTAATTAACAAATAAACAGAAAAACTAGATAATTATACTACTACGAATATTAATTAATGCATAATAACCCATTCAAGCAGAGTGATGACATAACAAAATTCAATTTAATATCATTTGTATTTACAAATTTATGTACTTTAAAAGAAATTGTATTATGTGTCTATAAACGGAAATATTTGAAATTTTAAATTAATTGAATGCAAAGAAAATTTAAAAAGAATTTTCTATCATAAATATATGTTTAACAAATGAGACTTGCAATTTTAATTCAAAATTAATTGAAAATTTAACCGGTCAAGTATTAGCTCATTAGCCGAATAACTTGCAATCCATTGAAAAATTCACAAAATTTTTAAAAAACTGACAAAACTACTAAAATTAATATCACAGTATAAAATTCGATTGAAATAATCTGCAAAATAAAGTTATTAAAAATATAACTTAGGTCGATCACCAGCTCTCAGCCAAATGTCGCAGGTCCAAACGTTAATTAATAATGTATTATCTGCAAAACATTTGTCACAAAAATGAACAATGAAATTAATTTATCAAAAAACTACTAGGCAACATCTTTCGGGTCCCTGCTCGGGCGCCATTTTCTGTAATATGCGATATTCGTTATGTATAAATTATAAAATAATTTAACATAAAACAACTATAACTATAACTAACAAGGAGCTGTTTCGCCCTTGTATACAATTATAAGTTATAGATATTCCGCTTGTACGTCTTTTTGGGTAGCTTAAGTCGGAAAATAGGGGGGTTGCGGAATAGACATACAGAAAAATTTGCGTGCAAAATAGATATTAAATAAATCTTGAAATAAAAAAATAAATGGACGAAAAAAAACTGAAACTGCAATAAGTACTTAGTTTAGACACATAAGGACAAGTTCTTAAAATTCGGTGGTAGAAATCAATAAATTTTTATTTAAATATATTTTATATAAATAAACGCAAAAATACAAATAAATTCGTGGAACATGGATGGTGTGTTCCAACTATTGCCCTCCCGACCATGATTGACCATATGTACCAAAAAAAACAATCCTTTTATTAGCTTAATGAATTATAATAATTTACATCATTATTATGTGATCATCACCACTCTGCAATCATGGGTAAATTAGAAGCTTTTACCACATCTTCATTTTACAAAAACATTAAACTAAACATTTTCTCCTAACTAACAAAACAAAATATCACTAGCAAAAAAATTTAGGCATTAATAAATAAGTATAAACTTAACATATGTTTTCGACCGAATTACTTTTAATTTCTGGTAATTTTAATTGGAGTTCGATGACCGCAAAACTTTGAATAGTGAGAGAGATTAAAAAAAAACTTAATTGTCGACTATCGATACAAAATAAAAACAAATCGATTAATTTTGGGCGACTTAACCAATTTCCTTACATAATAAATAAATTTAATAAGAATTAAATATAACAAATAAATATAGATTTAAACATAAGATTTAAATATAAAAAAAAATATAAATACATAAATTATTAGTTATGGTCCATCGATGATCCGTTGATGAGATGTTGAATTTTCCATATTTTTTTTATTGCTGAACTAAGATGTTCTTTAGGATTCTGAACTATGATTGCTGAACTAAGATGTTCTTAATGATGCTAGATATTTGGGTTTTCGGAAGGTTCAAATAAAACGCCAATATTTATCTTATTTGAACTTTTTTTTTTGTTGTATACTTAATTTTGATATATACAATACAATATAAATATAATTAATAATTTTTAATTTTAATAATGTCTCATAAATTTTTGATATCAATTTATCTCAGTGTTTATTTAATTATATGTAACTATGTAATTTTTTTTATGTGAAAATGTTATATATGGTTTTTTTTTATAATAAAAATAGTGCATAAGTACCACACTTTTTATTTTAAAATTTACTACAAATACTTAACAATTTCACTTTTTAAATAATTTTGTATTATAAACATTAAGTAAGGATTTATTAGAAATAATCCATTTAAATTTTAACGATTTTTAAATTTTATAATTTGTTTATTAACATTAATTTTATGTCCATAATTAAATTTTGATATTTACACATAATGTATTGTCTGATTTTTTTTTTTATATATATTATTTATTTATTAAATGTTCAAATTTACACAATTTTATTAAATTTATCATAAATATCTTAAAAGACACAAAACTTATCTTTTTATGAAAAATTGGTTAACTTGTCAAAAACAAAAAAAAATATTTAATAACAAAATACAAAAATATCGACTATCACCGATCAGAGTTTTCAACATTCTCCTCTTATCAAAATTTTTCTCCAACTTTTTATGTCATCATTCGACTATCAAAATTAATCACGCGAAATTACCAACAAATCAGAATTAATTTTGATATCGAACGATATTTGAAATTAAGAGTAAAAAATAGATCAATTATTATAATTAATAATTGATATATTAAAATTAAAATAACAACAAAAAAAATCGTATGACCGCTCTAATAAATATGGTCTCTAGCAAAATTATATAGTATTTGTAAATTATAACAAATATTAATATGTGTGTGTTATACGTATAACACTTTTACTAAAATAATGTAATATGTACTATATAATTTTTTTTAAAATAATACTCGAATTTTCAATTACATATGTTAAATTCATAAATATAATTTAACAAAAAAATGACTAAATTTATGCTACCATTACAACTTCCATAGGAGTTGATATTATTTTACAATCTTCCATTGAAAATTTTGTAACTAAATTTTGAAATATATATTTTGGCTTAATTTTAAAATACCTTTACTTTTGTCTCTTTCTATTTTCAAACCAAGGAACTGTTTCGGTTCCATCATGTTTTTCATTTCAAATTCATTAGATAAATGTTGTTTTACAGTTTCTATAGTCTTTAAACAATTCGCAGCCAAAATCAAAACATCTACGTACAGTAGTAGAAACATAACTTTTTCATCTTTTCTTCTGACATACAAACAATAATCTGCTTTTGTTCGTTGGAAATCCAAAGATGTTATAACTTCATGGAATCGTTCATTCCACATTCTTGACGCCTGCTTAAATTCTTTTGAAGAGTACTCACCACCATTGTCCATTCTTAATTATGAATTTTTTTGTTGAAACTGAGCTGTACTCAATGCCGAATATTCTTTGAATTTCTCGAAAACTTAACTTTTATTGGAAAGTAAATATGACATGGCAAAATGTGTATAATAATCCATGAACGTAACCACAAACCTTTTGTTATCATACGTAGATGGATTAATTGGACCTATGATATCAGTATGGATTAATTCCAATGGTCTGCTTGATCTAATACATACAACACTTTTAAATGGTTTTCTTCTATGTTTGCCCATAACACAAGGTTCACAAAAAACGTTCGTATTTATATATTTCATACCATTAACCATATTATTATTTGCCAATTTCAAAATGTCTTTGTTGTTTAGATGACCAAGGCGCTTGTGCCATAGCAGGAGATCAGTTAATGATTGAAAAATTCCAGCATAATTTAATTACCACCATTATTGATGTACATTTTATTTCGTATAATTTTCCATTCCAGCTACCTTGTAAAACAACTTCACCTTTATTAATGGTTTCAACTTTCCACGATTAAAAATGACTTTCAGTCCTTTATTTTCTAATTTTTCTGACATAAAATAAATTACAGGACAGCTGTTTAACAAATAATACATCTTCAACAATACAATATTTTTCCAATCCATTCACTACAATTTTTGCATTTATTTTACCAATTTTTGTTGCTGATAAATTTATTCCATTTCTAGCAATAGCAATTTTTATTGGTGATTTTAGTTCTTTCATTTCTATAAAATAATTTTCATTATTAACCATATGGTCTGTTAAAATATTAATTCATTTTTTATATCAGCTTTAAAAGCCGTTCTAGTTTTTGTCTGTGCAACGAAAGAAAAATCAGTAATTTTATTTACACCACACTTGGAAATATTTGCATTGTACTGTTTTTTATAATTTTAATATTGTATTTTTGCTCTACATTCTGATTTTTTGTGACCAATTTTTCCACAACGATAGCATTTAAATTTAAATATAGTTTTGATATTCATGGCAATATTTTTATTTTCACCACCATCATAAATTCTAAAATTTCTTCTATTTGCTTCTTCTAGTATTCTGGTTTTCACAAATTCTATTGTTAATTTGTCTTCTTCTATTGTTTCTAGTGCAGTGACACGCGGCTCAAAAGAATTAGGTAGGGTTAACAGTAAATGACAGACTATCTGTATTTTCAAGGTTAGCACCAACCGACTTCAGCTCTCTTACTACTTTGTCAAATTCTAACAAATGCTGATCCAAATTATCTGTTTCATTAACTTTAATGTTAACAGTTTCTTTCTTAAACACAACTGTGACGCTATACTTTTTCGTTCAAAGACTTTTTTCAGCGTATCAAATATATCTTTAGCAAATTCTTTGTCTTTGATATATTCTAATTGCTCATCGGCAATTCTATGAATTATCATAGATTTAACTTTTTTCTCACGTTTTTTAAATAGAATTTTTTCTTCAACTTTAGTTGTAGTTTCTAATAAACTTCTAAATTTTGATTGATGTCTGAACTTCCAGTTATTGAAATTACTGTCATCAAACACGTGCAATTTATATTTCATGTCTTCCTCCATATTTTATTTTTCTGGGCCCATAACCTGTTGAGACGAGAATTCTTTATCTTTTAATTAATTGAATAATAACAACGCCAGAATTATATGGTAACAAAAATATTATTATTTTATTGAAATTGAATTATTATATGACAAATAATAATTAGAAAAAAGATTACAAAAATTGTGCCCGTTATCAGCTTGACTTTCAGATCAAGAAGAAAGATGAAATTATGAATTGATAATTTCACAATTCAAAAATGTAGTTGGCTGCATATTTGTAGCTGACGATTGGCTATTCGAGTTCAACTATTAAGCTGCGTACACAATATTTAATAGATAGTACATATTTCGTATGTCTTCTGTCCGAAGAATCACCAAATAACAAAGTTGCTGGATTTTAACCCAAATTTTTGGAGGTCCGAAGGGTCCAGTGAAGTATGTGATGACGATATTAAAGTATTCGGAAGAACTTCTCATGAAATTATATCATTAGGGTTTTCTTTTGTATAAATGTATTTCCACTGTTCAAATCGTGTTAAATCTTGCAGTTTGCTGCTCTATTCGCTACGAAAGTCTACCATGTGTACGATGATGAGGAAATCCACGAAAGTACGTGCTTTGAATCTGAATAGTAAGTGATAGCATCGATTTTAATATGTAGTGTATTTAGCACTCAGTCAACATAATGACGATTTATTTCCAATGAGTTTAGATTTAGTTGTTGAGCTAAATATTTTCGTCCACCGATTTTCAAGATCAACGGCCAATTTTTCATTCCACGAGAACTTTCTTTTCCAGAGTTGTTGAAAGTATATTTTTCCAAGGACAACTGCTGGACCAACGAGACCTAGAGGATCAAATAGTCGTCCAACTTCTGATAATACAGATCGTTTTGTAATGACGTAGTTCATTCGTTTTCTGGAACATCAAATTGGAAAATATCTAGCTCAGATTGCAGATTAATCCTAAGGTTTTGACAACATCGTTTCTTTTGAATTAATAAGTACTTTTCTCGATCCTTTTCTGGAATGTTTTCTAAAAGTCTTTCGTCATTTGCGCAGAATTTTCTAAGTTCGAAATTCTCTTTTTTAAGTACTAAGATTAGTTCTGATTGCAGACGTTTGGCGTTATTTAAATCATTGGATCCAGTCATACAATCGTCAACATAAATGTTTTGCAATATAGAGTTGGCTGCTTCAGGATGATTCACTTGTTCGTTCTGGTTCAAACAACGCGTTGCCAAGAACGGAGCAGCTGTAGTCCCGTAAGTTACCGTGTTCAATTTAAACGTCTTTCTTGACTGGTTCAGTGGAATCAGTTCTCCAGAGTAAAAGCTGATAATTTCTATCGGAAGGAACATTTTTGAATGTCAGTTGCGAAAACGTATCGATGTAGTCTAAACCGTAGTATAACCGTGAATAATTCTGGTTGGACTGTAGGACCTGTCATTAAAACGTCGTTAATAGATTTACCTGACGTTGCTTTTGCGGAACCCTCGAAGACTACCCGAAGTTTGGTAGTATAACTCTCCGGCTTCGTCACGCAATGGTGAGGGAAGATAAAATTTGGCTGAGGCTTACTGCTCAGTTCGCTCATATGATTTTCTCAAGTCTGAATCTCGTGTTAGTTTATTTTCTAATGACAATAATATTCGATTGGCGGTGAACATTGAATCAGCAAGATGAGCTAGAACTTTGCGCAGAGGAAGTCCTACGACGAACTGACCAGAGGCTAGACGCTTATGAGTTGCAACCAACGAAGTGTGTTTCTATTCGTTCCTGTTCGATTGTTGTGGTTTTCACAGGTGAGTTATGTCTTTCTATTTCCCAAAACTGCTGTACTAGAGCGATGAAATTGACGATTTTGTTGCAATGTTACATCTATATTTGGACGCCCCAATGACTTCAAAGCACGAAGATGTGATTGAACGGTATGAATAAAATTTCGCAGTAGAATGGCAACATCTTTTGAAGCACTCGGTAGATTAAATAGTTGTTTGATATGTTTTTGAATAATGAATGATTACTTTCCTATCGTACAGTGATCACAAAAGTGTTAATGCTACTTCATAATTTGCGCCAGTTACTTAAATTGATTCCAATCGTTTTAGAGCTGACCCGGTAAGAGATGATTTTAAATAAGAAACTTTGAAATGGTGTCTAATGAATCATTCTTGTGCTCCAAATTAATAAATGTTTCGTGGAATGTGAGCCAACTCGTGTAACATTTATGTTATGTTTGAACCGTAAGCATTTTTATGCATTAGTTCTGAAGCAATAGTAATTATAATTTTGGGAAGCATAAATCAGTCTTAGTAAAAACTCCTTCCACTTCAGTTAAAAATAACGAGTTCGTAATAATTAAAAAATAGATTAATAAAATAAATATTATAAACTTCAAATCTGTTGTGTTTTTCTTTCCATTATAATTGGCGCATTCGGATCGTTTTATTTTATAAACCTATAATTAATTAAAAACGGAAAAAAACCTACAAATAATTAACAAATTTAAAAATTAAAATTTTGTGACATTATAAAAAATTGTGAAAAGAAAGAACTAACAGTGAAACTAATTAATTTCTGAAAGAAAAGAAATTTAGTGAATGGAAGTAATCATTATTTAAAATAACAAAACCTGGAAGTAAAAATAAATAAATAAATAAATCAACTATAATATTCAACATTTCAACAATCAACATTTTTAAACAACAAAAATTAACAGCATCTACATCAAAAATAATCATCATACAGTAAGCACTATACATAAAGAACAGCGGTAAATACAAAACCTTAAATAATTTTTTTTAAATAAATTATATTTGTATAATATTAAAAATAAAAGCAAAACAAAAAAATCCAAAAATGGATAATGAAGGTAGAAATTCTCTCGATTATATTGCAAAACATATTAATTATATTACTCCATTCGATGGTAGTAAATATTGTCTTTCTGGATTTATTAACAGAATAGAATCACTAATTCCATTAATTACGCCCCTCTCTACCGAACTGAAAGCTATAGTTTATGGTTATATTACTGACAAAATAGTTGGTAAAGCCAAACAAAGTTTAATTAAAAATTGTAATGCAGAATCTTGGGAAAACCTTAAACAAATTTTGATAAAAAATCATGGTGAAAGCACACTAATACTAGATTTATTAGATGATTTGAAGTCGACTAGGTGCGACTCCACAATCGATATTTTTTATCAAGCATTTTATTATAAGCAATTTATTATGTAGAATAAATAATGCAAAAAATTTAAATGGAGAAGGATCTGCAGAGCAAGTAACTGAAAATAATTGACAAGATCTAAAACATTTTACTGAAAATTTACCACCTTTAGCAAAAAATTTAATTGGATGCAGAAATCCTGCAACATTAGATGATGCACATTTATTATTATCACAATATGGTTATTTATCCTTTACTCATAAAAAATATAAACCTACTCAAAACTCAAATAACAATCTCAATTTTAAACGTACTTACAACAACTATCAAAATAATCATAATAATAATAATCATGCTAACAATTCTCAAAATAATCATCACAATTCTGAAAATAACCATATTATAGATTATAGATTATAGATGTAACAGCCAACAAAATAATTTCCAAAATAATGTAGCTAGTGTACAATCACGTAGATCTAGTAATTTTACAAGAAATGGAAATTATAGACATCAATTTAGACAAAATAATATGTCACATAACAATGAAATTGAGCAAATGGAAATTTCAGTAAATGAAAACAGGAATCACTCCTGAAATTTTTCTATAAATGCCCGAAACAACTTCCTTATATAGTAATAAAAAATAAAATTCGTAATTTAAGATTCATATTAGATACCGGTGCTGAAAATAGTATTATCCTTTATTTGCAAATAATAAATGGAAAATTAATCCTTCTAATAAATTAATTAAAGTACTCGGTAGAAATATTTAAAAAAAACACACAATATAGTTTCCCTGTATTTGATGAATTCAATGAAAAAAATGACTATTATATTCAATTTATAGAATACCAATTCCACAACAAATATATTTTGAAGTATATTTTCTTCATTATTATATAACCATTTATCATTTATATTCAGATTACTATCGTTATTTTCATCAATCACCAATAACAAATCTACTTAATCCGTCCGCAACATTATTTTCTTTGCCTTTAGCATAATTAATTGTAAAATCGTATTCATTTAAATGTAATTACCATCGTTGTAATCTCATATTAGGTTCTTTAATATTATTTATCAGTAAAAATTTTAAATGCTCTACAATACAAATATGTTCTAAAGTATTTAACAGACCAGACTATTGCAAGTAGTTCCTTCTCTATAGTGGAATACCGCGTTTCATGGTTGTTTAGTGTGCGCGAAGCATAACATACAGGGTGATTATTTTGACTGAGTACTGCACCAATTGCATGATTTGATGCATCCGTCGTTAATATAAATTAGGACTTTTAAGAACAGGATCGCTAATTAGTAACAGTTTAAGTTTATTAAAAGCTTCAATATAAACTTTATCTAATATATTAATTTTTGTATTTTTTTCAAATACTTTATTAAGGGGTGTGCAACTTTTGCACAACTATAATATTGCAATATCTTTTATAACTTTACGGTGATAACCTGTTATACCAAGAAATTGTTTAATTTCTTTTATAGTAGTTAGAAGTTTCATTTTCTGAATAGCTTCAACTTTTTTTTCATCAGCTTTAATACCAGCATTAGTAACATAATATCCTAAATAATTTGTCGATTCTGATGCAAATTTGCATTTATCGATTTGGATTTTTAAGTTCGATTCTTTTAATTGATTTAATATTTTTTTTATGGATAATAAATGTTCTTCTAAAGTAGAAGAGAAAATAAGAATGTCGTATAAGTATACGACACAAATTTAATATAATCTTTCAATACATCATTTATCAGCCTTTGAAAGGTTGAAGGGGCGTTTTTTAAACCCGGATAAATTCATAGTGTCCATTAGCTGTAGAAAAAGCGGTTTTCATACGATCGTCAGATAAAACTTCAATTTGATGGAAACCTTTGGCTAAATCTATTGTTGAAAAATATCTACATTTACCTAATTTATCAAACAATTCGTCGATATTCGGTATTAGAAATTTATCGTCTATAGTTGATCATTTAATTTTCTATAGTCGATTACGATACGCCATTTTTGTTTACCGGAATTGTCAATTTTCTTTGGAACAATCCATATTGGAGAATTATATGGACTATTACTATGTTTAATAATTGGTTTATCAAGTATTTCTTGTATTTGCTTATCAACTTCTTTTCTATGAATTTGTGGGTATCGATAAGATTTAGTATATATAGCTTTGTCTGTTTTTGTTTTAATTTGATGTTTAATTTCATTAGTAAAAGAAAGGTTATCACCTTCTTTGAAAAATACATCTTTGTAAGTTAGTAATAATAATTTTAATTTTATTAAATCATTACCTTTTAAATTTTCAGAAAAGTTTTGTAACGGAATATTTATCATGAAATTCGTTACTAAAAACGTGTATTGAATCATCCGTATAACGGTTGTTACAATAAAATTCTTCTTCTTCGTTTAAATAAAAAGGTATTACTGCGTTGCGTATACGTAGTAATCGTTCTTTAAAATCGATTATCGCATCAAGAGCAACAAGTATATTATTACCAATTATTCCATAATGAAATAAATATTGATGATGTAGCATCAACCGTAGCTACAATTCATAGTGGTACAGAAGACGATACTCACTATATACCAGTTACTGAAAGAGCAATTAATCTCTATAAAAATCAGATATATTTACAAACTGGTAACTCTGAAAAATCTATAATTAAAATAATAAATAAAAAACTTAAAAATCATATTACTATCAATGAAAATAGTAATTTATTAGAAATTATGAAAAACATATTAAAAGATAACGGTATTATGTGTATTTATTGCGAAGATATAAAACTATTTGTACTATTTCAAGATATTTACGTGAAATTTTTTGCAAACAATAGTAATCTAAAGTTATTTAAATCCAATATTAAATTAATTGACGTAACTGATTCAGAAAAAATGTTAACTCATATTAAAGAAGAACAATTAAAAAATAATCACCGTAGAATAAATGAAATGTTTTATGAATTAAAACAAAAATACTATTATCCACATTTAATGAATATAATTACAAAACACATAAAGAACTGTGAGATTTGCATATTAGCAAAACATGATCGCCAACCTATAAAAATTCCTTTCAACTTAACAGAAACATCAAATAAATTTAATGATGTTGTACATATAGATATATGGTTTCCTGCCAGAAATATAATGTACGTCACTACTATAGATAAATTCAGCAAATACGCTACTATACACAAATTAAATGATAGAACTTGGATCTCAATTTTAAATGTATTAAAAGAAAGAATTACATTTCTAGAAAAATGCAAAAATTAGCATTTGATAATGAAAGATGTATACTTCACAACTCTGTTGAATTATTTCTAAAAGAAAATAATATTCAGTCACATATTACTACACCTGGTATTAAAACAGGCAACACTGATGTAGAACGACTACATGGCACTCTAAATGAACACTTACGTATAATGAACGTAGACCCAGAAAATAAAGATGAACTTGATGAAAAAATTCAAAAAGCAATCATATTCTATAATAATACTTTACATAGTACTACTAAGTTAAGACCAATAGATTTTATTATTAAAAATTTCGATCCTAACGATATTAAAGACCTATCAACAAAATTCGAACAAGAAAAAATTAAAAGAATCGAAAAATTGCATAAATCTCGTCACTCTAACTATATATTAAATGACAATATTGTAATTAATAGAAATATTGCAAAAAATACACCTAAATATAAAAGATTAAAACACTATAACAAAAATAACGATTATATTATAGATACTACTAATAAACGTAAAACTAGATATAACAATAAACAACAAAAAAGAAAATTTCAATATCAAGAATAAACAAATATGAAAAAATTATCATTTCAGATGCATCTACTAATATTGCTGATACAAATAACTTATGTCTTAAGTCAATCAATCGAAGTAATACCGATAAATAATGAAAATGGATATTCAGTATTCAAATTGGATGAAAAATTGGTAGTAGATTCATATACAAAAATTCTTCATATAATTAACTTAACACAATTTAATGAATTAATTGATAAAATTGAAGAAAATATAGATTCTTTAAACTTAGATCCAAATAATGAAAATTTAAAGATATTATATAGAGAAGTCTTATTAGCAAAACATAACTTATATACTATTGTACCACATATTTTAAAAGACAAAAATGACAAAAATAGACAAAAACGAGGTTTAATTAACATTTTAGGATCAACACTTAAATTTATTGCAGGTAATATGGACAATGAAGACGCTACAGACATTTACAATCATTTAAATAATTTAAATCATGTAGTCAATGATATTAATAAAAATCGCGACAATCTTAACGCAATCCTCAATCAAACTGATAACACATTACTTGCAATGCAGAAATCAAACCTTATTTTCCAAATATATGTAGATGTTAATATAATCAATAAACAATTAGAAAAAATTTCTGATATTATTTTAATGAGTAAACTAAATATTTTAGCCCATGATTTACTATCTGAAGATGAAATTAATAAATATAATATAACAGTTACTACATTACCATATTTAACTAATAGTATCTTATTTAAAGATAACTCATTGATTTTAGTTATCGGTATACCAAATTTTGCTTTAGAAAAATATTACAACGCGTTA
This sequence comes from Rhamphomyia laevipes, assembly GCA_963920725.1. NCBI lineage: Eukaryota > Metazoa > Arthropoda > Insecta > Diptera > Empididae > Rhamphomyia > Rhamphomyia laevipes. The sequence goes on from OY987255.1 coordinate 86,187,028, forward strand.
GTGATTCCATTCCCTAATAACCAGAATGAACAATTAGATTTTCACATAGAAAAAATAATTATTCAAAACAATAACGTATATAATAAAAATGATAAAATCATATTAAAGAAAAATTTAAAATTTCATGATAATGATTGTTTAAGAAATATTTTGCAAAAAACTAATATTTGTGAATTAAAAATAAATAATGCAACATCAATAACAAAAATATTTGATGATTTAATAATTACAAAAAATTTACCTACTGTTGAAATTTCTCAAAATTGTATTGATCAAAACATTGTAATTAAAAATAATAACGTAATTAAATTTAGTAACTGTAAAATAAATATAAATGATAATGTTTTTAAAAATAAAATTGAAAAATTTACAAATAATTTGCTATTCCAATTGTTCACACCAATTTTACTAAAATTTTAAATAATTTGTCTTTAAAAAACTACATGTTGAAAATATAGAAAATCGACAAATAATTAAATATATTCAATATAAACATAATGTTGTAAACTATAGTTATTTAAGCATAGGTTTAATCATAATAATTATTGTTTTAATATTTTTATTTTTGAAATTTAAAAAATGTAAAACTGGAAGGAAAGTTACTACGAAATTAGTACAATGTAATAATGATAACTCTTTGTATGATCATTCATATTTAATTAATGCTAATACTGACGATTCAGCTTATTTGTATACAAGCGGTTATGCTTCACTAACGCTGTTAAAAATATAAATTGCAGTACTTGTCGACAGTTTTGAAAGATAAAGGCATATTATCTAAATATAATTACTGCAATTATTTACAGAGAGGCGGTTTATCAATCCCCTCCAATGAAGTTGGTTATATTCTATTTCATATGTCTGCTATTTTTCAAGAAATTCTTAGACAAAAAGAATTAAAATTAAATTTTTTAGAAAGTTCAAATCAAAAAGCAATTTTAATTGATTTAACTATTGATAGTTTAAAAAAAGATGATGATGTGATCCACGATATTGATTTTGAATGCCATTGCGGCGCTGTTAATGGTGATATATATTTCAAAATCTGTAAATGTTTTGCCAATATATTACTTAATAATTATATTAAAAATGTCAATGATTTGCAACATAAAGAATCAAATGTTACAAACAGAAAAATTCTAACTTTAAAATAAACTATATGGTATATGCATTATTATTTTTATTATTTATTTTTTAAGTCAAGAAGACTGTTATAGTTAATTTTTGTATATATATTCTATTTATTTTTTATTATATAAGTCAAGAAGACTGTTTTTGTTGATTTTTGTATACAATACTTTATTTATTTCAAAGAAATTTTTATTTTATTGTTAAATTTTTCTAATTTGCCCGCACTTTATTATAAACATATATATATATTTACAGAAATAAATTATATACATGAATTTTTTAATAACTTATTTTAATTTCATGTAAAAACTATGTCGGAGTATGTATACCAACGAAGGAAGAATACCAAAGATGACGACTTTTGCAGAATATTTTCCTTATTAATAATTATTTTATATTTTTAGGTTAACGTATCAATACGTCTTTTGGGTGCCAAATGATGATTTTGTGTAATATCAGTTGAGTAATAATTGATATTAAAGTATACTTCTGATGGTACCAAAATATAGTAATTTTATATTAAAAGGGTATTGCTATTAAAAAACCTATTTGTTAATTATATTACAAAATCTGTTATATTATAAAACATTAAACTAGTTAATAAAATATTTATGGAAATTAAAAATTATATTTTTTATTTATTATAAAATAAAAAATCTTTATTTTCAGCAAAAATCTAAACAATAACCATATAATTCAATATAAAATGATATTATATGTCGGACTAGAACTCGTGTAAATGTATTAGTGCGCCGACGATGTACATGGCTTGTATTTATACACTGTCGAAGGTTTTGAGTCAGCCGATGGTATGAAATAGATAGTAGAGTTGAGTGGATTTGATAAGAGAACAATGCAAGTACATTAGTGTCGTCACCGCTATATATATAATTCAGGTACCATACCTATTAAATAACTAAAGTCAACATATATCACGCTATTTTGAGTAAATAATTGAATGTTTCCTGAAATGAGAACATGGTTTTCGTGTACGAAAAATGTAAATTTTTCAATAAATAAATATTAGTACACCTAAAATATTTAATAGAATTTTTATGTGGTATGTTACTCTTATCTGTTGATATATTAAATTTTCGCCAAATTTTTCGCACATCTCTATATTTGATTTTTCTAGTCCTCGACGAAATACTAATATTGATTCGCATTTACTTTCGTTTATTTTTAGCTTCCAAGATTTAAGTAATCCCTGTACTTTCTTAAAACATTGTTGCAGTTTTGGTTGAATATATGTTGGTCCTTATATTTATGGTTTGATACTTCTTGTCCATTTGTCACATTAAATTATTTGTTGTGAATACATTTATAAATCATTAAAATTAGGTGTTTTGGTAGACCTAAGTTTAATAATTTAATTATTGGTCCATCTAACCATGTTGAATTAAAAGCAGCTTCAATGTCAATTAAACAAGCTGCAACACATTTATTATTATTTAGATTAATATCAGATACAAATTTATTAAGAACATGTACGTATTTCGTTTTTTACGAAATACATTGATTATCAGGTAATCGTTTTTTTTCATCATTTTTTTTTTGCAAATATTTATTTAAAATAGTTTCAAATATTTTACTTATATTAGGAAGTAAACTTATTGGTCGATAATTTTTAAAATTATCGGGAAGGTTTTAACTATTTTCCAACTGTTAGGATTAAATATAGTTCACACATAACGAATCAAATCCTGAAAGCAAAAAATGCATTCATGAGTTGTAAAAAAAATATATTTTAATAAAATAATAATAAAGTTAAAATAATAGCATATAAAGCTTTAATGATACCGATTTTGTCATATGCAGCACCAATATGGTACAATGTTAGTCCATCTTTAATGGAAAAATTTATGAAATTTGAGGAAATCTCTACGTTCTTGTGTAAATAAATACAGAAATCCAAGATACAACTACATATATTACTTTTCAAATAAATATATTTATAAAGAAGCAAATATCGATTGATAGATCATTTTATTATCAAAAATATTAGAAATAATTTGAATAATATTCAACATGTACTACATGTTATTTATTAGTAATATATATTATCCGAATGACCAATATTTTAAATATACATTGAAAATAGGCTATATTCGACCTGAAGAATTCATTTATTTAGCTACAGATAAATATATACAAAATGAACAATGTCAACCAATAATATATCATGTGTTTATAAGAGATACAGATAGTAGAATCGAATACATAACATAAATCTTAATAATATAAGATATGATTTGAACATAAATAAAAGAGATATCAAATTAAAAAAGGCAACAACAAAAATATGGTGGTTACAAGAACCCGAATAAAAGTAAAATATATAAATTTTTGCACTTTCTACTTAGGTTTAATATTTTTTATTTTTTAATTCTTCAATTAATTTTTATGTTTTACATATAAATTAAAAAAATTCTATAAATAATTTTGGGTTTTAAATAATTTTTCCAAATAATTTAACAATTAAAGAACATATAAGTTAAAAATACAAAACAAATAACCAAATAATTATTATTATTTTTAGAGTGTCCATTTTAGGGCCATTAAAAAATTTAAAATTTAACTAAATAAATTCCATTAGCTTTATATAAAATCAAAAAAAGAAAAATATTGTTAAAAAATTAAAGAAAATAAAGCACTATTCAAATTAAAAAAAAAAAAAACAAGAAATAAATATGTTATTATACATGGTTTTGAAAAAATATTTACTTTTGTTTAAATTTAAATTTATCAGAATTTAATTAAACTTAGGTTTAACAATGATCCTTTCTTACTGCTCCAATTATAATACACACTTTGTGTATAATACACACTTTGTGTATAATACACACTTTGTGTATAATACACACTTTGTGTATAATACACACTTTCATTTTAGTTCCATTTATAATTGCAATATTATTCTTAATTCTAAATGGTTAGCTTACAATTTATTGGAAAAGAAAATCAATGTTAAATCCTAGGAATAGTTAAAGCGCAAAATATATTTTTGGACTTGTAAAAGTTTAATTATAGCGTGAGAAATAATTACTAATTATTTATAAAACAAATGAAGCCGTATATAACAATATAAATAGCGATTTAAACATTACAATCTATAGTTATATTATAATTCTACTACTGACACGTTTTTCCTATTGCAGAATTAGTTTATATTAGCGGTATATTGGCATCTGTTAGTACTACTGCACTAGGATTTTTTTGTGTACTATGTATTCTTCAAATAGCAATGATATCTGCCAGAGAGCAAGTTGTAATAAAATATAGGCATCTCCTCATCTTGAAAATGATATTAGCTTTAATAGCTTGTAAGTATTTTTTAATTTATTATGATTAAATAAACATAAATTATTTTTTTAGGTTTACTTGCTATTGCTGCAGCAGTTATTTTTGCATATCAAATTGATGATTCTAGTCGAAGCGGTTTCAGTGTAGTTCGTGGCATATCTTTTTATATACAAGTGAGTATGTTGTTTTAGTTTGTAGTATTTTAAATGGGATCCGGACAATTCACCGTAAATTATTCACCGTATAGCAATTCACCGTAAATTATTCACCGTATAGTAATTCACCGTTTTTATATAACCCGACGGTATACTGACCATTTATTTTACACACTGACATATTTTCTTATTTAAGAAACTGATCAAAAATATATAAAAATACTGACCCTTCCAGTATTAGCAAATCACGTCGTAGTACATCAAAGCACAATATGTGAATAACGTTTTGAGAAATTCACCGTTTTGGCTATGCATCGAGACTACTTCTGAATTTGTATATTTGGGCGCCCAATTTCAAAAAATTCAAAATTCAAAAGTCTAAATACATAACCAATACGGTGAATTGCTCATTCGATGAATTGCTCATACGGTGAATTAATATATGGTGAATTGCTATACGGTGAATTATCCGCAAATCATTTAACTACCAGCCTTAAAAAAGTGGATTCCAAATTGATTCAAAAATGAACTCAGCTATATATGATAGTTGATAATTTTTAAGTTTTATCTTTCAATTTGGAATCGATTTTAATTGAGTTGTAGTTCCATTATTATACAAATTTTGGATTCAATTTTTTGATACATATTGGATTCAATTCTGATACATATTTTTGATTCAATTTGGAATACAAAATTATGATACAAAAATGTGATAAAATTGAATCAAAATTGAACTATTTCTGTATTTCTGATATACATATATTGTTACATATTTATATTTTAATTAATATAGATTTTTACATATTTATATTTTTAATATATTTAATATAAATTTTTAATAACACTTTAAATATATATATTTTTTAAATTTAAATATTTTTCCCCAAGTTTCCTCAATTCCCTTAACTGTGTCCGTTGCATAATTCAACTATTTTTATATTATGTTCAATATACAAGGTGCCCGCGATACGAGTGCATTAATTTCGGGAGGTGTTCGGCATGACGAAAAACGAAAAAAATCGTTCCACAGGGCGGCTCTAAAATGCACTTTTTTATACAGTTTTACATAAATGGCAAAATTCCGCAAACTATTTAATCAAGATGTTTAACTTTTTTTTATTCGATAGGTAACTTTTTTTGTACGTCAGGTACAGCATTCAAACCTTCAGCTTTTTGATAGAGAATAAAATGGCGGTTAATTTAAAATTAAAAAAAAAATATTACGTAACTTTTTTGAGAAATTTTGATTTTATTAAAATAAAAAAAATTCAACTTTGAGATACTACATTTGCACCTTGGCAACACTTAATATCATCAAATGATACATCAAAATAAAGCTACGACAATTACCTGTCGAATAAAAATGTTGCCTTTTATGTTAAGCATCTTGATTAAATAGTTTGCGAAATTTTGCCATTTATGTAAAACTTTTTAAAAAATTAAGCACCCTGTATCTCGGTAACGGTGTATTTTAGAGCCCCCCTGTAGAATGATTTTTTTCGTCATGTCCAATCACCTCCCGAAATTAATGCACTCGTAGCGCGGCACCCTGTATAAGTCACTATTACAAATTTTTTAATTGCTGTTTTTTAAATAATTACAATATAAAAAAAATAGTTTTGTATATTACAAATTTAATACTATTTTTTACTTTACTTTTATTGAATTCACAATTCATGTTTTCCTCATGATACTAAAATTATACTAAAATTAATACTAAAATTATATAATCTTTCATTCTTGTATCTAGAGTTTCAGTAATGGTCAATTGTAGTAGGGTTAACTGCAAACGTACTAGATTAGAGATTCAGTAAAGGTAAAGTATAGTAAAAGGGAAGTAGACCCCTTATAAATATCATTCTGATAAATTCTATTAATTCTCATAATTAATTTTGATCAATTATACTTCCCTTTATAAAGGGTCTACTTCCCTTTTACTATACTTTACCTTTACTGAATACCTTTACTGAATCTGTAAACCATTTTTTACCGGAAAACTTTTTAAGGCAACATTTTTGCTATTACTAACCACCAACGTTTTGTTTCTTATCATATTATAAATAACTTTAATTAAATAATTTGGAAATTCATAATTTATCAATTTGAAAACTAATCCTACAAGCCATACCGAATTAAATGCTTACTTCAGGTCTATTAAACATGCGCCTACAAATTACCAACATACATCAGATGTTAATTTCGTGACAGCATGTATACTTGAATGGTCCTTTTTGAAACTGAATTGGTTTTCTGGTATTATGTTGTTATATTATCAACGGTTGCAAAATATCCACTATTAGTCTCAGATGCTTTTAATTGGTTAGATTTTTAGTGTTTGTAAATCCCGTAACATTATTGTTACAGGAATCTAAAGTATTATTTCTTATGTCGTCATTTTCAGTAATATTTCCTTTTAGAACATGTGATTCTTCAATGTATGCACCTAATCCTAATAGATTTAGTATGTCTTTATTTCTAACTGAATATTTATCTTCCTTTTTTAGTAAGTTATTTATGTTTATATCTGCCTTTTGTAACATATCAAATTCATTCCTTACAACTAGCAATTCTGTTATATCTTGAGTATTTTTTTCTAAATATTTTGTTGATAAGAGGAAACATACTTTTGGAGTTTTTAGGTGTTATATTTTGTAAAACATTTTCCTATTTTTTTTTTTTTTTAAATATGTTAAATATATTTCTTTTTTAAACGTCGTAACATGTTTTTTTCGGCTGTCAAATGTAAAATATTAAAATTCCGTATCTTCGAAGGAAAAGGATAAACAACTTTTCGCATTTAACAAGTCTTGTTTTGTCTCTAATTTCCTAAAAAAAAATTCGTTAATTACGTCTATAGTTGTCGCTATATATTTTAGTCATAGGGTAGGATACATTAGTGTTTTTCTTTATTTTAATTTCTGTGCTCCTATTGCAAGAAAAACATCCGCAAAATAAAACTTAAATTAAAAATGATATAAAATCCAAATTATTTTATTTTGTATTTATATACTTTATTTGTATATAGCGAATTCATAAAACACCCTAGTAAAATATAATAAATGATTTCAACTCTCAGAATGACACGACAACCACAAATTATTGCTTATAACTCAGTTAGTTAGTTAGTTAGTAAGGGGGAGATTATATCCCCAACACTAGGCCTGGCCCATAGGTATCCCCTTGAGTAACAACAATCTTTACCCTCTACTGCTCTTCAAGCCACACCGCATTCTTACCAAACCTGAGATCCCTGACCAGGATCCCTATCAACTCCTCAATTCCGTCGGTAGTTACCTAAAATACGATGCCTACTCCTGCTGAATTCAGGGCAGTCACACAGCATCTGACTGATAATTTCGCCTACACTCAAGTCTTGACACCCTCCGCCTGAAACACACTGCTGTGGTTTGGCAACCTCACTGATTCCACTACATTTGGTTTTTTAGAGAAGACACCCACACCATTTCCACTGGTTGTCTTCGATCCATCCGTAAATAAGGCAATCCCATGCTCCGGTATTACCAAATCTCCATTCCATTCATCCCTTGTCGGGATTCGTATGCTGTAGTCTTTCTCAAAGAACATCTGTGGTACTATATAGCCTGTTAGCACTCCTATAGTATCCCATTGATATTCTTCCAGTAAACCACTATGTGTATATGGCTTAAATTTTAGGGCATTTGACACACGCACTTTCAATGCCGCCTTTGTCGCGTTGTTTTTAACCACCTCGCTCACTTGGTGTAGGTCAAGAATGATTTTCATGCCTTTAGTTGGTGTGGTACGAAGAGCATCCGTAACACTTATTCATGCCATCCTTTGTACCCTTTCCAACTTTCTCATCACTGTTTTCTTCTCCACTGTTGGCCACCATACTAGCGCACAGTACATGAGTATAGGTCTCACGACACTGATGTAGAGCCAGTATGCTAAATCCGGTTTAATTCCCCATTCCATCCCTGAGAATCGCTTGCATGTAAATAATGTAATGGTTGCCTTTTTCACGCTTTCCTCAACATTCTTATTCCCGTTCAGTTTTTGCCGCCCATCTGAGTGGAGAAATTCTGTTTCTTGGAGTGATGCTAAGTTTTACGATGGAGCGCCGCCCATGAAGACCTAACTGTTGCAGCCGCCGGCGTGTTAGACATTTCTATATTGTGGGATACTGCTAACTGTGCTTGAACATCCACCGCTGTTTTGAGCCGATTGGCCAAAGAAGTTCGATATAGGATCCTATTTTCCCTAGGAGACAAACTTCTTGGTTGAACTGATCCAATTTGCTGCTCTGTAGTACCTGTTCTTTGGTAATTTTGGACCAACCTAGCTACTGTAGAATGAGAACACCCTATTCCACGAGCTATCTCCGCGAAACTTATATTTTCTTGAAACAATGCTATCACAACAGCTTTTTGATTGACATTTAACTTCAGCGTTATTTCTTAATTTTTTTCACTTGTAACACTTATAAGTTTCAAAACAAACTAATAACACCATCTCTCCTAACACTGAGTATTTATTGAAAGTAAACAGCTAGATAACAAATTGTGAAAAATAAAAAAATCCGATATTACCTGGTTCTGGTAAAAAACGACACTTGTTCAGAAAATTTTATAAAATTTTTAATTGTGCGTTTTTTTTGGCCGCTAGTATATATATAAATATATAAATATCGACATATTATTTATAACTCGCGTTGACGACAAATTTATAAATTTTTATGAAAGTAATTCTTCGTTATGAATGTACATAAATTAGTGTTATAATAACATAAATTAATAAAATATTAACTAACGATAAGGTTATATCCAATGTAGATTCTGCAGTGTGGGCTAAAAGTTAGACACGCGTGTAAAAATTGAATAACTATTTTGTTTTATAATATATTCTATTTTTTGGAATTTTGTTAATACAATCTTGTTACACCAAAATTCAAAATTTAACAAACGAACAGCGGACTCAAATTTACTATTTTACTTTGCAAATGGTTGATTAATATTGTTAACTCAAAAATCGCACCGAAATTATGAGTAATGAAGCAATATAGTATTATGTTTGGTTTTTATATATCATTTTTTATTTTTTATTTAATTTACTTATTTTAGTAACAAATTTCTAATTTTTCATTTTTGTTTACAATTTTTACATTCCACTTTATTTTTTGGGTTTATTTCAAATTTACTTCGAAATAAATGATATTTTAATTTTAATTATTTGTTTTTTATTAAATTTTAACTTAAGTTTTTGTTTTCTCACATCTTGTATATAGAATACTTCTTATGAAACTGAGAAACTTCTCAAAAAGATACACTTTAATTATGTTTTCTTTAAATAAAGCCCAAATGATTACAAATTTGACTTTAAAATGTTAAATTTCTTTGACCAAAAAAATCAATTTTTTTTTATGTCGATCAATGTTTAAATTTTTTTGACCAAAAAAATCAATCTTTTTTTTTTTATCTAGATCAATTTTAAAAAATCTCGATTTTTGGCAAGATTTACCCCTCCATTTACTAATACCAATATACTTTTGGTAATTTTGAAGTTTTAATTTGCAAGTGGAAAAAATGTCAAAAATGTCAAACAGTAATAAGGTTACTTGTATTAAGTGCAACAAAAGTATTAACTTAAAAAATAACAAATCAATCCAATGTGATGGAGATTGTAGAAAATGGTTCCATAGCATCTGTAGTGGATTGTCCATTGAAGATTTCAATAATTTTTATGTAAATTCAGAAAAATTATGGTTTTGTATTTTATGTAAAGAAAAACGTCAAAAACGAAAATCTGTTGGGCTAAGTGGAACAATAACTACACCTATAACACCAGGTAATAAAATAAATAATATTTTGCAAAGCAGAGATACTGGATCAAATAATATTATGCAAAAATTAGACGTAATATTATCAAAACAAACATCTCATGAAGAAAAGTTGTCTCAAATTCAAATTGAGGTTAGAGAATTTAAAGAAATTTTAGATAATTTAATCGATGAAAATACCAAACTTTTCAACGAAAATAGCGTTCTAAAAAGACAAATTGATAAAAATAATCTTGATATTGAACAACTAAAACAACATCGCTATAGAAAATTTATCGAAATATCAGGTGTCGGTGTTGTTGAAAAATCTGATCCAGTATTAACAGCTAAAACAATAATAAAAGAATCGGATGTTAGCCTGGTACCTGAAGATATTGAAAATGCATATTTATCTGGTACTAACTCCAAAAATTCAGGTGAACCCCAAAAAATTATTGTTAAATTTAAAAATATAAATATTAAAAGAAAAATTATGGAAGCAAAGAAAAAGAAGTCGTTAGAATACGATAAAATATTTAGCGCACATTCAAAAGCTCCAAATTTGAAAACAATATTTATAAATGAACGCTTAACATCGCATTTCAATTATTTATATAAAAAAGCTAGAGATTTAAAGAGAGAAAATGTAATAAAATTTGCATGGGTAAAAGAAGGTAAAATATTTGTAAGAGAAAAAGAAGATACTAAGATTATTCAAAAACTTACAAAATTTCAATGTTACTACATAATGAATTAGATTATAATACTTTACCTATCAATGTCAATGTAAATAACATATGTAAAATAGAAGATATGAAGTTCGAAAAATATGATTCATTAAAAATACTTTATTTAAATGTTAGAAGTTTGAAATATAAAATGGATGAAATAGCTTTCTTGTTAGACAGTTTAAAGTATACAATTCATATAATAATGTTTACTGAAACATGGATTTTAAATGATGAAATTGAAATGGTAAATCTAATTCATTATAACAAAATCTTTGCTTGCCGAAAAAATAGACGTGGTGGAAGTGTTGGCTTACTGATTCATAATTCGATTAAATATAAACTACATAAAATATTTAGTGATGATTATAATAGTTTGATATCAATTATTATTGATATGAATAAACAAAAACTAAATATTTCTGCAATTTATAGACCACCAGATAATAGCAAAGATGAAGTAAATAGATTTTTTACCTTGTTTGAGGAACTCCTAAATGATGTAGACAACAATAATACCATAATAGCTGGTGATTTTAATTTTAACATAAATCAAATTGATTCAAATGTTACAGCATACAAAAATATAGTTGAATCCAACGGCTTTAACTTCTGTAACAATTATGTAACCAGACCAGCATCTGGTACCTGTATTGATCACATTTTAACGAATAATTTAAATAAAAAATTAATTATTTCACACTTGAATTCTAATATTTCAGACCACCACATTTTAATATTAGAGGTTAATGAGTGCAATTTTGTAAACAAAACAACGTGTGTGTACAACGCAAAAAAAATAAATGTCAATGCATTGAAAAATAATTTACATAACTGCATTATTGACACATCGTCAAGGGTTGCCAGTACAATTTGCAAAAATATAGTTGATACGGTTGGAAAAGATATGGTAGCGGCAACAAATGTAAATCAATACGAAAAAACAATAAAATATAGTAGACCATGGATTGATTATGAATGCATAAAATTAATTAAACTAAAAAATTATTGGCACCGAAAACATGTACAAAATCTACAGGTACCTTATTTTAAGGATAAATATCATTATTGGCTTAACAAACTCACTGCAACAAAGAGAAAAAAACGTAAGGATCATGACACACGTAAATTCAACAAATGTTCAAACAACACACGAAAAACCTGGAATCTTGTAAAAGAAATAGCTACTGATGGATTAAGTAAAATCAGAGACAATGAATTTTTCAGTGATCAAAATTGTACACTAGACGATAAAATTACCAAAATAAACAGATTCAATAATCTGTATTGTAATATTGGAAAAGATATGGCAAAGAAGTTTAACACTGTATATATGCCAAAAATTAGAACAAATAACAGATTTCATTTCCAAGAAATTAGTGAAGAAAATACTACAAAACTTGTAAATAATCTAGTTACTTCCAACAGTTCTGGTATGGATGGTATTACTACTAATGTTGTAAAATCATGTATAAATGAATTAGTAAAACCAATTACATCTATGGTAAATGCTTCATTACAACAAAGTAGTGTTCCCGATATACTGAAAACGAAAACTACAAAAGTTTTTCCAATATATAAGAAATCAGGAGATAAAAATGAAATAAATAATTTTAGACCAATTTGCAATTTCTCTAGCATCAACACTTAGTAAAATAATTGAAACTTACGTAAACAATCAAATAACACAATATTTAAAAGATAATAATCTAATATGCGAAAGGCAATATGGTTTCACGAAACAATCGAACACCAACGCTGCTCTATTTGATGTTATTACATATATGCAGAACACAATCAGTATAGGCAAAAAAACAGGTGTAATATTTTTTGATCCAACGAAGGCATTTGATTCTGTTGATAGAAAAATATTATTGAGAAAACTTTTTGAATGCGGAGTTATGGGCAAAGAATATGAGTGGTTTAAAAGCTATTTTGATGGCAGGAACCAATATACTGAATGTGATGATGTAAAAAGTTCCATCGAAGAGGTAGATTTCGGAGTAATACAAGGCAGCTCACTAGGTCCAGCGTTATTCTCATGTTATATTAGCAGTTTCTCCAATTTAAAACTATGTGGTAAAGTATTTTTATATGCAGATAATATAGCTATTGTATATGCAGAAAATGAATACATCGATCTAGAAAAAGCTATAAATCGTGACATGAAAGCAATTCATGAATGGATGTCGTTACACAAACTTACGGTAAATGTTAATAAAACTAAATTCATGCTATTGAAAGCTAAAAATGTGAATATCGCTATCAAATATAATAACACCAGAATAGAAAAAGTGGAAAAATACAAATATCTAGGAGTTTTAATTGATGAAGATTTGAACTGGAATTTGCACGTAAATGATATTTTAATGAAAAGCAGAAGAATTGCTGGGTTATTTAAAAAAATTGGAAAAAGAATTCCTCTAAAAACTAAGATATCAATAGGCATTTGGGGAAACACATATGCAAAAAACATAAATTCTCTTCAAATAATACAAAATAAAGCTATAAAGAATTTGTTTGAATTACATAATAGAACACCTACTAATGAAATACATAAAAAATACAATATTTTAAAATTAGATGATTATAAGAATTTTAGTCAGATAACACATTTACATAAAATACATAAACATTGCATAAAAACTAACACAGAATTTACAATAAACAATCAAATACACCAATACAATACGAGATCAGCTAATCAATTTCGTTGCTGCACTAGTGCACGGTTAAACGGACTTGAATCAATAATCAACACGGCAATCACCTCATACAACAAATTACCAGCAAATTTTAAAAATTTATCCATTAATAAATTTAAACAAGAATGCAAAAACTTAATGATTCAAAAATATTAAAGTAACTTAAATGTATTTTTTTTCTTTTCGAATTAAAAAAAAAAAAAAAATTAACTCTATTTTACATAATGTAATTTATTATAAATATCTCTTTCAAAATCTAGCAATTATGTTAAAATCTATATAGTATAATTTCTGCAACATTAAAGTAAAACATAATCTTAATTTTATATTTTTTTGCGCTTAATTAATTATTAAAATATGTAAATAACTTAAATAAAATGCAATAATAACTATTGTATATACTCTACACGAGCTATCCAGCTCTTTTGAGAAATAAATAAATAAATAAATAAAAATAAATAAAATATTTAAAAACTATTTTGAAAATAGTGTTTGTCCAGAAAAGTATTTAAATTTAATACTAAATTATAAATTAACTGAATAAAATTATACAATGTGCCTTGGCTGAAATATTTTCTTCTTCTTCAACTTAAATTATACTGTCAAACCAGACAAAAAAAAATCAATCTCGTCGCAAATTTCTTTGAACACATAAAATATCAAATTTTTGCGTGCTTGTAGTTTCCAAACCACATAAAAATTTCTATAGCTCGTTTTAAAGCGAATTTTATTACCAATCTAATGAGATATGATCCATTGATCCACTCCAAAGATATGAACCAAAATATGTAGCTACTTATTTTTTTAACATAGAATCGTAAAAAAAGGGTATCGCCCAGGGGTCACGTTTTCAAAAAAATGCCCATACATTTTTTGCTCAGAATGAATCAAGGAATACCGTAGTGTGTCGTGGATCAGGTATTTCATGTCCACCCTGTATATATATATATATATATAAATTGAAGTTTTCCACCAATTTTTATTTTTTAATTTTGCAAAGAAATTTTTATCTTTTTCTGTTGTGTTTAAATTATATTTTAATTGATTGTAATCTATTGTTTGAGAATTATATACTATTTTTTGGTTTGTTGTTCTTCTATTGAAATGATAGATAATTGGTAATCCATCTTTATTTTGTAGATATTTTTCCATGTCTAGATATATAAAACATTCTGGTGGAATATAGCCATTTATTAATGATCTCTCGAAATATTGGTTATTTGGATAATATATTTTCGATATTAATTCGTTATTATCTATTTGTTTGATGCGTTCAAAATAATTTCTTGTTAATTTTAATATAAAATAATCTATCATTTCAATTCCTGCCATGTTGTATATATATTTCGTTGGGTAATATTTAATGTAGTTTGTTAATGGATTTCTGTGTTTATTTGTACACGTTCTTAATATTTACCTTTCAATTGATAATTCAAACTAAAAATCATAAAATTGTTGAAGGCAATGTTATTAATCATGTGATAATTCAAACAGAGAGACTAGAGTCAGTAATTTACAGTAATACAGTAATATTTGAATCAGTGAGAGCACAACGTTATTAAAAAATTACATTATTTGGGAAATAATAAAGTAAAAAATGAAATAATTATAGAAAACCCTGAATAGATAATTAAGTTAAAAAATGTTGAAAAGAAAGCAGAAGGAAAAAATAAGTTAAATGATACATTAAAAATAGTAATGAAAAAAAAAAGTTGTAATGATTTAGTTAAGCTGGCAGTAAAACAGTAATAAATGATGTTATTTATTCTTCAAAAAAGAGAAGAATAAATAAATATTGAAGAAGATGGTACTGCAAATAAAAGAGTAGAAGTTATAGTAATCAAAAAGAGTAACGAAATTAAAAAGCAAAATTATGAAAATATTGATAAAAACAATGAAATAAAAAACAACGAAAAAATGGATGTAAACGCAGAAGGAAAAAATAATGTAATACGAAATTCAGTTTCAGGCAAAATATAAATACGATAAATACTATAAAAATATATATTTTTTTGGTGAGGATGTTTAAAAAATATTTTTTTTTTTTTTTAAAGTTAGTTAGCTGAAATCAGTATTTGCCGAGCACGATTTTTTTTTTTAAATTTAAACGCAAAAATATTGTGATAAGAATAAAAATATTTTTAATTTAAATAATAAATTATAGTTAAAATCCCGGAAGAATAATAAAATTAGGAAGAGTCCATGTAAAAATCAAAATAAGTAACAAAATAAGAAGGACACATAATAATCGGGTAAAATTATGGCATGAGTAAAGTTACATAAACATTTCCAGATGACAAATAGTTTTTAAAAAAAATATTGTAAAAGCAGAAAATCTGGCTGTGAAAGTTTCCGACAGTTTACTGAGCGAAATTCGTCAATTACCAGGGATAACGCAAAGTAGTACCTAACAATTTTTGTATGATAAAAAATATGCAAAATTAATTAATTAAAAAATTAATTAAATAGAATATTAATTAATTTAATTATTAAGTAAATTAAAAAAACGAATAAAAAATAAGATGTTTTTTTTAAATAAAAAGAAGAGGAACATATTACGTGAGATTTGCTTGTATATTTTTAATTTAAAGTAAAATTTTCAAAAAAGGGAGTAAAAAATATTGAATCATTCTTAATATGAAAATAAAATTAATTGTTCAGTTATAATTTAAACCAATAAAGTATTTACTCATCCGTAAATTTACAAATAAATATATTTCGTTAACTACGAAGTATCTTAATGTAACAGCAAAAAAATGAAGGACATGTTTTTAAGATTGAATTATGATTATACCGAATTATGATTATTAGAAAATTCAAAATTAATAAGAAATAATCGACAAAAATTTAATGAATAATGTAAAAAATTTTTTTTTTTACCAAAATTCATTTCGATTTTAATTTCATTTTAATTTACTTTCAGCGGCAACTCTGGAAGTGTCAAAATAAATAAAATATTTAAAAACTATTTTGAAAATAGTGTTTGTCCAGAAAAGTATTTAAATTTAATACTAAATTATAAATTAACTGAATAAAATTATACAATGTGCCTTGGCTGAAATATTTTCTTCTTCTTCAACTTAAATTATACTGTCAAACCAGACAAAAAAAAATCAATCTCGTCGCAAATTTCTTTGAACACATAAAATATCAAATTTTTGCGTGCTTGTAGTTTCCAAACCACATAAAAATTTCTATAGCTCGTTTTAAAGCGAATTTTATTACCAATCTAATGAGATATGCTCCATTGATCCACTCCAAAGATATGAACCAAAATATGTAGCTACTTATTTTTTTAACATAGAATCGTAAAAAAAGGGTATCGCCCAGGGGTCACGTTTTCAAAAAAATGCCCATACATTTTTTTGCTCAGAATGAATCAAGGAATACCGTAGTGTGTCGTGGATCAGGTATTTCATGTCCACCCTGTATATATATATATATATATAAATTGAAGTTTTCCACCAATTTTTATTTTTTAATTTTGCAAAGAAATTTTTATCTTTTTCTGTTGTGTTTAAATTATATTTTAATTGATTGTAATCTATTGTTTGAGAATTATATACTATTTTTTGGTTTGTTGTTCTTCTATTGAAATGATAGATAATTGGTAATCCATCTTTATTTTGTAGATATTTTTCCATGTCTAGATATATAAAACATTCTGGTGGAATATAGCCATTTATTAATGATCTCTCGAAATGGTTATTTGGATAATATATTTTCGATATTAATTCGTTATTATCTATTTGTTTGATGCGTTCAAAATAATTTCTTGTTAATTTTAATATAAAATAATCTATCATTTCAATTCCTGCCATGTTGTATATATATTTCGTTGGGTAATATTTAATGTAGTTTGTTAATGGATTTCTGTGTTTATTTGTACACGTTCTTAATATTTACCTTTCAATTGATAATTCAAACTAAAAATCATAAAATTGTTGAAGGCAATGTTATTAATCATGTGATAATTCAAACAGAGAGACTAGAGTCAGTAATTTACAGTAATACAGTAATATTTGAATCAGTGAGAGCACAACGTTATTAAAAAATTACATTATTTGGGAAATAATAAAGTAAAAAATGAAATAATTATAGAAAACCCTGAATAGATAATTAAGTTAAAAAATGTTGAAAAGAAAGCAGAAGGAAAAAATAAGTTAAATGATACATTAAAAATAGTAATGAAAAAAAAAAGTTGTAATGATTTAGTTAAGCTGGCAGTAAAACAGTAATAAATGATGTTATTTATGCTTCAAAAAAGAGAAGAATAAATAAATATTGAAGAAGATGGTACTGCAAATAAAAGAGTAGAAGTTATAGTAATCAAAAAGAGTAACGAAATTAGAAAGCAAAATTATGAAAATATTGATAAAAACAATGAAATAAAAAACAACGAAAATTATTAATATTAATTAATTTAATTATTAAGTAAATTAAAAAAACGAATAAAAAATAAGATGTTTTTTTTAAATAAAAAGAAGAGGAACATATTACGTGAGATTTGCTTGTATATTTTTAATTTAAAGTAAAATTTTCAAAAAAGGGAGTAAAAAATATTGAATCATTCTTAATATGAAAATAAAATTAATTGTTCAGTTATAATTTAAACCAATAAAGTATTTACTCATCCGTAAATTTACAAATAAATATATTTCGTTAACTACGAAGTATCTTAATGTAACAGCAAAAAAATGAAGGACATGTTTTTAAGATTGAATTATGATTATACCGAATTATGATTATTAGAAAATTCAAAATTAATAAGAAATAATCGACAAAAATTTAATGAATAATGTAAAAAAAATTTTTTTTTACCAAAATTCATTTCGATTTTAATTTCATTTTAATTTACTTTCAGCGGCAACTCTGGAAGTGTCAAAATAAATAAAATATTTAAAAACTATTTTGAAAATAGTGTTTGTCCAGAAAAGTATTTAAATTTAATACTAAATTATAAATTAACTGAATAAAATTATACAATGTGCCTTGGCTGAAATATTTTCTTCTTCCTCAACTTAAATTATACTGTCAAACCAGACAAAAAAAAATCAATCTCGTCGCAAATTTCTTTGAACACATAAAATATCAAATTTTTGCGTGCTTGTAGTTTCCAAACCACATAAAAATTTCTATAGCTCGTTTTAAAGCGAATTTTATTACCAATCTAATGAGATATGATCCATTGATCCACTCCAAAGATATGAACCAAAATATGTAGCTACTTATTTTTTTAACATAGAATCGTAAAAAAAGGGTATCGCCCAGGGGTCACGTTTTCAAAAAAATGCCCATACATTTTTTTGCTCAGAATGAATCAAGGAATACCGTAGTGTGTCGTGGATCAGGTATTTCATGTCCACCCTGTATATATATATATATATATATATAAATTGAAGTTTTCCACCAATTTTTATTTTTTAATTTTGCAAAGAAATTTTTATCTTTTTCTGTTGTGTTTAAATTATATTTTAATTGATTGTAATCTATTGTTTGAGAATTATATACTATTTTTTGGTTTGTTGTTCTTCTATTGAAATGATAGATAATTGGTAATCCATCTTTATTTTGTAGATATTTTTCCATGTCTAGATATATAAAACATTCTGGTGGAATATAGCCATTTATTAATGATCTCTCGAAATATTGGTTATTTGGATAATATATTTTCGATATTAATTCGTTATTATCTATTTGTTTGATGCGTTCAAAATAATTTCTTGTTAATTTTAATATAAAATAATCTATCATTTCAATTCCTGCCATGTTGTATATATATTTCGTTGGGTAATATTTAATGTAGTTTGTTAATGGATTTCTGTGTTTATTTGTACACGTTCTTAATATTTACCTTTCAATTGATAATTCAAACTAAAAATCATAAAATTGTTGAAGGCAATGTTATTAATCATGTGATAATTCAAACAGAGAGACTAGAGTCAGTAATTTACAGTAATACAGTAATATTTGAATCAGTGAGAGCACAACGTTATTAAAAAATTACATTATTTGGGAAATAATAAAGTAAAAAATGAAATAATTATAGAAAACCCTGAATAGATAATTAAGTTAAAAAATGTTGAAAAGAAAGCAGAAGGAAAAAATAAGTTAAATGATACATTAAAAATAGTAATGAAAAAAAAAAGTTGTAATGATTTAGTTAAGCTGGCAGTAAAACAGTAATAAATGATGTTATTTATTCTTCAAAAAAGAGAAGAATAAATAAATATTGAAGAAGATGGTACTGCAAATAAAAGAGTAGAAGTTATAGTAATCAAAAAGAGTAACGAAATTAAAAAGCAAAATTATGAAAATATTGATAAAAACAATGAAATAAAAAACAACGAAAAAATGGATGTAAACGCAGAAGGAAAAAATAATGTAATACGAAATTCAGTTTCAGGCAAAATATAAATACGATAAATACTATAAAAATATATATTTTTTTGGTGAGGATGTTTAAAAAATATTTTTTTTTTTTTTAAAGTTAGTTAGCTGAAATCAGTATTTGCCGAGCACGATTTTTTTTTTTAAATTTAAACGCAAAAATATTGTGATAAGAATAAAAATATTTTTAATTTAAATAATAAATTATAGTTAAAATCCCGGAAGAATAATAAAATTAGGAAGAGTCCATGTAAAAATCAAAATAAGTAACAAAATAAGAAGGACACATAATAATCGGGTAAAATTATGGCATGAGTAAAGTTACATAAACATTTCCAGATGACAAATAGTTTTTAAAAAAAATATTGTAAAAGCAGAAAATCTGGCTGTGAAAGTTTCCGACAGTTTACTGAGCGAAATTCGTCAATTACCAGGGATAACGCAAAGTAGTACCTAACAATTTTTGTATGATAAAAAATATGCAAAATTAATTAATTAAAAAATTAATTAAATAGAATATTAATTAATTTAATTATTAAGTAAATTAAAAAAACGAATAAAAAATAAGATGTTTTTTTTAAATAAAAAGAAGAGGAACATATTACGTGAGATTTGCTTGTATATTTTTAATTTAAAGTAAAATTTTCAAAAAAAGGGAGTAAAAAATATTGAATCATTCTTAATATGAAAATAAAATTAATTGTTCAGTTATAATTTAAACCAATAAAGTATTTACTCATCCGTAAATTTACAAATAAATATATTTCGTTAACTACGAAGTATCTTAATGTAACAGCAAAAAAATGAAGGACATGTTTTTAAGATTGAATTATGATTATACCGAATTATGATTATTAGAAAATTCAAAATTAATAAGAAATAATCGACAAAAATGTAATGAATAATGTAAAAATTTTTTTTTTTTACAAAAATTCATTTCGATTTTAATTTCATTTTAATTTACTTTCAGCGGCAACTCTGGAAGTGTCAAAATTAATTAATTAACTTGTCGAAAATAAAGTAAAGAAATTGTAAAAAATAATATATAGACTGATTAAAAGCGCCAATATTAAGGATAAGGATAAGATAAGAGTAGTTTATTTATTTTATTATTTTAGTAATTTTTCAAAAACCAGTATACAAAAAAAAAGTACAGTAAATTTTATTCAAAGTTGCATTATCATACAAAAATTGCAAATTTTATTTTTGTGGGTACAGCAAAAATAAGAAGATATTAACAAGTGGAAATGGGTGCACCATCAAATACTGCTGAGATTGTAAATTTGATGAAAAATTTTGACTGTAAATTTCGTATAGTTCATGGAGTAACAAAAACTCTAGAAGATCTTTCTCCTAAGGAGGGAAGAATTACATCAGAAAACATATTTTCTTAGAAATTATAAAAATAATAAAATATTCTGGAAAAAACTATTCCCACAAAATACTTTTTTCATTATAAGCAAAAGATCATATCTAATTAATTTCTGTTCACACAGTTTTGTATTAAGTCTGTTGTGTAATGGTTTAATTTAAGTCCATTGCACATCATGATAAATTTCTGTCAATAACCTATTGCAACATCAAAAGGTTAATACACTAATGTGTTCTAATTTCATATATAAAAATAAATAAATATTTATGTACTATATGATTTAGTATAGTAAAATGCGAATATGCTGATAATGCATATTCAGCATTTTACTGTTAGAAACAGAAATTTATCATAACATTTGTACATGATTAATAAATTTGTGTCGCAATCGCGAATAAATATTATATTTGTGTGTAAATTAACGATGACGACGCAAGTTGAAATCATATATAAATGGTTGTTTTGAATTTGGAAAAGACACTTGGAATCAAGCTTTCTAATTGGAAATATAGTAGAATTGTATTAAGCGTTTATAGCTTTTAACGATTTTTACAATAAAAAATCATTAGTAAAACAAGAACCAAGTCTTTATCAGTTTTAATACAGGTATTTCTTAGTTCACCCCCTACCCAAGGTAAGGTGAACTGTACGATCAACCAACATTGTACCTAAGGCAGACTACAACAGATTATTATATTATTATTAGTATTAGCTATTCAGCAATTTAATCGATTCCATCGAACGTTGATATACTCGTAGCTTGTTTAAGATCATGTTGTTATTACCAGAATCGAAAATATTTTTTCTATACTCTTTTGAAATATTAGGGGTGAATAAGTTCCTAATATTCCAAAACAACTTTTTTTTCTGAGCTTTTTTAAGTCGTGATTGTACCAAATCGGATTGAACCCAAGTAATAGGATATCAAGTAATAGCTAACCCAAGTAATAGCTAAATCCATGTAATAGGATATCATAAAATATGCTCAGAAAACTATTTAACCATCTGAAGTTGGCCTTAGCAAAGTTATATCGGTAAGATATATATGGTGAACAATCAGTAGGACTATTATAACAGTATGTGAAACGAATAGGAGTGTGAAACTTGTCTATATTGACCAATGAAGTAATATTTTGTAAGTCGTTCACATTAATCCAATCACTAGTAAAAATAAGATCCAGCTGCACACCATAATATTTTTTTATATTTGAAACCTGCTGAAGATAATTTGAATTGAGCCCATCAACTAATGTGTGTTCAACAGAATTCACAATGTTGCTCGGCGTAAGAAAACATTCCTCATCGTGGGGTGACCAAGTTAAATGTGATAAGTTGAAATCACCACAAACAAAAATTTCAATAGCTTGGCAAACTTTAGAATATATTTCCAATGTCGAATTAGGAGGAATATAACAGCAGATAAAAAAAATAGATTTGAGAGTGAGTTCTATTTTAATTGCAACAATCTCAAGATCTGGAAATTGTGAAAGTATAATTTTATTTATATTAAAACTATTTTTAATAGCAATCATTACACCTCCACCTTTAGGCATAATCCCATTAGGGTTAGCTGAATTATTATTATTGTACCTGTCTTTTCTAAAAAGAATGGTCAAACAATTCTAGCGAATTTATTCCAGAGTGCAACCAAGTTTCTATTAGAGCAAAAATGTCAAAGTCTAATAACTTAGAGTTGACGAATACTTTAGCAGTTTTAGTGCGTAAAGCTCTTAACATTTTGGTAATAGAATGATACATTATCAGGTAAATTATTTTACCTACAGTTAACAGGATTAATTGTTATTAAATTGTTAGGGACACGACTCAAAGTATCTATAGTCCGTCTCTCTTTGCCTTTGAAGGTATTCTCTTCTTTTATTATTAATGTAATTTCCATAAGCTTTCAAATCAGTTATGATATCGTCCCTGGAAAGTCGTCGTTCTACATTATAATTAATATACAATTTACTAAGAACCTTATGATCTATTGGAGGACCCTGGGACTAACCTCACATTATCATAGATTTTAGGATCATGAAGGCAGCTCAAAGCATACACACAATCACCATTTTCTACCGAATTAATAGTCATTCTAACTACTGAGGATATGAAAGGATTTAAGAAATTGGAGGATTTATGGTATTTGGAATATTATTTGGATTAGTTGTATTAGTTTTATTAATGGTGGAATTACTTGGGGGATTAGTTCTATTAGTAGGGGAATTATTTGGAGGATTAGTTCTAATTATGGTATTTGGAATGTTAGTTGGATTAGTTGTATTAGCTGTAGTCATATCGGTACTCGTCAGGAAGATTAGCAGCAAATGATGTTGATGGGTTACCAACCATAAAGGTCTCTCCCTGTAAAAAAGTTAGGATATTTAATAGAGTTGCTGGTCATAACATTTGGTTCAATTAATTTCCATTTATTATTGTTACTATTGCTATTAATATTATTATTAATACAAATACAATTACAAACTTTACTATTATGTACTTACATTTAATTTTTTATTTATGATTTTAGATTTTATTTTCATAGTATTATTAAATTTATTTTTATTCTTAATTTTAGGTTTAAGGTTTGTGGTGTTACTTTGCTAGCATTTGTATTAAAAATTTTATTTTTACTATTATTATTTTTTTTTCATTTTTTTTACTCTACTATTTTTATTAGCATTACTTGATATTTTACTTTTACTTTCATTGTTTGAATTATTATTATTATTAGTATTAACTTTTACCTTATTTTTCTTATTTTTTTTATCCAAATGGATACTGAAGCACCAATAGTTTCCCATGTGTCTTGGCTATCTATCAGCGTTATGGACCGGAACACTAACTTTAAAACTGCAATATTTTTTTTTATGCTTAAGGAGCGAGGCGTGAGTTTTTTATATAAAACGTTATTAATTCCAAATGTTTTTAAAATAAAGTCCTTCAGCTTCAACTTTAGCTGATGTAACTTTAATGAATATAGAAGAACGTTTAATTATAGAAGTCGTAGAGACTGAAGTACCACTTTTCTCCTTATTAATAATATTAAGTTCCTCACAAACCGAAAGTCTGTTTCTTTCTGTAATTAATTCTGATGTGGATTCAATTAAACTTTTGTTCACGTTGAAACATTTTAATTCATCAATAACGTCAATTAAAATTGATTTTGTCAATAAATGCTCGTTACCATATAGAGTTAATCTAGTTTTTAAATCATCGTTGTCGGAATTATTGTTAATTTTGTGTATTTCATTATTCATTTTATTAAAATTATCAAAGTTATCTGACAAATTCTTTTGAATTGATGTTTGTAAATACAAGAATTTCCATCTAAAATAATTTTTAATTTCTTTAATGATGAATGATTATTATCCAATTGAAACTTCATTCTATCAATTATAACATCATTATTTGTTGCGATACAATCTTTAATTCTTTCAATATGTCATAAAATTTATCAACTTTATTACCAACAACTTCTCTGTTTTCTTTGTGAGCATTGCATGTTTTAAAAATTTCGTCAACTTCATCAACATGTTGCAAGATCGATTTATTGTTCTCTTCTAATTTAATCGTCTTTTTTCTCAGCATTAATAGCTCTTTTATTTATTAAATCAATCGACTCAGTAAATTGCTTTAGTAAATCATTAATTGCGAGCAATACATGCGAGAGATTATTGTTTCTGCGCTCATTACAAAAAAAAAAGCTTTTGTATATTCTTTCATAGAGTTAATTGCAGCGCGAGAAAGACCAACACATTGGAAATGATATAACTTTGCACAAATACTATTACAAGCAATTAAATTATGTGTACCTATGCTATCGTTTAAAGCGCATTGTGTGCTACTGCACCGTTGCTTATTTAAATATGGTAAAAAAAATTGTAAAAAAAAGTTCAAAGTACAATCTGGTTGTAGCAATTATTTGTTATATAAACTTCTTAATATAAATATTCAAACTAGTAAAACACTGTTTTAATTATTATATTATTGCAATGCAAAATGATGATTTTAAAGTAATTATTACAAAAATCTAAAACAAAAGTTACTTAAAAATCAACCAATTGTTATAAATTTCAAAAATTTAAAAAACTTAATAAAACAATTTGTTAAAAACAATTAAATTTTTATTATTTAGCTAATTAATTAATTAAAGCAAATTTAAACACGTCCGCTCACTTAGAAAGTTTAATAATATACATATTTCTGTACATATTTTAAAAGCTCTCCTTCTAACAATATTGGTATTTCGTTCGCATTAGTCATTATTTTCGTCTTTGATTTATTCATAGATAAGCCAATATTTTTACATTTATTGTTTTAATCACATATCATATGTTGAAGTTGTTCTAGTAATGTCGCGAATACTTCAATGTAACCAGCAAATCTTAAATTTGTAAGACGAGTACCATTAATGATTAGAACATAATTTTCGCAGTCCAGTTCTTTAAACATTTCTTGTAATGCAGCCGTAAAAAAACCCGGTGGTTACCTTGTTTAACTCCCCTTGTTTGCTTGAAAGGCTCATCTAAACAATCTGTTTTTACTGTTGCTGTGCTACTATTATATAAATTTTTAAATAAACGTATCCATTTCGGGTGTACGCCTTGGTTCTGTAGAGGAAAAATCTATAAAAGCTATATATATTTTTATTTGGTACTCATTGCATTTTTCTATGACATGGTTTGTACTTTGCAAATGGTCTGTTGTAGAAAAACCTGGACGAAAGAGTAAGTAACAGCATATTCTCTTATACACACATTTAGCGAACACTTTATAAATAGAAGATATTAAACTTATTGGTCTATAATTATTAATATCATATTTATTTCCCTTTTTATGTAATAGAATTATATATGCCGTTGTCTATTGTTCAGGTATCTCTTCTGTATTCATGATTTCATTAAAAATTTTAGTCAACCAATTTACTAAAGGTGTACCACCATCGTTTAATATTTCAGCAGATTTATCATCGCTTCCTGAGCTTTTTTCATTTTTTAAATCATGTATTACAGCTTCAATTTCACTTGTTAAAAAATTTGGTATATGAAGTTCATTGTTGTTATTGTTTATATTTGGATTAAAGACTTGTCGTTCTGATGTTGGTATCGCCGAAGTGTATAATTCTGCATAAAATATAGAGGCTGTTTTGTTGATTTTTTGTCTATCACCAACTTGCATAAAATTATTATTAGTTAATCCCAAAATCCATTCTTTCCCATTTCTTAAACTATTTTTTGCTTTTTTAATAGAGTTTGTAGAGCTTAATATTTGTATAATATTATTTTCATCATTCTAATATCTTCGTTTATTTGTTGTTTAATTATTTTTCAGATTTTAATTCACATTTTTCTTCAATTTATTATAAAAAATATTTTAAATTGTCAACTTGATCTTATTTTTACAACAGACTTTAACACCTGTGTTGTAGATGAATGTTCTCAATGTCTGTCCGTTATTGATTCTTATCATCCTCTTTTGTCATTAACTTTTTCTTATAAAAACGGCAATATTGATGATAACAATGTTAATTCCTTTCGTTATAATTTTTGTAAAACTGATTTCGTCTAATTAAACTATTTATACTTAGTAATGTAAACTTTTATTTAATTATTAATTCAAATGTTAACATAGATGTAAATTTATCTAATTTTTATTCAATTATTTTTGAATGCATCGAACAATCAGTTCCGACTTCTATCATTAGAAATTCTTCTTCATCACCTCCTCGGTACAATAAGGAACTTCGTACCTTAAGGAATAATAGAAATAAATTATGGCGTAGGTTTTTGTTAAATAAATGTGATTTTGTTGTTGCGGCATATCTTAACGTATCAAATGAGTTCTCTGAGTTATCTAAATGTCTTTATGTCAACTACTTAAGTCAAATGCAATTTGATATTATTTCAGATCCGAAAAATTTCTGGAAATTTATTAATTGTAAAAGGAAATCTGACGGTTATCCATCAACGTTGAAATGCCGAAATCATTCATCAAACGATCCTAAAGTTGTGTCAAATTTCTTTGCGGATTTTTTCAAACAAGCATTTACTGATAATGATTTTATACCTGACCAAAACTCTTATTTAAATAATTACGCTCAGACCTCTCTAGTTTCTGTAAATATTAATTTAGATAGTGTTGTCGAAAAAATTGGTAAATTGAAAGATTATTACTCATCTGGTCCTGATGGACTGCCTGCCATAATTCTAAAGAATTGTATTGGTAGCTTGGCGCAGCCTCTTACAGCGCTTTTTCAAAGATCTCTGGCCTTGGGGATTTTTCCAAGTTTCTGGAAGGATTCATATATTATCCCCGTTCATAAAAAGGGCTGCAAAGCGGAAATTAGTAACTATATGCCAATTGCTAAGCTATCATGGATTCCTAAACTTTTTGAGAGTATTGTTTATGATAACCACTGTAAATCATTGATTTCACCAAAACAACACGGGTTATTGAAAGGCAGATCGACGACTACCAATTAACTGAATTTGTTTCTAGTAGTCTGAATGCGTTGGAGGATGGTCATGATGTTGATGCAATTACTACTGATTTTAGTAAAGCATTCGATAAACTTTCGCACAGTGTTATTTTGTTTGAATTTCGAGGTCTTGATTTTGCACAAACTTTTTTGTGCTGGTTGAAGTCTTATTTAAATAATCGTCAGTACAGGGTGTTGTTTAGGTCCGTTCCGTCCGATATTTTTATGGCCAAATCTGGTGTACCTCAGGGTAGCCATCTTGGCCCATTAATTTTTAATTTATCTATTAATGATGTTGCTTGAAACTGGTTCCAAGAGTTGGGGCTATTCGCGATTTATGTGTTCTTTGTGATAGTGAATTAAACTTTCACTCACATTTTGATAATTTAGTTAGTAGGACTATATGCTAGGTTTCGTTAAATGTTGGTCAAAAGAGTTTTCTGACCCTTATGTCACTAGGACGTTTTATATAACGTTTGTAAGACCAATTCTTGAATATGCCTGCCAGGTCTGGTCTCCATATCAACAGGTACATATCCAAAGGATTGAATTGGTCCAGCGTAGATTTGTAAGGTTTGCTCTTCGTGGGCTTCCTTGGGTCGATTTATACAACTTACCGCCATATGTAGACCGCCTCAAACTTATTGATCTTGAAACTCTAGAAAGGCGATGGGAAATAGCTGACATAGTATTTGTACATCAAGTTATTTCTGTCATAATAGAATCTCCTTTTATTTTAGATCGTATGAGTTTTAATATTAATGTACGTTCACTGAGATCTGTAGTGCTGTTTAAGTTACAATTTCATCGTACCGATTACGGGAAAAACGAGCCTATTACGGGAAAAACGAGTGGTAACCTGTTAATTTCGTATTTACGTATTTGTCTTATATGAGTTATATGAAAATCTATATTATATGTTTACTTAAATTGTAAGTATGTATATGTTATTTTTATGTTTAAAATAAAAAGATAAATATATAGATTTCCGATTTCATGAATTTTAATTTATATAACAAACTGCTATTTGCAATTCGCATGATTTGTTTATATATTTAATTGATAATTTTTAAAGCATCAAATTAATGGGTGACAGTGGAGGGAAGTAGTAGCGTTCTTCCTTGATCGATGAATCTTGAAGCTAGTGGTAACCTTTTTAATTTGTTTGTTTTTATACATTTATTTAATATTTATTTTGACGAATAGTTTTTTCATGATTTTTGATTATTACAAACTGCTAATTGCAATCTAGCACGTTTTTTTTTATTTTATATTTTTATTTTAAATTTTTAAGCCCCAAATTATCAGGTGACAGTGGAGGGAAGTAGTAGCGTTCTTTACAGAATTGCGAAGCCTAAAGCTCATGGTAACTTGTTAATTTGTTTGGTTTTTGACACTGGTACGCTATTTCAGTTCTTCCTTAGCGAATTATTTTTATTTTTATATACTTATAGTTTTAGAACTACTATACTTCTAACAATTTTAGATTTTTAATGATTTGAATTAGCAGGTGACGACATAGGGAAGTAGTAGCTTTTTTTTCAGAATTGTGAAACCCTATGTAAGTAGTAGCTTGTTAAATCAAATTTTAATCTTTTGTTGCTTTAATTTTTATATAATTATTTTTATTTTATTTATTTAATTTATTTAACTGTTTGTATTAAGCAGTAAGTGTCTCATTTAGAAATATCTGCTTTGTTTTCGGTGGTGGAAACATCAGAGCTTAATCCATAGCCGATAGTAAAATATTTCTAAGCATGTGAGAAAAATCAAGAAATCAACCTTAAGGATAAAAAGATAATTTCTTTCTATATATATGTTTGTCTTTAACATAAAATATGTACTAACATTATCTCTCCTTATGCTTGTTTTCGCTGATCCAAATTATCGGTCACTTTTTCGGGCACCATTTTCTTGGTTACGAGAAGATGGACCTTGGCTCTGAGATTGATGAGGATTAGATACTCGATTACTAATCTTTTTTAAGTGGTTATATTCACTCTGTATATTCTGAGATAAATTGTGCTCATCATATTCAATCTGTATATTGTTTTCGTTTTGTTTTCGTTCTCCATTGATAATTTTTTTGGTATATGTTCTTCAGCTTTAATCAAGTTTCTAGTTTTATGATTTATTCTCAGTTTACTTCGTAACAGTCTATGATCAGATTCAAATTCAAATTTATTTAATATTTAAATATATTGAAGTACATTACGATTGTTTGTTATTATAAAATCTATCTTGTTTCTAAACAATACACCAGGAGAATTTCATGTGCATTTTTTTTGACTTTCCTTATTAACAATGTATTTCCTACACTGAAGTGATGTTGCCATATCCATTGAATCAAACGATCACCATGATTATTTCTACAACCATATCCATAAGGACCAATAATATGTTCTTCACCATGGCGAGCAAAACCAATTTTACTATTAAAATCACCAATTATTGTTATAATTTCTGATTTGAAGTATTATATTGAGATGTGAATAATCACGAATCCAACCTATGCACCGAATTTCATAGAAATCGGATAATATTTACCATATGTTCTAGAAGAACATAAAATTAAAAAAATATCACCATCTAACTCGAATATGTTCCCAACATTAAATAAAATGTTTCGAAAATCTGAAAGTTTAAATGTAAATGTGTTAAAAATCGATCAAGGAAATGAAACGTTATTAAGAAGTATTGAAATTGATACAGATAAAGCAGACATAAATGCAAATAATTATATAATAATTTATAAAATTGATATACTTAATATTTTAGGAACTACATTTGAAAACAAACACAAAATAAACTTTGACAGTAATACTAACCGTAATGAATCACTTAATATCGAAGTAGAAGAAAATATTATAGAACTCGAAAATTATAACCAAAACTTAGTAGAATTTTCTAACGAGCTGTTAGCCAATGAATTAAAATGCAATCAAACTCATGATAATTTTTTCGTTACATCAAAATATTTGAATGAGATTATTAAAAAATTGAAGAATAAAATATCGTCAGGTTACGATAAAATACCCAATACAGTATTTAAAAATTTACCAGATAACATAATAAATCAATATGTTACAATATTTAATAACTGTTTGAATAATAATTATTTTCCAAATGCATGGAAAATCGCTAAAATTATACCAATTAAAAAACCAGGTAAAGATCCAACAGATTGTAACAATTTTAGACCTATAAGCTTGCTGCCAAATATTAGGTACATTGTAGGTACATTGATTACACATCGACACAAAAAAAAATTACCTGAAAAAGTGCAAAATCCCGTTAATTAGGGAATAAAAA
Source organism: Rhamphomyia laevipes (assembly GCA_963920725.1). Classification (NCBI taxonomy): domain Eukaryota; kingdom Metazoa; phylum Arthropoda; class Insecta; order Diptera; family Empididae; genus Rhamphomyia; species Rhamphomyia laevipes. The sequence goes on from OY987255.1 coordinate 86,218,399, forward strand.
CCAAATTTGTAATGTTTTTCAAATTTTAATGTAAATTATTTTATTATAATTTATAAAATGTACAGTTAATTTTATTTTTATTGTTTTTGATAAATTAATTAATATGAGGTATTGCCTCCTCTTGCATTTAGAACAGCCTGGCACCTTCTAGGCATTGAAGTTATTAAATTATTAAAAAATTCTCTTGGTATTCGAGCCCAATGCTCTTGAAGCAGATTACATAGCCGATCTCTTGTTGTAACTGACGTCAGATCATTGAGAATGCTTCTTTGAAGTCTATCGCATGCATGCTCAATGGGATTAAAGTCCGGGGATTGTGCTGGCTAGGGTAACACCCGAATATCTTTATCCTCTATCCAATTTTTTACAATTCGTGCCATATGTGGTCTGGCATTGTCATGCATTAAAATAAATTCTGATCCAATTTCCGATAAAAATGGAAGCACAACAGGTTGAAGTATCTTATCAATATAAGAAGCTGCTGTTAAATTCCCATTTGGAAAAACGAGATTGGTTTTTCCATCAATTTAAATTCCTGCCCATACCATGACAAGTGCCTCCACTATAACTGTACACTTCCTGCACATTTCTTATCCTTTCTATGTTGCCAGATCGTCTCCAAACTCTACTTCTTCTTGTATCTGGATGAAATCCGAATCGAGATTCAACGGAGAACAAAACTGTAGACCATTGTTCATTTGTCCAATTTTTGCGAATTGCACACCAATTACTTCTCAGCTCTCGATTCCCACGACGTATCGCAGGACATCTCAATGGGCGACGAGAGTTAAGACCAGCTTCTGTAGTCTGTTCCTGATAGTTTGGTCATTAACAGATATGTGTTCAGCTCTGTAATTGTCGCACTGTTAAATTGCTGTGGCGACTGGCTTCAAGTATCAGATACCGGTCCTGCTGTGAAGGGAGCACAACTCCCTTGGGCTTCCAGTGACACATTGCCGCTGCCAAAACCTACAGATAACTGCCCTGTTTACGTTGAAAGCTCTGGCAACATCAGCTTGACTACTTCCACATTGAAGCATTCCTACGGCTTCATGCAATTCTGTTAACGTAAGATGACGACGTATATTACCGTAATCCATATTATTACACACTATTTTTTTTTGCACACGAATTTAAAGGACTTTTTTTAACTCGCTAAATTCTAAAACAAGAATAATTAAAATTTTGTGACTTTTTGGTTTTTCTTCCCTAATTAACCGGATTTTGCACTTTTTCAGGTAAATGTGTAATCAAGGTACAAATTCAAAAAAATTGAGGTAATCCCATAAAATTGAAAAAAGTTACAGCGGAATTGCATGGTATTGCTTAGACTTTTTTGATGTGTGTATTTAATCAAGATTTTTATTCGACAGGTAATTGTCGTAGTTTTATATTGATGTATCATTTGATCATATTAAGTGTTGCAAAGGTACAAATTTAGTATCTCAAAGTTGGATTTTTTTTTTAGTAAAATGTAAATTCTCAAAAATGTTACGTAATAAAATATTTTTTTTTAATTTTTAATTAACCGCCATTTATTCTCTTTCAAAAAACTGAAGGTTTAAAAGCTGTACCTGACGTACAAAAAATTTAAAGGTCAAAATGTACCTGCAAATAATGACCTGAATTACACAAACCAATCTTTATGTAAAAAAATAAATTTTATTCAATTAAATAACTAAAATTTTGAAAAGTAATAAAAAAAAATAGATAAATAAATTAAATTTAGTTTTTGTACTAAATTATCAGCTTTTGTTGGTAATTACAAAACTTAAACAAGATAGATGAAAATTGAAAAAAGTGATATTGATAACTCTAATAACAATACGTTTTCAATAGTTAAAAAAAATAAAGACAATCAAATAAAACACGTGCAATGAGCAAATTGAAAAATAAAGCTCAACTTTTGGAAGAAAACAATGAATTAAAAAAAGAATTAGCACTGCTAAAAAATATATATATCTTTAAAATCTAAAATTAATTTAAATGTGTTTTCTAATAATAATTTTGAAACAATTAAAAAAAAACAATTTCACCTCTTATCTGAAGAATTGATGGATACTGAAATTGAAATGACTCAAAATGATAAAATAAATATAAATGAAAAATCAAACAGTGAAACAAATTCTCTTAACGTTTCACTGAATGAAGATCAGTTCATCCAAAATATTCGAGAAAAGAATATTGAAAAGAAAAAAGGTATGAGAGAAGGAATTGTAACCCAACAAGCCCAAAACACATCACAACACAATAACAAAAGTTTGAACACTCAGAATCAAACAGCCACAAATGCTGAAAATCAACAAACAATCAACACACAAAGTAATAATGTAAATATTGTTAATAATAATATTCAAATTCAAACCAATAAAAAATTAAAATCCCACCAATTCATACAATTAATCAAAATCCAAATGATATAATAAAGATTATGACCAATACTTTAAAAATTGATAATAAAAACTTTTATATTAAAAATAACGAAAATAAACATGCAATTTATGTTAATAATCTTGAAAATTATAAGCAAACTAAAGAAGCTTTAGACGCTATTGAAGCTAATTATTATTCGTACACCCCATCGTGTGAAAAATACAAAACCATAGTATTAAAAGGTCTTTATGAAAATGAAGAGCCCGAAAATATCCTAATAGCTTTAAATGAACTAAATACCCCAAATGTTAAATTTAATAAAGTAATAAGATTAACTACTAAGAAATCCACTCAAAATAATAAAAAACTACCGATTTTTTTAGTTTAAATAACCCCGGATAGTAAAGCTTTAGAAGTATATAACATAAAATATTTAAATAACCAATTAATAGGGAAAAAATTAATAATACACAAATGTCACAATGTAAACGATGTCAGCGTTTCGGACACGCTGCTTTAAATTGTAAAATGGACTATAAGTGCGTAAAATGTAATTTAATACACAATCCTGGAGAATGTGCAACTAAAATAACAGAAAATAGTCAAGAAGGCTTATTCTGTGTACTTTGCAATAAATATGGCCATCCAGCTTCATTCAGAGGTTGCGAAATTTATATAAACCTAAAGGAATCCCTAAACAGAAGAAAAGCAATAACCAGGGAAAATAATCAACGTAATCATAACCTCAAGTTTGACCATATTTCACCAAATAAATCCTTTGCAGATCTATTTAAAGAAACAAATCCAACTCACCAAAACGACAAAATAGATTTTAAAGAAATACAAAATTCGTTATATGCAATAGTCAGTAAATTGAATACTTTTGAAAAAAAAAATGACAGAAAATTCTCAGAAGGTCTCGATTTTCACGACGTATCGCAGGACATCTGAATGGGCGACGAGAGTTAAGACCGGATTCTGTAGTCTGTTCCTGATAGTTTGGTCATTAACAGATATGTGTTCAGCTCTGTAATTGTCGCACTGTTAAATTGCTGTGCCGACTGGCTTCAAGTACCAGATACCGGTCCTGCTGTGAAGGGAGCAACATCCACGACCTGGATGTTGGTCCCTTGAGCTTCCAGTGACACATTGCCGCTGCCACAACCTACAGATAACTGCCCTGTTTACATTGAAAGCTCTGGCAACATCAGCTTGACTACTTCCACATTGAAGCATTCCTACGGCTTCATGCAATTCTGTTAACGTAAGATGACGACGTATATTACCGTAATCCATATTATTACACACTATTTTTTTTTGCACACGAATTTAAAGGACTTTTTTTAACTCGCTAAATTCTAAAACAAGAATAATTAAAATTTTGTGACTTTTTGGTTTTTCTTCCCTAATTAACCGGATTTTGCACTTTTTCAGGTAAATGTGTAATCAATGTACAAATTCAAAAAAATTGAGGTAATCCCATAAAATTGAAAAAAGTTACAGCTGAATTACATGGTGTTGCTTAGACTTTTTTGATGTGTGTATTTAATCAAGATTTTTATTCGACAGGTAATTGTCGTAGTTTTATATTGATGTATCATTTGATCATATTAAGTGTTGCAAAGGTACAAATTTAGTATCTCAAAGTTGGATTTTTTTTTTAGTAAAATGTAAATTCTCAAAAATGTTACGTAATAAAATATTTTTTTTTAATTTTTAATTAACCGCCATTTATTCTCTTTCAAAAAACTGAAGGTTTAAAAGCTGTACCTGACGTACAAAAAATTTAAAGGTCAAAATGTACCTGCAAATAATGACCTGAATTACACAAACCAATCTTTATGTAAAAAAATAAATTTTATTCAATTAAATAACTAAAATTTTGAAAAGTAATAAAAAAAAATAGATAAATAAATTAAATTTAGTTTTTGTGCTAAATTATCAGCTTTTGTTGGTAATTACAAAACTTAAACAAGATAGATGAAAATTGAAAAAAGTGATATTGATAACTCTAATAACAATACGTTTTCAATAGTTAAAAAAAATAAAGACAATCAAATAAAACACGTGCAATGAGCAAATTGAAAAATAAAGCTCAACAATGAATTAAAAAAAGAATTAGCACTGCTAAAAAAAATATATCTTTAAAATCTAAAATTAATTTAAATGTGTTTTCTAATAATAATTTTGAAACAATTAAAAAAAAAAAACAATTTCAGGTCTTATCTGAAGAATTGATGGATACTGAAATTGAAATGACTCAAAATGATAAAATAAATATAAATGAAAAATCAAACAATGAAACAAATTCTCTTAACGTTTCACTGAATGAAGATCAGTTCGTCAAGAATATTCGAGAAAAGAATATTGAAAAGAAAAAAGGTATGAGACACACAACACACAAAGTAATAATGTAAATATTGTTAATAATATTGTTCAAGTATTAAAGTTAAGGTTCCAGCTCATGATGCGATAACGTTAATAGAAAATCAATCAATTTGGGAAAGTATAAATGCATAAAATAAAAAAGAATGGTACAAAAAATAAAAATGCATTGAGTACTTCTATTGACAATAATGTCAACACTGAAAGAATTACAAAAAATTGGTAACAATATTAGTATAAATAAGAATACAAATAAAAATATAAAAAATAGTAAATCTTTTGATATTAATAATAAAAAAAAAAAAAATTAAATAAATTTGAAAATAAAAACATTAATAATATTAATATTAAAAAAAATGAGTAACTCAAATACCAATAAAATTGTTTCGAATAATAATAAAACTAAATGTAATTGTAATTGTAATGATAATATTGTTAACAAGAATAATAGTAAGTTGAATGTAAAAAATAGAAATATTGTGAGTACGAATAACAGTAATATTAGTAAAATTAAAACTGTTAGTAGTAAAAGTAATAAAACCACTAAAACTAACGTCAGCCTAAATAGTAGTAATAATAGTAAGTATTCAAACTTTATTCAAAGTGAAACTTTTAGAGTAGGGGATCCCACCACCATTGCTCCTTCTATTGTCCCTTTGTGTGATAGTATCCCTACTAATAATAATATTAATATTCATAAACCTGATGCCATTCCCATTAATAATTTTGTAAACCCTTTATTACCGCCTATTGCGAGGCTTACAAAAAATGCTGTTGAGGATGGTGATAGTATGTATGTACTTTCAAGACTTAGGGATAATAAATTATTTGACAACGTTAGGTTATTTTTAGCGTATTTAAGTGATCAAGATGATTCTGTATGTGTTGATGGCAAAACAAGGACGAATCTTAAGATCCTAATTGAAAAAGAAGGTCTTCCATCTCATTCTAAAGAACTTAGGCTAATTTATGACGGATTTCATGAAAATTTTAATATTTCTTCAGATGAAGTATCAGCAGATTTAAAAACATATCATAGTCACGTTTACAATAAAAGAGTTGACTACTTGCAAAGAATTAATACCCATAAGTACTTTCGACCATAGGCCTCTTAACATATGTAGTAATAATACTGATAATAATAAACGTGAGCGAATTAATTCTAATTTGATTTCTATAAATAGTAATTCAAATCTTAATGACTTAAAAATTTATTATCAGAATGTTAGGGGCCTACGTACTAAAACTAAAACTGTATTTTTTAATTCATTTTCTATGGATTCGATATTTATGCTCTCACTGAAATTTGGTTGACTTCTTCAATTAATAATCTTGAATTATTTAATCAATCATTTATTGTTTTCAGAAGAGATAGATATAATTTGCAATCTGATGTTATGTTTAACCCAAATCCTTCTTTGAGAGGGGGTGGTGTATTAATTGCTATTAAATCTAAGTTTAATGTTTCTGAAATTTCTATACCGTATTCAGATTCATTAGAGATAGTTGGTGTTCAAATTAATTTACAAATGAAAAAACTTATTATAATTAATTGCTACATTCCGCCAAATTCAAGTATTGAAGTATATTCAAATTTTAATAAGGCTATTGATAGTATTTCTTCAGAACTTAGTCACACAGATGAGTTGATAATTTGTGGAGACTTCAATCTTCCTAATATTAAATGGTTGCTTCATGATGAAGAATCTTTTCTGATTCCAATTAATTTAGTAAATGAAATTGAATTTTCATTTTGTGATAATTTTAATGCTAATTATGTGCAACAAATTTCAAATATAAAAAATTATCAATCCAGACAATTAGATCTAATATTTACTTCAGATTGGGATAATATTATGATTTCACAGTTTGGATCACCTTTAGTTAATATAGATCAATACATCCACCAATATCGTTCTCATATTGCTATAGTGATGTTTCTACAGCTACAATTGAAAATTCTTTTCGATTTAATTTTAAGAAAACTGATTTTCATGCGCTTAATAATTTTTTTAACACAATTGACTTTCCTATATTACTTCAAAATGTAGATTTTAATACAGTCATGTTTGTGCCAAAATCCAGGGATAAAGGGATTGATAATAGTCCTCCTTGGTTTTCTAAAGAATTGAAAAAGCTTAGAAATATGAAAAACAAAGGTTTGGGTAAATATCTTAAGTCTAAAAGTAACATTGATTATATTTATTTTGTGAATTTGTTTAATATTTTTAAACAAAAAATTGAACAATCCTATAAGAATTATGTTGATGATATGTCTTTTAAACTTATTGAAAACCCAAAATTATTTTGGAATTTTATTAATACTAAAAGAAAATCAGATCAATTTCCAACTTTTATGAGTTTTAAATGGAAATTTAAGTAATGACCCCGCTGTCATTTCAAATTATTTTCGGGACCATTTTTCAAACTATTATGTAAGCTCTGAGTTTCATATTAATGAATCTAATTTTGATCACTTAAATGACTTTCCAAAAACTACGTTTCAGGCCATAAATCTTGATATCAATTTAATAAAGACATACCTGGATAAACTTGGGGATAATTCATGTCCTGGGCCTGATTGCATTCCAGAAATTGTTCTAAAAAAATGTTCTGGTTCATTAACTATGCCTCTCACTTTATTGTTTCGGCGTTCTTTATCTACTGGTATTTTTCCTGGCATATGGAAGGAATCTTACATAAGACCAGTACATAAGAAAGGATCTAAAAAGGAAATAATTAATTACCGTCCAATAGCTTAACTATCCAGTATACCGAAATTAGTTTTTGATAGTATTTATGATCATTGTGCAAATTTTTTAGTTACAAATCAACATGGTTTCATGAAACACAGATCGACTGTGACTAATCTGGTTGAGTCTACGTCTACATTTATTAATAATATGGAAGCTGGGTCTCAAATAGTGATGTGCGAATTCGTTACTTTCAGGTAATCATCGGTACTCGATACTTTTTTCATAAGTAATCAATACGAAGTATTCGTTACTTTATGATTACTTTTCATTTCAGATGACATTTGAAATTATCCATACATGAAAAGTAATCATATGTGTTTGTATTGTGGCGTGACTGAATACAACTTCAGTTACACACAATACAATACAAGAAACGAAAAATTTACTCAAAACTCACACTCATTTTGAGTAATCAGATGAAAAAAGTAATCAAATCATTTCTCGGTTTCAGTACTCATACTCATATGCAATTTTTTTTTCTCGGTAGTATAATGAAAAATGAAATGAATAATTTTCTGTTGGTTTGGAAATTTGGTTAACTACAATACTACAATTTTAATTTGGGTTTCATATTAAATGAAAAGTAATCATACAAGGAACGAATACTTTTGAGTATAAGTAATCAGTACTCATTCATTCTTCAAGTAACGAATACTTTGGTATTCGGTACTCAATTTTTGCACATCACTAGTCTCAAACTGACGTTCTATTCAGTGATTTAAGTAAAGCATTTGACCGCCTACCACAAAGTGTGATTTTATTTAAACTTAGAAAATTAGGATTTCCGCCTTTCTTCATAAAATGGATTAAGTCTTACCAAAAATTATATAATGAATAAGATGGCCAGTAATATATTTTTACATTATTTTTCATTAAAAACTGGGGAGGTGCTTTACACAAAAAACAGCTTTGCAATAAATATGGTTTGAGAAGAATAATTATTATATATATGGTTTTGATATTAGATATTTCAATGTGCTTTTTAACACAAAATATTTTTTATTTTCGGTAAATTTTTTTCGTTATATATTTTTAGAAAGGGATAAAAAACATGGTCCTATACAATTTCAAGGTCCTATGTAGTCATATAGAGTGCCGACCTCAACAAATCAAATTGAAGTCAATTTTTTTTTACTTCAAAGTCCGTCACAAAACACTCTTAATTGATTCCATAATAACTTAAAATTCTAAAATATGAAAATTAAATTTTATAAAAATAAATTGAAAAAGTTGGCCTTGAAAATTTCTTGTGAAAAACAAAAACAAAAAAAAAACAAAGCAAAACAAAAAATGCAAGAAGAAACAATATAGGTTAAAGACGCATATTATATGGTTCAATATTATAAAATATATTTTATATTTCTTTCCTCTTTCTCAACATGTTTTTTATCCCTTTCTAAAAATATATAACGAAAAAAATTTACCGAAAATAAAAAATATTTTGTGTTAAAAAGCACATTGAAATATCTAATATCAAAACCATATATATAATAATTATTCTTCTCAAACCATATTTATTGCAAAGCTGTTTTTTGTGTAAAGCACCTCCCCAGTTTTTAATGAAAAATAATGTAAAAATATATTACTGGCCATCTTAATATTAGAGCGTCTTTGGTCTTACTTAACAAATAGAACATACAGTATTTTATTTAATTCAGTAATATCTTCATCATTTGAAGCTATTACAGGGGTACCTCAGGGAAGTCATCTTGGTCCTCTATTATTCATTATCTCTATTAATGATGTAGTATCTATTATTATAAACAGTAATATTAATATTTATGAAGACGATATGAAAATATATAAAAAAAATAACTTCTTTTAATGACTCAATTTCACTTCAAGAAGATTTAAATCGTTTTTCTACATGGTGTAATTTAAATTTTTTGGAACTTAATGTTGAGAAATGTGCTATTATGACGTTTACTAGACAAAATTCTCAAATTCAATATAATTACACACTATTTGATAAAAATGTACCAATTGTAAAATCTTTTAAGGATTTGGGTGTTTATTTGGACCCAAAACTTAATTTTAAATTGCATTACAATTATATTATTAATAAAGCAAACTCAATGCTAGGTTTTATTAAAAGATGGTCAAAGGAATTTTCGGATCCTTATATTTTAAAATCCCTTTACACTTGTCTTGTTCGTCCTAAACTGGAATACGCTAGTTAAGTCTGGAATCCATACTTCGATGTACGTACCCATCGTATTGAATCTATCGAAAAAAAAATTATAAGATTTCCTTTCCGTCAATTTTCTTGGATTAATCCGTTAATCTTGCCACCGTATGAAAATAGGTTAAAACTTATTAATTTGATCACTTTAGAAAAAAGACATGAAATGGCTGACGTAGTTTTCTTAACTGAAGTGTTTAGGCTTAACATTGATTCATCATTTATATTAAATAAAATTAATATGAATCATGACCATAGATTAAGATCTCCTAATTTATTTAAATTAGAATTCCATAGAACTACATATGGGATGTATGAGCCTATTAATAAGATGCTAATACTTGGTAATAAATACCAAAATGTTATTAGAATCTCGACTACTAAACATAATTTAAAAAAGTTAATAATAAATATCTGATATGTTTTTTTTTAAATCTATTTATTACTGTTATTCTATTTTTTAAATAATTTTATGTAAGGTTCTTGACTGTAAAAATTGTTTTCTTTTTTTACATATAAATGAATCATATTTAAGTCGGATTTTTTTTTTAATTTAGAATATTTTTTAGTATAATTATATTTGAATTTCAGATAAAATTACTATATTATTATTATACAGTTTGTTTTTATATATAGTCTGACAATATTCTAGTCATTATTAGAATAAATCAATTAATTAATTTTAGTGAATTTTAAATTATTTTTTTTTTGTTTTGTTTTTTTAAATATATGTATTTGTAATTTAACTTAATTTAATATATTATATACTTGTTAAAATGTTTGAATTAAACAGAGAAATAAATAAATACTAAATAAATAATAATATTCAAATTCAAACCAATAAAAAAATTAAAATCCCACCAATTCATACAATTAATCAAAATCCAAATGATATAATAAAGATTATGACCAATACTTTAAAAATTGATTATAAAAACTTTTATATTAAAAATAACGAAAATAAACATGCAATTTATGTTAATAATTTTGAAAATTATAAGCAAACTAAAGAAGCTTTAGACGCTATTGAAGCTAATTATTATTCATACACCCAATTGTGTGAAAAATGAAGAGCCCGAAAATATCCTAATAGCTTTAAATGAACTAAATACCCAAAATGTTAAATTTAATAAAGTAATAAGATTAACTACTAAGAAATCCACTCAAAATAATAAAAAACTACCGTTTTTTTAGTTCAAATAACCCCGGATAGTAATGCTTTAGAAGTATATAACATAAAATATTTAAATAACCAATTAATAGGGAAAAAATTAATAATACACAAATTTTACAATGTAAACGATGTCAGCGTTTCGGGTTATTCTGTGTACTTTGCAATAAATATGGCCATCCAGCTTCATTCAGAGGTTGCGAAATTTATATAAACCTAAAGGAATCCCTAAACAGGAAAAAAGCAATAACCAGGGAAAATAATCAACGTAATAATAACCGCAAGTTTGACCATATTTCACCAAATAAATCCTTTGCAGATCTATTTAAAGAAACAAATCCAACTCACCAAAACAACGAAATAGATTTTAAAGAAATACAAAATTCGTTATATGCAATAGTCAGTAAATTGAATACTTTTGAAAAAAAAATGACAGGAAATTCTCTTCGTATAAATTTTTTGTATGAAAATTTCATCAATATACATTAATGGTATTTATTCTATTCAAAATCTAAAAATAAATTCACTGAATGTAAATTCATTAATATCAAAAGAAAAACAAAATTACTTTATGCATTTTATTGATGCACAAAAACCTGATATAGTCTTAATTAGCGAAACTAAACTAAACCAAAAACATAAAATTTGCTTTGATAACTATTACTTATTAAAAAATGATAGGCCAGACTCAATTCAAGGCGGGGGTACCGCAATATTAATAAGAAATACTTTAAAATCTAAAAAAATATAAAATAATGAGATACAAAAATTCAAATGCCTTGAAACAACAATCACATCTTTGAAACTAAAAAATGGTGGAAAATTAATATTAATATCAGCATATGCTTCATATAGAAATTCAGAGTTATTTCAGATGGAATTCGAAAAATTATTTACTATTCTTAGTTTAGATAAAAACGATATGCATTATATTTTGGCGGGTGATTTAAATGCTAAGCATACCAAGTGGAAAATGTAGACTGTAATACCTGTGGGAATTTTATAAAATCTTGGCTCGATAATAACAATATTACTTACAAAGCAAAACTTTATTATAGCGAATTCCAACCTACCCAAGATGTAGCTCATATCTTGATATATGTATTGCAGATAGCAGGATAAATTTTAACATGGATGAAAATGAAATTAATAACTACTTAAAAACCTTGACCTTTGATAGTGATCACTGCGCTCTTTACTTTGAAATATCACTCCAGAATTGAAATGATATCATACTGAATGATGTGTTAGAATCACATAATTACAATTTTAAAAAAGCTAATTGGAAAAGATTTTAAAAAAAATTGAATAATAATTTTTTCAGTACTACTTTAGGTAATGACAATTACAATTTATCTAATGAAGAAATAGATAATTATGTAGAAAAGCTTAATAAACTTATTATAGATACAATTGAAATAACTATACTTAAAGTAGATAAAACATCATATATTAAAAAAATTGATAATCACATATTTAAATAATTACAACAACACAAAAGTACCATGATTACTGCATTAAATAAATTATATTGATCAAACATTGATAGTAAAGACAGTAGAATAATTAGATTAAAATCGCTAATAAAAAATATAAAATCTCTAATTAAACAAAATATATCAAACTTGGTTAGCAAACACTGGGAAAATAAAATTAACAAAATATCACCATCTAACTCGAATATGTTCCCAACAATAAATAAAATGTTTCGAAAATCTGAAAGTTTAAATGTAAATGTGTTAAAAATCGATCAAAGAAATGAAACGTTTTTAAGAAGTATTGAAATTGATACAGATAAAGCAGACATAAATGCAAATAATTATATAATAATTTATAAAATTGATATACTTAATATTTTAGGAACTACATTTGAAAACAAACACAAAACAAACTTTGACAGTAATACTAACCGTAATGAATATTAAGTGATCGAAGTAGAAGAAAATATTATAGAACTCGAAAATTATAACCAAAAATTAGTAGAATTTTCTAATGAGCTGTTAGCCAATGAATTAAAATGCAATCAAACTCAAGATAATTTTTTCGTTACATCAAAATATTTGAATGAGATTATTAAAAAATTGAAGAATAAAATATCGTCAGGTTACGATAAAATACTCAATACAGTATTAAAAAATTTACCAGATAACATAATAAATCAATATGTTACAATATTTAATAACTGTTTGAATAATAATTATTTTCCAAATACATGGAAAATCGCTAAAATTATACCAATTAAAAAACCAGGTAAAGATCCAACAGATTGTAACAATTTTAGACCTATAAGCTTGCTGCCAAATATTAGCAAGATTTTCGAAAAAGTGATAAATAATTATATTTTTCAGTTTATTGAAGAAAATAATATATTAACAAATAATCAATTTGGATTTAGATCAAAACATTCTACCATACATGCAGTCACCAAATTAGTTTCTGATCTATGTTGGCATATAAATAAGAAAGAATGTGTAGGTAGTTTGTTTATTGACCTAGCAGATGCTTTTACAACAGTGTGGATCGAAGGATTAATACTAAAAATTACAAAATACAATTTTCCAAAACATTTAATTAAAATAGTCTATAACATGATTACCAACAAGAAATTTTTTATAGAAATTAATGGTATTAAATCAAACAAAATATTCAATATTAAAAATGGTCTACAACAAGGGACAGTAACTTCACCATATTGTTTATATTATATTTAAATGACTTAATGGATGCGATAAATAATACATCTGGGAAAAAATATGCAGACGATTTAACCATTTATGCCTCAGGGAAAAAAATAGACATTATAGTGCAAGATTTACAAGAACTATTTGAAATAGTTTGTGATTGTGAGTATACTAATACTTGGAAACTAAGTATTAATTATAAAAAATGCGAACTCATTTTATTTAGAAATAATTTAAAATATTGCCATAATACTGTTCAAAAAAATTACATCAAAACAATTTGGAAACAATTTTCTTTAAAAGCAAATAATGAAGTAATAAATTTTTAAAAATCTGTAAGATATTTAGGAATAGAGTAGGAATAGAGTTGAAAAGCAAATAAGGCATTTCAAATTGCGAGAAAACTTTTTTGTTCTAGATTATTATTACCGACAGTCAAAATTTTAGCTTACCAATCGATAATTAGGCCAATACTCACCTACGGAGACCCAATTTGGTATAATATTTGTGCTTTGTTAATGGAAAAATATCGGATATTCGAGAGAAAATGCTTAAGATCATACCTAGGTATATACAGAAAACCTGAAACCGATTAAAAACAATTCTTATCAAATAGAATAATATAAGTATAATAAATCAAATGTTATACGAATAGATAATTTTATTATATCATTAATTCGAGAACTTTTTAACAGATTGCCTGAAGTAACAAATAATAACCTGATATGTCATTCGATTTAAACCAACGATAACTATATCGCAAATTGCTTAAATAGTGTTTTATACCGCCGCCAAAGTTTTATGTATATAGATAAAAAAGGACTTATTCAAAACGAAATCAAAAAACCCATATTCTACCATATTAAAAGAAGAGTAACGAATAAAAAAATAAATATCATAACATTTCAAAACATTAACAATTTTGTACATAACATGGATATTTCATGCAAAGATACAAACTCAGAAATTAAAAAATCCAATTTTTGGTGGTTGAACTAATTAATATTTTATTTTTTTCAAAAATATAAATTTTGTAGTTTAAGTCTAGAGTATAAGTTTTAGTAGAATTAGTTTTAAGTTTTTACATATAATAAAGATAAAATACAATTGTTTTTAGTAACATTTTTCAATTGAAAATACATAAAATCATATTCTATTGAATAAAGTAAAATCATTAAATTAAAATTAGTATTGGTAATAAATAGTTTTATTGTTTAAGATTTTTTGTTAAAACTGAATAATGTATATGAATTAAAAAATAAAAAAAAAATCTTTTTTTTAAAAAAAAAAATATTTTATTATTAAAGTTTATTAAAATTTTATTTTTTTTACGCGATATGTACGTACATTTTTTGATTTTGTTTTTACGAAAAAAAAAAATCCAACTTTGAGATACTAAATTTGCACCTTGGCAACACTTAATATGATCAAATGATACATCAATATAAAACTACGACAATTACTTGTCGACTAAAAAAAAATAAGAATCTTGATTAAATAATTTGCGAAATTTTGCCATTTATGCCAAACTATCAGTGATGGAAAACAGAAAAAAAATTCGAAACGTTATGCCGTGCCGTTATAACAGAAAAATATAAATTCAAACGTTATGGATTTCGTTTTATAACACATTTTTTTTTCGTTATGTTACGTTATAACGTTTTACTTAAAAAAATATTATTAATAATGATAATATGAAATTATTATAATTAAACAATTACAATTTTAATTAGTAACTTTTTTATTGCTTTTCTTTTAAATTTCATTCAAGAAAAACCCAAACATTAACCAAAATAATACTCAAATCTTTCATTTTGAGAAAACAAAATTAAAAATCAACAAGATATTTTTACATGAAATATTTTCCCTTATAAAAAATTAATGGGAAATTCGACATCTAATTTTTTTTTTGTAAGAAATAGTAGTGCATAACGTAAAACGCAAAAAAAATAAATAGGTTTCGCTACGTTTTTCGTTATATAACAAAAACGAAAATTTCATAACGTTTGCAACGGTATTTTTAACTTTTCGTTCGTTATAACGTTACGTTACACGTAACGTTTTCCATCACTGCAAAAGTTTTTTTTACATTTTTTAATTTGTAGATTTTATATATTTCGTTAATTTATTAAATATACATTTTTCATAAATAATCTTAATTGTTATACCCCTTTGAAAATAGGTAACAGGCGGATTTATCGCAATAAATTCATCGCATGGAATTCATCGCAATTCATCGCGGTATAGGAATTCATCGCGGTAGAAATATGTCTCCTTTTTTCGAATAAAATTTAAAAAAAAAAATAGTTAGCTTTGCTAAGAAAATAAAAAAAAATATCAAAAATTTTATTTTGATAAAAATCCTTTTTTGTTTCGAAATTCTAATTATTTACTTATTATTCCCCATTTTTTCCTTATTTAATAACTTAGCTTTTATATGACAATGAATGTTACTTTTCTTTTCATTTTTTAATACTTTAAAAAGCGAAAAAAAATATAAAAATATAACCCACAAAAAAAACGTAAAACTAAAAAAAAAAAAAAAAACAGAGCTGCAATCTCATAACCTCCACGTGGTCTGTTCTGATTAAAACTAACGATGAGATACATAATTCTCAATTATTTATATATTTAAGTAATTCATCGTTACTATTACACAGCATGGTAAATCTCTATAATAGTAACGATGAATTGCTACCGCTATGAATTGCTACCGCGATGAATAACTTGCGATGACCGGCCTGGAATCTGAAAATATGCATATTATTTTTTTTGGAAACATTTTATTTCATAATTTATTAATACATATTGTTTTATTAATTTGCTTTATTTACTAAAATTCTTAATATTCTCTGAAGTTTGTGTTTTCCGTTTTTTTTATCCGCGATACGTCCCCTCCTTTTTCCATTAGGCGAGAATGTATTCAATTGTAATTGGAGATTAGTTTAAAATCCAGCGGTTCTTAATGTTTTCTGCCTTTTACAATTATTTATAAGTGCTGCTTATAAATCATTCACCCCTAGTTCTTTTTTAAACATAATCGATCATCATCTTTTAGTGCTACAGCCCGGGGTGGGCCTTGACCTCCTTTACAATCTGTCTCCAACAGTGCCTATCTTCTACCGCTGATTTCCAATTTCGTATTCCAATAATTCTTAAGTCTTGTTCAACACTATCTAGCCATCTTTGTCTAGGACGTCCTCTATATCTTGTATTTGTTGGTATTGCATTAAAAATAGATTTTTGAGCTCTTTCCTGTGGCATTCTGCTAACATGACCAGCCCATTTTATTCGCATACTTTTTATAAATCGACTTATGTCCTCTCCATCGATTAACTCTAAAAGTTCTGCATTTGATCTTATGGTATAAATTCCGTGTACGTCTAATCACGTAAAAAAGTTAATAATAAATATCTGATATGTTTTTTTTTAAATCTATTTATTACTGTTATTCTATTTTTTAAATAATTTTATGTAAGGTTCTTGACTGTAAAAATTGTTTTCTTTTTTTACATATAAATGAATCATATTTAAGTCGGATTTTTTTTTTAATTTAGAATATTTTTTAGTATAATTATATTTGAATTTCAGATAAAATTACTATATTATTATTATACAGTTTGTTTTTATATATAGTCTGACAATATTCTAGTCATTATTAGAATAAATCAATTAATTAATTTTAGTGAATTTT
The DNA here is from genome assembly GCA_963920725.1 of Rhamphomyia laevipes. Taxonomy (NCBI): domain Eukaryota; kingdom Metazoa; phylum Arthropoda; class Insecta; order Diptera; family Empididae; genus Rhamphomyia; species Rhamphomyia laevipes. Next base: position 86,235,641 of record OY987255.1, read on the forward strand.
AAATTATTTTTTTTTTGTTTTGTTTTTTTAAATATATGTATTTGTAATTTAACTTAATTTAATATATTATATACTTGTTAAAATGTTTGAATTAAACAGAGAAATAAATAAATACTAAATAAATAATAATATTCAAATTCAAACCAATAAAAAAATTAAAATCCCACCAATTCATACAATTAATCAAAATCCAAATGATATAATAAAGATTATGACCAATACTTTAAAAATTGATTATAAAAACTTTTATATTAAAAATAACGAAAATAAACATGCAATTTATGTTAATAATTTTGAAAATTATAAGCAAACTAAAGAAGCTTTAGACGCTATTGAAGCTAATTATTATTCATACACCCAATTGTGTGAAAAATACAAAATCATAGTATTAAAAGGTCTTTATGAAAATGAAGAGCCCGAAAATATCCTAATAGCTTGAAATGAACTAAATACCCCAAATGTTAAATTTAATAAAGTAATAAGATTAACTACTAAGAAATCCACTCAAAATAATAAAAAACTACCGTTTTTTTAGTTCAAATAACCCCGGATAGTAATGCTTTAGAAGTATATAACATAAAATATTTAAATAACCAATTAATAGGGAAAAAATTAATAATACACAAATTTTACAATGTAAACGATGTCAGCGTTTCGGGTTATTCTGTGTACTTTGCAATAAATATGGCCATCCAGCTTCATTCAGAGGTTGCGAAATTTATATAAACCTAAAGGAATCCCTAAACAGGAAAAAAGCAATAACCAGGGAAAATAATCAACGTAATAATAACCGCAAGTTTGACCATATTTCACCAAATAAATCCTTTGCAGATCTATTTAAAGAAACAAATCCAACTCACCAAAACAACGAAATAGATTTTAAAGAAATAAAAAATTCGTTATATGCAATAGTCAGTAAATTGAATACTTTTGAAAAAAAAATGACAGGAAATTCTCTTCGTATAAATTTTTTGTATGAAAATTTCATCAATATACATTAATGGTATTTATTCTATTCAAAATCTAAAAATAAATTCACTGAATGTAAATTCATTAATATCAAAAGAAAAACAAAATTACTTTATGCATTTTATTGATGCACAATGATATAGTCTTAATTAGCGAAACTAAACTAAACCAAAAACATAAAATTTGCTTTGATAACTATTACTTATTAAAAAATGATAGGCCAGACTCAATTCAAGGTGGGGGTACCGCAATATTAATAAGAAATACTTTAAAATCTAAAAAAATATAAAATAATGAGATACAAAAATTCAAATGCCTTGAAACAACAATCACATCTTTGAAACTAAAAAATGGTGGAAAATTAATATTAATATCAGCATATGCTTCATATAGAAATTCAGAGTTATTTCAGATGGAATTCGAAAAATTATTTACTATTCTTAGTTTAGATAAAAACGATATGCATTATATTTTGGCGGGTGATTTAAATGCTAAGCATACCAAGTGGAAAATGTAGACTGTAATACCTGTGGGAATTTTATAAAATCTTGGCTCGATAATAACAATATTACTTACAAAGCAAAACTTTATTATAGCGAATTCCAACCTACCCAAGATGTAGCTCATATCTTGATATATGTATTGCAGATAGCAGGATAAATTTTAACATGGATGAAAATGAAATTAATAACTACTTAAAAACCTTGACCTTTGATAGTGATCACTGCGCTCTTTACTTTGAAATATCACTCCAGAATTGAAATGATATCATACTGAATGATGTGTTAGAATCACATAATTACAATTTTAAAAAAGCTAATTGGAAAAGATTTTAAAAAAAATTGAATAATAATTTTTTCAGTACTACTTTAGGTAATGACAATTACAATTTATCTAATGAAGAAATAGATAATTATGTAGAAAAGCTTAATAAACTTATTATAGATACAATTGAAATAACTATACTTAAAGTAGATAAAACATCATATATTAAAAAAATTGATAATCACATATTTAAATAATTACAACAACACAAAAGTACCATGATTACTGCATTAAATAAATTATATTGATCAAACATTGATAGTAAAGACAGTAGAATAATTAGATTAAAATCGCTAATAAAAAATATAAAATCTCTAATTAAACAAAATATATCAAACTTGGTTAGCAAACACTGGGAAAATAAAATTAACAAAATATCACCATCTAACTCGAATATGTTCCCAACAATAAATAAAATGTTTCGAAAATCTGAAAGTTTAAATGTAAATGTGTTAAAAATCGATCAAAGAAATGAAACGTTTTTAAGAAGTATTGAAATTGATACAGATAAAGCAGACATAAATGCAAATAATTATATAATAATTTATAAAATTGATATACTTAATATTTTAGGAACTACATTTGAAAACAAACACAAAACAAACTTTGACAGTAATACTAACCGAATATTAAGTGATCGAAGTAGAAGAAAATATTATAGAACTCGAAAATTATAACCAAAAATTAGTAGAATTTTCTAATGAGCTGTTAGCCAATGAATTAAAATGCAATCAAACTCAAGATAATTTTTTCGTTACATCAAAATATTTGAATGAGATTATTAAAAAATTGAAGAATAAAATATCGTCAGGTTACGATAAAATACTCAATACAGTATTAAAAAATTTACCAGATAACATAATAAATCAATATGTTACAATATTTAATAACTGTTTGAATAATAATTATTTTCCAAATACATGGAAAATCGCTAAAATTATACCAATTAAAAAACCAGGTAAAGATCCAACAGATTGTAACAATTTTAGACCTATAAGCTTGCTGCCAAATATTAGCAAGATTTTCGAAAAAGTGATAAATAATTATATTTTTCAGTTTATTGAAGAAAATAATATATTAACAAATAATCAATTTGGATTTAGACCAAAACATTCTACCATACATGCAGTCACCAAATTAGTTTCTGATCTATGTTGGCATATAAATAAGAAAGAATGTGTAGGTAGTTTGTTTATTGACCTAGCAGATGCTTTTACAACAGTGTGGATCGAAGGATTAATACTAAAAATTACAAAATACAATTTTCCAAAACATTTAATTAAAATAGTCTATAACATGATTACCAACAAGAAATTTTTTATAGAAATTAATGGTATTAAATCAAACAAAATATTCAATATTAAAAATGGTCTACAACAAGGGACAGTAACTTCACCATATTGTTTATATTATATTTAAATGACTTAATGGATGCGATAAATAATACATCTGGGAAAAAATATGCAGACGATTTAACCATTTATGCCTCAGGGAAAAAAATAGACATTATAGTGCAAGATTTACAAGAACTATTTGAAATAGTTTGTGATTGTGAGTATACTAATACTTGGAAACTAAGTATTAATTATAAAAAATGCGAACTCATTTTATTTAGAAATAATTTAAAATATTGCCATAATACTGTTCAAAAAAATTACATCAAAACAATTTGGAAACAATTTTCTTTAAAAGCAAATAATGAAGTAATAAATTTTTAAAAATCTGTAAGATATTTAGGAATAGAGTAGGAATAGAGTTGAAAAGCAAATAAGGCATTTCAAATTGCGAGAAAACTTTTTTGTTCTAGATTATTATTACCGACAGTCAAAATTTTAGCTTACCAATCGATAATTAGGCCAATACTCACCTACGGAGCCCCAATTTGGTATAATATTTGTGCTTTGTTAATGGAAAAATATCGGATATTCGAGAGAAAATGCTTAAGATCATACCTAGGTATATACAGAAAACCTGAAACCGATTAAAAACAATTCTTATCAAATAGAATAATATAAGTATAATAAATCAAATGTTATACGAATAGATAATTTTATTATATCATTAATTCGAAAACTTTTTAACAGATTGCCTGAAGTAACAAATAATAACCTGATATGTCATTCGATTTAAACCAACGATAACTATATCGCAAATTGCTTAAATAGTGTTTTATACCGCCGCCAAAGTTTTATGTATATAGATAAAAAAGGACTTATTCAAAACGAAATCAAAAAACCCATATTCTACCATATTAAAAGAAGAGTAACGAATAAAAAAATAAATATCATAACATTTCAAAACATTAACAATTGTGTACATAACATGGATATTTCATGCAAAGATACAAACTCAGAAATTAAAAAATCCAATTTTTGGTGGTTGAACTAATTAATATTTTATAAGTTTTAGTAGAATTAGTTTTAAGTTTTTACATATAATAAAGATAAAATACAATTGTTTTTAGTAACATTTTTCAATTGAAAATACATAAAATCATATTCTATTGAATAAAGTAAAATCATTAAATTAAAATTAGTATTGGTAATAAATAGTTTTATTGTTTAAGATTTTTTGTTAAAACTGAATAATGTATATGAATTAAAAAATAAAAAAAAAATCTTTTTTTTTAAAAAAAAAAATATTTTATTATTAAAGTTTATTAAAATTTTATTTTTTTTACGCGATATGTACGTACATTTTTTGATTTTGTTTTTACGAAAAAAAAATCCAACTTTGAGATACTAAATTTGCACCTTGGCAACACTTAATATGATCAAATGATACATCAATATAAAACTACGACAATTACTTGTCGACTAAAAAAAAATAAGAATCTTGATTAAATAATTTGCGAAATTTTGCCATTTATGCCAAACTATCAGTGATGGAAAACAGAAAAAAAATTCGAAACGTTATGCCGTGCCGTTATAACAGAAAAATATAAATTCAAACGTTATGGATTTCGTTTTATAACACATTTTTTTTTCGTTATGTTACGTTATAACGTTTTACTTAAAAAATTATTATTAATAATGATAATATGAAATTATTATAATTAAACAATTACAATTTTAATTAGTAACTTTTTTATTGCTTTTCTTTTAAATTTCATTCAAGAAAAACCCAAACATTAACCAAAATAATACTCAAATCTTTCATTTTGAGAAAACAAAATTAAAAATCAACAAGATATTTTTACATGAAATATTTTCCCTTATAAAAAATTAATGGGAAATTCGACATCTAATTTTTTTTTTGTAAGAAATAGTAGTGCATAACGAAAAACGCAAAAAAAATAAATAGGTTTCGCTACGTTTTTCGTTATATAACAAAAACGAAAATTTCATAACGTTTGCAACGGTATTTTTAACTTTTCGTTCGTTATAACGTTACGTTACACGTAACGTTTTCCATCACTGCAAAAGTTTTTTTTACATTTTTTAATTTGTAGATTTTATATATTTCGTTAATTTATTAAATATACATTTTTCATAAATAATCTTAATTGTTATACCCCTTTGAAAATAGGTAACAGGCGGATTTATCGCAATAAATTCATCGCATGGAATTCATCGCAGGAAATTCATCGCAATTCATCGCGGTATAGGAATTCATCGCGGTAGAAATATGTCTCCTTTTTTCGAATAAAATTTAAAAAAAAAAATAGTTAGCTTTGCTAAGAAAATAAAAAAAAATATCAAAAATTTTATTTTGATAAAAATCCTTTTTTGTTTCGAAATTCTAATTATTTACTTATTATTCCCCATTTTTTCCTTATTTAATAACTTAGCTTTTATATGACAATGAATGTTACTTTTCTTTTCATTTTTTAATACTTTAAAAAGCGAAAAAAAATATAAAAATATAACCCACAAAAAAAACGTAAAACTAAAAAACAAAAAAAAAACAGAGCAGCAATCTCATAACCTCCACGTGGTCTGTTCTGATTAAAACTAACGATGAGATACATAATTCTCAATTATTTATATATTTAAGTAATTCATCGTTACTATTACACAGCATGGTAAATCTCTATAATAGTAACGATGAATTGCTACCGCTATGAATTGCTACCGCGATGAATAACTTGCGATGACCGGCCTGGAATCTGAAAATATGCATATTATTTTTTTTGGAAACATTTTATTTCATAATTTATTAATACATATTGTTTTATTAATTTGCTTTATTTACTAAAATTCTTAATATTCTCTGAAGTTTGTGTTTTCCGTTTTTTTTATCCGCGATACGTCCCCTCCTTTTTCCATTAGGCGAGAATGTATTCAATTGTAATTTGAGATTAGTTTAAAATCCAGCGGTTCTTAATGTTTTCTGCCTTTTACAATTATTTATAAGTGCTGCTTTTAAATCATTCACCCCTAGTTCTTTTTTAAACATAATCGATCATCATCTTTTAGTGCTACAGCCCGGGGTGGGCCTTGACCTCCTTTACAATCTGTCTCCAACAGTGCCTATCTTCTACCGCTGATTTCCAATTTCGTATTCCAATAATTCTTAAGTCTTGTTCAACACTATCTAGCCATCTTTGTCTAGGACGTCCTCTATATCTTGTATTTGTTGGTATTGCATTAAAAATAGATTTTTGAGCTCTTTCCTGTGGCATTCTGCTAACATGACCAGCCCATTTTATTCGCATACTTTTTATAAATCGACTTATGTCCTCTCCATCGATTAACTCTAAAAGTTCTGCATTTGATCTTATGGTATAAATTCCGTGTACGTCTAATCTTGGGCCATAGATTTTTCCTGATATTTTACGCTCAAATATCTTCAACTTATTTATATCAGCTTGTGTCATCGTCCAAATTTCCGATCCATACGTTACCACTGGTCTTATTAGTGTCTTGTACATTTTCATTTTACAGGTTCTTGTTAACAGCTTCGATTTAAATAAATTTTTGTAAGCATAAAACATCTATTACCAGCTTGGATTCTGGTATGTATACTGCTGTGCATGTCGTTTTGGTTGTTCACCTGTATACCTAAATAGATGAAACAGCTGACGCTTTCTATTATATATTCTCCGATTTTCTCTGTTTGCAAGTTTCTTCTAGCATTTGATCTTGATAATTTTAAATATTTTGTCTTTGTTTCATTAATTTGCAGACCAATTCTTGCACACGATCTATTAATACTATCGAAACATTCTTCTAATTCTCGAAAACTTCTAGCTACTATTGCCACATCATCTGCGTATGCTACAATTAATGTTGCTCTGTTTAGAATATTACCGCTTCTGTGTAGATGTTTGATTGCGTAGTGCAAAACTAGATTAAAAAATTTAGCTGATAGGACATCACCCTGTTTTATACCTGCCGTTATTTCGAAAGATGTTGAAACTTCATCTTGTATAATAACTTTAGTTCATGTTTTCTTGAGTATCTTTAGAGATACTAATCTCAGCAAAAATTCTTGGTATTTCGCTTCTTTTTATGCTATCAAAAGACTGTTTGAAATCTATAAAACATATGTGTATATCCAGATTGAATTCATATGTTTTTTCCATACTTTGTTTTAACCAAAAAGCTTGATCAAAAGTCGATCGTCTTGGTCTGAATCCGCATTGATAATCTAATAATATATTTTCAGCATATGGTTCTAACCTTTCTGATATAATGCTTGCAAGTATTTTATATGCATTTTTTCCTCCTCCCATATTTTACAAATAGGATTGTGAAGTCTATTGTCAAAATAATCACTTGCATTTTTTAAAACTTATTGAATCTTCATCGTATGATGGCTGCAAAATTTCATTTTCGATTTTATGTATATCAATTATTTGTTCTTGATTTTCAGGATTTAAAAGTCCACTAAAATAGTTTTTCCATCTATTATATCATTTCTTTCAGATAGTATATTTCCGTATTTATCTTTACAGTGTACCAGTCTTGGCTGAAATCCTGATTTTTCTTGTTTTAATTTTTTATAAAATTTTCTTACGTCTCTATTTTCATAATCTGTATTAATATTTTCAATTATTTTTTTCATTGCTGAGGGCTTTTTGCTTATGATGCAATTTTTTAATTATGATGCAATTTTTCTTTTTTCTCTGTACTCTTGATGATTTCTACGTGTATTTGTTTGTAACATCTTTTTTCTTGCTTCATTTTTAATTCTAATAACTTTTAATTCAAAACGTCTTCTACCAACTATTTCAGTAATGGATGTCAAAAGTGCTTCTTTTATATTCTTCCATTCATCATCTACATTTTCGGATATTTGCAATGTTCTCAAGGTGTTGTCTATATTATTTTTATACAAAAGAGATGTATTCTCATTTTTCAGCTTTTCGGTATCATAAATCATTCTTCTTACACATCTCTGTTTAGCTGCCTTTGAAATTCTTTGCCTAAGTACGGCCCTGACGAGAAAGTGATCACTATCGCAATTTGGTGATCTCAATGTTCGCACATCCATTATTGATGAGATCCATCTCTCGGATAATAGTGCATGGTCTATCTGGTTAGCTACATTACTTTCAGGCATTTTACATGTACCCTTGTAAACCTTTTTATGTTGAAAATGAGTACTTACTATATACATAGATGTACTTGCAGCTAAATTGCATAGACGAATTCCGATTGGCGAGGTGTTATCATGTAGTGATTGTTGTCCGGATACCTGTTTTGTAAAATCTTCTTTTCCTATTTTACTATTAAAATCACCAAGTACTATTATTGTATCGTATCTATTTATGTTGTTACATATATCTTCAAGTTTCTCATAAAAAGCAGTTGCAATTAAACAGTACATGTGTACACATCGCACGGGCTAATTGTAATTTCTCATCAAAAGAATATATATATATAAAAAAAAAATTAAAACCTGTTCGTTATAATCATACAATAAACTATTGTAATAAATAACACAATAAAAGTTTGTGTATTGTCAACTCAAGTTGATATATAAAAATGAATGAAGAGGATAAGAAACCACCGGATGAAACTAAAAAAAAAGATAGCTAAAAAAAAAGCCAGCTAAAAGGAAAACGCTCGATGAGGTAATACGGGAAAATGAAAATTTCCATAAGAAGCTAAGCAAAGTTAAAAAAATGCTACAAAAACTGATGAAAACCGATAATAACATCGCCCCACAGGGATATGTTTTAATATCTCAAAATGGATGGGTACTACATAGATGTGACCAGAATGACAAAGATCTGATGGAACAAACAAATGATGAAAGTGAACTAAGTTCAAATGAAGTGGGAGATGTTAATCCAGTAACAATAAAAGATAATAATAACGATATTGTCGCAAAATTGAAATTAAAAAACAATGAAAAAAAAATTGAATAAATTGTCGAAAAATAATAATTCTACCTCAATCGAAATTGGAAAAAATTGTACTGAAATTGATAAAGACAATCAACACAACAGCTGCAATATATTAATAATTCAATTATTTTAGAAAATAAACAATCAAACAATACAGCGATCAACAAAAAGGAGAAAGAAATACCACCAATTAACATTGCTGATCAAGAGCCAAATGACATTGTAAATTTATTAGTAAGTAGTGCTAAGTTAAGTAAAAATTAATTCTACATAAAAAAAATGAATAACAATAAATATGCTATTTATGTTAGTAATTTAGACGCATATAAAAAAACTAAAATTGAATTAGATACTATAGACGTAAATTATTATTCATTTACTCCAGGTGTAGAAAAAAATAAAACTGTAGTTCTTAAAGGGCTACATAATGGTTAAGATCCCAATATTATTCTTAACTATTTAGGAGAATATAATTTGCCTAATGTAAAATTTGTAAAAGTAGTTAGATTAGTCACTAGTAAATCAAAAAAAAAAAAACGATAAAAATTTACCCATTTTTCTGATACAAGTTACCCCAGATATTAAGCATCTTAATAATCAAATGGTGTATTGGGAAAAAATAAAAAGAAACGACATTATTCAATGTATGCGATGCCAAAGATTTGGACATGCTGCTCCAAATTGCAAAATGCAATATAGGTTTGTAAAATGCCAAAATAATCACTTGAATGGGAATTGTAATTTACAAAAATCAAATGAAAGTGAAAAACAATTATACTGTGTACTTTGCAAAAACTACGGACATCCTGCATCATATAAAAGCTGTTCAATGTATCTAAAATTAAAAGATTCACTTAAAAAAAAAAAAAAAATTATTGCACAAGAAAAAATGCAACAAAAAGATATTTTCATTAATAATTACACAATACCTAATAAAAGTTATGCACAATGGTTTCAAAAAAAGGATAGTAATAATAATTCTAACAATATCATACCACAAAATTATAACATTACAAAATACAACCACAAATGATTTTACTGAAATAAAAAATAGTTTACTACTTATATCAAACAGACTAAATATTATAGAAAAATCCTTACATGAAAATTCGTCCAGAATTGTTTTTTTGTTTAACTACCACTTTAATGATGCACAGCCAAATTAAAGCATTAAAAATTATTAACATACTCGTAAATGTAAATTCAATTATATCTACACAAAAACGACATTTTCTTGCAGATTTCTTAATAGAAAATAAACCAGATATAGCTTTATTAAATGAAACTAATTTTAGTGATTGGGATAAATTATATTTTAACGACTATAATATTATTAGAAATAACAAACAAGTTTCTACTAACAAGAGAGGCACAGCAATTTTGTTGAATGATAATTTAAAATACAAAGTAATACATAAAATAAAAAATGAAAATTTTAAGTGTAGAAACTACGATTGTTAATTTAAAACTTAGCGAAAATAAAAATCTTTATTTAATGTCTGTTTATGCCTCGCCATATGATGGTTAGGCTTTCTGTTCCGAATTCCAAAAACTCTTTGAAATTTTAGATTTGATTAGTTTACATAACTATTACCTTATTGCAGGTGATTTTAATGCTAAGCATATTTCTTGGAAAAATAATTATAATAATCTAAGAGGAAATATTTTAAACTTATGGCTTCGTAATAATAATATAATTTATAGATCACAATTATATCATAGTGCTGATCCTACTTACCCTAGATGCGGCTCTTATCTAGATTTAATTATATCTGATAGTAGACTACAACTAAAATTAGATAAAAATTGCTGTTTAAAAACGTTAACGTTTGACAGCGATCATAGAGCCTTATGTACAGAAATTAATACTCAGAATTTTGATCAATTTATTTTTGAGAGAAATATACCACCAAAATCGTACAATTACGATAGAGCTAATTGGAGCAGATTCAAAAAAGAGTTAGATAGAACATTAAATGAAAATAGTAATTACATAGTACCAACTAAAAGAAATCTTAATAATAATGAAATTGATTATTATTTAGAAAAAATAACCTCAATTATAAAAGAAAGCACCAATAAGTGTATACCAACACACAAAAATGAAAACAATTTTCACGATTTTTCCAATCCTATAATAAAAAAATTACAAAACCATAAAAGTATATATGTATCTGCTCTCCATAAATTATATAGAAATATTACTCATTCTAATGATTCAAAAATAATAAGATTAAAATCAATAATAGCCAATATAAACAATCTTATTCAACAAAATTTCAGTCTAGCTATTAACAGGTTTTGGAGAAATAAAATTCAAAATATTAAACCATCTAACAACATGTTCCTTGAATTAAACACTTTTATTTGCAATACTACCTTCTTCAATATTTATACATTCTTCTCCTTTAACATCTTTTATCAGTGTTTTACTGCCTGAAACATTACAAATTTTATTTTTCATTACTATTTTTAATGTACCATTTATCTTATTTTTCCCTTCAACGTTTTTTATATTAATTATCTCTTCAAGTTTTTCAATAATTATTTAATTTTTTACTTTATTATTTCCCAAATAATGTAATATTTTAATATTTTCTTTAGAGCATTTTGGTGTTAGTGATTCAAATATTACTGTAAACTCTTTTACTTTATTCTCTTTTATCGTTTCAGTTTGAATTATCGCATGATTAATAATATTGCGTTCAATAATTTTCTCATTTTTATAACGTGAATTTTCTATAACTACTGCTGCTGGGTACGCAATAAAGTTCACGGATGCTGTGGGAATATGAAATGGTTCTTATGCCTTCATCCTCATTATGTACTTGAGATTTATAATTAGTAGACAAAAATCAAATCTTCCTTATTCTTATTGACGCAAAAACAACTGGTATGACCTTGAATATATTAAATTATTTATATTATCTTTTTGTATATTCCTCGATATTCTTAAACAATTATTAGAGTACGGTGCATTTTTAGGAGAAAACTTATTTTACGTGGAATTATAATTTTTTCTGGTGTTCCATATAATAATCATAATCTTCCCATTCATATTTTATCGCTTTCTCAATTGCCACTTTCAAGGTTAAACAATTTTGAGATCTAATATAATGTTTCAGCGTGTTTGAACGAAGTCCTCGTATGAAAGTTATTTTCGCAACCTTCAGTATTTCTTCAATTAACACTTTACCTTCTGAACTATAGTTATATTCAACCATTATTGCGTAAGCATCAACTTTTTGCAATAACCTGTGTCCAAAAGATTGTACCAATTCGTTCGATTCCTGATAACATTCTTCAATCTCTCTAGTTAGTCCTCGTAAATCTTTATATGGTAAAAAATAGCTAATTAGAATTTCTTTTACTTCTTCGAAATTATTGATTCTTATATTTTGGCAAAGTGAATTTGCAATTCCTCGTAGTTTACTTCTTACTAAATTTGTTAAAATATGTTTTCTCCCCGACTCTTCTGTTACATAATAAGCTTATTCAGTTAAAGTTAGGAAATTCTGTAAATTTAAAACAGTATTATCACCAGTTCGCGAGAAATTTGGTACGTGCATTAAAAAAATTTCAAATGTTTCAACAACAGTTAAAAAACCGTTGTTAGGAAGATACTCACTATTTTAATCATCGTAATTAACTTATGCACATACCCAAACTATTGAAAGTTTGTGGAGACACTTAAAAAGACGATTATGTCCGAGGTGGTGTACGGAAATGTAATATGGATTTACATATATGCGAATTCCTTTGGAGGAAGGAAGCAAACATAAAAATTTTGACACATTTTCAAAATTAATTTTCAATATTAAAATGTTATAAATAATAATAAAAATTTTTAAGCTTTTTTCATTTTTATTCTTTTTCAAGAGAACTTTTGTTAGAACAAGTTGACTTAAAAAAATTCCGAAGCTTTGCTATACTACACTAAATAAAAAACATTCATTTAACGCTTACCGTTATGATAATAACGGCAAAATATTTAGTACACCTCCATCTAGTAATTTGCATTTTTAGACGACTTAAAAAAATAATTAAATTATTTCAGAATATAGGGAATTTCATTATCTACAATTAAAAAAAAATTGTAATCCTACAATTTACCGTTAAGGAGAAAATGGCAAAAATATGATTTTTTTTCTAAAATTTGTGGTGCATTTTTCGGTCACTGGATGGCGTTTGCGGTTAAAATGACGTCATTATTCGGAGTCCTGACGTCATAAAGTACCGTTATGTAATGACATCATCTTAAAAGCTCGTGTCCGTAATTCGGAAACATCCCCAAAAACTAAATATACATATTATAAAATTTTAATCTCGAAATTAATTTAATTTAAATTATAGCTACACCCTGAAATTATAAATTTTTACTTATTTATTTCGGTAATCGCTAGACATTCCTTAAATAATTTTTGAACCGTTTTGTCACGCATATTCTTTCTTTTCCTTTCTTCTCGACGCTGTTGCCTTTTCATCTCCTGAATTTCTCTTTTGATTTTTTTCGCGTTGCACGTTATTTTCTTCCAGCAACACTAAACGATGCAAATCTTAAATTTCTGCTCTTCTTTTTGCAGATTGACCGCCCCTGGATTTTTTTCTTTTTAAATCTGCTTCTAGTGTTTCTTTGGATTTTGATATCCTTTCCATATATTTCTCTATCGTTATAGGTTTTGGACCAACGTTCTTGTCCAAATTTATTATCGACCGTACTTCGTCGCTCATCTATATAAAAAACTTTGCGTGAAACTCTTATATTATATAAAAAAAATAACTGAGCACTAAAAGTAATGCTCTTCAGTTTTACTTTAGGAAAATGCCTGTAAAGCATTTGTTTAACAAAAGTATAGAATTTCTCAGAAAGTTCATATAATATTTATTTCTTGATGTACTCTTCTCGTTCTGCTCTGCTGGTAGTAAATTATCTGTTACCAATTTGTGGTTCTTTATAAGTAAAATTAGTAAATTTTACTGAACCGGCTGCAACAATGCTATAACGACTATCCTACCGGCTGCGCCAATGTTATAACGTTGATATGTTATATTATGTTGAGTTATCTTCTTGTGGTTATATTAATTAATATCCCCTTATGAATATTTAATCTAAATAAATAGACTTAGTTATTTTTTAACTTTACTTTATTTGCTCTGTTAGATGATATGCCTTTCAAACTAATTGTTTTACGCAGTCTAAATGAGAGCTAAAAGAAGACTCACGATTTACACCATTTAAATAGTGTAAAAACCATACCGTCAGCGTTTGTTTACATAAAGTTGTAAACAAGCGTTCGCCTAGTGATATAAGAATGTATACTTTTCATAACAAATTATATCAACTGCTAAATGTCTTAGTTGTTCAACATTTAACTGTTGGTGGTAAATAATGCATTTTCAGCAATTTTGCATGTTCCACATTATTAGAATTAATATTATAATTAACTATATAATAAACTTCATAATGTAAGAACAAACTGCATTATCAATTTGTGATGATACACAAATATAAAATTAACAGGTGCGGCTTCAGGCAGTTGCCTCGCCTTGTGTTTTATACACAACAAAATAATATATTAAATCGTATTCAACACTTAATCAAAATAATTGTGTAGCGGTATGCACAATTGATTTAAGCATTCGACACTATATGGATAGATGGCTTAATACATATTTTAATAGATTATAATATCCCTAAATATCTAATAATTTTAATATATAAACTGATAAATGACAAAAAAAAATTGTAACAAACGGAAAAAACTTAAACTCAAAAATATTTAATATGACAAACGGACTACAACAAGGGACAATAAACTCACCTTCATTATTTTCAGTATTCTTTAGTAGAATACTAAAACTTAAAGAGATTAATAATGAAATAAACAATTCAATTGCTTTTGCAGACGATCTTACAATATATACTGTAGGTAAAAAGCCTTCAAATTTAAAAAAAAACATTGCAAGATATGTTTATAAGAACACAATACTTTCTGACCTCTTGGAAACTAAGAGTTAATGAAAAAAAATGTGAAACCATATTGTTTAGACCAGATTTAGAAAAATCGAATTTAGATATAAGAAAAAATTGGAAAACATTTCAAATTTATACTATTGATAATAAAGCAATAGAACATAAAGTTAAATTTAGATACTTAGGGGTAATATTAAATCATAATATGCAATTAAAAAACTATTTTATAATAAGACTATTACTGCAAAAGTGAAAAATCGATAATAAGACCAATTTTATGCTACGGTAGTCCGGTATTGTATAACATAAATCCTTCGCTGATGGAAAAATATAGGCTATTCAAAAGGAAATGCATACGCAGTTGCCTAAACGAACATAGAGATCACCATTATAATTATAACAAATTTACGTCATATAAATATATATATGATAAATCAAAAATGGGTAGAATTGATAATTTTATTATAAAATTAAATAGAAATTATTATAATAATATTCATAATGTAACAGAAAATAGTAACATATGTCATATGTATTTTCCTAATATAAGTTATTTTGAACAATGTATGGTAAATGGATACATTCCACCAGAAGCATTTATTTATGTACCATAAAAACAGAAGAATAACAAATCTCCAGATAAATTATAATGCTCTGACCGATTCTAATTTTAGATATAATACTAATGTACCAGAATATGACAAAAAAATATTAAAAAATGTCAAAAATCAATTTGGTGGTTAGATGATTAAAATAATAAATTAATAATAGTAATCTTAAAACATAGATTATTCTGTTAGATTTAAGATAGAATTAAGGAGTAGTATTAAGAATCTAGAATTAAGTTGAAATATATAAAAGAAAATAAAAAGAATTGGTTTTTAATGCCAATTTTACCAATTATACGAAATAAAAGAAAAACATAAAACAATAAAAACAAAATAAATAAAGACAAATCAAAAGAAAAAAAAATAAGAAAAAATTTATCGAGCCACACAATACGGCCATATAAATTAAAATTAATATTAAAAATAAATTATAATCTAGCTTTAAGATTGTAAAAAAAAAAAAACGAATATGTATTATGCCAAAAATAAAGCAACTAAAAAAAAAAAATCGTATTCAACTATCTACTAAGGTTGATGAATATCAAAAACAAAATAATAATATAGACAAATTTATACTTGTTAAAGAGGCTCTCGACGAAATAACACTAATAACTCAACTAATAATGCAAAAATTGATGGACATAGAAAATGCAATCACTTTCGCGAAATTAAAAATTCCACATAGTAGCATATTAAAAACAGAAGAACTAGATGTTATTGTTCAAGAACTGTGTAATATTTACTCGGTAAAAGAACTAATGTTTGGAAATGCAATTAATGATTTATATAAAAAAATACTATAATATCTTAGAATTAGAATCGTTCTATTATACAAAGAAAATGGTTTTTTAATACATTTTCCTATCACATATCCAGAATTTTTTTCCTATTATCATTTATATCCCGTTCTTAATAAAAATAACTCTACCCTTATCCCAACAAAACCTTACCTTATAATGGATACTAAACACTATCAGTACGACAAAGATGAATGTATAAATATTCATCCACTACATTACTGCAAAAATGGCAAGATACCTGTTTCAACTAAATTAAAAGAATGTATGTGTAAAGTTAATTACCAAAAACTAATTATTTTAAGAAATTTAAGCAACTCGCGACTGCACCCTTCGGTCAAAGGCGGAAGAATAATCATAATATTAATCTCCTTTCACCACAGTCGCGAGCCCTTTGTTCTCTTAAAATATAAGTAGGGAAGAATTATACTAATGACGTTTCAAATGCAAAGCAATTAAGAGAAAAGGGTAATTTTTATTCTCTTGTGCAAAATTGCGTTACATTCGGCCATCCTACAACATCATCGTCCCGATGATAAACATTTAGTTATATTTTATATATATACATCTTACCACAACTCAACAACATATAATGAATTCCAGAATGAAATCCAAATAAAGTTTCATTCCCAATGTCAATACATCTTATTTTTTTCATCGTAGATTACAGAATACGGACACACAGTCCCAACTACTAATAATTTTATATACCATAGTTGTATATAGTTCGCACAGTAATATTTCAACCGTAAACTATATAGTATATACACAAACTTACATTTCGCTCGTAGATTAGAAATGAACACACAGTTACATTTCAAACGTAGATTATAATTAGGACACACAGTCTCTAAATTTATATAGAAATGAACACACAGTAACATTTCAAACGTAGATTATAATTAGGACACACAGTCTCTAAATTTATATAGAAATGAACACACAGAAACATTTCAAACGTAGATAATAATTAGGACACACAGTCTCTAAATTTATATAGAAATGAACACACAGTAACATTTCAAACGTAGATAATAATTAGGACACACAGTCTCTAAATTTATATAGAAATGAACACACAGTAACATTTCAAACGTAGATAATAATTAGGACACACAGTCTCTAAATTTATATAGAAATGAACACACAGTAACATTTCAAACGTAGATAATAATTAGGACACACAGTCTCTAAATTTATATAGAAATGAACACACAGTAACATTTCTTATGAATTAATTTAAATTAAATTGTTTGTCATATCAATTCAATAAAAACAAACAAACATTACTTATTTTCGCCTCTGTAATACTATACACAATATGTAATTTTAAAAACTTACTTAAATCCTCAACCTGGAGATCACATTTGAATATCATGAAAATAAAAAAATAAATTATTAATAAGGAAAAATAAAAAAAATTATTAGATTTCTTTCGAATTCAAATTATACGAAATCTTTGAAATGCAAAATATTAAATTAATCAAACCAATTCCAATGGCAACATTTTAATTATTAAATGTTATTTTTAATTATTTTCTTTATCTGAATTCTGCTCATCAGAACTAATTTCTTAAAATGATATATCTTCGAAACGACACCATGGTTTTATCTTTATCATTTGCTTCACCATCATATTTTAAATTTTCCTTAACTATTTTCCTACGTTGTATTATCATTTGATGGTTAACAACTTCTTGCGAATGTCCTTCATTAATAGCTTTCTCATTAATTACCTCACCTTGAAAATTTCCTTCCGTTCCTATTCCCGTATAACAAGGATCTAATTTTAAATCTAAAGTACCCCAGCGTTTCACAATCATAACCGCAGGATGATTCAAAAAATTTCTTCCAACTAATAATGGCACATCTTGTATGTTATCATCCACAATTATTACATCAACTAGCAATTCAATATCATCCATTTTAACTATTTTTTTAATTTTGCCTAAAGCATGGCATACCCCTCCAGCGAAACCATTTAATACCATCTGACATGGTTCATATATCCAATTAATTTTTTTTGCAACATTTAATTGTAGTGTAGTACAATCACTACCCAAATCCAAAAATGATTTAATTGTTTGATTATCAATTGTAGCTGGTCAATAACATTCATTTTCGTGATTATGATTACGTTGGTTCACCAACTGACGCATATTCTTTTGATTTTGGTCATTCGCTTGAATCTTCTTATTACAATCATAGGAAAAATGACCATAATTACCGCAACGGTAACATTTTTGCGAATTTATAAGGTTTCTCCGATAAGGAATATTGGTATTCACAATTCTAGAATTATTTATATTTCTCGAATTATTTAAGTTTCTTGGATTATTGTAGTTGCGGTCTGTATAATTATTATATTTATTATCAAATGGTCTTTTTGTATGTAAATTATTTTCGTAAGGTTGGCGATAATTATGTAAATATGGTGTTGGTGTTGGCATAGAACTAAATTTCTTATATTGCTCTGAATTTGATGAAGATGACACACTTCTATTTGATTTTTGAAATTGATTTCTAATTTTCCTATGAGCATTTATACTTTTAATAAGTTTAATTTCTTTCAACGTGTCATGTAAAGTAATCGTTTTAGCTGCATCTAAACGATTAATTAGATTTTCATCTCCCATTCCAGAAATTACATAACGAATTGTTTCAAGTTCAGGCAAATTTAATTTTTTTGCAAGTGCTACAACATTATAGAAATATGTTTCGATTTCCTCAGCTGGTTTTCGTTGTCTTACCATAAGTTTCGCGAGTAGATCTGATTTATTTTCAACTGTAGGAAATGCGAGAATAAACATTTTTTTGAACATTTCCCAATTAACAATTTCATTTCTATGAATGTCATACCACTCCTTGGCAGATCTGCGCAATTGACTGCCTGCATAAAACAATGTTGTTAACTCGTTCCATATATATATACTTTTCAAATTATCAATATTTGTTAACCATTCCTGAGCAGTAAGTAGTCCTTTTCCTGGTTCGAAATTCGGAATCAGAGTTTGAGCTTCCACCAAAGTCATTCTAGTAGTCGTTGGCTGTGATAATTCATTAGATGGTTCTAAATTTAAAGAACTAGGATTCGACACATCCGATGAAGTACACGGTCTACTAGAAATTAAATTTTGTTCTCGCAACATTTGATTTTCCTGCCTTAATCGAATAATTTCCAATTCCATTTCATTTGGTTTAGTACCACAAGAAGTATCATCCATCAACCCTAGAATTAACAGTTGCCGAAATAGTTTGATGTTCTATCGTCTTTGATGTTCTTTTACGTTTATTCATGATTTATTTATTTTAAATTTATATATATATATATTATATTATAGCAAAATATATTGTATAATTCAGAAAATAATTGTAATAAAAATCAAAAATATAATATTATTTAAGTCCTATTTATATTTTTATATTTTATTTTATAAAATTAACATTTATTTATATTTATTCTATACCTTATTCCAATATCCAAAAATTACATAAATACCTTAGCAAAATACTATCGAATTGTTATAAACATCATCTATCAAAATCTTCAAAAGTAATAATTTAGTTCTTACACGATTTTTTTTTTTTTTATATTTACACTGTCTGTATTATTTTTTCTTAAAAACAAAATTAAATTTTTCCTTCAAAACAAATAATATCAATCACACAGATACTCATGCATACAAAAAATATTTTAATCACACAGATTAATTATAAATTACCAATTATTATTATTTTTTTTTAAATATAAAGTTTTACACTTTTACCAAAAGACACTAATAAACTATATTCAACTCCAAAAAGTTTTCTTTGTTTTTCAAATACGCAAAAATACAATCATTATCAACACGCAATTACCATCATTCTATAATTTCATACCAATATAACATTCCGTTACATTCTACATTCACACAATTGCAATTAACACATCAAATTGTACTCAAAACAAAAAAAAACTAAAACACTAAAATCCAATACAACATACCAAAACTAATTTACTTTTAAAGAACTATATATTTTTTTTTTAAATCATCCAAAATTCAAACAAGCATCATTACATATAAACACAATGAGAAATATTACGCACTCATTAACACATTACACCAAAACATAATTACAGTTGCATTGCATATTCATTGAATCAATTTGCGCATTTTATTTTCATAGAAATATAATTATTTCTACAAATGAGCAACGCACACACTTCCAAATATTATCTTTGTTTTTCGTAATGTTGGGCAAAACCACTATTTATTTATTTTTATATATACACAAACGATTTGGGATTACCTATTTAATATTATTTTTTTGCTAATATTCTATTTATTATATATTTTTTTTTAAAACTCTTCCATAAAAATACTATTTTTCACTAAAGACCAAACAAAAAGACACAATATAAAACACAAAATTTTTTCTTGTTCATTCTTGTTTTTCTTTGTGAAAAAAAAAAACACAAAGGACACAATTTTGAATTTCACAACTATATGTACCTATATATATTAATTTCGCGTTTTATATTGATTTCACAACTTTATACACTTCTTATATTAATTATTGTTTATATTTTAATTATAGCAAATTTTTTTAATTATTATTAATATATTTATTATTATTTTCAAATTAACAAATAACGACAGGCAATTCGTATCCCACTTCTGATATGTAAAGTTAATTACCAAAAACTAATTATTTTAAGAAATTTAAGCAACTCGCGACTGCACCCTTCGGTCAAAGGCGGAAGAATAATCATAATATTAATCTCCTTTCACCACAGTCGCGAGCCCTTTGTTCTCTTAAAATATAAGTAGGGAAGAATTATACTAATGGCGTTTCAAATGAAAAGCAATTAAGAGAAAAGGGTAATTTTTATTCTCTTGTGCAAAATTGCGTTACATATGTCAGAAATTTTACAGCTAGATCATATAGTAAACCCTCCAACAAAAACAACGCGCAAACCGAAACCGCGCACTGTGAACCCGATTTTATATGTAATTATTGGGTTAGGTTCCAGATATTAGAAAAATTGCTAAAAATATAATAAAAGGTTTTTATTCAACGACTGTTATACATATTTATATTAATAAAAACATAAAAACTATAGAAAACACTCTCAATTCAACGACTTATACATAATGAATATGTACTATACATTAATAAAAATTTAACATAAATTAAAATTATAGAAAATGTTGTGTAAAATTATGGTCGGTCGTTAGTTCAATTACCTGTTCAATACACGCCCACATTATTGAGCAATATAATGCGCTTATTTATAATATTTAATATTTGAATAAATTTGATTTGCTTATGTTAATATTATGTTAATAAAGCAAATTAAAAATTAAATGTACAACAGGTAATTGAACGACATAAATAAGACCTTGATTTTCGTTAGTAACGGAAATCAAGGCAAATGACCGTCTGTAATTTTACAATTTGAAAAAGAAATGAATAATTAAAAATAAATCTAAGAGTTGATTCGCGACGCGGTTATAGTTAGAACGTATTTTAATTAAGCTAAGTTTTATTTATATTAATAGTAAAATTAAGTTAAATAAAGAATTAATTATATGGGTTTTAAATAAATCTTGTGTACTTATTATAAAAATAGTAAGATTAAAGAAAAAGTAAGAACATTATGTTATCGCGAAATAATAGCATAACATTGGCGCAGCCGGTTAACTAGAATTTACGCATTTTAGTAAGAATTTGCGTGTTCGTTATTGATAGATTTTGAACAGTTTAATAAATTTGATGAATAATTGTATATATTAATAATATATATACGAATAATAAGAATGAACTAAAATAGTGATAAGAAAATTTAAAGTAACATTTTAATATAGTGACATTGAAAATAAGAAAAATAATAAACCATGAATGAGATATTAAGTTACAATAATAATAAAATTTTAACAATAAGATACACTGCAGTAATAAAAAAAAATTAAAAAAATATATATTTGTGACAATAAAAAAAAAGTTTGTGTATATAAAATTAAATCTAAAATTGTTTTGCCGACGGGAAACAATTCTTGTTAAAAAAATAGTACATTAAAGGGTCAATCCCACCAAAAATAGAAACAGAAACTTTTTTTTGTATTTTTTAAACTTACGTTATTTTCCAATGTAAAGGGTTTTTCAGCTAAAAATATTTGTAAAATAAAATAAAATAACAAATAACAGTTGTCGAATTTATTTTTATTGCTTGAAATCGCTTTATTTTTATAAAAAATGATTTTATATTTTTTCTGTTCCAGAATTCGAATTTTTCATTTTTCTGTTTTTCAATTAAATTTTTCAATTTTTTTTTCAAAGTTTCAATTTCTGTTTGCAGAAGTTTGCAGACGCACATTTCTATCAAATTTCGTTTGCAGCCATGACATTATGAAAAAAATTAGCTGTTTTGGTTGTCAAAAAAGATAGTTTTTCTGTTTCTGTTTCGGTTTTTGGTGGGTGTGCAATGTTAAAACTTGAACAGAAAACTAAAAAAACAAAAAAAAGTTTCTGTTTCTGTTTTTGGTGGGATTGACACTTTAGTCAATATTTTAATAATTACATATTAATATAAAATTATTAAAATCGGTTGAAAAGGATTCTTTGTGTGGAAAATACATTTAGTGAAAATTTAAATAATTAATGAATACTTAAGACATTTGTAATAAACAGTTAAGTGAAGTTATTTTTTTTTTAAATAATAAAAATAAATAATAATAATTATTAATATTATATATAAATAAACAGTGTAGTGAAGATAAATAAAAAGTGTTAAATAGTAAATAATTTATATAGAATTATACAGTAAAGTAATTTTTTTTTTAAAATTTATAAGTCGTAGATACATTTTGTTTTAAATTTTTTGGATATTTTTGATATATGTAATAGATTTTTTTAAATAAACAGTGTATGTAGTGACGATTTATTTTGCATCAAATAAATAGTAAATATAGAGATTTAAACAGTGAATAGAAATTTTAAAAATAAAAAAAGTGGTAATATCAATTTTGTGTTAATTGATTTTTGATTTCTTTTATATTAATAATTTTATATATATATATATATATATAAACAGTGTTAAGTAAATTTAATGTTTTTATGATAAGATAAACAGTGGATAGTAATAATATAGTAAATGTGAAGAAAATAATTTGTAAAATAATTTTGTAGTGCTAGTGACACATAGTAAAGTTGAGTTTTGATAAAAAAAGTGGTAAATTTAATATGAAAACAGTGGTAAATCTAAATGATAAAGAAGTGGTAAATCTAAATGATAAAAAAAGTGGTAAATCTAAAGAAACAGTGGTAAATTTAATTTAAAAAATAAGAAAAAGCAGTGGAATAGCTAAATAAGATAATTTGATTAATAAATATTAATTTGAACAGTGATTGATTAGTTGTGAAAAGAAATAAAAACAGTGGAATAGTAAATTAGTAACTTGAGTAATAATACAAATAAAAAAAATGTTTAAAGAAGTTTAAAATTGATAAATTATAGAAAAAAAATTATATAGAAAATTTAACAGTGCAAAGATTAAAATAATTAAAACAAAATTGATTTTTTGGTGTGTAAATAAATAATTTTTTAATAATAAATTTACATAGTAAATATTTATAAATAAATAAATTTGGAATTTAACTAAACAAATAATAACATAAAAACAAATAATAATAATTAAAGTAATATAATTTTATGGCACCGATAACGCGTAATCAAAAGAAACCAGAAACTCCAATAACAACAGATTGGCTGAGGAAAAAAACAAATAATTCAACCAGCAATATTTTTCAAGATTCTCCTCTAGTCGATTCAAGTCCTAGAACATCATTATAAACGTCAGCGTCAAGAAAATCTTTTACTTTTGCGGAGCGGAAATCATCAAGTGGAAGCAGTTGGTGGTAATCCAGAAAAAACAGGTACCAATAAAATATTAATAGATAATAAAATAAATAATTTTGATAGTAAAATAGATTCTATAAATTTAAGTAATTCTAGTAATTTAAGTGATAAAATGAATTCTCCGGACAGAAGTACACATAAAGTAAGTGCGCAGAGTGCAATACCACGGGTAGAGCACATAAATTATGAGAGTATAATTAACGGTAATAGAAATAGAACGTCCAAAACAGAAAATAGATTAGAAAATAATAGTAGAGTAGATTTTACAGATAGTAATAGATTAGATTTCCCAACAAATAAAAGATTTGAATTTATAAATAATGAAAGGGTTAGAATTTACAAACGATGATAGGTAAGGATTTCAAAATAATTTAGATAATTAAGATTTTAGAAGAAGATCTAATATATTATCTACGGATAATACTTATAATTTAGGACAGTCGGGAAGTGCACACAATAATACAATCCCACTGGAACGAACGTATAAAACATATTTTCAGGGGGTGCCAATTTTTACAGGGGCAGGGAACAGGATGATGTTGGAACTGCAAAATTTTATATCGTTGGCACAGGATGCGTATTTTAAAACAGATGAACTGAACAGACCTGCAGTTTTAAACCAGATCATCAGAGGAAAGCTGAAAGGAAGAACCACGGACATTTTCCAGGACAGAGAAGTAACGAATTTTAGAGATTTTAAAGCAATCTTGGAGAATGCATTCATTCCCTATAAGGATATAACACAACTGCGAAGAGAAATAGAGGAATGTGTGCAGGTACCAGATGAATCTGTGGAGCAGTTTGGAGACAGGGTGGAAAGGAAACTGGGTTGATTCCGTATGTCTACCAGAAATAAATATCCCACAGGATATGAAGGGTTATCCGGGATGCTGAAGAGTCAGCTAGAAAAACATTTATTTGTAGATTGCGAAATGAATCTCTGTCAATTCATTTGAGACACGAACCAGCAACATTAATAATGGACCGGGCAGGACTTGTTATAATTGTGGACGTGTTGGTCATTTTAGTAGGGCATGTCGAGCACCGCGAAGCACAAACCAGCCACCAACTATGTCAAGGCAGGTTTGCTCATCCTGCCGAAACTCTGGTCATTTGAGTGCCAACTGTCCTTTCAGAAGACTGGAACAACCACTTGTACAACCAAGAGTTCAGGTTAATACAATTCATCAAGAATTGGGGTTAGTTGTATGTGAATGGTGTGACCGAGCAGGACATACGGAATTTACAGCAAGACAAAAGTACCAAGCTAGGGGTACACTTCCGGGAAACACCAGTGGGATGAACTAAACCCCCAAAGTTCATCCCCATTAAGATCAGTGGCGGGTACAGTACAGAAGACCAGGGCTGAACCATTGGTGACATTACCACTAGATATTGCGACGGACGAAACGGTCACCTTATTGGTTGATACTGGGGCCCAGGTAAGTTTGCTGAAAAGAGAAAAATTGGACAAGAAAGCAAACATTTTAATGGACGAAAAAACGGGAATACAGACAGTACACGATAGAAGCGAGACGTTAGGTAAATGTTGGGAAAAATTGTAATTTACCAGCTGGCGGAATCCTTGGAAACGATTTCCTTGGACAAAACTGGAATATTTCAGGACCGGACAAGTTATTGCACTTCCCGAAAAAACATAGTAATGATATCGAGTTTAGTTTCGATATTAGTAATAAAGTAGATAATAAGAATAATAATTCATTTTTTAATAGTAATAAGGATAATTTTAACAATTTTTCAGAAAATAAAAAGGAAAAAAATAATGATTTGATTTTACAGGACGATAATAATAAAAATAAAAATATTGAAGGGGATTTAATATGTACAGATAGAAATTGAAGCAGTAAAAAGTAATAATGATTTAGAGACTGACAAAAAAGATATATCAGACAAAATAGTATATAGTTTATGGAATGTCGAAGTAAGTAATAATTATAGTAACGGAAATTATTCGGAGTTTGATTGGGACGATTTAGGATGCCTTGAAAATTGTTTAGGAGATTTCGAAGCTGGAGCTTCTATTGAGAAAGCCAATCTGGTAGATGAATCAAATTTTAATCATAGACGCAGAATTGTTCCATTCGAACCGAATATTGATTGGAAAATTAAAAATAATTTTGAGAATTTGGGAGTTTTAGATAAAACGGATTCTGATTTTATGAATTATAATTTAATGGACCAATCTATTCCTGATGAAATTATGAATTTAATGGATCAACACATTTTTGAAAATATTAATGATATGACTTTGGATAAGGTAGAAAATATTACCACAAGAGCTGGACAAGTTCCAGCGGATCCTGTCAATAAATCCAAAATCGATGATCAAAAGCCAGAATTAATAGATTTTTCAAAAAATAAATGTAAACAGTCGGAAAAAACTTTCATGGTACCAGCACGTTCCGAGAAAATGATATAAGTATTTATTGAGGATAAAAATGTTAAAAGAGATGTTTTATGTTTATCAGCCGAATTAGAGAGCGTCGTATTTTTAGGTAATGGAATTAGTAAAGTTAAGGAAGGTAAAGTAATTGTAGGAATAATAAATATTACTATGGAAGATAAAATATTGGAATACTTTGAGCCGAACTGGGTACATTTGAATAATTACAACGTTTTTAAAATGGGAGAAGGTGAAACAAAATTAAATTCAGGTGATGTGGAAGAAAATGTCAGTTATATAAGAATCTGTCGAACTAAAGAACTAAACTAAACTAAACAACAGAATAAATATTTTAAAAGAGAAACTTTGTGGTCAGGATTTACTAAATCAGGAAAAAACACAAACTTTAGAGAGAATATGTGAAGAATGCCATGACATTTTTCACTTACCAGGTGATAAATTGAGCTGAGTTGGTGACATTACGCATTCGTTACCTGTAGAAGCTGAAGCGAAAGCCATTAATAGTAGACAATACAGGTTGGCTGAATATCACAAGTAAGTAATTAGTGAAGAGATGACGAAATTGCTTGAGGACGACATCATACAGCCTAGTAACAGTCCATGGAATTCGCCACTCTTGGTGGTACCGAAAAAAGCCGGACCAAATGGTGAAAAAAGACATCGAGTTGTAATTGATTTCCGAAAATTGAATGAAGTATCGATAGGGGATGTATTTCCGTTACCAAGAATTGAGGAAATTCTAGATCAGCTGGGAGGTTCCAGGTATTTTACAACTCTAGATTTTGCAAGCGGATATCATCAATTTAGAAAGAACTGTTTAAAGCACAGCATACGAATAAATATTTTGAGTTCAAGCGCATGCCATATCGTTTGACAGGTGCCCCAGCACCGTTCCAGAGAGTGATGAACTGTGTAATAACTGGATTACAAGGGTTTAAATGCTTTGTTTACCTGGATGATATTGTGGTGTATGGAAGGAATTTAGCAGATTACGACGAAAAGCTAAGGGTAGTGTTCCAACGTCTTAGGGAACATAA
Source organism: Rhamphomyia laevipes (assembly GCA_963920725.1). Taxonomy (NCBI): domain Eukaryota; kingdom Metazoa; phylum Arthropoda; class Insecta; order Diptera; family Empididae; genus Rhamphomyia; species Rhamphomyia laevipes. The sequence goes on from OY987255.1 coordinate 86,263,473, forward strand.
TTAATTAGGAAAGAAGTGGTATACTTAGGGCATAAAATGGAAACAAATATATTCTGAGTTTTCAAGACAACTTGTCAAAATTGTTAAATTGTGTAGCTATACCGAATATGGATGCAAATACAGTAGCTCACGCATTTTATAAGAATATCATCCTTAAATATTCAGTTATTCCAAAGAAACTGATTACTGAGCAAGGACCCAATTTTACCCAAATTTTGAAAAGCTTGTGTAAAATTTTAAAAATTCGGAAGGTAGAAACAACGGTCTAGCATCCACAATCGAATGGTTCACTGAAGCGCCGGCATGGTCCTTTAATTGAGTATTTAAAGATGCTAGTCGAGAAAAATGTGCAAAGCTGGGTTGAATGGTTAGCTGAAACTGTATTTATCCATAACCACACACCACATGAAGGTACAAAATTTTCACCATTATTTGTTCTGTATGGATTTTGTGACCCGCTACCTAATTTTATGAATCGAGCTGTTGAACCTGTTTACAATAATGAAAAGATTAGCAATGTTATTAAATTCAAATTGCAAACTATTAGACATTTAGCTCTACAAAATCTTAAAAATGGTAAGTTTAATTCCAAGAAATACTATGACCTAAATGAGAAGTCAATAAAGTATAAGTTAGGCGATAAAGTTTTATTAAAGAACGAAATAAAAAATCACACACTCAGTTTAGGTTGGTTAGGGCCTTACGAAGTGATGGAGGTACCTAATGAATTAAATAGCGTAATTAGAATAAATGGTAAATTAAGAAGAGTACATAATAATAGAACAAAATTATGGACTGACAGAAATAAAATCAAATCATAATAACAGTTTTGTTTTGTGCGAACTGTACTATATTGTGTATTGTTTTCTTTTATATGATAATTAACAATTTTTTATACAATTTTTAATAAAATTAGTTTTATTATTACATTACACCAAACATTTTTAGGAATGGGAAAATTGAAATAATCCAATCTATTTCCATAATTTTAGAATTTTCATAATTCCTTCTATTTTTATTCTCTCTTTTGTTCCATCTCTATTCAATTTTTTCTCTTCATCGAAATTAACTACTATATTTTTCGGAATTATTAAAATTTTTAGCAATATTTCTTAGTTCTCAAAATTTTCAATTTTTTTAAGATTGATTTTGCGTTGAAGCTTTTGCATTTTTAATTTTACTTAAACATACCCAAAGATTTAACGCAAATACAAATAAGTTATTATTGCTATAATTCTTCTTCGCAAAAACACATAAAATTTAAAGTGAAGAAACAGGGAATTTATAGAAGAAAATAGGAGGAAGGTCACCTCATTTAGATCTTGAGTTAGGGAAAATTAGTATAGTGGGAATATTTTCATTTATTTCGTAGTATATCTAGATTTTCGTATAGTAATATAAGTTATATTTATAGTAATGGTAGTAACATAGGTTGTAGTAATTTTAGAATTAGAATTAGAAACAGATAAGGGCTGGGCAAGAAGACCCAAGCACCACTACGACCAATGATAGGTCTATTGTAGTACCCTTAAATTTTAGAGCTCACTAGAGAAGCTCATACTATTAATGAATTTGAGAATATTCTTAAGTGGGCTGGATGAGATATCCAAAGGTGTGGGGAACCAGTGACCAAGAGATTGAAATCTCTTAAAAGACAGTCCTGCACATTCGCAAAGGAAGTGGGAGGCTGTTTCCTCATCATCGTTGCATATTCTGCAAGTAGACGGCAAGGACCTATCAAACTTACTGAGATGGTAATTCAGATGACAGTGTCCTGTGAGGAAGTTTGTTAGGAGACGAACTTGATTTCTATTAAAAGATAAAAGCTCAATAGTTCTTTTCCTTGAAGGAGACGGGATAAAGTTTTTGGCGTGAATGCACCCTGGGGTTTCTTGCCAGAATTTTTCCCTTGTAATTAATAGCCATTTATTTATGGCTGTTTTAGCTGTACTGAGTGGGATGCCACAAAAAGGTATAGGTTGTATAAATTTGGCCTCAGATCCTTCTCTGGCAAGAAGGTCAGCTGCTTCATTGCCCGGAATACCAGTGTGTCCAGGAACCCAGACCAGCGTAACAACGTTACGGTTGGCTAGTTCTTTTAGAACTTGTAGACAATCCCATACCAGTTTAGATTTAAATTGGTATGAGTGCAGGGCCAAGATGGCAGCTTTGCTATCCGAGAGAATGAAAATCTTGCGGTTTGAGTAACCCAATCTGAGATTTTCACGGATACAGAGCTCTACAGCATGAACTTCAGCTTGAAAAACGCTAGAGTCTTTAGTGAGACTGACAGAGATGCTCACTTTGGATTGTTTACCATATACACCAGCTCCTACTCCGTGATTAGTTTTAGAGCCGTCTGTGTACCAGGTTAAGGAGTTAGGATCAAATTTAGGTGGGTTAAGGGCACAGTCCTGCCTATTTGGGATAAGTATTTTAAAAGGCTTTTCAAAGTTGTACCTAACTAGCATATTATCCGAAAACGGAATGCTTAGGATTGGGTCTTTACACAGATCTGCATGAATGCGGGAGTCAACTAGCTTACAGTCATGCGGTGATTCACCCGTGATGAGCTTGTAGTTGGCTATTCTCGCTTCTTTTTGTATTTGAAGATGCAGTGGAGGTAAGTCAAGCAGTACCTCAAGTGCAATAGAGGGTGTGGTGCGCATGGCCCCAGTAATCCCTAGACATGCCATTCTTTGAATTTTTTGTAGCTTTAACTGAGTGGTTTTTTGTTCAGTTTTTAGCCACCAGACAGGAGCGGCATAGGTTATGATTGGTCTGACAGCCGAAGTGTATAGCCAATGTGCAATTTTGGGCTGAAGACCCCAGTTATGCCCTATTAGACTTTTACAGGTCCACAGAGCTATTCTAGCTTTGTTAATGACCTTATCTAAGTGTATGTTCCACTTGAGTTTATCGTCGAGGGTAATACCTAGAAATTTGACTTCTTTACTGAGGTCAATAGATTCACCAAAGAGTGTAGGTATAATAAAGTTTTCCCTGGATCTGCTCTTGGTGAAGAGCACCATGGTGCTTTTCTTGTGATTGATTTTCAAACCTGTCTCTATGCACCATGCTTCAACTAAATTGAAAGCATGTTGCATGATTTCTGAAATTGTGCTGTTAAATTTACCCCTGACGATTATGGCTATATCATCAGCGTAGCCTTGAGTGTCAATGCCAGCTTTATCCAGCTTGACTAAAAGTTCATCGACTACAATGGACCACAGGATAGGTGATAACATCCCTCCTTGAGGACAGCCCTTAGCGACCAAAACCGTTAAGGTTTCTTCCGCTAGAGTGGACTTAATGATTCTGCATTTCAACATGGAGTCAATCCATTTGCAGGTATTAGGATCTACCCCCTTTCGGATGATAGATTTTGAAATACAGTCAAAAGATGTATTATCAAAAGCACCTTCAATATCTAGGAAGGAGCACAGGGCTTGTTCCTTGATCGAGAGAGATTTTTCAATCTTCCCCACTGGATTTTGTAGCGCGTGAGTGGTAGATTTACCGGGTAGATAAGCATATTGGTTTTTGTGAAGTGGATTGCTAAGAAGCACCTTCTCTCTGATATGTCTATCTAATATTTTCTCCATAGTTTTTTGAAGAAAAGATATGAGGCTAATTGGACGAAAAGATTTAGGCTGGGCACATGATTTTTTCCCTGCTTTTGGTATGTACGTCACTTTAACCGTTCTCTAGGCGCTGGGAATATAGCCCCACGCATGACTAGCTCTAAAGATTTTTAGAATAGTGGGGAGAACAATATCAAAACCCTTTTGGAGTAGTGCAGGGAAGATCCCATCATCTCCAGGGGATTTGTAGGGCTTGAAGGAGTCAATTGCCCATTTGACTTTATTAGCAGTGAAGATTTTGGTGGCAAGCCTCCAGTCTTCAGTGGCTGGTCTAATAAAGTTAGATACAGACTGAGTGGGGTCATCAGTTGTATCTGTGTTAGTAGAATCTGGAAAGTGAGTATCCGCTAGGAGTTTTAGCGTCTCTCTTCAATTCTTTGTAACCGAGCCATCAGGGTATTCCATCAAGCCAATTTATTAGTGTGCTCTTTGGAGAGTATCTTGTGTAATTTAGCACTGCTAGGCAGATCTTTTAGTTCCCCACAGTACTTTTTCCAAGACATTCTCTTAGCTCTTCTAATTTCAAGATTGTATTCGGTTAGGGACTTTATAGGGTTCCCAGCCACCAGTGGTTTTAGCTTTGTTAAAAAGTTTTCTAGTTTGAGATCTCAGATTAGCAAGTTTGCTGTTCCACCAAGGGACCTTGCGGTTGCTATTGAGTATACTCTCTGAACTAGACTGATGGTAGGCAGATATAATGGAGTCCCTGAGTTTGGTAGAAACTAATTCAAGAGAAGCTATATCTTTGACATTTGGTTTGTAATCAGCCAATGTATCTTTAAGGTACTCCGTGTAGGAATACCAGTCAGTTAGCCTTGGCCGCCTGAATGTCTCAGATATGGATATATTAGATTGGATGTTAAATCTAATGTGTTGGTGGTCTGACATCGAGGTTTCTTGCGAAACATGCCAGTCAGTGATTTTGTTACTAATAAAGGAAGTGCATAGTGTGATATCTAAGACTTCCTGCCTAATTTTATTTATAAATGTCGACTTATTGCCCCTATTTATTAATTCTAGGCTATTACTAATAATATATTCAACTAAGCACTCACCTCTGTTGTTTATATTTGAGCTGCCCCAGATAGTGTGGTGAGCATTTGCATCTCCACCTAAAATGAGCTGCTTGTTGTTTGACTTGCAGAAGTTCACTAGGTCCTTCAGGTCATCCGAAATTGGATCAGATAACTCACCCGGGAAGTAAGCTGAGCATATAACAACCTCTATCTTACCTCTCTCGGTGCGTAGCTCGATTAGAGCTGCAACTAGGTCCTTTTTACAAAAACCTGAAATTGGAAAGTAATTAAGACCTTTTTTAAATAATATTCCGGCCCTGGGGATACCAGGATCCGAAGAATTGTAGAGTAACTCACCTTTGGGTAATACTCTTATTTGGTCCTTAAAAGCATAAGGCTCCTGAATAAGAGCAATATCCAGGTGATCCCCATTAAATCTACTAGCCAATACTGCCATAGCAGCTTTGGCATGATGTAAATTAATTTGGATGCACCTGCAGATACCCATATAACTTACTTTTTGGAGCTAGTGCCTCCAACCGAGACACTAGCTTTAACCTGGTGATCTGGTTTTTTAGCCCTGGACACACTCTTTTTGGTTGCTTTAGTCGACTGCTTTTTGCTGGTTGGTCTGCGAGCCGATCTAACGCTACGTACTGTAGCCGACGATACAGTTACAGGTGGGGCATTCTGACTCCCTTCAGTAACTGCTGGTGAATTTTTTGTTTTGCCGTTGATCGATCTGATGTGAATGGGAGCAAAGTTAAGAAACGGTCTGTAATTGAGATTTTCAAGAACAGCCTCCGATGCCCCATCCACCGCAAAAACAAAGGTCTGTCCACCATTGCTCTCTGGCATGGCCTTAATGATGCGCCATAGTTTAGTGTCAAGATTGACGTTTTGCTTTTTGAGCCTTAACAAAAATTTGTCCCCTGACATAACTCCTGCTGGTGATAAGGGCACAAAAGCTTTGCAAATAATGGATTTGGGCATTTTGTCTCCGTCCATAATTTTTAAAGCAGCACCTTCCCACGGCTTAAAAGTAGACTCAATAGAGATAAGCCAATCTCTGGTCTCATTGTTGTTACAGAAAATCGTAAGCCAGCCTTCTGACTTGTTGGATTGCGTAGAAAATTGAGGATGTGGCCCATTATCTTCGATTCTGTCGATCTCATCCAACAGTGCAACTTTCAGATTTTCTAATTGTTCAGTGGTGAGAGTTTCAACTGGATGAAAAGCATGAGTTATGGCAACTCTTTGCTTAGAAACTACATCACTGAACGGTACCGATGCGGAAACTGGTGTAGAGCTGTTGTTAATGCTCTTCTCTGCCAGTTCACTGATGCTCGGAGTTAGCAACCTGCCTGCTACTTTCGAAGTGCTCGGTTTAGGATTGATCCTATGTCTCTGATCCTTTACCGGCTTTCTGACTTCTGCAGATATTTTAGCAGCTTTAGTAGGTAACTCAGGTGTACTACCATCAGATCTGCTTCTCTTGTTGGTCGCATCTTTACCAGATGTAACAGCAGCAACTGGACATATAAGCTGAGAAAGCCTAGCACGTTCAGCTTTTCTGGCCTCTTCAGCGGACATACCTTTCTGGCACACCAGAGCTCTAATGCGTCTTTTAGATGCACCGGAAAAGTATTCGTAATTCTTCCTTAACTGTAGCTTCCGGAGGGCTTCTTCAGCTTCATCAATAACTGGTTCGCATTGTCCCTGGTTATTAATGTCACTTGGAAGCTTCTCCTCAGCTCCAGACTTGTTCTCCTTTACGGATGAGGAAGAAGGAAGGGCATTCGTTTCTTTGACAGTTTGTGGTGGCGTTAACAATAAGTCTTCTTCGACATCTGTTGTTAATGTCTCCACATCGTCAACTGGTTGTTCAATTATACTAATCATGTCCGTGTTCATTGCCGTTTCGTTTAAACTTGAATTTTCATTTATTGTTTTTGTTGTGTTTGTGTTCATTTTGGATCCCACGAGTAAGGCGAGAAATATAACGTCCACGTCCGCAGAGCTCCCTTACGGACGCAAGGCTGGTTACAATGGGGTGGCGCCTGGTGCCCCAAGGAGATTGTTAGCGATACCACTTTTAAGCACCTGATATCATGCAGCCATCAACACGGTGTCTTTCACATCTTGGCTTTAGTGCTGGATCTCTTTAGTCTACCGTCCGTCTACGATCCCAAGAGCTCGTAGAGTTCCGGCATAAGCCCCTCCGCCACGACAAGGCAGAGATCCCTTGTAGTAATTTTAGTTTTTATATTAATTTCGTTTGGGTTATAATTTTTTAGAAGTAATTTTAGTTTTTATATTAATTTCGTCTTATAAGAACATCCTTAGTTTTTGTGTATTTAAAAGAAATTCGGATATTTATAATAAAGAGAAATAAAATTTAGAGATTTGTAATAAAGTAGATTTTGGAGATTTGAAAAATTTAAGAAACGATATTAATGTATTTTTTAAGTGTATCAAAATTGCTAAAATTAACTAAATAAAAGAAAATATTGAATTAAACCATAATCTATGGCAATAAATGTAATTTTTTTTTATATTTTTTCAACATTAATAAAGTTAGAAATTGTTAAAATTATGATTTTAAACCAGATGTTAAATGTAATTTATGCACAAAAGAATGCATGAAATCTGGTTAATTATATATAAGAATACATTTTTTAGTAATTGGTAATTTATTAATTAAAAATAAGAACGTATCGTGAATCAAGTTTACCCCGGTCTCTAGAAAAAATCCAATTTTTACAAAGTGGTCTTTTTCTTCAGAGATTGGGAGATGTTGTGTAAAATTATGGTGGTGGGTCGTTAGTTCAATTACCTGTTTAATACACGCGCACATTATTGAATAATATAATGCGTTTATTAATAATATTTAATATTTGAATAAATTTGATATGCTTAATTAACAATTATGTTAATAAAGCAAATTAATAATTAAATGTACAACAGATAATTGAACGACATAAATAAGACCTTGATTTTCGTTAGTAACGGAAATCAAGGCAAATGACCGTCTGTAATTTTACAATTTGAAAAAGAAATTAATAATTAAAAATAAATCTAAGAGTTGATTCGCGACGCGGTCATAGTTAGGACGTATTTTAATTAAGCTAAGTTTTATTTATATTAATAGTAAAATTAAGTTAAATAAAGAATTAATTATATGAGTTTAAAATAAATCTTGTGTACTTACTATAAAGATAGTAAGATTAAAGAAAAAGTAAGTACATTTATTTTGTCGCGAAATAATAGCATAACAAAAACATTATAAAATGTATAAAAACAGTCTCAATTCAACGACTTATACATAAAAACATTAATAAAAATTATAGAAAACATTATAAAAACTATAGAAAACAGTCTCCATTCAACGACTTATACATAACGAATATAAACATAAATAAAAATAAAATATAAATAACGTGGTTTTAATCACTGCTACATTCTAATGAGCTTGATTCTAATGACCGTGATTCTATATGTTTTTGAAAAAAGCTAGTTACTCTGATTGCTTACCAGCTTTTCGTTTTTCTTTATAAATTTCAGCATATGGAGCTAAAACTGCTGTAAGATTTTTCGAAATTTTAAGGCACGCTCCATATTTGGGTCCATATCAAGAGCTTCCTGTGCAAGTTGGCTACCAAGTTTTAAAAAAAATTATAGTTTTTCACTAGTAAACCTTTTTTCTTTTAAAATCTCTACATCTTCTTCACTTTCATCATTTTCATCAATATTATTATCGCAGTGTAACGTTGGCTGGTCCTCTGTCCAATGTTGCTCGGTGCCTATATTTTAGAATTAATAAACTACAGCGGATAGCCTCTAGTTATTTCTTGTTATGTACCTAAAACCCCGCTATATCTTATTATAGCTTCTTAGATACCTTATATGTCTGTCACCAATAACCACAGCGGATTGCCTATAGTTACTCTAGCTTAGCGATTAGATATTTTAATCTTAATAGCGAGTAGCCAATTAAGGAGTAAAACACTGTTTGCTGGTTGACAATTAAGTGATTTTATTTATTTCCTTACAGCTTTTTTTATACCTTAAAACTAATTACAGTGTTGTTGTATTTAACATTACAATAATTCTTAACTAATTCTTATGAATTCTTATATCTGCGTGCGCCAGCAAAATAGCCCTTTTTCTTGGGAAAAATATAATAGCAACCAAATGTGCTATTTAGCCTATTATGCACTTCCCAATATTTAATAAATGTGCATAACCCGAAATCTATATGTACATATTATATACATATTTTTAATTATAAGTACTTTCGTACAAATATGTATATATGTACAATGCATAATGCACCCATTTGCGGTTGGTTTCTTTGTATATAAAAATATTGGGACACCTACACCAAAATATTAAACGACACATATTATATTTTTGAATATAATAATTTTATATGTTTTTCAATTAATCGTATGATATTTATTAGTTT